>CM055117.1:458233492-458978492 GCA_029206835.1 Rana muscosa
CGATTTCAGCCACGATTTCAAAGACATCTGAAACAGATGTCAATGTAAATCGCGGCTGAAATCGCAAAAAGTAGTACAGAAACGACTTTTTGTAATCGGTGCAGCGCCGCAGATGTGGCCTCGCACCGATTAGGATGGTGCCATTGCCCGCAATTTGCGTCAAATCGCACAAGTGTGAACCAGGGCAAAGAAGGCCAATGTCCAGACAGTGTTAAACTCAAACAGACAAGTTTATTTTTCTTGCTTGTAACTTAGTAGGAAAAGTTGAAGATAGAGATAGAATTGGATAGGGAAGTAGGTTCAGGCACGCGGCACTTATTTACCCTCGTCGCAACTCAAGCCTGAGTGGGTTTTGCTCACCCGGATAGATCCCTCTCACGGTTCTAGCAGCCGGAGTGAAACACGGACATTTACTTTTCAGAAGATCCTCTGCCACAGAATCTTTCGGTTCTTAAATCCAGAACTCCTTAGCACCTGTAATTTTAGAGACTGTAGGTGCCATATAGTGAACTTGGTGTTGAGTTATTCACTTTACAATCAACACAAAAGACAAGGGGACTCTTTACGTCTAGAGGAAAAAAGATTTCATCTCCAAATACGGAAAGATTTCTTCACAGTAAGAGCTGTGAAAATGTGGAACAGACTCCCTCCAGAGGTGGTTCTGGCCAGCTCAGTAGATTGCTTTAAGAAAGGCCCGGATACTTTCCTAAATGTACATAATATAACTGAGTACTAACATTTATAGGTAAAGTTGATCCAGGGTAAATCCGATTGCCTCTCGGGGGACCAGGAAGGAATTTTTCCCCTGCTGTAGCAAATTGGATCATGCTCTGCTGGGGTTTTTTGCCTTCCTTTGGATCAACTGTGGGTATAGAATTGGGTATATGGGATTGTACGATATTTTTTTGTTTTATTTATTTATTTTTTTATGGTTGAACTGGATGGACTTTGTGTTTTTTTTCAACCTGACTAACTATGTAACTATGTAACTTTACAGGGCTGTTTCACAGATCACAGAATCCTTCCCTCTGACAGGCAACCAGGCCTCTCCCGAGACAGTGACTTCCTTCACCGATCCTCCGGACAGGTCCTCCCCTGGTTTCCTTTCCTTCAGAGTGGGTAACCCTCCTACGGGCACCCTAAGATTCCTGTGGTTTGGTTTTGTAGGCATCGGTTGAAGGTACCGGGCCTACCTGGAACGATACAGCCCTGGGATAAAGGTGCCTGGGACTGAACCAACTCATGCACCCCTGGCCAGCAGGGCCAAAGGGCGCGGCTTCAAACCCCCTAACGCATGGCGTCTGCCCCTTATGTACCCCCTCCCGGTATGCACAGCAGGTAGACCACGCCCACTGCACAGCTGCCGAGAGAGGACACCCAATCATGCCGCAATGCCGCCTGTGTTTCGACCCGAGACCTGGGCAACAATGCCACCTACAGGTCAAAGGGGAACTATACACCCAGGCAACACCACAGCAGAGCAGAGTCCAATTTAAGGAAATTAAATAGCCTGAGCCAAACTATTGCTTAGGCTACCCTCTAAATTTCAGGCATAGCGACCCCAAATTTAGGGGCCCGCTACACAAATAAACAAATAAACGTGAAAACTATGAGTAATAGAAACCCAATGTGTAGTAAGTCCAAAAATAAAATAGAGACCAAATGTTCATAACATCCTCTTGACGTCAAACGTGAAAACAACTCATGAGGAAAGTTTACAAGTAGATAATCCACCACCAATCAAGGCTTACCAGAATGTTTGAACCCAAAAGGGTGTACGCCCAATGAGTCAAACAGGATTGTGGTGGTGTACACCAAAGATGAGGGCTTCAAATCGGGTGACCTTTGATAAATGAATCAGGTAGTCCCACAAGTCTTCAAATGGCTCTCAAGGGTAGTAACCTCCAAGGTAAGTATTCAAGATGGATAGATTATCCCATGCATTCATGTGTATAGTTGGAGAGGAGAACAAAATGGTATTAATGTTGGGGACATGGTAATAGAAATATTTTCCCAGTAAGACTGACTGGATTTTTATGAATTTGGGGCAAATCATGTACTGCAATCTGTGGCTAAGGATGATATAATGCTATGGTTCATTTTCTCAATATTGCATAGCATATCTTTTACATTTGATTTGCCATTGGATAAATTTGTATTTACTTTATTACTTTGGACCCAATGTGGTTTATACAATGAAGAGTCTTCATTTACAGCGCCTTGAAAAAGTATTCATACCCCTTGGAATTTTACACATTTTGTCATGTTACAACCAAAAACGTAAATGTACTTTATTGGGATTTTATGTGATAGACTAACACAAAGTGGCACATAATTGTGAAGTGGAAAAAAAATGATAAATGGTTTTCAATTTTTTTTTACAAATAAATATCCTAAAAGTGTGGTGTGCATTTGTATTCAGCCCCCTTTACTCTGATACCCCTAACTAAAATCTAGTGGAACCAGTTGCCTCCAGAAGACACCTAATTAGTAAATAGAGTTCACCTGTGTGTAATTTAATCTCAGTATAAGTACAGATGTTCTGTGAAGCCCTCAGAGGTTTGTTAGAGAACTTTAGTGAACAAACAGCATCATGAAGGCTGAGGAGCACACCAGACAGGTCAGGGATAAAGTTTTAGAGAAGTTTAAAGCAGGGTTAGGTTATAGAAAAATATCCCAAGCTTTCAACATCTCACGGAGCACTGTTCAATCCATCATCCAAAAATGGAAAAAGTATGGCACAACTGCAAACCTGACAAGACATTTCTGCCCACCTAAACTGACAGGCTGGGCAAGTAGAGCATTAATCAGAGAAGCAGCCAAGAGGCCCATGGTAACTCTGGAGGAGCTGCAGAGATCCACAGCTCAGGTGGGAGAATCTGTCCACAGGACAACTATTAGTCGTGCACTTCACAAATCTGCCCTTTATGGAAGAGTGGCAAGAAGAAAGCCATTGTTGAAAGAAAGCCATAAGAAGTCCCGTTTGCAGTTTGCGAGAAGCTATCTGGGGGACATAGCAAACATGTGTAAAAAGGTGCTCTGGTCAGATGAGACCAAAATTTTATTTTTTGGCCTAAAAGCAAAATGCTATGTGTGGCAGAAAACTAACACTGCACATCACCCTGAACACACCATCCGCACCGTGCATCATGTTGTGGGGATGCTTTTCTTCAGCAAGGACAGAGAAGCTGGTCAAAGTTAATGGGAAGATGGATGGAACAAAATAGAGCGCAATCTTAGAAGAAAACCTGTTAGAGTCTGCAAAAGACTTGAGACTGGGTTGGAGGTTCACCTTTCATCAGGACAACGACCCTAAACATACAGCCAGAGCTACAATGGAATGGTTTAGATCAAACCATATTCATGTGTTAGAATGGTCCAGGCAAAGTCCAGACCTAAATCCAATTGAGAATCTGTGGCAAGACTTGAACATTGCTGTTCACAGATGCTCTCCATCAAATCTGACAGAGCTTGAGCTATTTTGTAAAGAAGAATGGGCAAACATTTCACTCTATAGATGAGCAAAGCTGGTAGAAACATCCCCAAAATTATATACAGCTGTAATTGCAGGGAAAGGTGGTTCTACAAAGTATTGACTTAGGGGGGCTGAATACAAATGCACGCCACACTTTTCACACATTTATTTGTAAAAAAAAATGAAAACCATTCATCATTTTCCTTCCACTTCACAATTATGTGCCACTTTGTGTTGGTCTATCACATAAAATCCCAATTACATACATGTACGTCTTTGGTTGTAACATGACAACATGTGGAAAATGTCAAGGAGTATGAATACTTTTTCAAGGCACTGTAATTATTTGAAAATCTGGTTATTATTATGTTTATTTGACCATTTTTTTCCTGTCTTTTACGCAATGTTTTAGAGTCATTAATTGCCTATTCTTTTCTTTTTTCTTTTTTACAGGAATATTTGAAAGATAATACAGTAGGCATAAACTAGTCATACATACAGAGATAAAGAAAAATTATGGAGAACCTTGTTCACACCTCTTGTCTATATAGTATAATTCCTGTTTTTTTTTTCTAATATTGCCTATTCTTTTCATCCTACACTTTTTGGGATATATTGCAGATGGTATTTTAAATGCTTATTTTTATTTTTTACGTTTTTTTCTGTTTTTCTTATTTATGTATTTGTTTAGTTTTATTAATAAGTGAATGTTTATGTGAATTTTCAGTTCATTTATAAAGAGGTCACACTAATATGTGTTATTCTACATCCAGATGTTTTTGCTGATTAATTGCCTCCTTAAGGCTAGATTTACTAAAGAGTAAAGTGCAGTGAACTGAAGTAAAATTGAGACTAACTTACTGAAGTGTGAAGCAAACTGGAGTGAACCAGTGCGCACTGCAAACTTCTAATTATGTGAAGAAGCAGCTCTCTCTTTTTCAAATTTCCCTGCATATGATTGGGTCTTTGAAGTGGGTTCACTTTAGCTCAATTTTTACATTAGTGATTTTAGCCCAGTTTTACTTTCAGTTCAACGCAGACTAAAGGGTAGCTCCACAGCCATACCACTTCTTTAAAAATAAAAAAAGCAATATGCTTCATGCTCCAATGGCTCCAGAAGCTGGTGGAGAGAAATGTAAATTAATGAATGAAGAAGAAAAAAAACGAGGGGAGAGCCTGGCAAAATTACATGACTGGCTATACTCCAATCCCAGAGATTTCTTAAAGTGGTTGTAAAGGCAGAAGGTTTTTTATCTTAATACATTCTATGCATTAAGATAAAAAGCCTTCTGTGTGCAGCAGCTTCTCCCAGCACCCTAATACTTACCTGAGCCCCATCTCTGTCCAGCGATGTCCACGAGTGTCCCGGCTGTCCAAGACTCTCCCTCCTTATTGGCTGAGACACAGCTGCGGCGCCATTGGTTACCACTTCTGTCAATCAAAGTTAGCTAGCCAATCAGGAGTGAGAGGGGGCGGGGCTGGGCCACCGCTCTGTTTCTGAATGGACACAGGGAGCTGTGACTCGGCTCGGGTAACCCCATAGCAAGCTGCTTGCTGTGGGGGCACTCAACAGGAGGGAGGGGCCAGGAACACAGAAGAGGGACCTGAGAAGAGGAGGCTCTGGGCTTCTCTGTCCAAATCCACTGCACAGAGCAGGTAAGTATGGCATATTTAATATTTTTATAGAAAAAAAATGAGACTTTACAATCACTTTAACCACTTGCCGACCGCTCACTGTATATATACGTCGGCAGAATGGCTCGTACAGGCACAATCACGTACCTGTACGTGGCCCTTTAACTGCCGACGTCGGGGTCACGCGCGCGCCGCCGGTGGCGCGCTCGCGACCCCCCTGCCTTCCCCGTGAGTGGGCCCGCGGGTCCCGCGGACTCGATCGCCGCAGGCATCCCCGCGATCGTCTCACGGAGGCTCGGAGTGGGGAGATGTGTGTGTAAACACAGCATCTCCCCGCTCCTCTACTGACACTGTCAGCGATCTCCGCTCTGTGTAATCAGAGCGGAGATCGGTGACGTGTTAGTCGTAGCCACGCCCCCCCTCAGTTAGTAACACGCCCCTAGGCACACTTAACCCCTTCAGCGCCCCTAGTGGTTAACCCCTTCACTGCCAGTGTCATTTTCACAGTAACCAGTGCATTTTTATTGCACTGACCGCTGTGAAAATGACAATGGTCCCAAAAATGTGTCAAAAGTGTCTGATGTGTCCGCCATAATGTCGCAGTCATGAAAAAAATCGCTGATCGCCGCCATTACTAGTAAAAAAAAAATAATTAATAAAAATGCCTTAAAACTATACCCTATTTTGTAAACACTATAATTTTGCGCAAACCAATCAATAAACGCTGATTGTGATTTTTTTACCAAAAATATGTAGAAG
This sequence comes from Rana muscosa, assembly GCA_029206835.1. NCBI lineage: Eukaryota > Metazoa > Chordata > Amphibia > Anura > Ranidae > Rana > Rana muscosa. The sequence continues at coordinate 458,239,362 of CM055117.1, forward strand.
AATACGTATCGGCCTAAACTGAGGAAAAAAAATGTTTTTTTAATATATTTTTTGGGGATATTTATTATAGAAAAAAGTAATAAATATGTATTTTTTTTCAAAATTTTCGATCTATTTTTGTTTATAGCGCAAAAAATAAAAACCGCAGAGGTGATCAAATACCACCAAAAGAAAGCTCTATTTGTGGGAAAAAAAGGACGCCAATTTTGTTTGGGAGCCACGTCGCCTGACCGCGCAATTGTCAGTTAAAGCAACGCAGTGCCGAATCGCAAAAAGGGGCCTGGTGATAATGGCCCGTATTGGTCCGGGGCTTAAGTGGTTAAGCAGAAATTCACACAAATTCACACAATGGTCTGCATTTTATGAATTGACTGTAAAATATTGCCCGCAGTGTGTTTAGCAAAGAGTATAAAAGAGAACAGACAGCAATATCCACTTTGTTATAAACCAGCGCCAAAGATGTTTTCAAAATAAACTGTATTTAAATTCTTCTATGTGTTCTGAAGTCATTAATTCAACATGGAGGTTCGTGTTTTCTTACTTACTTCTTACTTGCTTTAAAATTACCTTGTAGCCGGGCTATGGGTGTTCAAGTAATTCTACATTCTTCACAAGTGGCAATTGAGCTTTAAAACACACCCTCACTGACCTCTGTAGCTGCAGGCGCTGTGGAGCAATTTACTCTCAAATTCCCAACTGAAGCACTGAAGTCATCCCAGTCAGCTCTCTCAGCAGCTCAGCTGACCTTACTTCTTCTTCTCAGATTACCTGCAGTTTACATTAGGGGTTAAAAGGTTGGAAGGCTACCAAGTAACTGTTGGGAAGGGTGAGTTGAGCTGAGAGAATGATGTCAGCCTTCTTTTGTAAACATTGACAGCGAAACATTCAGTGCGGGCTCTTTTTAAAGTTAAGTCTCTGCTTATGAATATGTATATATTTAAAATTCCATAGCTTGGCCCGTGTAACACTTATTTACTACATTGTAAGCAGAGATGCTGTTTTCATCAAGTGCTACTGCATAGCAAGAATCATTAGTCTTAGCAGATATGAAACATAAGAAACCCTTTTATGTGCCTGCATACCAGCAGTTCATAAAGTTGATATTGATTTAATTTTGTATTTTTGGGATGGTTTATACTTGATATTGTTCTAGAGATTGAGAATATATGTAAAACTGACACATTGTTTATATTTTTTTAGCTGTGCAAGCATTGTTTAAATAGATTGCCTTCAGTAACTACCAGCTATAGATTGATATGGTCTTGAAAAATAAAGCCTTCTAGTGCTGCAGATGTTTAGCTCGAGAGGAAACAATATACAACACCAGAAAACATTTGTCCGTGTTTAAAAAATTGAAAGATTGTGTTTATACAATACAGCAACTTACTCATGTGAGTCATCTCTTCCTCATTTTATATCCACATGTGCTTTTGTCTCGATCAATTCAGCTTTTCCATCTGTCTGTGAACACTGTGCTGTTTCTCTCCTAACTCAGGCTTTAATATAAGAATAAAGTTTGGTTTGGTATGGCGCACTTTGGAAAGGGCTGTATAGAGGTCTATAACGAAGGAAAGGAGGGGGGAGGGGTAATGCACTGGGTGGAGTTGTGAAAGCTCAGTTATTAATAGTTCAGTAGTAAATATGTATGTCCATGTATGGAAGAAAAGTTTAGGGCGAGATTGCTGAAATTGATTAGATGGCTGCCAGTTCAGATTGGAAGCTAGAAGAGGCTCTGGAACAGACAAGACGAAAAAGGGAACGGCGCCCTCTAAATGCAGCAAGTAAAAACAGTTTTTAATTAAAGGGTTAAAATACACTCACATTTGAGCAGTGGTAATCGAGCGTGTCAGGGGTTGGCAGGAACTTCATCCGCAGATCCTCAGGGGTGATGGTGGTTTCACGGGCAGTTGGGCTGGAGTCCTCGATCCTGTGTCTCTTCCTGCACTGGATGTTGAGCAGCGCCGGACGGAAACTTCGATCTGGACTGTGTGTGCTCCGTGGGGTCCTGGGGTCATCACTTCCGGGTCAGAGGTATGCGGGAGGTGCTTCGCGTTCAGGACATGCGTGTCCCTTCATCAGGCTAGTATGGCGGCCATCTTTGGTGTGTGTATGTGCTGTATGTTTGGGTTTATTTTCCCGCTGCAGAATAAATTTGGGGCCAATCACACGCCTCCCTGATGGTATGGCATGATGGATAACTATTTGCCTGTATTTCTCAGCATTGAGGACACCATTGATCCTTACCAAATCTCCAACTCTATTTGCAGAAATGCAGCCCCAAACTTGCAAGGAACCTTCAGGCCTGGTTCACATCTGGGCGACTCGTCAGGTGACTCGGTCGCCTGACGAATCGCGTCCCGCTCTGTTGAATGGAACCGTTCTAATAGGAGCGACTCAGGTCGCTCCGACTTAGAAAAAGGTTCCTGTACTACTTTTGGGGGTGACTCGGGACGACTTGCATTGACTTCTATACAGAAGTCATTATGCAAATCGCCTGAACCGGGCGTCTCAAGTCGTCTTGAGATCGCGTCGTGGCAGTCGCCCCCAAAGTCGTGCCGCCCCTGTGTGAACCGGGCTTCACTGTTGTCTGCAGACACTTATTATTGTAATTATTGTATCGCTCTCCAGCCCTTCAAAAAACAAATTGCCTCCTCCTACTACAGTCAAATATCTAAAATATTGATTCATAAGTCCAGAGCACCCGCTGCCATTTATCTGCACCCCAGTTCCTGTTTTCATGCTTATATAGCGAACTCACCCCAGACTTTACCTGCTTTTCTTAATTTGGCTCCTCCACAGGAAAGTCCGAGGCACACCGCACTACATGCCCGTACCCTCCTGGATGGGGAGGTTGAGCGGTGTTAGTTTTCTCGGGCCTGCCTGCGGCTGGTGTTTGAATCCTCCCGAGCTGATCTCACCTCTGGCTTGGCCAGAGACAAGTCCTTAATTCTCCCCAGTAAAGCCACTGTCCACACCAACTGAAAGTCCAACTTCTGTATTTATTTCACATGGATAATAAATAGTCCCTTTAAGAGCAGACAGGTTGAGACGAGACACAGGTCAGATAAGGTGGGAGAGAGGTCCAGGCACAAACTCAAATCTTGGTTCTCTTACTGTTCTCATATGCACAAACAGGTTTGGCGTGCGATCTTTATCACAGACCTAATGAACATGAAAGTCACTGCCACTGACTTGTTGAAGATGGTCACTGTCACTGACCTGGTGTGCGTAGAGTCACTGCCACTATGACCTACAGAACATGCACTGCCTTCTTGGAGAACTTGGCCCATGTCAAAGAGAAAAACATCCCCCCGGAGAGTTACCAGAGGCCCTCACTGTCACCACGACTCTGCGCTGGGTCTTCAGAAAGGGTCACCTCCCTGGCCTCCTTGATCCAAAATACGGGTCCCCTTGCAAGGCGGCACCCTGGGAGTTCTCGATCCTTAGCGGACCCCAGGCGAAGGTTGCTGGGCTCCGGGCCTCCTATTTAGTACCTCACCCCAGACTGAAGGTGTCTGGGATGGAACAGCAACTCAGCCTCCGGGCCTAGGGCACCCGGAGGCAACACACCCAGGCCTCCGGGCCTAGGGCACCCGGAGGCGACACACACACCCAGGCCTAAGGTGCCTGGGCGCGACCCCGAACCCCCCATGGAAGATGGCCGCCCCTTTTTATACCCTCTCCCGACAGGCACAGCAGGTTCCCCACCCCGCCACACTGCTGTCAAGAGGGGACAACCCTGTACCGTGGTTCAACCCGGGCTTATGGCAACAGCGCCACCTTTAGGCCCCAGGGAACTGCACATCAGTACTATTTCCCAAGGACAGAAATGGTCCATGGACCCAAACAATTTGTGTATCTGAGCCTTATTACCACTCAGATACTTCCCTTAAATATAGCATCCCGCTTCACTTAGTTGAGTTGCTTAAAACTGAGTTCCACCCAGAAATGGAACATCTGCTGATTCCCCCCCCCCCGGTGTCACATTTGGCACCTTTCAGGGGGAGGGGGGAGCAGATACCTGTCTAATACAGGTATTTGCTCCCACTTCTGATAAAGGGGGGCGCAGAATCTGCGGCGAACTACGCCATGTCTGGGCCCCTCCTCCCCCTCAGCTGTCTTCTGGGAGAGACACAGGTCCCAGAAGACAGCAGGGACCATTCAGAACGCGCAGCTCTACTCGCGCATGCGCAGTAGGGAACCAGACTGTGATGCCGCAAGGCTTCACTTCATGATTTCCTTATGAAGATGCACCCGGAGCCAAGGAACGGGTCAGCTTTGGGGGAGGACATCGTGGGCGCCCTGGACAGGTAGGTGTCCTTATTTTAAAAGTTAGCACCTTGTTTTTACATCGGGAGGTATGGCTTTTTGGCCACAATTCTTCCATAAAGACCACTTCTGGCTAGACTTATCTGGACAATAGATGGGTGTACCTGGGTCCTGCTGGTTTCCCCCAGTTCTGTGCTGACTGCACCACTGGACATCTTCTGATGTCAAAGGGAAGTAAGTATGATGTGTCTTTCATATGCTGACCACTTTGTCCCAGTCCATAACCTTGCCCATTTCTTTGTGCGTCTTCAAAAGAACTCGAACAGCACATCTTGAAACCCCAGTCTGCTTTGAAATCTTTGCCTAGGAGAGACCTTGCTGATGCAGTACCTTGTGTCTTGTTGCTGTGCTCAGTCTTGCCATGATGTATGACCTATGACACAGAACTATCTTCCACAACCTCACCTTAGTAGCAGAGTTTGGCATGGGTACTGGAAGCTAGTGGAGATCACTGTAGTAACAGTGCCTACTACAGTGATTTCCAGCTTCCAGAGGGATCCCACAGGTATGGCAAATACATACGTACTTTGGTCCAAGCTGGCCCAATGTATCATTGCCATACCTACACTTCAGTAGTTGAGTCAGTTTAGTTATTTATTTATTTATTCATTTACTGGCTAGCTTGAAAGTGTGCTGGTGGTGATAGATACATACTGTAGATGGCTAGATAGACAGATAGATAGACAGATAGTGAAAAAAAGTCAGTCACACAGGAGTCACAACAGTAGATAATTATAATACAAAAACATAATGTGAGTCCGTGATGGCATATGCTGACTTATTTAGCTGACATTGCCTGATTATTGTTCCTCTACTATAATTTCCTGGCAGCCAGGTATTATCATTGTATATTAAAATATCAGTCTACCAAATAAACATCGGGGTGTTAAATTACTTCATATTTCTTGAGAACTCTAAAGGCAAGAAATCTACACTGCAATCCTCAGCTATACCTGTTCCATTGAGTTTTATTTATTTTGCTGCAGCAATGTAAAAATAACAAAAAAAGACCATCTGGAGAGTAAATCCTCTTTGTATTGAACATGCAGGTTATTGAAGCTTAAACTTAAAGCGGAGTTCCGCCGTTAAAAAAATATTAAAAGCCAGCAGCTACACATACTGCAGCTGCTGACTTTTAATATATGGACACTTTCCTGTCCTGGACGTCTGCAGCAGAAGATGAGCAATCACTCGTCTATCTGCTGCCCCCACCTCGGTGAGGGAACCAGCCTTCCGGCTTCACTGCCCGGTTCCCTACAGCGCATTCGCGAGTCACGCAGCGCCGTCCTCACTGGTCACCGTTGTGTTCTGGGAGCCGTGTGTTTCCCAGAACACAACGGGCGTTCTGCGGGAAGTGACGCACTACCCGCAGAATACCCGCAGAGAGGACTCCCGGAAGTGGGTGCAAATACCTGTCTTAGACAGGTATGTGCACCACCCTCCCCCCTGAAAGGTGCCGAATGTGACACCGGAGGGGGGGAGGGTTCCGATGAGCGGAAGTTCCACTTTAGGGTGGAGCTCCGCTTTAAATACACAACATATCTTAGTAATATGCATAAATAGGCTGAAAAAAAAAATTGAAATATGGTCTTTGATAAACTGCTGTCAAACTTCTGAATATCAGAGAAAATTTGTCACAATTAATTGGTATTAGGAGGGGTTGTATATGTCTTTATAGTAGTTAAACTCTTTTTGAAGACTACACATTTTTGCTAAATGGTGTTTTTAAAATAATGTTAAGAATATGTGTGTGTCTTCTGTACAATTAAGACAAAAAATTGTTAAAGGTTAAGTTTAACTTTTATAAAAAAAAGTGCATTTACAATTTTTTTGCTCTGCAGCCTGTAAGGCATTGCACCCGTGATCTGCGGTTGCAATGCCAAGATCCTGCAGACTCTCAGTACACTGTCTGCCTGTACGTCTGATACGGGCAGACAGTTACTGAATGGCAGGAAACATCATTGGACTATGAAAGTTCACTGCTTACCAGTGCGCTCACCGTTCATTCGGAAACTACAAATGGTCGGCCGCAAAAGCTGATGGTACTTGTGATCCATTCATTCACAGAACTCTGTGAATGAATGAAGCAGGCATTCACTGGCACTGGCTAGCGGTTTTCAAAATTCTGACAGCAGGCGCAGGGAGAAGATCATGAGAATGGGGGGGGGGGGGGGGGGAGAGAGGGAGGTGGGGAGGCATGAGCTGGAACATAAATACGGGTGGGACATGTACCAAGTTCTAACAGTGAACTTATCCTTAAAACACTACACAGTTTTCTATTATGTTGTGCTGAAGTGATAGGGCTTACAGTGTTGCTCTTTTCTCTCCCAGTCTATATCCTCTTATGCAGAGGATTACAGGATGCTTATAAAATACAGATCGAACTACTATTAAATCAAAATGTTAAGCTCAAACAAGGCCAATTAATTCATCACCTACATTATACACCAGCCTTGTACACACGGTCTGATTTTCCGTCGGAATAAACGCTGTCTTGCGTACACACTGTCACACCAAATTCCAACCGTCAAGAACGCGGTGACATACAACACTACGACGAGCCGAGTGTGCGCTTTCCAGCATTTTTCCAGACGAGAAAAATGGCAAGAATCACAACGAGAAAAATTAGAACATGCTCTAATTTTTCTCGTCGTGATTTAGTGCATTTTTTTCCGCTGCAGTTTTCCCATAGGGAAACACTGCCAGGGAGCCTACACACGGTCGTTTTTCTCGACCAAAAGAAAAAATGTCATGAAAACCGGCCTTGTGTAGGGGACCAAGCCGGTCCTCGTTTTTCATGTCAGTGTTTTCACCGTCGAGAAAATCGATTGTGTGTACACGGCATCACACTATGTTTCCACTCATTCTCTTTCAAGTCAGGAATGTTGTTCCCCAACTCTAAAACAAGTTTATCATCATGTGAATTCAGAACTTCCAGATATAAAATAATCTTTATAGGTAGAGCCTATCTCAAAAAAAATAAAAATCCAAGATATGGCAACCATGGATAGACACCTCTCTTATCTTCTACTCCAATACAATTTTAATGTAGCACTGGGCTGAACTCTTTACATTCTGCCCAGCAGTGCTGGTAAAATTTACAGCAGCAAGAAAAAAAATTCTCTTCTCTCCTATGATGGACAGCTGCAGGGATAAATGAGGTTAAACTGTACCTATATTGGCTGTTGCTGAAGCTAAAGAGGGCCTCCCCCTAGCAGCCCTGGGCTCTTAAAGTAATACTTTCCAAAACTGGCTCTGTATAAGTTGTGTGCACCACATGGGACACAGCAGTTGTGATTATCATTAATTGTATTGGGAGGGAAGGAGGGGTTGTCTAGGACAGTAATGTGTCTTGTGGAAGTCTGGGTAGACACAGACAGGAAATTGGCTAGCTGCAACGCCTTTCTATGAAACTTCAGAAGCATACAGTGGGAAAAGAGGTGGGGAACATTAAAGAGCAACACAGTTTTCCACCAAACACTAAGGCTCCGTTCACATCTAGGCGTTGCGTTTTTGGGCGTTTTTTTTTTTCAGTCGTTTTTGCAGCATTTTTGTACAGGCGCTTTGAAGTTGACAATTCACCTATTTAAAATCAGTAAAACGCCTGTAATCTGCCAAAAAAAAAACTCATGTACTTTTTTGAGCGACGGGTGTTTTGATTCAGGCGACAGAAAGCTCAGATGTGAAAAGTATAACACTGGGGAGAGCAAAGCTTGGGACTTTTGAAGGGGACGTGAGGAGAGTTCACGTTCCCATCTCTAGAACATATGACAGGAGGGGGGAAGTTTGGGACTTTAGATGAGGCGTACATGGTGGGACCAGACAAATTCACATAGGTGCAAACATATGTATGTTTATTGGACCAATGATCGACATGGTATGAGAAAAACGTAGTTGCATGCATACACCAGGGGTAATGTTCTAGTACAAACATGATAAACAGCATATATAACAACATGGCACATCAGGTGATACAGTAATAACATGTCCTTCATGTAATGAAAGTGAACTAAAATATCAACAGAGGGTAAAACCATCTAAAAATGATCAATGTGTGTTGGATGCATCAGAGTAAGGCTTGACGCGTTTCATGGACTTGTGTCCACTTCTCAGGAGCCAAGTGCATCCATGTTCTATAAAAAAGAAACAGTAGATACCCAGATATAAAGTCCCAAGCTTTGCTCTCCCCAGTGTTGTATCGCGAAATAGGGATGGAGGTGTACTATACGGTGGGACCTTACATTTTCTTATGGCTGACCTTAAGTGTTTATCATGTTTGTACTAGAACATTACCCCTGGTGTATGTATGCAACTACGTTTTTCTCATACCATGTCGATCATTAGTCCAATAAACATACATATGTTTGCACCTATGTGAATTTGTCTGGTCCCACCATGTACGCCTCATCTAAAGTCCCAAACTTCCCCCCTCCTGTCAGATGTGAAAAGTGGCCATGGAAATTAATGGGATTTGTCTTGCTGGGAGTTTTTAGAGCTGAGGCTTAGAGCAGAAAAACGCCTAGATGTGAACGGAGCCTAGGCAGAATGAGCAGAAAATGGTGAGGCTGAGGTTGTGCTTTAGGGAGTGTTTTAAAAAAATATATACCTAGGTTAATCTCCCTAGCGGTAATCCCGAGTGTGGCTCGGGTGAATTTTCACTACCAAAAGCCACACTCGGGATCGCAACGCAGTATCCAGGGAAATTTACTTATCTTGTCCCCAGGATCCTGCAATGTCTTCCCGCTTTGTCTGCGAACTGTCTCCTCCTCCGCTTGATTCACAGGGGCTGATTTACTAATAACAGTGCGCTGCGCTGGTTCTAATCTTAATTGCTGCGCCGGATAACTCCTTCACTGGGCGCAGAAAGCAGCGGCGCACTGTTATAGTAAATAGAAATGTCAGCGGCGCTCTATTGAAAATGAATGGTTCCCTATAGGAGCCCATTGATTTGAATAGAGGTCGCCCGGGAAGTCGGATCCGACTTGCGGGCGACTCGTGTGCCGGCTGACACAGGGACAACGCGACTTTGCGAGGCGACCTGGACACGACCTGAGCGTGCAGCAGCCGCTCAAGTCGTGTCCTAGAGGCGACTAGCCTGGCCGAGAATGTGTCCAGCGCGATATCATTGCACTGGTCCTCGGCAGCCTCGCTGTCCCATGTTTGGTATGAATCATGAAGGGGAACTCCAGGCCAAATTTTAATGAAAAAACCGGCATGGGTTCCCCTTCAGGAGCATACCAGGCCCTTAGGTCTGGTCTGGATTCTAAGGTGAACCCCCTAAGCCGAAAAACGGCGTGGGGGTCCCCCCAAAATCCAAACCAGACCCTTAGGTCTGGTCTGGATTTTAAGGTGAACCCCTTAAGCCGAAAAACGGCGTGGGGGTTCCCCCCAAAATCCAAACCAGACCCTTATCCGAGCACGCAACCTGGCAGTCCGCAGGGGAAAAGAGGGGGGACGAGAGCGGCCCCCCCTCCCTCCTGAACCGTACCAGGCCGCATGCCCTCAACATGGGGGGTTTGGTGCTTCGGGGCAGGGGGGCGACCTGCGGCCCCCCCACCCCAAAGCACCCTGCCCCCATGTTGATGGGGACAAGGGCCTCTTCCCGACAACCCTTGCCCGGTGGTTGTGGGGGTCTGCGGGCGGGGGGCTTATCAGAATCTGGAAGACCCCTTTAACAAAGGGGACCCCCAGATCCCGGCACCCCCCTGTGTGAAATGGTAATGGGGTACAAATGTACCCCTACCATTTCACAAGGAAAGTGTCAAAAATTTAAAAGATGACAAGAGCCGGTTTTTGACAATTCCTTTATTAATGTCTTTTCTTTTCTTCCATCTTCTTCTTCCATCTTCTTCTTCCATCTTCTTCTTTTCTCCATTCGGGTTTCTTCCTCCATCTTCATCTTCCTCTTCATCTTTATCTTCCTTCTTCCTTCGGTGTTCTCGTCCGCATCTTGCCCCGGCGTCTTCCCTTCTTCTTTCTTCTCCGGCCGCTCCGTTTGAATTGGAGGTTCCCGCTGTGCGACGCTTCAGTTCGCCTCTGGGTCCACTTACACCCGCAATAGCTATGATTAAGCACTGAGTCACAGTGCGAAACGCGTCAGCTCCTGTTTGCTGCTTTCCATGCTGTGATATGTTTTTCACATTTTTGTTTTAATAAACAACCATTTTTGGAGTGCGGCTGTCCAAGCATTTTTTCCTGTTCTCTGCATTGTGATATGCACTGCCTGCACCCACGGCTCTAGGACCCTGTGAAGCATTTATCAGCTACACCTGAGCGGTTACTCCCTTTCCCCCACCCTGCCCCCATGTTGATGGGGACAAGGGCCTCTTCCCGACAACCCTGGCCGTTGGTTGTCGGGGTATGCGGGCGGGGGGCTTTTCGGAATCAGGGCGCCCCCTTTAAAAAGGGGGCCCCCAGATGCCGGCCCCCCACCCTATGTGAGTGAGTATGGGGTACATCGTACCCCTACCCATTCACCTGGTGGCAAAATAAGTCAATAAAAAAAGACAACACAGGTTTGAAAAGTAATTTATTGGGCAGCTCCGGGGGTCTTTCTGCCGGGCCCCCGCTATCTTCTGCTAGCTCTTTTGCTAGCGGGGGTCCCGGGCTTCCTCGCCGTCTTCTTCCGACTTTGGGGGTCTCTTGTACTGTTCTCCGGTTCTTCTCCCGCTCTCCGATGCCTTCTCCTCGATCTCCGGTTCTTTCTGCCGGACGCCCCGCTATCTTCTCACAGCTCTTTTGCTAGCGGGGGCCGGTCTTCTACGTCGCCTTCTTCCTTCTTCTCTTCGCCCGATGTTGACTTGTCGCTCTCCACCGCCGCAATGATCTGTCCAAGCAGCGGTGCCACTTTTATTGGCATGGGGCGTGGTCACCGGATGATGCCACCGCTGACCCCGCCCCCGTTTCACGTCACAGTCCCATCATTCCCCGGGACTGTGACATCATACGGGGGCGGGGTCAGCGGTGGCATAAGCCGGTGACCACCCCCATGCCAATAAAAGTGGCACCGCTGCTCGGACAGATCATTGCGGCGGTGGACAGCGACGAGGCAACATTGGGCGAAGAGAAGAAGGAAGAAGGCGACGTAGAAGACCGGCCCCCGCTAGCAAAAGAGCTGGCACAAGATAGCGGGGCGTCCGGCAGAAAGAACCGGAGATCGAGGAGAAGGCGTCGGAGAGCGGGAGAACAACCGGAGAACAGGACAAGAGACCCCCGAAGTCGGAAGAAGACAGCGAGGAAGCCCAGGACCCCCGCTAGCAAAAGAGCTAGCAGAAGATAGCGGGGCCCGGCAGAAAGAGAAAGACCCCCGAAGACGGCGAGGAAGCCCGGGACCCCCGCTAGCAAAAGAGCTAGCAGAAGATAGCGGGGGCCCGGCAGAAAGACCCCCGAAGTCGGAAGAAGACGGCGAGGAAGCCCGGGACCCCCGCTAGCAAAAGAGCTAGCAGAAGATAGCGGGGGCCCGGCAGAAAGACCCCCGGAGCTGCCCAATAAATTACTTTTCAAACCTGTGTTGTCTTTTTTTATTGACTTATTTTGCCACCAGGTGAATGGGTAGGGGTACGATGTACCCCATACTCATTCACATAGGGTGGGGGGCAGGTATCTGGGGTCCCCCTTATTAAAGGGGGCTCCCGGATTCTGATAAGCCCCCCGCCCACAGACCCCGACAACCAATGGCCAGGGTTGTCGGGAAGAGACCCTTGTCCCCATCAACATGGGGGCAGGGTGCTTTGGGGTGGGGGGGGGCCGCAGGTCGCCCCCCTGCCCCGAAGCACCAAACCCCCCATGTTGAGGGCACGCGGCCTGGTACGGTTCAGGAGGGAGGGGGGGCGCTCTCTCATCCCCCCTTTTCCCCTGCGGCCTGCCAGGTTGAGTGCTTGGATAAAGGGTCTGGTGTGTATTCTAAGGGGACCCCACGCAATATTTTTTTGGAGCGGGGTTCCCCTTAAAATACATGCCAGACCTGAAGGGCCTGGTATGGATTCTGGGGGGACCCCCACGCCATTTTTTTTTCATTTTTTTTGGGGGGGTCCCCTTTGAATCCATACTAGACCCAAGGGCCTGGTATGGACCTGGGGGGGGGGACCCCACGCTGTTTTTTTTTTGGTTTTGTTTTTTGAACCGTTTTTTTGTTTTTTTTTACATTTCCTTTAACAACCAGCTATAAACAGGTAAAACAAAAAATAGCCGCAAAATTGCGGTACTTGCGTTTTGGATGCGGGTCCATTGAATTCTATTACATCCAAAACACTGTTTTTGTCCTGGCCAAAAAAATATGCAGTTGCGTTTAAAATCGTTTTTCACAAACCCTCTAAATGCCTTCAGACGCCAAAGATTTCCACGTTTCAGACGCGGTACCAGCGTTTAGCCTCATTTTAGTTTAGAAGCGTTTTTAAAGGTGACCGTTTTTTTTACATTGATAAACTCCAAATTTATGGCAAATGAGGAAAAAACATAATATATATATATATATATATATATATATATATATATATATATAATGAAATTGCTTCCATTGCATTGTGGACAATCCACAACTTGGGGCAACTGACGTGGCAAGTGGACAATCCACAACTTGGGGCAAGTGATGTGGCAAGTGACACGCTAAATACAACTACACTACTGCTCTCAGCTGCTCATATCACTCTGGTCTCACTAAATAGCTAAAATCGTAAATAATACTGTTTTTGGAGCTTAGGGCGGCTCCTTATCATATACATGCAAATGTGGTAAAACACGTCATGCAAACACCACAAAGCGCGCCTTTCTAAACGCCACTTTCAACCTTAGTTCAGAACACTTTGCACCAGCGTCCCGTCTACATGGGGCCTAAAAACGCCTATGCCATTTACAGCTCCAAAACGCCATGGTGGCCATGAGGCCATAGGCTAACATGGAGAGATGTTTTTAAGCTGCAAAAAACGCTCAAACAAGCGGCTTGAAAAACGTCCGTGTGCATGTAGCCTTATATTAACCACTTGCGCACTGCCCAGACCAAGTTTCACATTTCAGCGCTGATGCACTTTTAATGACAATTGCACGCTCATACAACACTGTAACCCAATGAAAATGTTTTATTTGTTGGCACACAAATAGAGCTTGCTTTTGGTGCTATTTGATCACCTTTGTGTTTTATTTTTTATTTTTTTTCTATAAATACAAAAAAAATGGATATTTTACCCACTTCAGCACTGGGCCTATTCTGGCACTTCTCTCCTTCATGTAAAAATCATAAATTTATGGCTATAAAATTACTTCAAAACACCAAACATTATATATTTTTTTGGAGCAGACACCCTAGGGAATAGGATTGCGGTCATTGCAAATTTTTATCTCGCTCGGTATTTGCGCAATAAATTTTCAAACGCCTTTTGTTTGCTAAAAATATTACAAAACAGTAAAGTTACGGCCAATTTTTTGGTATAATGTGAAAGATGTTGTTATGCTGAGTAAATAGATACCTAACACGTCACGCTTTAAAATTGCGCACACACATGGCATGACACCAAACTTCAGTAATTAAAAATCTCCCTAGGCGATGCTTACATTTTTTTTACACGTTACCATTTTGGCATTACAGAGGAGGTCTAGTGCTAGAATTGCTGCACTCGTTCTAACGCACGCAGCAATAACTCACATGTGTGGTTTGAACGGCGTTTACATATGTGGGCGGGACTTACGTGTGTGTTCGCTTCTGAGCGCGAGCTACCGGGGACATGGGCGTTTTTTCTTATTTTATTTTTTTTTTGACTTTTTTGTATTTCTTACTCTTTTTTAATTATTTTTTATTTTTTGGGATCACTTTTATTCCTATTACAAGGAATGTAAACATCCCTTGTAATAGGAATGTGTGTGACAGGTCGTCTTTATGGAGAGATGCAGGGTCAATAAGACCCCGCATCTCTCCTCCAGGCTGGAAAGCATGATATTGTTCCAAAAAAATCACCAATCTCATGCTGACAGCCAAGATCACGGCTTGGTTAACATACGGGAACACGGCATGATGTCATAACGACGTGCCCGAGCCTCTGATGGTCATACAGATGACTGATGACCATCTGGTCACCAGTCATCTCCAAATCGTTCTTCGAGCCCCAGATGGCACAGGAGAGCCCGGAGAAGCACCGGATGGCGGCAAGAGGGGGGGGGAACGTCCCCTCCCCCGCCTATAAGAACGATTAAGCGGCGGAACTGCCACTATGATCGTTTTTATTGTGCACAGAATCGCCGGCTGAAAATAATGATATCTGAATGATGCCTGCAACTGCAGGCATCATTCAGATGTCACCGCCCAAAGCCAAGGATGTCATTTGGCGGTGGGCGGTAGGAAACTGGTTAATATTTTTAAAAAAGGTAATTTTTATTCTTCATTGATGTACACTGATGAGACTGCACTGATGGGCACCGATAAGGTGGCAAGGGTGGGCACTGAGAAGTGGCATTGCTATTTGGCACTGGTGGGCAGTGAGAAGTGGCACTGCTAGGTGGCAATGATAGTTGGCAGTGATGGGCACTGATAGGCACTGGCAGCACTGCTAGGTGCCACTGATTGGTGGCACTGGCAGGGGCTACTAATTGTCACAGATGATGCAGAATTGCCTCTTCCTCTTCGGGCCCCATGTCCCTTGCACATAAGCCGGTGATTGCCTTTTTTTATGCTCACGCTGTCAGCACAAGGAGAAAACAAAAACCATTACCCTGCTTTTGTTTACATCACGTGATCAGCTGTCATTTGCTGACAGCTGATCACATGGTAAAGGGCAGGGATCGGCCCCTTACTCGGATCTCTCATCACCCGAGTCTCAGTGACTCTGTGACCACAGCGCGCGCAAAGGGGAGGACGTTTATTGACGGACTCCCGGCAATTGAGGACCATGCTGTGGCCGTCGATCAGTTATAGCGTTGATCTCAAGTGATTAAAGAGGCTCAAAATGGGCCATTGACATGCATCACAATTCAACTTAGGAATGAGTCTTTGAAAAGTTAAACTAAATAATTTGGCCACTTTATCCTTCCAAATAATTCACTTCCTGTCACATAGCCACACAGGAAGTGAGGGAAAATCCCTAACAATGTCTTTCCTTGGGGACACACAGGTCAGTCTAAATACTTTCCCCATTATGCACATTGCACTCAAGCATATTGCGGGGTACACCACAAAATATTAGGTAGTTTGTACTGTGGGGTTTATTTACTAAAGGCAAATCTACTTTAAAAAAACACCATCTTTGCTTTTACATGATTGTAACATCCAATCACCAGTACTTTCCCTCAGATTTTCAGCAACTACACTTTTACTGCAGAGTGGATTTGTCTTTACTAAACCCCAAACTACCCAATGATTTGGGGTGTACACAACAAAGTGCTAGAGTGCAATTTGCTTAATGGGGACACTAGTTAGATTGATCTGTGTGTCCCCAAGAAAAGCCATTGGTAGGGTTTTACCTTCACTTCCTGTTTAGCTGTGTGACAGGAAGTGAAGCCAATGTTAAGAAAAGGAGACAAAGGCCAAACTACAAAAAAAATATCTAAAAAAAAAAAACACACACGCTGGGGTTCTAATACTTACTTCGTTTCCCTCAAAATGCCCACAGTTAGAATTGTATGGCCTTGAGCTATTTTTAAGTGCAGTGCTCTAAATCAGTGCTTCTCAAGTACCCCCCAACAGGCCATGTTTGCAGGTTTTCCTTCATCTTGCACATGTGCTTTAAATCACAGTCAAAGGTTTTGATTTTTGGACAGCAATTCTCGATAAGATAAATTCACAAAACATGTCCTGTTCGGGGGTACTGAGGACTGAGGCTGAGAACCACTGCAGTAAAAAAGGAAAATTGAATACTTACCGCTCTGTATTTTTCATTTCCTGGTGATGCTTAATGGCAGCACACAATCCATGCATATGCTAGCATGAAGGCACCAGGGTAGACAAATCACACCGGTTTTGTTTTGACATGCCAATCAGCTGTCACATTTGTTGCAAAGAAAACACAAAACAAACATCAAAACTTTCCATCTAATTTTATTGTTCAACAAAACAAAAGGGAAGGCAAAATAAAAAAACATGGTCAATTTGAAACAGTTACAGACTCAACATCTTGAGCAATTTTTGGCCCAAAAAATGCAGCAGACAATTAAATCAAAGTGAACAAACAACACACATTAACAACATCAGAATTATTTCAGGGGAACATATCTCCCCCACACCAAAAATATACAATCCACAAAAGTTAACCAATCACTTGTTTTGCAAAGACATAACAAATAAAATACATTTGTTACAAACTCGATAAGGACACCAACATGTACATTTTGCCCCCCACACACTTGCCTCTTCTCAAGGCAAGCGACCGAATGCTCTGTGAGCTTTATATAACATATGTTTGTGTGCTAATGAGGCAATTGAAAACACATGCACAGTCCATGAAACACCCAAAATGCAAGTTCTCCCAATGTAGAGACTGAAATTCAAAGTGGGTAAACCTGTTAAATTACTAACCCATCAAAACACTCTCTGAGCATGCCCAGAAATACCCAGGTGCTGTTCACACACAAAAAGCACCCCAAAAAAAACTAACTGGCTGGGCATGTGCAGAACAACACCAATGCAGCTAGCAAAAAGTAACCCCCCTCCCCCCGTCCAAAATTCAGCACATCATCCAGCATGCTACAAAATTAGAGATGGGACAATCACCCCTCCCCCCACCAACAAATCCCATTGCAGTCTATGGGAACTGACTTGTTAATTTTGCTAGTCCCCACTTGGTTGGCTTATCTTCTAGTTATTGGCCTTAAAATGGGGGCCCAGGTCCCACCCTAAGGGACATATATCAATGTCACCAATTTGGAAAACACCAAAAACAAAACAAGGAGAAGTGCCTTTAAATATGCCAAATTGCTTAAGGGCCATTTCACACCACATGCAGTGCATTGCGTTTTTTATGCAATGCAAAAATGCATGGAAAGTTGGTTATATGGTTCTAAATGGCAGTGTTTGTTCCAGTGCGTTCCAGTTCCACAAAAAAAGTAGAACATGCTGCATTTTACCTGCACTGGACTGTACTGGAACGCATCAAAACGCATCATAAACGCACTGGAACGCACAGGAACACACCTAAATGCACCAAAAACGCACTGGAACACACTTGTCCTTATCTATGGTTAATAAAAAAGAGGGGTGAAAAAAAAGCACTGGACTGCATCAAAAACTTACCAAAAATGCACTGGAACGCATGAAAAACGTGCATGCAGAAAAGCACTTGGAACGCATCCGGATTGCGTTTCTATGGTGTGAACTGACCCTAGTTCACACTATAGAAACGCAGTCTGGGTGCGTTCCAGGTGCTTTACTGCATGCGCGTTTTTGACACATTCCAGTGCATTTTTGAGGCGTTTTTGATGCAGTCCAGTGTTTTTTTCCCCCTCTTTTCACTTAGGACAAGTGTGTTGCAGTGCGTCTTTGGTGCATTTAGGTGCGTTGCGGTGCATTCCAGTGCATTTTTGGTACGTTCCGTTGCGTTTTTAATGTGTTTTACTAGGGTCCAGTACAGTTTTGTACCTAAAAAATGCAGCATGACCAATTATTTTTTGGCTTTCTGAAATGCACTGGAACGGACTGCAGTGGTGTGAACTATGCCATTGGCATTAATGTGATCAACTTTCTTTGCGTTTTTCAGGCATCAAAAAAACGCACTGCACTGCATCCGATGTGAACTGGCCCTAAATATCATCCCCGGGGGGTGTCTATAGTATGCCTGTAAAGTAGCACATGTTTTCCATGTTTATAACAGAGCAAAATGACATTTCTAAAGTAAAATAATAGTCATTTAAAAGTCCTTGAGGCTGTAATGAATTGCTGGTTCCTGTCAATACAGATAAAAGTCATTGAAAGTCTTTGCAAACCCCCAAAAAAATGCGTGGGGGTCCCCCAAATTCCATAACCAGGCCCTTCAGGTCTGGAATGGATATTAAGGGGAACCCCGCTGCAAATTTAAAAAAAAAATATTGTGGGGTTCCCCCAAATATCCATACCAGGCCCTTCAGATCTGGCATGGATTTTAAGGGGAACTCCACCCCAAATTTAAAAAAAAATGGTGTGGAGTCCCCCTAAAAATCCATACCGGACCCTTATCCGAGCACGCAACCTGGCCGGCCGCAGGGGAAGAGGGGGGGACGAGAGCGGCCCCCCCTCCCTCCTGAACCGTACCAGGCCACATGCCCTCAACATGAGGAGGATGTCTTTTCTAGCAACTTCTTCTTCTTCCATCTTCTTCTTCCATCTTCTTCTTTTCTCCATTCGGGTTTCTTCCTCCATCTTCATCTTCCTCTTCATCTTTATCTTCATCTTCATCTTCCTTCTTCCTTCGGTCTTCTCGTCCGCATCTTGCCCCGGCGTCTTCCCTTCTTCTTTCTTCTCCGGCCGCTCCGTTTGAATTGGAGGTTCCCGCTGTGCGACGCTTCAGTTCGCCTCTGGGTCCGCTTACACCCGGTGACTCCGCCCCCCTCTGACACACATGGATTTCACGGGGACTTTCCCCGTGGTAACAGAGGGGGGTGGAGCCACCGGGTGTAAGCGGACCAAGTGTAGAACTGAAGCGTCGCACAGCGGGAACCTCCAAATCAAACGGAGCGGCCGGAGAAGAAAGAAGAAGGGAAGATGCCGGAGCAAGATGCGGACGAGAAGACCGAAGGAAGAAGGAAGATGAAGATGAAGATAAAGATGAAGAGGAAGATGAAGATGGAGGAAGAAACCTGAATGGAGAAAAGAAGAAGATGGAAGAAGAAGGAAGAAGAAGAAGATGGAAGAAAAGAAAAGACATTAATAAAGGAATTGTCAAAAACCGGCTCTTGTCATTTTTAAAATTTTTGACACTTTCCTTGTGAAATGGTAGGGGTACATTTGTACCCCATTACCATTTCACATAGGGGGGGCCGGGATCTGGGGGTCCCCTTTGTTAAAGGGGTCTTCCAGATTCCGATAAGCCCCCCGCCCGCAGACCCCCACAACCACCAGGCAATGGTTGTGGGGATGAGGCCCTTGTCCCCATCAACATGGAGACATCCTCCCCATGTTGAGGGCATGTGGCCTGGTACAGTTCAGGAGGGAGGGGGGCCGCTCTCGTCCCCCCTCTTCCCCTGCGGCCAGCCAGGTTGCGTGCTCGGATAAGGGTCTGGTATGGATTTTTTGGGGAACTCCACGCCATTTTTTAATAAAATTTGGGGTGGAGTTCCCCTTAAAATCCATGCCAGATCTAAAGGGCCTGGTTTGGATATTTGGGGGGAACCCGCACGTCATTTTTTTGGTTAGCAAAGACTTTCAATGGCTTTTATCTGTATTGCCGGGAGCCGACAATTCATTATAGCCGCGGCTGCTTTTAAATGGCTTTTTTTTTCCCTTTAGAAATGTCATTTTGCAGGGGCACTGGCAAGTTCAGAGCTGCGCATGTTCAACTTATGCAAATTAACTTAGGTGACTTGACATTTACTACGATTTTGCCGGCGCAGTGTCCCAGCGCATTTAAACCATTGAAATTCCCGCGCTGAGGTCAAAAAAACCTCCCGCAGCTCGAAACGAAATTGCCGGCGCAGCGGGCTGGTTTTGAAAAAGTTACTTTCCCACTCTATTTTAGGCATATTAGTTATTTGGGCAGGTGTCCCTACACTTCCTCACATCACCCCACATCACCCCCAATATTTTCTCACTTCCAGCTTCTTTATATTTATATTTTAACATGCCCTGCGCCAGGTCCATAGTAGCGCACTGAGCGCCTCCTCCCGGGCGCAGAGAACACTATAGTAAATGGGAAATAGGGCTGCGATACCGGCGCTAATGTTTTGTAAATACCAAAACAGCCATTGCGCACGCAGATGCGCCAATACTCATGGCGCAAACGTTTGGTAAATCAGCCCCACAGTGTCTGAGTGCCAAGCTCCATTCCCTGCAAGCGTTGTGACACACGGGGACGGAGCATGGCGCCAAATTCAAAAAATTCAAAACACAGTATACATACAGTATACTGTAATCTTACAGATTACAGTACTGTATCAAAAAATTACACACCCCCTTTGTCCCTAGTGGTTTGTCCAGTGCCCTGCATGCAGTTTTATATTATAAAAACTGTTCTTTCTGCCTGGAAACTGGAGATTGTCCATGGCAACCAAAAAGTGTCCCTTTACGTCAAAGTGCTTTTAGACCAGCTAGAAAACAGCGATAATAAATTAGAATCACTTGCAGTATTGAGCGATAGCGATTTGTGGGGAAAATCGTCATCAAACACTGAAAGTAATGACAGTGACAATTCTGCATCTGAGCAAATTTCAGTGTTTTTGATTTGATTACATTATTGAATAATTTTTATTATTATTATATTATGATTTGTTTTTTATTTATGATTTTGTGTTTCAAACTTTATCATACCCGGGAGGTCTACTAGACTCTTGTTTGGACAGATTTAAGTGTTATATTCCTAAAGATTACAGGCCTACAATATAAAACGCCAAATTTCCATGCAAAACATTGTACCACTTTCAGCATCAAAAATCTGACATAAACATACCGCCAGGGAGGTTAACCACTTCTGGACCGCCGCACGCCGATATACGTCGGCTGTTTGAAGAGGGATATCTTTGTTATGGCAGCAGCTAGCTGCCATAACCCCGGTATCCTCTTCTTCAGCAGGCGGTCTGGTTTCCGAAAATAGTGGTCTCTGCAGCGGATTTGCCGCAAGATTACTTTTAACGGCGGCGGGAGAGGGCCCCCCTCCCGCTGCTTTTCGGTGCCCTTCGCCGCTTACCAGGGCCGTCGGCAGCGGCGGAGGCGATCGGGTCCTTCTGCTGGCTGGGTATGGAGACGAGTGAGGAGAAGATGGCCCCCACATGTCTCCATACCATAGCAGGGCGGAACCGGCGTCAAAACGCCACTTCCGCCCATAGCTCGTAAAGGGCCATATTTTTTTTTTATTTTTATTGCATTTTAGTGTAAATATGAGATCTGCGGTCTTTTTGACCCCAGATCTCATATTTAAGAGGACCTGTCATGCTTTTTTTTCTATTACAAGGGATGTTTACATTTTTATTTAAAAGAACAGTGTAAAAAATAAAAATAAAAGGTAAAATAAATAAGAAAAAAAAATGTAAACGTGCCCCGTCCCACCGAGCTTTCGTGCAGAAGCGAACGCATACGTGAGCAGCGCCCACATATGAAAACGGTGTTCAAACCACACATGTGAGGTATCGCCGCAATCGGTAGAACGAGAGCAATAATTCTAGCCCTAGACCCCCTCTGTAACTCAAAACATGCAACCTGTAGAATTTTTTAAACGTCGCCTATGGAGATTTTTAAGGGTAAAATTTGTCGCCATTCCACGAGCGGGCGCAATTTTGAAGAGTGACATGTTGGGTATCCATTTACTCGGTGTAACATTATCTTTCACAATATGAAACAAATTGGGCTAACTTTATTGTTGTCTTATTTTTAAATAAAAAAAAGTGTATTTTTTCCAAAGAAAGTGCGCTTGTAAGACCGCTGTGCAAATACGGTGTGACATAAAGTATTGCAAGACCGCCAATTTTTTCTCTAGGGTGTATAATGTTTGGGAGTTCTAAGTAATTTTCTAGCAAAAAAAAATGTTTTTAACTTGTAAACAACAAATCTCAAAAAGAGGCTCGGTCCTTAAAGCGGTTGTAAACCCTCATCTGACAGTTACCAACCCCCAGCTCCCCATTTTACTTACCTGAGCCGTGGAAAGTCCCGCGTCGAGAATGTGCTAGATCTTTGCCCGGGGTTCTCGGCTCTTCATTGGATAGATTGATAGCAGCGCAGCCATTGGCTCGTGCTGCTGTCAATCAAATCCAATGACGCGGGCTCCGGGGGGCGGGGCCGAGTCCTGCACTCGGCGGCTATGGATGCCAATTGCAGGACTCGGGAGCACGCCCGCAAGGTAACCCCCTTGGGAGAGCGCTTTCCATAGGGGGTTATCTAAAGCGGGGACGAGCCGAGAGAGCCGCCGAGGGAACCCAGAAAACGGCGTTCGGGGCCACTCTGTGCAAAACGAGCTGCACAGTGGAGGTAAGTATGACATGTTTTTTATTTGAAAAAAAAATATTTTTGGACCTTTAGTATCACTTTAAGTGGTTAAATAAGGTTCTTTAAATTTTCCTATAGTTCTGATTTAAATGTATTATAAATAGCACCTCAACTGTCTTTGTTCTAGCCTCTTGTAATCTTCTATATGTTAACACCTGATCAGAACCTGATATGGAATCTGGTGTTGTTTGACTTATATGGTTTCGTAGTTACATAGTAGGTGAGGTTGAAAAAAGACACAAGTCCATCAAGTCCAACCTGTGTGTGTGCTTTTATGTCAGTATTACATTGTATATCCCTGCATAGTGTGGTCATTCAGATGCCTAAGGCCTCATGCCCATGGTTTTTTTTTCAGCCGCGTTTTTGAGCGTTTTTTACAGCTTAAAAACGCCTGTCCATGTTAGTCTATAGCTTCATGCCCACCTAGGCGTTTTTGAGCTGTAAAGAGCATAGGCGTTTGTAAGCTGTAAAAAAAACCCAGGGCCAGTGCGTTCCTCAGCGTCAGAATTTGGCAGGAAAAAACGCGAGCGTCAAAAAACGCGCAAAAACGGTCGCGTTTTTAGCTCTGACGTTTTTTTTTTTTGTTTTTTTTCAAAAAAAAAAAAATATTTACAATAACATGGACAGGCGTTTTTAAGCTGCAAAAAACGCAGCTGTAAAAACGCCAGTGGGCATGAGGCCTAATAGTTTTTTGAAATTATCGATGCTCCCCACTGAAACCACTGCCTGTGGAAGAGAATTCCACATCCTTACCGCTCTTACAGTAAAGAACCCTCTACGCAGTTTAAGGTTAAACCGCTTCTCTTCCAATTTTGGTGAATGGTAACGTGTCTTTTTAAATTCCCTTTCGTGGAAAAGTTATATACCTATTGTGGGGTCACCAGTACGGTATTTGTACATTGAAATCATATCCCCTCTCAAGCGTCTCTTCTCCAGAGAGAATAAGTTCAGAGCTCGTAACCTTTCCTCATAACTAAGGTCCTCCAGTCCCTTTTTTAGGTTCTTCTCTGGACTCTCTCCAGTTCCAGCACATCCTTCCTGAGGACTGGTGCCCAGAACTGGACTGCATACTCCAGGTGCAGCCGGACCAGAGTCTTGTAGAGTGGGAGAATTACCATTTTATCTCTGGAGTTAATCCCCTTTTTAATGCATGCCAATATTTTGTTTGCTTTGCTTGCAGCAGCTTGGCGTTGCATGCCATTGCTGAGCCTATCATCTACTAGGACCCCCAGAGGTTCTCCCCCTAGTGAGTAGATTGCATTCATATTTTTGCCACCCAAATGCACTATTTAAAATTTTTCTACATTAAACCTCATTTGCCATGTAGTTACCCACAACAATAATTTGTTCAGATCTTCTTGCAAGGTTTCCACATCCGCCGGAGAAATTATTGCCCTGCTTAGCTTAGTATCGTCTGAAAACACTGCGATTGAGCTGTGTATCCCATCCTCCAGGTTGTTTATGAATAAATTAAATAGGATTGGTCCCAGGACAGAACCCTGGGGGACCCCACTCTCCACACTAGACCATATTGAGTACTCCCCATTTATCACTACCCTCTGAACTCACCCCTGTAGTCAGTTTTCAATCCATGTCATTCCCCTATGGTCTATGCCGACAGACCTTAGTTTGTACAGTAAACGTTTATGGGGAACTGTATCAAATGCCTTTGCAAAATCCTGATACACCACATCTACGGGCCTTCCTTTATCTAGATGGCAGCTCACCTCCTCATAGAAGGTTAATAGATTGGTTTGGCAAGAACGATTCTTCATGAATCCATGCTGATTACTGCTAAAGATACCATTTTCATTACTAAAATATTGTATATAGTCCCTTATCATCTTCCCCAAGAGCTTGCATAATTTCTAATTCTATCCTCTGTTAGCCACGAGGGTGCTTCCTGTGACGTGTCATGAGGATAAACATTGCAGTTTTGGTTACTGAAGCCCCCTCTTTCTCTCGTGAAGACTGAGGAGAAGAATAAATTCAAAACCTTCTCTCCATCCTTAGTAACCAGATTTGTCTCATTATTCTTTATGGGACCAATATGATTTTAAATGTATTTCCCATTTGGATGCACTGGCTAATACCCTTATTTAATATGCTTTTAAAGCATACCCATTTTTCCTCAGTGTTCTTTGTTCCTAAGATTTTATCCCATTTTGTATCTTCTAGCAAGGATCGTAGAAAAGTTGGCTCTTTTGAAATTCAGTGTCTTTATATTCCCCTTATGTTTCCTATTTGTGTAATTTATACTGAAACTAATTGACCTGTGATCGCTGTTTCCTAAATTGCTCCATATTTCCACATTCGTGATCAGGTCTGTATTGTTTCAAGAAAAGATGGCAGAAAATTTGAGGCAACTTTGGACTTTTATGGTACGGTAAAGACTCACATATGCAGATGTATAAAGAATATATAATTTATTAAGACAAGACATAATTAAAATAGTCCTTTGATGTAAAATTACAGTACACACAAGCTTTAATCTCTGAAAAAAGAACTGCAAGAGTAGACGCGTATCTATCCATGAGGGGGGGGATCAGATATTCGTCTATTGTCAGTTCAACCTCTACATGTTTTGTGGTGCGACCGCTTCTTCAGGAGTATACTTCAGAGTTTATGTGTGGATAATGGATATCACTACAAGAACAAACATATAAATATAAGTAAACTTCAAATATATACATAATAATAGTTGCAAATATTTCGGATACACTTGGAACCCAACCCTGTCTCCGGCAGAGGTGAACCCATCCAAAAATAAAGCAACCAATATTAATAATATCTATCGTGAGATTCAACCCAATAAATGTATCCTGAAGTAGAAAGGACATATGAAGCTTACCAACGCAGGACTAGCACAAATCAAAGGATATCTCAGGCACAGAGGTCTGTATTGTTGGTAATCAGTAGGTCCAGTAACGCTTTGATTGTAGTTGGTGCATTTACCATCTGACCCATGAAATTGTCCTGCAAGACTTTTAGGAAATGGCGAAACTTTAGATGAATTCACGGTTCCTTACGCCCACTTGACACACTGAGGTTAATTTAATAAAACTGGAGCACTCAGAATCTGGTGCAGCTGTGCATGATAGCAAATCAGCTACTAACTTCAAAATGTTTGATTAAAGAGGAAGTAAACCCTGATGGGTTTACTTCCTCTTTATTTCCCTGCAAAGGTAAAACATAATGGGCTACTATGCATCGCATAGTAGCCCATTATGTGTCACTTACCTGCAGGAGAAGCCCGTGATGTCCCAGTCTTCCTCGCTAGTAGCGAGCGGCCATTCTTCACCCCTCTTCTTCCGGGGTCCGCAAACTCCTGCTCTGTGACTGGCCAGAGTCGCGTGATGACGCGTGACATCACTCTCGCGCATATGCGCGGGAGCCGACACTTACGGCATGATGCCATTCAGAAAACAGCACGCTTAGTGCGCCTGCGCCATTGTCTACGGCGCGCATGCGCCGTAGACATCGGTGCATTATTTATTGCAAATATCTCCTAAACCATGTAGGTGTAGGAGATATTACAAGCACCTACAGGTAAGCCTTAATCTAGGCTTTCCTGTAGGTCAGGGATATACAATTAGCGGACCTCCAGCTGTTGCCAAACTACAAGTCCCATGAGGCATAACTAGACTGACAGCAGCAAGCATGACACCCAGAGGCAGAGGCATGATGGGACTTGTAGTTTTGCAACAGCTGGAGGTCCGCTAATTGCATATCCCTGCTGTAGGTGAAAGTTCTCAGCGAGGGTTTACAACCACTTTAAGCTTTGGCAATAAAACCTGGAATCTGAATAACTTACTATACTTGGCATTAACCTATTCTCCAGCGAAGTGAGGGAAAAGAACAGGTGACTCACTACCTTTACCTCCTTGTAAGACATCCGCCTCTTTATGGATGGAATATATCATCCATACTTTTTGCTTTAACATCTCATGTAACTTTGTGGACTGACATGAAGACTGAGGCTACCTTAGAATTTAAAAATGCAGGTTCTCAAGATAGTATTGTGCTTTAGGGCCAATTTTTGATAAAGCTCTTTGATAGGAGCTTTGGTATTATCTTTTACTACTACCTTCATGGTTTAAACGTGGCTGTTAAGTAAAAATCTGCTGTTTGCTTCCTCCAAATCTGACAGAATATTTCACTAGATAGACAAAAGAATCTTGAGTTAATACTTAAAGTTAAAGTAGAAGAATGGGGAGCATGTGTATTACATAAATGCCAAGCCTTTTAAATCTCAAATCCAAGGAAGTGCTTGACGTAAGCTTTGTGATCTAGCAAGGGGAATGAATCTCTAATGTCCTCACTTCAAAGGAAATAAGAGATCTGACAATATAAAAGAAATAGTCTAATATTAATCCACTAAAGTTACATTTAATGGTCTGTTTAATTTTTATCTTCATAGGTATTTAATACACATCGAAGCATGAAGCCTTAGAATCACCTGCAGGCAGATGACACAGTTTCTGGCAGAGTACTTATTATCTTTTGCTTGCCTGTGTAATTTTAAAGCATGTTGGTCTGTTGTCTATAATAATTTATAGGGAATTTGCATGCAGAAAAATAGGAATGGCTCATTATTATGGGCATCTCCCATTAAGTTTTATTGCATCCCCTCTGAGTATTTTTGAATAATGAAACACAATGACATATTTGTTTCTGATAAGTTTTGTTTATACCAAGGAACTAAATGGATGCATTATAGCAGGGGTAGGCAACCTCAGCACTCCAGCTGCTGTGGAGTGTGGAACTACAAGTCCAATGAGGCATTGCAATAAAATGAGAGCCACAGGCATGACTCCCAGTGGCAGAGACATGATAGGATTTGTAGTTTCACTACAGCTGGAGTACCGATGTTACCTATCCCTGTATTATTGGAAAATCAGATCAAGAAAAAAAATAAGAGATAAATAAGCCCAGCAAGTAGAGCTCTTGTAGAAACATACCCCAATATAGAAGTAATAGTTTTTAAATTATTCTTTAGTATATTCATGATATAGTTGTGTAGCGGGGTCTTCTTTAAGGCCCCGGGACTACGGTACCCAGAACCCCGTTCGGCACCCAGAGTGCAGTTAGCCACCGCAGAGACTCATGGGAGGGGTTATTTAAGGAGGAGGCGAGGCGGAGCTTGGCCTCTTTGGACACTGCGCTGCAAGCAAGAGTTTCTTCCTGTGCGGATCTGCTGCAGTGCAAGGCCTGAAGCCTGGGCCTTGCGCAACTTCCAAAGAGCCTTCCACCCCAATGCGGAGCCTGGGTGGCACCGGACTTGTCGAGTGAGGACATCAGTTAGATCAGGGACCCGATCATTGCAGACGCTGTGTGCGGAGACACAGCAGGTGGAAGTCCCGGACTGGGATCGCGTCCGGAGTGGTGAGCGAGCACTTGCTCAAACCAATAGACTGTACCGTGTTTAGGCCTATAGACTTCCTTGGCCCACCTATCATTGTTTGTTGTTCCATTAGGAGACCCGTAGCAGGACAGAGTTGAAGGGTCTCCAGTTTAGTGTTCCTTGAGACTGCCTATTTGTGGATTACAAATATCATCTCATCAAGTGCACCACCAAAAGTTTGCATGCGAAGAAATCATAGAGTGAAAAGACTGAGATTTGTTCTATGTCAGGCCTGACTAGGGGGGAGATAGAATATTGTTTAGTGCGCCACAGGGCGCGCACACCATAATCGCTGCGCGCGGTGTGTTACCGAGCTGGCCATTGTTGTGTGCTATACCTATTGCTACAGGGCTCTGCCTATGCTTTGATATAAAGTAAAGCCGTTTCATTTGATCTCTCGCCTCAGTGTGTTGTCTTACTGCTGAAAGAGATTGCCCCTTTGCAATATTACTGAATGTGATATAAGTTTAACCCTAGACTAACTGTGCCAGGGTGGGTCGAGTAAGATTGCCGGGGGTTGGCGGTGCTGTATGCAGGGCCCGAAATCAAACCAGCGGCTCTCTTAAGTGGGGGTAGCGCTACACGTGGGGGCTCTCGAGTCCGGGATCCTGTTGCAGCAAGTAACGCGCCAAAAGTACCAGCATGGACCCACTAGAAGTAGGACAGTGGTGCAAAGTGGTCGGCACAGATCCAGCCGGGGTAGTAGTCATAGAACTCCCAGGGATCTGGCAAGAAGAAGCGGTGAAGCAGCTAGTGATGTCACTGTCACTGTATCAGAAAGCATGGGTGGTGGATGTCACTACGAATTCCTCACTGACCCACGCACTAATAGAGTGGAAGGACGGAGTCCCAGAACATTTCAAGAACCCAAGTGTAGAAGCTATAGATGATCAGACTTATAGCCTAATACACGCGCTGCCGCTCAAGCCAGGAGGACGGTTTCAGACACCGAAACTATCTCCATCTTCCACCCCAAAAGCAGAAAAACAGCAGAAAAGGGAAAGTCCCTGGTCGCCATCTGCCACCCTCAGCGCAGAGTTGTGCGCGGTCCTAGGGGAACTTGTAGCCCAGTGTAAGAAAGATCCTACAGATTACCAAATGTCAGGATACAGAAAACTTAGAATATTCTCAGGAAGGAAACCTGTACCTTCGGGTGAAGAGGGGTTTGAGGAGTGGTTAGACGGTGCCACTCAGGCCCTAGAAGAATGGGAAGTCCCAGACCACAGAAAGAAGCAGAGAATTGCCGAGAGCTTGAAGGGGCCTGCTCTAGAGGCCATACGCAACCTCAAGATGAGTAAGACAGACTGTGATGCACTGGACTATCTGGACATTCTGCAGAATGTGTTCGGTGGAACAGAAAAAATCTCTGAGCTCACCTATCAGCTGGAGCACTGCTACCAAAAGACAGGAGAGAAACTGTCGGAGTTCATGAGGCGCCTGGATAAGATCCTGCATAAGATGATTCTTAAGAAGGGGATTGACCCACGGAAGGTGGATGAGGCCCGTGTTCAACAGGTGATGAGAGGATCTCAGCCCCTGGACCCCATCACATTGGTGCTACGCACAAGGCAGGACGGGAAGAGCCTGGAGTACCCAGACTTAATTCGAGTGGTCAGAGAGGAAGAAGCTATGCTGGAGGAGAAGAAGAGGAGCCTACCAGTTGAGTCGGTAAATCCTCCTCCAGTGATGGTCAGGACGGCCATGACCCTGGAAAGAGACTCAGAGGTGGATACCTTGAAGTCGCAGATGTCCCAAGTATTGGGAATATTGACCTCCCTGATGGAAAAGAAGTCAAGGGAACCAGAGAGGGAAAGTCAGAGGAAGGAGCTGTTTCCCAACACCTCAGCGCCCGCATCCCTGGAAGATTGGGGGGATGTGATATGCTTCAATTGTGGAGGAGCTGGCCATTTCGCCAAAGTGTGTTACAGTCCAAAGAAAAAAAAGATGAATAACCGCAAGCCGCTGGAAAACTTCAGCGGGCCCCGGTGAAGGAGTCAACCGGGTGCCCATCATCTCCAGTGAGCTCCAAACTGAATGAGAAGCACATGAAAAGAGTGGACAAGACCCCTCAGAAGAAACGCAAGGTTCCTCAGAAGGAACGCACCCCAAAGAAAGAGAGTAGTGTCCCTCAGCGGGTAGTTACACCCATCAAAAGGAGGGAGATCAATGCATACCAGGCCCAAGAGAGACTTAAGTCCAAAGAGAAATGGAAGAAAGAGAGTAAAAAGGGAAAATGCAAAGATCAATGAAAGAGACCCCTTCGAAGCGATATCCAGAGAAGCTGGTGGGTCCCTCCCCGATAGTACCAGTTCAAGTGGAGGGAATCTACACAAGAGCCGTATTGGATACTGGGGCACAGGTGACCCTGTTGTACCGGGACTTTTATGACAAGCATTTAAGTCACCTACCCATCCAGACGATTGAAGAGCTGAAGAAATGGGGAATTGGGACAGAGAGTTTCCCTTATGATGGCTATCTGCCTATAAAACTGACTTTTGACCCGTCCATAGCCGGGAAGGCTGAAGTGTTTGATACCTTAGCTGTGGTATGCCCCCGACCGCCTGGAGCTAACAAGAGTTCCTTGATAATAGGGACCAACACGGATCTGGTCCGAAGACTGCTGGCAGTCACCTCCTGGCCCAGGCCCACCACTGTGACAGAGCTCAGATCCTTTCTGGGGTTCTGTTCCTATTACAGGATGTTTGTGGAGGGATTTTCTCGGATAGCCAGGCCTCTGAATGAGCTGCTTAAGACGGAGGGGGAAGAGGATGACACAGTCATGATGGTTTGGGAGGAGTGCTGTACCAGGAGCATGAAGAGCAACTGAGGCCTGTTGCGTATGTGAGCAGAAGTCTGACTCCCTCCGAGAAGAACTATCCCACCCATAAGTTGGAGTTCCTGGCCCTTAAGTGGGTGGTAGTTGACAAACTCAGAGACTATTTGTATGGGGCGGAATTCACAGTGAAAACCGACAACAACCCCCTCACCTATCTTTTCACCACAGCAAAGTTGGATGCCACAGGACATAGGTGGTTGGCGGTTCTGTCTGCCTTCAATTTCAGCTTAAAGTACAGACCTGGGGCTGGAAACCGAGATGCAGACGCCCTGTCTAGAAGATCTCATGTTTCCACCTTCAATACAGAAGAGTGGACCCAAGTGGCACCCGACGAGGTGCGGGCCCTTTGTCAAGGGGCTGAACTCCAAGCCAGTGGCGGCTCAAGAGCAGAAGAGATAGGGGTTACCATAGTCGGAGTGCCCAAGCAGTACTGTGGGGTAACCCAACTGGGGGAAGATAACTTGCCAAAATTGGCAAAAAAAGAGTTGAGATCTGACCAATTGGAAGACCCCATGGGGAGATTGGTCTTGGAGGCCCTAGAGAATCAGGATCCGAATAGACTCTTACGCCACCCTTCAAAGGAGGCTCGCCTATTGAGGAAGGAGTGGGACAAGTTACAGGTGCATCAGGGAGTGGTCTACCGAAGGGGCCCCTCTGATGACCTAGAAGACAAATGGCAATTGTTCTTGCCTGAGAAGCACCAAGAGACAGTCCTGGTTGCTCTGCACGACAACCATGGCCACCTAGGGGCAGAAAGGACCTTCCAACTCGTTAGGGACCATTTCTATTGGCCCTGCATGAGGGCTGAAGTTGAAGAATACTGCCACTCATGTGCACGATGCATCCAGAGAAAGACTTTACCCCATCAAGCTGCCCCAATGGGCCATCTGCAAAGTCAAAGCCCACTTGATCTGGTATGCATTGATTTTCTCTGCCTCGAACCCGACCTGAGTGGACTAGGAAATGTTCTGGTAGTAACCGACCATTTCACCCGGTATGCCCAGGCCTTTCCAACCAAGGACCAGAAGGCTTCCACCGTGGCCAAAGTGCTGATGGAGAAATACTTTGTAAACTATGAGCTACCACAACGGCTCCATTCAGATCAGGGAAGGGATTTTGAAAGTCGATTGATCCGGAAACTCCTGGATTCTTTGGGGATCAAGAAGGCAAGAACTACCCCCTATCATCCACAAGGTGATGCTCAGCCGGAGAGGTTCAACCGAACCCTGCTCAACCTCCAGGGGACCCTAAGCAGTGAAAAGAAGCAGCATTGGAGCAACCACATAGTGGCAGTTGTGCATGCATACAACAGCACCACCAGTGACGCTACAGGGTACTCACCCTATCGACTTATGTTCGGGAGAGAAGCAAGACTACCCGTAGATCTGGCCTTTGGCACTTCCATAGACCATTGTTCTGCTGCTTCCCACAAGGGATATGTCGATAGACTCAGACGCAATTTGAAATTTGCCTATGAACAGGCCCAGGCGGCCTCAGAGCAAAGGGGGGCCCGCAACAAGAAAAATTTTGACCTGAAAGTTAGGATTCAGGATTTGCAACCAGGAGACAGAGTGTTGCTACGGAACTTGGGGGTCCCTGGAAAACACAAGCTTGCAGATAGATGGAGACCTGAACCTTATGTTGTTTGAAAAAGGCTACCGGGCCTGCCCGTTTACAGACTTAAACCAGAAGGGAAGGTGGGACCTTTGAAGACCTGGCATCGGAACCACCTACTCCCACTAGCGGAGGCAGTTCGGATACCCCCTGTGACGGAGTCCCCTGAGCCAACTTCCATCCTGGATACTCCCAGACCGAACACTCGGTCCCAGACCCCTCAGATTGGGGATACAGAGACCTCGGAGATGAGTGAGGATGAGGGAGAAGAACTTGACTGGCTTTGGCCTTCACAGGCCCCAGGAACCTCTGCTATTGATCTTCCACCTGAAGAAGACACCATAGATCAGACGCTGAATGCAGAAGCTACTGAGTTCATTCCGTCCAGTCCTTGGTCAGATTCTTGGGTGAGTGCCTGTGATTTACTCCCAGAAGAAGATCCAAGGGAGTCTCTGTACCTCCCTGCTCCAGAGTCCAGTGCTCCTGAACCCGAGGGAATCCCTAGGTCAGTTCCAGAAAACCCAAGAGGACAGACGAGGCGAAGAGCCATAAAACCTCCCAGAAGATTAACTTACCCACAGATGGGGCAGAGTGCGGAAGACACTGTGGTTACTGCTAGGAGGAGTGTGGAAGACCCTGATCCTCCCACTGTTCATTTAGTGGGGTGCAACCCCAACTCACTCTCTGGCACAGTTAGGCAGGACATTGATGATAGTGTGACCTGTGGGCAGGGAAGTTCACCGCCTCGTTTTTGGTGGGAATTTCCTCTGCCAACATTATACGAAACTTTGATTGATGTTGTACGTTCTGTGATCTAGTGTTATGCTATCTTTGGGGACCAAAGAGTTTAAGTGGGGGGAGTGTGTAGCGGGGTCTCCTTTAAGGCCCTGGGACTACGGTACCCAGAACCCCATTCGGCACCCAGAGTGCAGTTAGCCACCGCAGAGACTCATGGGAGGGGTTATTTAAGGAGGAGGTGAGGCGGAGCTCGGCCTCTTTGGACACCGCGCTGCAAGCAAGAGTTTCTTCCTGTGAGGATCTGCTGCAGTGCAAAGCCTGAAGCCTGGGCCTTGCGCAACTTCCAAAGAGCCTTCCACCCCACTGCGGAGCCTGGGTGGCACCGGACTTGTCGAGTGAGGACATCAGTTAGATCGGGGACCCGATCATTGCAGACGCTGTGTGCGGAGACACAGCAGGTGGAAGTCCCGGACTGGGATCGCGCCCGGAGTGGTGAGCGAGCACTCGCTCAAACCAATAGACTGTACCGTATTTAGGCCTATAGACTGCCTTGGCCCACCTATCGTTGTTTGTTGTTCCATTAGGAGACCCGTAGCAGGACAGAGTTGAAGGGTCTCCAGTTTAGTGTTCCTTGAGACTGCCTATTTGTTGATTACAAATATCATCTCATCAAGTGCACCACCGAAAGTTTGCATGCGAAGAAATCATAGAGTGAAAAGACTGAGATTTATTCTATGTCAGGCCTGACTAGGGGGAGATAGAATATTGTTTAGTGCGCCACAGGGCGAAATCAAACCAGCGGCTCTCTTAAGTGGGGGTAGCGCTACAGTTGTAATAATATGCAAAATGTGCAAAATGTTCAAAATAATCAAATATGCAACAGGGCCCATGGAATATAGGAGCCACTTTGAGATGCACCACTGCAGTACTCTATCCCCCCCCCCCCAATATGATCAATTTATGATGGCTGCCCTGATGTCCCCCCTGACAGTGCTTCTAACCATTCTCTACTCCAAAACTAAAAGAAAAACAGTTTTTGTATATATTTGAGCTCACTGCTAAAATTAAATTAGTCAAAGGATTGCAGAGAAACTGTAGCAGTTAAACATAATATGTGAAGGTAAAAATGTGGATCATTGTTTACTTGTTACCAGGTACCTGCCTAGAGGCTGATATGATGAAATTAATTCCTTTACAGCTCCAGTCCAAACACCCAAGGAGTGAAGCACAGGGAATGAGATGACCCAGAGTTGCATGGGTAGCAAAAGTCCAATCCACAGAAACTAACTTCCAGAAAAAGGCTCAACTGTGAGGATGCTTGCATAGATTGATGAGGAGATCACAGAGGAGAAGCAGACTGCAAGGCAACTTGCAGGATATTGGAGCACACAGCAGGCTGGAAGCATATTTAGAGACAGGCAGGAGTCAGCACCCTAGAAGACTTACCCTAGAAGACAGCAGGCAGGGTTGAAGAAAGAGTCGTGACCAGGAGGCAGGCTAATCAATAATTAGCAGAGATAAA
The DNA here is from genome assembly GCA_029206835.1 of Rana muscosa. NCBI lineage: Eukaryota > Metazoa > Chordata > Amphibia > Anura > Ranidae > Rana > Rana muscosa. The sequence goes on from CM055117.1 coordinate 458,273,887, forward strand.
CTGTAGTCAGGAACTAACCAAAGTAACACTAGGTTCAGCAGAGACCAGCCAAGAGCCTAAGTCAACAGCAGGAAAACAAAATGGAGATTAGTCCAAGGGAATGCTGGATCAGCAATGGGTAAGCAGATCTCAGGAATAGGTTTGAGTACAAGTCACAGCATAACAGCTGATGACCACCCAGCTATACCTGACAGACTTGTGTACAACCAGGGGGCTCATGTATGGGTCAAAATTCAGCTGGTCCCGGCTGAACCAGCCAAATTTCGATCCATGTATGGTTGGCTTAACACACTTCCAGTCCTAGGAAGACAATACTGTACTCACTCTCCCTTCTGTATCAAGACAACAGACACAAGATAAGACTACTGAACCCCGCACCTCTCCTATTGTTTATAACAGATAGGGGTGTGTTTCTGTAGTCCTTAGAGAACAATGTGATTGATAACAATAGCACAGGTAAAAAGCAAGGAAAATACCAGCTCACTAGATTTCCTGCAAGATCAACAGGTATTTGTTATCAACCTTTTTAACTTTTTAAACAAATATAAGAAAATGCATTCAATATTTACAACCTAAAAGGGATCCAATTACAGAAGTGTATTATTGTGGTTTAACTTTACATACACTTTATGTGCTTAAGGTGATGAGAGGGTGATTAAAACACTAAGGAATGGTAGCCTTAAGGTTCAGTGGATTTTTTGTCTGCATGCAATAATTGAAACATACCAAATAAAGTAAATTAAAGTGGAGCTCCATCCAAAAGGGGAACCTTCAACCTTCGCTTTTGTGCCTCCCCCCGCTGCCACATTTGGCACCTTTTGGGGGGGGGGAGCGAGTACCAGGTTTTTACAGGTACCTGCTCCCACTTCTGGCTGAGGTAACTCAGCTGGAAGTTCGGCCCCCCTTCTCCTTCCCCCACAGCCCGCCCATTCACAGAGCACAGTAAGCTTCGGCATGTGCAGTAGGAAATCAGGTGTGAAGCGGCAAGGCTTCACTGCCGGTTTCCCTTAGTGGAGATGGCGGTGGCAGCACCCAATAGCCGATTGAAAAATCTGCCCTGGCGAGGACACCACTGGATTCCTGGACATGTAAGTGCCCTAATATTAAAAGTCAGCAGCTACAGTATTTGTAGCTGTTGACTTTGAATTTTTTTTGAAGAAGAAGCCTGGAGCTCCACTTTAAATGTAGAAAACCACTTACAATAAAGTTTGGCGGATTACCTAGCAAAATGAATGTTCACTTAACATAGTAAATAAGGATAATCTGTGTTCACTTTAAATACCTGATCATGTGCAAGGTAAAAAAAAGCTTTTTTTTTTCTTGCACATGATTGGAAGATTGAATTGAATCCACCTTCACATTACTTATTAAGTTCAGTGATCATTATCTTTGCCAGCTTACTCCGTTGGCAAATTTTGAATCCTGTACAAAGTAATCCTGAGGTTCTAACAGATGGTCAGTAGTGTTCACACAAATAGGAAACATAAGGGAAATACAAAGACACTGAATTTCAAAAGAGCCAACTTCCCTAAACTACGAACCTTGCTAGAAGATATAAATTGAGATAAAATCTTATGAACGAAGAACAGGGAGGAGAGATGGGTTCGCTTTAAGAGCATATTAAATAAGGGCATTAGCCAGTGCATCCCATTGGGTATTACATTTAAAAGAGTGAACAAAAGTCCTGGATGGCTTAACGCCAATGTAAAGCAAAAGAGAAGGCCTTCAAAAAATTGAGGGATCATTATCAGCATTCAAACTTCATAAAGAATGCAACAAGAAATGTAAGGGTGCAATTAAGGCGGCTAAGATAGAACACAAAAGACACATAGCGGAGGAGAGCAAAAAAAATCCCAAGAAATTCTTTAAGTACGTAAACAGTAAAAAAGGGAGGACAGACCATATTGGCCCCATAAAGAATGAGGAATGGCATCTGGTTAAAAGGATAGGGAGATGGCGAAGGTATTGAATTTATTCTTCTCCTTAGTCTTCATTAGGGAATCGGGGGGCTTCAGTAACCAAAACTGGGGTGTTTATCCTCGTGACACATCACAGGAAGCACCCTCATGGCTAACAGAGGACAGAATTAGAATTATACTTGGGAAACTTAACATTAATAAATCACCGGGCCCGGATGGCTTGCACCCAAGGGTACTTAGGGAACTCAGTCAAGTAATTGCCAGACCCATTGTTCCTAATTTTTACTGACTGGAATGGCACCAACGGATTGGAGAAAAGCCAATGTAGCACCAATATTTAAAAAGGGCCCAAAATACATCCCTGTGAATTACAGATCAGTTAGCCTAACATCAATAGTATGCAAGCTCTTGGAGGGGATGATAAGGGACTATATACAATATTTTAGTAATGAAAACTGTATCATTAGCAGTAATCAGCATGTATTCATGAAGAATCGTTCTTGCCAAACCAATCTATTAACCTTCTATGAGGAGGTGAGTTGCAATCTAGATAAAGAAAGACCCGTAGGCGTGGTGTATCTGGATTTTGCAAAAGCATTTGACACAGTTCCCCATAAACGTTTACTGTACAAAATAAGGTCTATTGACATGGACCATAGGGTGAGTACATGGATTGAAAACTGGCTACAAGGGTGAGTTCAGAGGGTGGTGATAAATGGGGAATACTCCGAAACATCAGGGGTGGGTGGTGGGGTCCCACAGGGTTCTGTGTTAGGACCAATCCTATTTAATTTGTTCATAAATGACCTGGAGGATGGGGTAAACAGTTCTATCTCTGTATTTGCAGACGATACTAAGCTAAGCAGGGCAAAAACTTCTCTGCAGAATGTGGAAACCTTGCAAGAAGATCTGAACCAATTAATGGGATGGGCAACTACATGGCAAATGAGGTTTAATGTAGAACATTTTTAAATAACACATTTGGGTGGCAAAAATATGAATGCAATCTATACACTAGGGGGAGAACCTCTGGGGGAAGTAGATGATAGGCTCAGCAATGACATGCAATGCCAAGCTGCTGCTAACAAAGCAAACAGAATAATGGCATGCATTAAAAAAGGGATTAACTCCAGGGATAAAGTGATAATTCTCCCACTCTACAAGACTCTGGTCCGGCCGCACCTGGAGTATGCTTTCCAGTTCTGCGCACCAGTCCTCAAGAAGGATGTACTGGAAACTGAGTGAGTACAAAGAAGGGCAACAAAGCTAATAAAGGGTCTGGAGGACAATAGTTATGAAGAATGGTTGTGAGCACTGAACTTATTCTCTCTGGAGAAGAGACACTTGAAAGGGGATATGATCTCAATTTACAAATACCATACTGGTGACCCCACAATAGGGATAAAACTTTTTTGCGGAAAGAGAGTTTAATAAGGCATGTGGCCACTCATTAAAATTAGAAGAAAAGAGGTTTAACTTAAACTACGTAGAGGGTTCTTTACTGTAAGAGCGGCAAGGATGTGGAATTCCCTTCCACAGGCGGTGGTCTCAGCAGGGGGCATCGATTGTTTCAAAAAACTATTAGATAAGTACCTGAACGACTGCAACATACAGGGATATACAATGTAATACTGACATATACACTGTAATCACACACATAGGTTGGACTTGATGGACTTATGGATGGTGTCTTTTTTCAACATCACCTACTATGTAACTATGAAACTATGTAACTATGTAACTATACCATTCTGTAACGGCACCCCAAGTATGAAAGGGGTTAAAGCCATTTAGGATATTCCATTCCCGAACACCAAGGCAGCTACCGACACTCCAGTCAGGCGAACAAGACCCATAAGAATAATTCTCCCTCAATAACGAGACAAAGCTCTGTCTTGAGGTTTAAGAAGGACTGACAATCTTATTTTAAAAAAAACACAAGTTTTATACACAGTTAAAAGAGGAGGTTCATCATATTTCTCTGGAAATACACCTGTGACCAGACTTAATTAACATGCTAATTACCTAATTCCTTTAAGCAGCCTGGCTCAGAGATATTTAGGCTAGACTTGCCACCTTGAAGCTCAGAAGACACAATCAACATTAATACAGAACTCCCTCCCACAATAGCTGAGTTAATTACCACAAGCCACAATGAAAAGACCCTTATAAGAAATCCTCGACCCATTTGCATTACAACAGACAGGTGGCTAGGGGTGATGACATTAGAATCTTTCAACTAACATGTTGAGTCCAGAATCAAACAACCAGTAAATAGTCCTTTACAGATATCCTGGGGAATATTGTGGATAAATAATACTGTCCCATTTTAAAGAAATCCAAAACATATTCTTAATGTCCATTATTTTCTTGCTCACCCTGTGCCCAAAAGTGACTCTCGTTATATGTCTCCCTGCTTGTGGGACACTCAAGCAGACCCGGCTTGATCCTTCTCGGGTCAACTTGGGGATGTCCGGAACTAGGAGGCCGGGATGACTTCTGTTTGCTGGGACAACCCATCCGCAATGCCATTTTGCTTACCGGGTCGGTAGCTGATGGTGAAGTTGTAGGGTTGCAGGGCTAAGCTCCACCGCAGCAACCTGCCATTGTCTCCTGCGACCCGGTTAAGCCAGACCAATGTGTTGTGGTCGGTGACTAATGAAAATTCCTGTCCGTACAAATAAGGGTTCAACTTTTTAAGGGCCCAGACCAGGGCCAAACACTCCTTCTCCACTGCTGCATAGCTCACTTCCTGGGGTAATAGCTTTCTGCTCAGGTATGCGACAGGGTGTTCTCCTCCATCCTCCCCAACTTGGCTCAGCACAGCCCCCAGTCCAAACATGGAAGCATCTGTGTGGACAAGGAAATGTTTGTTAGGTACTGGGGCAGCAAAGACCCATTTACAAGCATTTACAAGTGCTTGCTTGAGGGCTAGAAACGCGGCTTCACAAGCTAGAGACCACAGGACCTGCCTAGGTAAATTCTTTTTCGTCAGGTCAGTCAGGGGCTTGGTGATAGCACTATAATCAGGGACAAAACGTTGGTAGTACCCTGCAGTCCCCAAAAAGGCTAATACCTGGGTCTTAGTATGGGGTGTGGGCCAGTTAGCTACTGCCTCTTCCTTGGCTGGCTCTGGTCTCTGGTTCCCACACCCTACTCGGTGTCCCAGGTACTGCACCTCAGTCATACCTAGATGGCACTTGTCTGGTTTTAAGGTCAGGCCTGTGGCCCGAATCTTGTCCAGAGCCACCCCTACATGAACCAGGTGCTCCTTCCAAGACCCACTGTAGATCACAATGTCTTCCAGGTATGCACATGCAAAATCCTGGAAGCCATCGAGGAGCCTATCCACCATACGTTGGAAGGTAGCATTTTCCATCCCGAATGACATGACCTTAGGCTGGTACAGGCCAAATGGGGTAACAAATGCTGACTTGGGGATAGCATCCTCGGCCAGGGGAATCTGCCAATAACCCTTACACAGGTGTATTATAGTTAAATAACGTCCCCTGGCTATAAGATCTAGCAGTTCGTCTACCCTGAGCATCAGGTAGACGTCAGTGGTGGTCTTCTCATTGATTCGCCTGTAGTCCACGCAGAACCGGGTAGTTCCGTCTTTCTTAGGCACCAGGACTACAGGCGAGGCCCAAGGGCTGTCAGAGGGCTCAATGACTCCTAACTGAATCATCTCCTGTATCTCCTTCCGCATTCCTTCTCGGACTGCTTCAGGGATACGGTAGGGGGGTTGTCGAAGGGGTGCTTGTCCAGGGGTCTCTAGCTTATGCACAGCCAGGGTCGCGTAGCCCGGTTTTTGGGAGAAAGTCGCCTGTTTCTCCCACAGAAGCCGCTTAACCTGTTCCTTCTTTGTGGGGCTTAACCGGTCTCCTAGCTGTACAAGGCTAATGAGGTCAGTCTGGGGGTCTCTCTCTAGTAAGTCAGGGAGGGGTAAACTTTCTGAGTCGTGCACAGCAGGGGCACATACTGCAGCAACATCCTCCTGCCCTTTCTGATACTCCTTCAGCATGTTTACATGAAAGGTTCGCTGGATTCTTTCATCTGCACAGCTGGCAATAACATAGGTAGTATCACATACCTGGGCTACTACTTTATACGGGCCCTGCCAAGATGCCTGCATCTTGTCGGTCTTCACAGGCTTGAGCACTAAGACCTTCTGCCCAACCTGGAAGATACGCTGTCGGGCCCCCCGATCATACCATCTCTTTTGTCTCCCCTAAGCCGCCTGGAGATTCTCCCTCACCATCAGAGACAGTTGCTCCATGCGGTCCCTGAGTTCCAGAACATAGGACACTATGGGGGTCCCTTCCTGCTCTGTCTCTCCCTCCCAGTGTCCTCTGATGAGATCGAGGGGTCCGTGGACCCTTCTCCCATAGAGTAACTCGAAGGGAGAGAACCCCGTAGATTCCTGGAGTACCTCTCTGTACGCAAATAGCAGGTGAAGCAGGAATCTCTCCCAGTCTCGGCAAGCGTCCGAAAAGGTTCTCAGCATTTGCTTGAGAGTCCAGTTGAAGTGCTCGCAGAGGCCATTAGTCTGGAGGTGGTAAGGTGAGCTCAGCAAGGGCTTAATATTGCACACCTTCCACAACTGCTGGGTGAGCACCGCGGTAAACTGGGTTGCCTGGTCAGAGGGAATCTCCTTAGGGAACCCCACTCTAGTAAATATCTTAACCAGGGCATCAGCTACTGTCTCTGCTTCAATGTTGGACATAGCTACTGCCTCTGGGTAATGGGTGGCGTAGTCCACCACGGTGAGAATATACTTCTTCCCGGATGGACTAAGCCTGGTCAAGGAACCCACAATGTCAATGGCTATGCGGTAAAAGGGCTTCCCAATAATAGGCATGGACAGAAGTCTAGCCTTAGGGTGGTCCCCCTGCTTACCTACCCATTGACATGCGTCACACGTTTTGCAGTATTGTCGCACATCCTGGTTAAATTTGGGCCAGAAGAAATTCTGTGTAACCCTATGGGCTGTGCGACGGGACCCTAGATGTCCTGCTAGTGGTACATCAATTTGCAGATACTCCAGCTGGTATTTCTTAGGTACCACCAGCTGTCATTTCTGCGAAGGGGCCTTACTTCCCTGGGATGGCTTAGGGATCCTATACAGTCTATCCCCCACCCATTCAAAAAACTCCCCATATATTCCCCTTTCCTGAGTATCTGCCTTAGCCCTATACTTCTGTAAGGTCGGGTCCTCCCGGGTTTCCCTCCTGAATACCTCTGGTGTATCCCAGCCTAGGAGCGCCTGATCTATGGTACATGTCAGGGAAGATAGTCTCACCTGGGTCTCAGCAGCAAGTAGGGCCGGTTCCAGCATCACGGGTCTGGGCATGGGTAGTCACTGGGTTGGCTTCAGCGGGGCCCATCGGTAGTACATCCGCTGGCAAATCCTTCATCACCCCCACATTCACGTGTCCCAAACAAACCCCCCAATCCAGGTGAACATGGGCAACGGGTAGCCGGAAGACGGTGCCTCCCGCTACTCTTACGGATACAGTGTCCCTGGTGTATTGGCTCTCTGGGATGAGGTTCTTCTGTAGTAGGGTCATGGTGGTGCCAGTATCACGTAGGCCATTGGCTACCTTTCCATTAACTTGGACAGTCTGCCTGTGTTGCTGCCTGTTGTCCCGGTTAGTTGCTTGTACTGGATCAGCCTCGTGCAGGATGCCCCAATGTTCTTCCTCCTCAACGCAGTGGGCCGCAGGCATGGATGTGCGCGGGTTCCCCCCTGCTGCCTTTCTCCAAGACTGGGACTGCCTGGCTGGATTCAATGGACAGTCTGGCTTTTTGTGTCCTAGCTGTTTACACCCGAAACACTTGATGGGTTGTGAGTAGTCCTGGGAGTTGAACCTGGGCTGCTGAGGAAAAGTGGCCGCTGGAGGTGGTGCCGTAGGGCGGTGTGACTGTGGTTGGTAGGCGGCAGCTGGAGGGGGTGCTGCTGATCGATAATCCACCCGAGCTGTTGTCTTGACTACAGGGTTATCCAGTTTGTGGGTGTCTGTGTATTCGTCAGCTGGGCAAGCTGCTTCAGGCAAGGTGAAAGGTTTTCGGTCCCGGACCCACGCTCTGACTTCCGGGGACAGTTTGTCAAAGAAGTGCTCCAGCAGGAACACCTGCAGCACCTCTTCCCTGGATACTGCTTGGCATCCAGCGACCCCGTGGGATGCCATGCGGTGTAGGCGGCATGCCCACTCTGTATATGAGTCTCCAGTCTGCTTGCTCGTCTCTCGGAACCGCCTCCGGTATGCCTCCGGTGTGACGGCATACCTGGCCAAAAGTGCTTCTTTTACCAGTCCATAGTTCATAATATCCTCGTCTGGAATGGCCCTGAATGCTTCACTGGCCCGGCCGGACAATTTCCCAGACAAAATGGTAACCCATTCCTCTCTGGGCACCCGGTGTAGGGCACATTGCCGTTCAAAGTCGGCAAGGTACCCTTCTGTTTCGCTGAAATTTTTAAAAGCAGCAAAATATACCTTTCTCCTTTCAGTTGGTGCTGCTGTGACTTCTGCTACTGCAGCACCTCTTTGCTGTATCAAATTTGCCTCCACAGCCGCTATAACTTGGCCTATGATCTTCGCTGGAGGGTTCAGACCATAATGTGCCAGTCTTATGTTAACAGCCCGATCAAAACTTGCCTCTTCGAGTGTCCTGTCTGTTATGCTGGGCCTTTCAGTTATGTTGGGTCTTTCGGCTCCATCCATTTTGACTAGTTCTGCGATAATGTCCCTCTTCTTACGGTTGTTGGCCGGTCTGCCCCGATTCTCCAGTAAGTCCTTGAGGGTAGAGCGCTTTAGCCGTTCATACTGTGCTTCCATTTGCCTGTGTCCTCTTGTAGCTGTTCTTCTAGGCTGTGGGAATCATACCGCTGCTTGCCACTAATTGTAACGGCACCCCAAGTATGAAAGGGGTTAAAGCCGTTTAGGATATTCCATTCCCGAACACCAAGGCAGCTACCGACACTCCAGTCAGGTGAACAAGACCCATAAGAATAATTCTCCCTCAATAACAAGACAAAGCTCTGTCTTGAGGTTTAAGCAGGACTGAAAATCTTTATTCAAAAAAACACAAGTTTTATAAACAGTTAAAAGAGGAGGTGCATCATATTTCTCTGGAAATACACCTGTGACCAGACCTAATTAACATGCTAATTACTAGACTTGTGCACAACGGAAAAATTCGTTCCGTTTCGGTTCGTTTCTTTCCGGTCCTGTTGATTCGTAATCATTCGTAATTTTGCTAGACGGGATTTTTCGTGTTCGGACTCATTCGTATTTTTGCAAGCGACATTTTTCGTTGAATTTTTTGTTGCTTTATAATTCGTACTTTCGGTAGAGTACGTTGTTTTTCGTTGATTCTGGACACAACTCCTACTTTCGTAACTTTTTTTGGGTTCGTTGATTCGTAATTTTCCGTGTCTCTCTCACAACGACGCTGCCTATTATGCCTAATGTGCTTCGAATGGATTTGTACTTTTCTAAATACATAGCGGTTATTTGTAACGATTCGAAATCTCGTATTTTACTTTCGTTTTTTACATGCGGCTATAGGCTCCGCCCCTGTACCCCATTTTGAGAGGGTTCAGCACGGTGAGGGAGAAGCAGAGAGCAGAGCAGAGTGAGTGTTATTGTGCTTCGAATGGATTCAAAATCTCGTATTTTGCTTTCGTTTTTTCATGCGGCTATAGCCTCCGCCCCCTGTACACCATTTTGAGAGGGAGTTCAGCATGGTGAGGGAGAAGCAGAGAGCAGAGTGAGTGTTATTGTGCTTCGAATGGATTCGTACATTCGTAACTTTTTTCATAACGAATTATGCCGAAGACCTTCGGGCATTCGCTATTTTGCGGTATAATTTATTTCGGATTCGGTTTTATTCGTAATTGCTCTGTTCGGAAATTCGAATGCTTCCGAATGTCCGAAAGTTGCTAAATTCGGACGAATTTCGATTCGTTACGAAACGAATTGCACAAGCCTACTAATTACCTAATTCCTTTTAGCAGCCTGGCTAGACTTGCCGCCTTGTAGCTCAGAAGACACAATCAACATTAACACAGAACTCCCTCCCACAATAGCAGAGTTAATTACCACAAGCCACAATGAAAAGACCCTTAGAAGCTATCCTAGACCCATTTGCATTACAACAGACAGGCGGCTGGGGGTGATGACATTAGCATCTTTCAACTAACATGTTGAGTTCAGAATCAAACAACGAGGAAATAGTCCTTTACAGATATCCTGGGGAATATTGTGGATAAATAATACTGTCCCATTTTAAAGCGATCCAAAACATATTCTTAATGTCCATTATTTTCTTGCTCACCCTGTGCCCAAAAGTCACTCTCGTTACACATTCATACACAGCAATCCATGAATGAATAAACTGCAAGTTCCCACTGCCACAACGGCTGATGGCTTGTAGTTCTCAATGGACTGGGGGGTGCCCTCATAGTCTTTTGACACTTCCTCCATCTTTCAAACAACAAGCTTGTATGGAGGTATGGGCAAGAATGCTGGAGGACATGTCTGCAGGAGCCTGACATTGCACCCGTGATCCACTAATCACAGGTGCAATGTTTCCCAGGCTCTTGTAGGAAAAAATATTAAATATGAATTATTTTCAGAAAAAATATGTGCATTTTTTAATCTTTTCCTGCAAGGTAAACTGTCACCACACGGTCACTTTTAGGCAATGGGTTACCTTCCCCGGCCCTTATATTGAAAATCTGTCACATCTCTGCAAGTATTTAGCTATCAGATGATTGGAATACCGTTCTCCTCCTTTCTCAACCCAAATGTATAGAATACTTGCAGCAGCTGAGGAGAGGGAAAGCTGCAACATTTCAGTACCAAAGCCACTAGATAGGTAATCGTATTTCCACTGCTTTTACAGGTGACCAATTGGCTAAAATGACCCTGTGCTGACAGGGTCACTTTAAGGTGAACTGTTTTGCAGTTAATTTGTAGAAGGCACCAAGACTTCTTATTTTTATTTCATTCTGTTGAATAAAAATTTATTACAATAGCACTTTCCATTTTTTTAATCAGGCAATTCTTATTCTCTTCGAGCCTCTGAGTTTCTGTCTGACAAGCTCAGAGCTCACATCATATATTTTGGCCTGAATTAACATGCAGGAGAAAAAGGATCTGGAAACAATTCAAGTGTTATGCCGTGAGATCAATGACAGTAAGCAGTGAATGTCCTTACAGAACACAGCATCACACTAAATTAATAATGGCCAAAGCTCTGATCTGGTGCACAGTGATTTAACTGTCTCATTTCATATCCACAGTACTTTGAGATCCTTGGATGGTGGATGGACAACAATAGAATGCTTTTAATTAATAAAAGTGTACTTGTCATTTTCACACAATGAAGCCAGCCATTTTATAACCTCGGGCCAGTACACAGACTGATGATATCACCGAGTTTTAAAAGTGAGACATATTAATCTAAATCTACTAAGCTATAAAAGAACGTTATTTGCCATAAAAGACAATTATTTTCAGCCATGCCTGTCAATAAACTAAAAATGACATGGCTGAAAATAGTCAGCCCGGTGGAAAATAAGGCTTGTGTTATGACTTACGGAATTGAGTGTATGCTGGATTACTTTATAAATCATTAATATTTTTTACATTTAAGTAGGACTACAATAATCTTTAGTCGCCAATCCAATTTTAGTTCGTTGAAGCCAGATCACTGAAAAATCATTTCAGATTTGTTTTTGTGGGTTGCACCATTTAGCATATTTATTTTTCATTTTAAACAAGCTAATTATCAGTTAAGGGCCCTTTCATACAATTAGACCAATCAAGTAGGCCTGTCCATTTTTTAGGAGGACCCGATCAGGGCCACCCATTGTCCTTTATGGGGAGGCGGATGTGTCCGCTGACATCTGATCCGTCAAAATCTGCTAAAAACAGATCCGTCCAGCGAGTCGGAATGGATGGGATGTCCGTTTTCTTTCGATCTCCCCATAGAGGAGAGCGGGACTCTGATAGGTCTATCTCTGCACAGTGAATGGAGACAGACCTGTCATCCACCTGCTCAGCGGGGATCAGCGGGAGCGATTCCCGTTGAGCAAGCGGTGTCCATCAAAACGGATCAGTCCCATGTGAAAGGGGCCTAAGGAAAACCTGAGTTTTGTTTATACATGCCAAAGAAACTGGCTTGCTTTGATTCCAGATTCTACATACATCAGCACATACTCACCTTTATTTGCCTGTCATTTTCCATGGGCAAACATGGGCTGCTTTAATGCAGTGCACCTTCATGCACTTTTAGTACTTATGCCCACAGGAGCCGCTGATGATGATGGATCCTCTGTTCTGCCAGGACTCTCTTAACTGCTCAGTTCCCACTGACACAATTAGTTATACTGTATACTAAAGCTTTCTACACAGGAAGCTAATTGCCTGACTTTGGCATTCGGCACAGGCCCCAAAGGATCCACAGTGGATCCAAATGGTTAATACCATCCTCATCTGAGAAAAAAAAACTACCATCATAGGAAATCGCATAAAAAATTTATAAGCATCTGGCAGAATTGGTTGAACTCCCCACCAGAGGTGGCACCCCAGCAGATGGCTCTAGAAACATTACTAATGGGATAAGTGGTTTCCTGCACTGACTTCAGGTGACCAAATGAGGCTATGAGTAGGAATGAGCCGAACACCCCCTGTTCGGTTCGCACCAGAACATGCGAACTGGCAAAAAATTTGTTCGAACACGCGAACACCGTTAAAGTCTATGGGACACGAACATGAAAAATTAAAAGTGCTAATTTTAAAGGCTAATATGCAAGTTATTGTCATAAAAAGTGTTTGGGGACCCGTGTCTTGCCCCAGGGGACATGTATCAATGCAAAAAAAAGTTTTAAAAATGGACGTTTCTTTCGGGAGCAGTGATTTTAATAATGCTTAAAGTGAAACAATAAAAGTGAAATATTCCTTTAAATTTCGTACCTGGGGGTGTGTATAGTATGCCTGTAAAGTAGCGCATGTTTCCCGTGTTTACAACTGTCCCTGCACAAAATGTAATTTCTAAAGGAAAAAACGTAATTTAAAACTACTAGTGGCTATTCATGAATTGTCGGGTCCCGACAATACAGATAAAAGTCATTGAAAAAAACGTCAGGGATCCCCCCACAGTCCATTACCAGGCCCTTTAGGTCTGGTATGAATATTAAGGGGAACCCCAAACAAAAAAACAAAAAAAAGTGGGGTGGCCCCAAATTCCACATCAGCCCCTTCAGGTTTGGTATGGATATTAAGGGGAACCCTGCACCAAATTTTAAAAAAAAATGGCGTGGGTCCCCCCAAAAATCCATACCAGACCCTTCAGGTCTGGTATGGATTTGAAGGGGAACCCCGCACCAAAATAAAAATAAAAATGGCGTGGGGTCCCCCCAAAAATCCATACCAGACCCTTATCCGAGCACGCAACTTGGCAGGCCGCAGGAAAAGAGGGGGGCGAGAGAGTGCCCCCCCTCCTGAACCATACCAGGCCACATGCCGTCAAAATGGGGGGCTGTCCCCATGTTGATGAGGACAAGGGCCTCATCCCCACAACCCTAATGATGGAAGCGGCAGGATCTGCATCCCTTTAGACATGACACCCAAAATCTGACTTGTATTTTGGTGCAGACTTGTGGGAAAATCTGCAAAGCACAAGCAGGAAATTAGATTTATGGGAGGGGGGGGGGCATTCTGTACACCATCTATTTACAGAATGCCTCCAGGATGCCATATTGCATTTAATTTTACAGAAAGTGACAGCACTGCATATTGAAAAGGTAATTTTTATATCATTCGACTACAAAACAACTTGTGTATATGCTATATATACCCTTTAACTCCAGCTTTAATATCTCTTTAAATAGTTTGTCTGTGCCAAGCTGTCCCAAACAAACTTATTCCTGTACATCAGCACTGTCAGCGCTGTATAAACTGTATGCTTGTCCCTGAAACAAAATTGAGTGGTGTTTGGCATTAAAGTGATCCTGTGCCCATATCATGCACCCTAAATATTTACATATTCACAACCAGTAAAATCACTTTAAAACAAGTCCTAATTCATCTCTGTATATACAGTCATTGTAAAGAAATGTAATTTTAAATTTTTTCATAATATGTTACATAAAGTTACAAAGTTACATAGTAGGTGAGGTTGAAAAAAGACACATGTCCATCCAGGGAAACCTGTTTGTGTGTTTATGTTAATAGTACAATGTATACCCCTGTATGTTGTTATCATTAAGATACCCATCTAGTAGTTTTTTGGAAATTATCGATCCTCCCCGCTGAGACCACTGCTTGTGGAAGAGAATTCCACATCATTACCGCTCTGACAGTAAATAACCCTCTACGCAGTTTAACCACTTGACAACTGGGCACTTAAACCCCCTTAATAACCAGACCAATTTTCAGCTTTCGGTGCTCTCACATTTTGAATGACAATTACTCAGTCATACAACACTGTACCCATATGAATTTTTTGTCCCTTTTTTCACACAAATAGGGCTTTCTTTTGGTGGTATTTAATCACTGTTGGGTTTTTTATTTTTTGCGCTATAAGAGAAAAAAGACTGAAAATTTTGTAAAAAAATTATTTTTTTTTCGTTTCTGTTATAAAATTTTGCAAATTACTATTTTTTCTTCATAAATTTTGGCCAAAATTTATACTGCTACATATCTTTGGTAAAAATAAGTACAAATTGGTGGATATTATTTGGTCTTTGTGAAAGTTATAGAGTCCACAAGCTATGGTGCCAATATCTGAAAATTGATCACACCTGAAGTACTGACGGCCGATCTCATTTCTTGAGACCCTAACATGCCAGAAAAGTACAAATACCCCCCAAATGACCCCTTTTTGGAAAGAAGACATTCCAAGGTATTCAGAAAGAGGCATTGTGAGTTTTTTGAAGTTGTCATTTTTTCCCACAATTCTTTGCAAAATCAAGATTTTTTTTTTCTCTTTTTTTTTTTCACAAAATTGTCATATTAGCAGGTTATTTCTCACACACAGCATATGCATTCCACAAATTACACCCCAAAACACATTCTGCTATTACTCCCGAGTATGGCGATACCACATGTGTGAGACTTTTACACAGCGTGGCCACATACAGAGGCCCGACATGCAGGGAGCACCTTCAGGCGTTCTGGAGCACCCAGGCCAATTCTGACATTTCTCTCCTACATGTAAAAATCATCATTTGTTTGCTAGAAAATTACATAGAACCCCAAAACATTATATATGTTTTTTTAGCAAAGACCTTAGAGAATATAATGGTGGTTGTTGCAACTTTTTATCTCGCACGATATTTGCGCAGCAATTTTTTTAACGCGTTTTTTACGGAAAAAATGTTTTGTGCTTAAAAAAAAACAAAAAACAGTAAAGTTAGCCCAATGTTTTTGCATAATGTGAAAGATGAAGTTACGCCGAGTAAATAGATACCTAACATGTCACCCTTAAAAATTGCACACACTCGTGGAATGGCGCCAAACTTCGCTACTTAAAAAATCCCCATAGGCGACGCTTTAAATATTTTTACTGGTTAAATGTTTTGAGTTACAGAGGAGGTCTAGGGCCAAAATGATTGCTCTCGCTCTAACGTTCGCAGAGATACCTCACATGTGTGGTTTGAAAACAGTTTTCATATGTGGGCGGGACTTACGTATGTGTTCGCTTCTGTATGCGAGCTCACGGGGACAGGGGCGCTTTAAAAAAAAAAAAAAAAAATTATTCTTCATTTTACTTTATTTATTTTAGTTTGACATGTTTTTCCGCACCAAACATTTTTTTGATCACTTTTATACCTATTACAAGGAACGTAAACATCCCTTGTAATAGGAATATGGCATGACAGGTCCTCTTTACAGTGAGATATGGGGGGGGTGTCAATAAGACCCCACATCTCACCTCTAGGCTGGGAAGCCTGAAAAAAATACAAAAAAAAAAACAACAATCCTGGCTTTGATCGTAGCGGTGAGTCGGTAGAAGCACCGGAGGGCGGCGGGGGGGGGGACATCCCCTCTCGCCTCCCGTAAGAATGATCAAGCGGCGGAACAGCCACTATGATTGTTGTTATGGTGTAGGGAATCGCCGGCTGAAAAAGCTGATATCTGAATGATGCCTGTAGCTGCTCCCATCATTCAGATATCCCCGCACAAAGTCAAGGACGTCATATGACGGCCGGTGGGCGGGAAGTGGTTATTGCAGAGTATTGCCGGGCATTGCAGAGTATTGCCGGGCATTGCAGAGTATTGCCGGGCATTGCGGAGTATTGCGGAGTATTGCCGGGCATTGCGGAGTATTGCAGGGCATTGCGGAGTATTGCGGACTATGGCGGGGTATTGCACAGGGTATTGCACGGGGTATTGCACAGGGTATTGTGGAGGGTATTGCAGAGTATTGTGGAGGGTATTGCAGAGTATTGTGGAGGGTATTGCAGAGTATTGTGGAGGATATTGCAGAGTATTGTGCAGGGTATTGCAGAGTATTTTGCAGAGTATTGTGCAGGGTATTGCAGAGTATTGCGCAGGGTATTGCAGAGTATTGCGCAGGGTATTGCAGAGTATTGCACCAGAGTATTGCACCAGGGTATTGCAGAGTATTTTGCAGGGTATTGCGCAGGGTATTGCAGAGTATTTTGCAGGGTATTACGCAGGGTATTGCAGAGTATTGCGCAGGGTATTGCAGAGTATTGCACAGGGTATTGCAGAGTATTGCGCAGGGTATTGCAGAGTATTGCGCAGGGTATTGCAGAGTATTTTGCAGGGTATTGCAGAGTATTTCGCAGGGTATTGCAGAGTATTTCGCAGGGTATTGCAGAGTATTTTGCAGGGTATTGCAGAGTATTGCGCAGGGTATTGCAGAGTATTGCGCAGGGTATTGCAGAGTATTGCACCAGGGTATTGCAGAGTATTGCACCAGGGTATTGCAGAGTATTGCACCAGGGTATTGGCAGGGTATTTTGCAGAGTATTGGCAGGGTATTTTGCAGAGTATTGGCAGGGTGTATTGCAGAGTATTGGCAGGGTGTATTGCAGAGTATTGCACAGGGATGGCTGAGCAGGGATGGATGGATGGCTGGATCTGTGACTGCAATTGTCACAGATCCAGCCCACAGTGCTGCTGCTGCCATCCGCTCCCTCCCCCTCCCCTCTCACACTGTACCGATCGGTACAGAGAGGGGAGGGAGGAACCGGCGTCATCAAATGACGCCGGTCTGTTTACAAGTGATTGCTCCGTCATTTGACGGAGCGATCACGTGGTAAACGGCCGCTATCAGCGGCGATTTACCGCGATTCGTGATCCGCCGGGTCCAGAGGAGTTTCCCGCGTGCGCGCCCCAGGGGGCGCACGGGAGCGCGATTCTGGGAGGACGTTATATAACGTCCTCCCAGAGTTAAGCAACCACCTTGTCGACGTTATTTGTCGGCAGGTGGTTGTTAAGTGGTTAAGGTTACACCGCTTCTCTTCTAATTTTAGTGAATGGCCGTGAGTCTTTTTAAATTCCCTTTCACTGAAAAGTTTGTTCCCTATGCTAGGGTCACCAGTGTGGTATTTGTACATTGATATCATATCCCCTATCAAGCTTCTCCTCTCCAGAGAGAATAAGTTCAATGCTTGTAATCTTTCCCCATAGCTGAGATCCTTGAGTCCCTTTATTAGCTTTGTTGCCCTTCTCTGGACTCTCTCCAGTTCCAGCACATCCCTCCTGAAGACTGGTGCCCAGAACTGGATGACATACTCCAGCTGCGGCCGGACCAGAGTCTTGTAGAGTGGGAGAATTATTGTTTTATCTCTTGAGTGCATACCCTTTTAATGCATGCCAATATTCTGTTGGCTTTGTTTGCAGCAGCTTGGCATTGCAATCCATTGCTGAGCCTGTCGTCTACTAGGACCCCCAGGTCCTTTTCAATACTTCCATATTCGGGATGTAATATGTAGCATGTTTTATACCTCCCCAATCCCCATTGTCCGGGGTTCTTCTCCACCCGCTAGCTGTCCAATTTTTTTTTTAAAAGTGGCTGTGCTGGGCTCTGCTTTACCCTGGCTTCTCACTCATTCACAGCACTCTGTGAATTGAAAACTACAAGGTCAGGCAGCCTTTGTGGCTCTCGATTTGTAGTTTTTAATGAACTACCATGGGGCTGTAAGCTACGAAATACTCCATTGCTGAAGAAAAAGCATGTTAAAGCTTGTTTAAAGTTTGCTGCACAACATTTATGCCCTGTACACACAATCGGATTTCCGATGGATTTTTCCATCGGAAATCCGATGAAGCTGACTTCCATCAGTCTTGCCTATACACCATCAGTTAAAAATCTGACCATCCCAAACCCCCCTGACGTAAAACACTCCGAAGGGCCGAGAAAAATTAAGTTCAATGCTTCTAAGCATGCGTCGACTTGATTCTGAGCATGCGTGGGTTTTTTCTCCGATGGAGTACCCCACAGACGATCGGAATTTGCTATTGTTTTTTTTCCATCAGTAAAATTTAAAACATGTTCTATTTTTTTATACCGATGGAAAAAAGACTGATGGGGCCCACACACGATCGGTTTGTCCAATGAAAAAAGTCCATCGGTCTTTTTTCATCAGAAAAACCGATCGTGTGTACGCGGCATTAGACAAGCCTGTAAAATACTGGGAGAATATAGTCTGGTCAGATGAGATCAAAATTGAACTCTTTGGATGCCATAATACACACCATGTTTGGAGGTCAAATGGCACTGTACATCACCCCAAAAACACACCCATTGCAACAGTGAAGTTTGGAGGTGGGAACCATTGAAGGAAGGATAAATGGAAAATTGGACCTAGACATTCTTGATAAAAATCTGATGCCATCTACCAGGATGATTAAGATGAATCTAGGCTGGGTGTGTGACCGAATGAGGATGAGGATGCAGATGTGAGTGTGAGAGCGCGCCACCTGTCCCTCTCCTTCCCTTAGCCTATCCTGACTGCTGACCGGGGAGACGCCGGGGAGACCGGACAACAGACGATGTGGACATTAGGATGAGCAGGCGTTCCTGTGCTGCCCGTGCTCAAGCGATCCCGGAGCTCCCGATCTAATGACACACAGCATACAGAGCATAGGGTACAACCGAGCGGCATCAGTGTGAAATGAGCGCAAACTGAGCTTCCCCTCTCCAGGATGGTCAGCTGAGTGTGTAGCAGTGACGGTGGTAGCGTGAGATCCCTTTGAATTGCCCCCTTCCCTCTCTTTTGACGGAGGAATACCCGATGGCGGTGGTGTGAGAAATAGCTGAATAGCCTGTCAGAAACATTGACGCATCTCAGCATAGTGCCTACAAGTATGTCAGAATGTTTATACTGAAATATAAAAATAATTATTGCGTTATGGAAATAGGTAAATCTTAATTTTGGAGATTCCCCATTTCCTGCAATATCAAGAAATACTAAGTTCTTTTATACATGCTAGTTTGAAGACAAGTAACACAAATGAATATTGCTTAAAATATTATATATTTATTAACTAAAGTACAGTGCAAATTAAAATCAGGTATAAGTCGTGATAAAACAAATGAATGGATATACTTCTACAATCAGAGATAAATGATGATTAAGGTTCAGATAATATTTACATACATTTCTATGCCAGCTCTATATGACAAGGTATATTCACAATTCAATATTTAAATGATACTTGAGCATCTAACACTTGGTAGCTCTTGAAATGTCTTTCCGTTACTTCACGGAAGGTGTAAACACTCTTTTGTTCTCTTTAACACTTTCTTTCTCAAACCAACAGATCTCCTGATTACACTTCTTAAACGTGTCCAGACCAAGGGTCATATAAGGAACACGGCTTTGATAAGACATCAAGTCTTATATTAAATTTAGAGAGAATTCATTTTTACACATATATCATAATAAAACCATTGTACCATTTGGCTCTAGCTTTTTAAATACAACCAAATTAGGGTATGTGCCTTAATATTTGGAATAATATTTCATTTATACTGCAGTTAAAATATGATACCATTCCAAATTGCTTTGCCATATATATTTAAATGGTTTTAGTTATGTGTATGCAAAAACAACTCTATTACCAAAGCAGGTAAATAAACAAAATAAATACGTTACCAGGTTAAAGTTCTGTCTGTTTGAAAAGCTTCCATTATGAGGCAATGATGAGTCCCATAGGACTCCTTCCAATATTGCTACATGTTGGCGTTCTAAGATCTGCTTCCAGCTTCAGAGAGTCAGTGCCTTCAGAGATCAACTCTTCTTCAGCTCCCTCCGATCTCTTCCGGTCTTCAGGTCTCTCTCCGATCTCCAGGTCTCTCCGCAATCTCTCTCTCTCTCTCTCTGCCCCCCTCTCCTATCTCAGCTGCTACTTTTATCTCACTCCAAAAGTGGCTGTGTATCTTATCACTAGGTAACTTTTTTGGAAGGTTGTCTTAGCAACCACATATACGCCATCTTGAACAATGTCGTTTTTAACCTGTAGGGGCAGTGGTGTATAAGAAATAATTTCTAATGTTATTTTCACGGAAGTCGAAGGTAATTTACAACGACCATTTGTCCTAGCTTAGTAAAACACACTTAATTGTCTAAGGGTGTCAAATGTGTCAAGTATACCAGACATTTCGGCGAATGGCTCAGAGTAATGTCTTGGGAACATCTTCCCACCTCTCTGCTAATGGGTTGTTAACATTCCTCAAAGCTGAAGTCATTTGGAATAACTTTTAACTTACTTTTGACAAATACAGCTCCTAGTATCAATACAGCTAGGATCTCACATTTTGTAGTAATACATATATGTAGATATGGGTTTATACATATATATATATAACCAATACATAGATATACTATAAAAGATATACAATAAAACAGGAATTTTGAATAAGCCCTACAGTTTTGTAACTTATTCTGAAATACTAATTTAGGTTTTTATGCTCCCTTGAAACAAGCGTTCCTTATCTTGTTTATATTACCAAGTGTCCAAACCTTTGAATTACCACCCGGGGAGGCTGGTATATTTTCTTAAATGTTCAAAGCTTTGAGTTTATGGACTGGGAAAACAATGCCTTCTTGTGAGACAGGAAATAAATTTAAACATAGCGAATATGGGTTAACCCCTTAATGAGAAAGTAGAAAGTAGTAAGTAAGTAAGTGGCTGTAGTGTTGTTCACAGCACATCATGAGCTATGAGCTTAACTTTAGAGACAAGATGGTCTCCCTCTTGTTCATAATATACATGAATATGAACAATATGAAAAATACGTAATATGCATAATATAAAGGCCTATATGTAATTCTTTTTAACCCCAAATGTTCTGACATAACCCCCCCACGCTTCTTGTATTCTGACAAATAGTCACGGACATACTAAGAAACGGTTCTGAAGAAATATCAGTTGTTTAAAAGCTATGGCCATATTATTATTTTTCTTTTATACTTGAAGAACGTTCCTCTCTTCATCCATATGAAAAATAATGTTCTTGTATGACTTGGATCTTTCTTGATGAGTTCAAGTCTTTATAAAAACAAAATGAACTGTTGCAGTGGTGGTGTCACCCCCCCTTTTCAAATGTGATAAAAACAAGGCTGGTAAACCAGCAATTGAAGAAACTCTTCAGCGAATCCGCTCTTGTAGTGTTACAAGCTGAAAATGGGATTCAATATCCCTCCTTTCAATGGATATTCTGGGATTCAAGCAAACAAGGGACTTCTGCAACAAATCTTTCTTTCTGGCAATACGAATCCTAGAGCATCTTGCTTCATGACTCCTGATGAAGGATTCGATGTGGTGACAGGTTCCATCTGGAACTGGGCATCACGGATTAACATCATCCAAACGATCGCTGTGTCTTTTGGTGGTCAACTTCGTCTTTACCAATCAACGATCTGGTCTGGAGTGTGGTTTGGTGACAGGTTCCCTCCGGAACTGGACACCAAGGATTAACATCATCCATACGATCGCTGTGTCTGTTGTCAGTTCGCTTCGCCTTTACCAATCAACGATCTGGTCTGGAGTGTCAATCACTTTCTATTTGAGTAAATAGACAGTATGAATACATATTCTTATTAATTAATACTTACATTTTCTAACTATGTTATATATATATATATGATATAGCGATTGGTTAACTATATTTTAATTAACTAAAATCATCAATGATCTACTGATGATATTATTCTGCCATAATTGGCAGGATCAACATTAATGCTGAAGTATAAGATTGGAAGATCTGTAAGTTAGGAAAGAAATATCACAATGTCATATTATCACATTACATTCTCTTGATCCTTATAAGTCTCTTCTTATACATTACCTTCCAGCATTCTTAGTTGGAACCTAGAATGACAAGCATACAATTGAATATTTTATACCATACCCAAACATGTCCTCAATTCACTGATATTGGCAGATACTCTTGACCTCATCACAGTCTCCATTTTCTTCTTGTGGTGAGACTTAGGCTGCAAACCTTAGGCCTCAGGAGATGAACCTTGGAGCGACACCATTGGTCTTCCTGAAATGAAATTTTAAACACCCGCCTCCCTCAACTGGTTAAGAACATATCTGAACTTTGGGATATACTTTTCAAACATTATGCTATTCAACAAAAATATCATCCACATATGTTAAACTTTTTCTTGAAGGTACATCAGACAATGGCCTTATGTAAAATAACCAACAGAAACAACATCAAATTCAAACTTAATTTTATATAACCAAATAACATTCTGTTCCAGTTGTACTATTTCTTACCACCTTTAAATGCCAGCTTGTATGGATCTTCAGGACTTACCTGAATGTTACACCATCATTGGGCATAATTTAGCGTAGTGAAGTACTTAGCGCTTTGTATTTTTACATCAAGCATCGGTCAATATATGGCACAGCTTAGCCGTACATATATACTCGTTTATTTAGCTGTCTTAGATCAGCATATAAACGCATTGACCATTTGGTTTAAGAATATCAAGTATAGGATTATCATAAGATCCGGTGCACTGATCCCACAACACCCCTCTCCTCGAAACTCTTAATGGTCTCCACTAGCGAAACATAGCAAGCTAGGGAAAGACAGCAATGTTTGATTTAAAACACAAGGTGCGTTTTCACTTGGATCAGATTGAATCCTGGCAATGTGTATGTCTATTAAACCACATCACAGGAATCTTTTAACAAACATATTTTTGAACTCCATGAAAACTTTTATTTTTCATGAGTGTGATTTACTGAAATCTTTTCTATATACATCCTGTCTGCGAAACATTTTACTGCAACAGGGTTCTTTAAATTCTGGCCTATTTATACATGGCCGGGTAATAAATTTTTTTTATTAGTACCTGTCTGAATAATGACCTATGTGGTACTAATATGTTTACTGCATATGGCAGTAACTAAGATTATTTCAAGGCTTCATGTTCATTTATGAAACTACTTGGGTTTTATTTTAATCTGGACCACAGTGGTATTTACCAGATCCATGTGTATAGCATAGCGATGTAATATATCGTTGCCAATGTACACAGGATATTTTGGGTCATTGATTATCAGGAATAAATGATTGGCTGATTATTTATTTATTTATCCTGAGGGGTTTGAATACCTAAATATTTACTTTAGGATTGATCAACTATTTTAATTATTTTCTACTAATGTGATTATATTCCTGGCATAAATATGAACCTTATTAACATTCCCCAGTTCACTAACCTGTTAGGGAACATACCATACAATCCCAGTAGGAATTACGTATAATCACTAAGCTCAATGGAGTCAGCATACACTGTATGGATGTGAGCATTGAGAATATCACCTTCCAAGCGTATCTCTCAACTATTTTCCAGGGGACATACCTTTTGTATGAACCTCCTGTCTAACCCTTTCTGGGGGAAGCGGAGTTGCCTGTACACAAGGTGCCATCTAGAATTTAAATATTCCTGAGATGGATCTCAACTATACTCACTAATTTTAGAGAACTGAGAAGGTTCCTATGTATGGCCTTGTCACTTGAGACCATATCACATTTAAAAATAAAATCACAATAGGATTTAAAAAACCTTTTTCTTTTTAATAGATCGATACCAATATGTAATCGATCGTTGGGCATATTAACTATCAATGCGGGAATGTAAATTACTTCATTCCCTTTTAAGTTGAAGTTCAATTGGGCTTTTTATTTTTATGATTTTAGGGCAGTGCCTAAAATATTTACGTCAGCTTTAAAATTTATTTTAGCTGATGTATTTTTCAGAAAACAAATTCTTGGATTTATTATAAATGTTTCTGAAACAAAATGATTGCTTAGATAATTATCTAATAACTTCTTATGGTATCCTGTTTTTATGAAATACCTGTAAGGAGAACAATATATAAAACCAGAAAAACGATTTAAATGACAGGTAACAGTTTTGGTTACACTTTGTCAGCTGTGTGTGTTTGTATAAACAAGAGCACGTAGCCCCAACCTTTGCATCACACAGGAACATTCCTAAAACCTGTCAGTTCTTTAAACAGCAGTTTGGCTGCAAAGATAAAATCAGTCTACTCTTTACAATCCCCCCCCTCCTTTTTCCACAGGAGGGGGTGAAACTCCTTTTAGAGAAAAGAAAAAAAAATGTCTTTAAACACGTTACTCTGCTCATGTTTTTTTTCTTTTGGTCAATTACAGACCTTTAAATATTTGAACACCTCAGCTAGATTTCACTTTTTAGTTTTTAAAACTGGGTGTAACTTTTGATTGGGGAATTGGAATTTTTAACAATTCCAGGCTAATTATATTTTTTAGCTTCAATTTATCCCTGCTCCTTTTTAAGCTATAATTTGAGCGGACTATTTAAACGTATTCTTGAAGCTTCTTTACTGTTCTGTAGAACAGAAAAAAGGATGGTGCTCTATCAGCCAATCCAATCCATTTTTGCGATAGTAATCCCAGGCCATAATAACTTTTATTTTATTTGGCAAAGCCTCATCAAACAGTTGGAAAAATCCATGGCTTTCAAAATCTGGGTTATTCTTAGCCAAGTAATGGGCTTTCTTGAAAACTTTCAAAAGTTCTCTGGTACTTTGATTGTGCTTACAATCCAAAGTACACCTGGCCCTTCTTGCAGTAATAACTGACTTACAGGGACCAAGTTCTGTCTTAATTTCTCTGATAGAAGATATCCCCTGATATTTTGCAAACTCTCCGGTTTTTCTGTGATGCATACCAATTTCATTCTCTGCATCAGCAGGACCGGCTGCACTAAAAATAACTTTAGTATTTGTCATTTTTCAATATTGCAACTAACAATGGCAATAGCAAAACCCAAAAAATTATTAATTTTTAAAAGTTAATTTTTTTTTTTTTATTTATGACCATAAAATATATATAATTTTGCACAAATATATCACTTGTTTCAAACGTTGACAGATCTCAGCAGTGCCTCCATATATGTCAGAAACATTGACGCATCTCAGCATAGTGCCTACAAGTATGTCAGAATGTTTATACTGAAATATAAAAATAATTATTGCGTTATGGAAATAGGTAAATCTTAATTTTGGAGATTCCCCATTTCCTGCAATATCAAGAAATTCTAAGTTCTTTTATCCATGCTAGTTTGAAGACAAGTAACACAAATGAATATTGCTTAAAATATTATATATTTATTAACTAAAGTACAGTGCAAATTAAAATCAGGTATAAGTCGTGATAAAACAAATGAATGGATATACTTCTACAATCAGAGATAAATGATGATTAAGGTTCAGATAATATTTACATACATTTCTATGCCAGCTCTATATGACAAGGTATATTCACAATTCAATATTTAAATGATACTTAAGCATCTAACACTTGGTAGCTCTTGAAATGTCTTTCCGTTACTTCACGGAAGGTGTAAACACTCTTTTGTTCTCTTTAACACTTTCTTTCTCAAACCTACAGATCTCCTGATTACACTTCTTAAACGTGTCCAGACCAAGGGTCATATAAGGAACACGGCTTTGATAAGACATCAAGTCTTATATTAAATTTAGAGAGAATGAATTTTTACACATATATCATAATAAAACCATTGTACCACTTGGCTCTAGCTTTTTAAAGACAACCAAATTAGGGTATGTGCCTTAATATTTGGAATAATATTTCATTTATACTGCAGTTAAAATATGATACCATTCCAAATTGCTTTGCCATATATATTTAAATGGTTTTAGTTATGTGTATGCAAAAACAACTCTATTACAAAAGCAGGTAAATAAACAAAATGAATACGTTACCAGGTTAAAGTTCTGTCTGTTTGAAAAGCTTCCATTATGAGGCAATGATGAGTCCCATAGGACTCCTTCCAATATTGCTACATGTTGGCGTTCTAAGATCTGCTTCCAGCTTCAGAGAGTCAGTGCCTTCAGAGATCAACTCTTCTTCAGCTCCCTCCGATCTCTCCCGGTCTTCAGGTCTCTCTCTGATCTCCAGGTCTCTCTCTCTCTCTCTCTGCCCCCCTCTCCTATCTCAGCTGCTACTTTTATCTCACTCCAAAGGTGGGTGTGTATCTTATCACTAGGTAACTTTTTTTTGGAAGGTTGTCTTAGCAACCACATATACGCCATCTTGAACAATGTCGTTTTTAACCTGTAGGGGCAGTGGTGTATAAGAAATAATTTCTAATGTTATTTTCACGGAGGCCGAAGGTAATTTACGACGACCATTTGACCTAGCTTTGTAAAACACACTTAATTGTCTAAGGGTGTCAAATGTGTCAAGTATACCAGACATTTCGGCGAATGGCTCAGAGTAATGTCTTGGGAACATCTTCCCACCTCTCTACTAATGGGTTGTTAACATTCCTCGAAGCAGAAGTCATTTGGAATAACTTTTAACTTACTTTTGACAAATACAGCTCCTAGTATCAATACAGCTAGGATCTCACATTTTGTAGTAATATATATATGTAGATATGGGTTTATACATATATATATATATATAACCAATACATAGATATACTATAAAATATATACAATAAAACAGGAATTTTGAATAAGCCCTACAGTTTTGTAACTTATTCTGAAATACTAATTTAGGTTTTTATGCTCCCTTGAAACAAGCGTTCCTTATCTTGTTTATATTACCAAGTGTCCAAACCTTTGAATTACCACCCGGGGAGGCTAGTATATTTTCCTAAATGTTCAAAGCTTTGAGTTTATGGACTGGGAAAACAATGCCTTCTTGTGAGAGAGGAAATAAATTTAAACATAGCGAATATGGGTTAACCCCTTAAAGAGAAAGTAGAAACCTAAGTGGCTGTAGTGTTGTTCACAGCACATCATGAGCTATGAGCTTAACTTTAGAGACAAGATGGTCTCCCTCTTGTTCATAATATACATGAATATGAACAATATGAAAAATACGTAATATGCATAATATAAAGGCCTATATGTAATTCTTTTTAACCCCAAATGTTCTGACAAGCCGTTGAGTCTGCAGGCAGTGGTGGCGTGAGAGGCCCCCCTGAGCTCCCTATCTCCTCTTCTCGGATGGATGGAAGATAACCTAAAATGAGTGGATTTGTGAACCTGAGCGGCAAGTCTAATCCCGGCTGTGCATCCTCTGATAGAAAAGCAACAGATGGGTGAAAAAGTATCATGTACTAAAGAACTATCTTGTTACACTTAACGGATAGAGGGAGGAAAAAGGAGGGTTAGGCATATGAAGTAAAAGGACTAGAACTCTAAGCTGTGATATTATATTGTGGTGGACTCCCTCTGTCTTGTTATTTAGTATAAGGAGTGCAAACTACTCGCTTGCTGGACGGTTTATCCAACTTGTTTATTTTAACTACCTCAAAGTGTTTGACAAAAGTGGAGGGAGGGGCAAAAACAGAACAAGGGACCCCACACCTGAGTTAGTATGTCATCACAGCGCACGACAAAAGTGAACCAGGCAGCTGCTGCTAAGTTGGACGCGCATGTACAGACTCTGGCTTCTGGACAGACCCCCCAAAAAACAGCCAGCAGAACCAGCAGTCCAACATGCTCTCTAAACCGCAGGTTGGGCAAGCTTCAAGCAAAAGCCAAGGTCCCTGGCAGGTAACCCCGACGGTGGCTGTGAACGAGCCCGGAGGGAACACTGTGGAAGACAAAATTGTCAAAAACCTCAACTGAGGGGGCTGCCCGGGAAGAAGTAGAACCATCCTTGAAAGAGGTGCTACAGGCAATTAACGCAGTAAAATCCTCAGTAAAGGAAATGTCTGACCAACTTAAATCTATTCAGGAGGAAATGTCTTTTGTTAGGCATGATTTGCAAAAAGTGCGTGAAAGGACTACTGCTCTAGAGGGGAAGGTTGGCTTAATAGAGGATGATTTAAACTCCCTTAAACGGGAAATGAGAGCCATGAGAGAACAAATGGGGAACTATGAAATAAAAATGGACGAAATGGAAAATAGGATGCGTAGGAAGAACTTGAGGATTGTGGGGCTCCCAGAGGGAAGTGAGGGCCCAGACCCTACAGCATTCCTGGAAAAATGGTTTAAAGACTTATTTGGGGAAAATTCCTTTTCACCTCTTTTTACAATGGAAAGAGCTCATAGGGTCCCTTTTAGAGCTCCTCAACCGGGAGCCACCCCCCCCCCCCAAGATCTCTTCTGGTGAAAATGTTCCACTATAAGGACAAAATTACTATTTTAAATAAAGCTAGAGAAATGGGAAATATCCTTTATAATGGTAATAGGGTCTCTATATATCCAGATTTTTCACCTGGCTTGCAAAAAAGGAGGGCCAAGTTTGGAGAGGTCAAACACAAGTTGCAACAACTGAAAGTGACCTATGCATTAATGTATCCTGCAAGATTGCGAATAAGTGCCCTAGGAGAGACTGTGTTTTTTGACACCCCAGAGGGAGTTTCAGGTTGGATAGCAACCCACAAGGGGAGACTATAGAATAGCTGGACTGCATTAAACATGGAACTTTATTCACAATATGGTTGGAAGAAGGCTGCACTATAACACATTGTGGAATATTTTGGGAGGGTGGGAGTGGGGTGGTGGCGCTTAGATGGGGGAGGGAACAATGAGCAAAGTACCCCCTTTCAAAAAGGGGTATGACAAAGAGTTCTCTTTAGCTGTGGTTTATTTTTTTGTCTTGTTTTTTTTTGTTAGGGAGGGGTGAGTGTATGTACACAAGGATAATAATGACAATAACACTAAAAGAGATAGATAAAAGTAAAGGTCACAATAGGAAGCCTGACTGCATTGATGGTGTGGAGTGAGATGTCTGCCCTGACTGGGAGAGAGAGAGAGGGAGTTGAGTCGTGCTGGGGCGGGGAGGGGAGGGATGGGAGGGGGGTGGAGGATAAGGAGTAGGGCAAACACAGGAGAATAGGGACTGGAAGTAATATTAGGATAGAGATTGTACATGATCACTGCGAGGACATCACAATTTTTCATTTTATTCCCATGGGGAATACGGGTCTGTCACTTAAAATTGGGGGAAGAGTAGGTTGGGAGGATCGCCTGAACGTAAACCACGGGCGAAGATATCACAAGGTACAATCATTCATATCTAAACACCATGGTCAGTAGTGGCCTATTGAGAGGCCCTGGTAGAGGGGAATTAATAAATAAACACATGCTTTTT
Organism: Rana muscosa; assembly: GCA_029206835.1. Lineage (NCBI taxonomy): Eukaryota > Metazoa > Chordata > Amphibia > Anura > Ranidae > Rana > Rana muscosa. Next base: position 458,303,445 of record CM055117.1, read on the forward strand.
TCTTTTTTTTTTTTTTATAAAGTTTGTTTGTTCTTTCTCAGATCTGGGGTGATGTTCACCAGCATACAGACAAAGATTGATGAATTAGGGCGATATATCTTTTTATTTTGTAAGATAGAGAATAGAACTTGTATACTTGCAAATCTGTATATTCCTCCTCCTTTTGGTGTTTCAATCCTGTGTGGTTTGACTGAGTTTGTCCTGGATAAACCAGGAGTGCCGGTGATTGTGGTGGGGGGCTTTAACAAGTTTATGGACCGGAGAGTAGACAGGTTCCCCCCAGGGACACAAATGAACAATATAACGGATAGCCGACTGCCTGAATTTCTGAAAGAAATCGGGTTTGAAGGATATATGGAGGATACGGAACCCAGAGATTCGACAGTATTTGTGTTTTTCCAGGACACATTCCACACTGTCCAGGATTGATATGATTCTAGGAAATGAGGAGATGATGCCGGTGATAAAAATTGTGAATTACATGCCATGGGGCTTATCGGACCATTCTCCGGTGACAGTATCACTAGAATTAGCAGAATGTAATCATCCTGGAGAGTGGAGGATACGAGGATAAGCCCTTGCTGGCTTGAATTAATGGGGGACCCAGAAGAGGTATTAGAGCCCTTGAGTTTGTCAAGATTAATAAAGGTACAACCTCGGAGGGCATAGTATGGGATACCCTTAAGGCTTTCCTGAGAGGCATATTGATACAACAAATCTCAAAAATCAAAAGTCAGTCCAAGGAATGGGAAAGGTTAATAGGGGAGAGGGTAACAATAGCTGAAGCACAATATGTCAACAACCCAACACCTGATAGCCTAAGGACCTGGATAGATGAACAACAGAACTTTTACCTAATGATGCTTAGGAAGGTAGAGAATAAATATCTCTTTCAGAAACAACTTACCTTTACGGAGGGGGAAAGTGCGGGACGTGTGCTGGCACAATTGGTCAGGGCGAACTCTCCTTCATCTGTGGTACCTACGATAACGATGGGGGACGGAAGGGTATCCTCACATGTGACAGATATAGTGGGTAGGTTCAGGGAATACTATGAAGATTTGTATAGCTCCCGACAGGAGGAAAAGGGGGATGAAATGGATGCCTTCTTTGGGAAATTGATTGTCCCTTTCCTGGGTGAGATGGACAGAAAGGAGTTAGATATGCCCATAACGTTAGAGGAAATACAGCGAGCTGTGAGTGAGATGGCGGGACAGAAATCCCCGGGACCAGATGGGCTCCCGGCTTAGATTTATCGGCATTATGGGAAAGTCTTACTTCCTGAGTTGATGAGGGCCTTAAACTGGTCAGAGAGAAAGGGAGAGCGCCCTCCGTCAATGAGGGAATCTAATATAATAGTAATACATAAGGAGGGTCAAGATCCACTTAATACTGCCTCATATAGGCCTATTTCCCTATTAAACACCGATATCAAAATACTCGCAAAGGTCTTGCGGCTAGATTGAACAGGGTCATCCAGAAACTCATCCACCTCGACCAATCAGGTTTTATACCCGGGAGAACTATCAGCACAAATATAAGGAGAGTATATCTGAACCTCCAGGTCCCGATGGACGTGGGGGGAGAGAGGGCAATTCTGTCTTTGGATGCCGCCAAGGCCTTTGATAGTCTGCAGTGGAGGTACCTTTGGTGGGTCTTGGAGGTGTTTCAGTTTGGTCCAAATTTTTTCAATTGGATGAAAACACTGTATAGGACACCAGAGGCTAAAATAAAAGTGAATATTGAACACTCTGACAAGTTTGGATTAGAGAGGGGGACGAGACAGGGGTGCCCTTTATCGCCTCTTCTCTTCGCCCTCGCAACCGAACCTCTGGCAATTGCTCTTAGATCCTCCCCTGGGGTAAGAGTTTTTAGAAGAGGTGAGGTGGAAGAAAAACTTGCATTATATGCGGATGACCTCTTATTGTTTCTGGGCGACACGCAAGACTCTCTTCGGCGAGCTATGAGTATTATCAATAGTTTTGGCGGTATCTCCGGCCTAAAGATAAACTGGGGAAAATCTACCCTCTTACCCATAGATCCCTTAGAAAGTCCCCTTCCTGAGGAGGTAGCGCAGATCCAAATTGTGAATAAATTCAAATACCTGGGCATAATTGTCTCGAGGGAATCCTAAACAATATATAATAGATAATATGGTCCCTCTCCTGGATAAATTCAGGGGAAAAATAAAAGTATGGAAATGACTGCCAATATCTGTGGCAGGTCGTTGTAATTTAATTAAAATGATATGGATGCCGCAGCTTTTCTATGTATTGCACTATTCCCCAATGTGGGTGTATAAAAAGTGGTTTCAAAAATTAGACACTGTGTTTAGGGAGCTGATACGGAAGGGAGGCTCAGCTAGAATCCTGTTGAGCACTCTGCAATTACAGAAACAGGAAGGAGGAGTAGCGCTCCCACACCCCTTTAGTTACTATCTAGCTTCACAACTACACTATATGGGTGGGTGCAATCTGAAGGGAGGAAGATGGGGGCAGTAAGGGAATGGGAAAGATGCGGAATACATTTTATTAATCAGCTCTATCAAGGCTCTCTGAAAACTTTCCAGGAATTGAAAAATCAATATGCTATCCAGAACAAATCTTTTTTTAGGTATTTACAGATTAGACACGCATTGACAGAACAGTTCAGAGGAAGGATCGGGGAGGGAAGTACGATACCTATACTTAAAAAGATTATTAATTCAGATACGGGGAAAGGTCTAATTTCAAAAATATACCCACATATAAATAAGGGGAGACTGGGAGGTACAGAGACTCCCCTGTACAAAAGAAAATGGGAAAAAGATGTGGGAAGTTTAACTGAAATACAGTGGAAAATAATTCTTGAACTTGCCCCCATGGTATCGCTGTCCCCCGCTCAGAGGATGTCACACCTGTTCCTGTTATATAGAACTTACTATACTCCTGTCAGAGACCCAGCGCTGCTGACACACACTTCCGAGTGTCAGCAAGGAATGTCCGCTCTCCAGGTGCTAGTGCGCATCCGCGGACACTTAGAATGGGCCGAATAGGACTCAGACCGCACGCACGCAATGCGCGCGCCCATGCGCGCAATGCGCGCGCCCATGCGCATGCGCACGCCTCCTCCAATCCCGGCGCACAGCGCCCTATTTAAACCAGGTTCACCTGAGTGTCAGTGCTGGATTGTTTTTCTGGCTAGTCACTGTGTCCTTGTCTGAAAACCTGCTTGTTTGACTGATCTCCTCCTGAAGACTCCTGGCTTGCTTTTGGTTACCCTTCTCCGGATTCCCCTTACCTGCTCTCCTGCCTGCCTGTACCTTTGACCTCGGCCTGGACTTTGACCACAATATTGCCTCACGATCTGTACCTCTCTGCTAGCTCGCTGCTGAACCTCTGCCTCCACCTGTTGTCCCTCTGGATCTTCCCTGAACGGATCTGACGCCTGGTTTCCACCACACCTGTGCCTGAAGAGGGTTCCAGTGCCTTCCAGTGGCTCTACCAGTTCTAAGAGGCACCCGCATCTTCTCGTGCCCCTGCATTCCCTGTTCCCACCTCCAGGGGGTACGGGGACCGGGATTGTGCGAGAGGCTGCCCCCACTACCCCGGCTCCGCTGTAGGTACGTGACAGTACAATCCAGCCAGAAATAGAGTCCGGGTCGGGGGCTTCGCCTCTGGACACTCTGTGCCAGCAGATCGCTGATCTCACCCAGGCGGTTCAGGGCCTTCAAGAAGGCTACTGCCGACTGGAGCAAAGAGTTATATCCATCACCCCGGGTACCTCACCTTCACCTGCCACAGCAGCAGCACCTCCAGCAGCCATAGCACCAGCTCCTCCTACCACAGTAATGGTGTCACCCCCAGAGCCACGTGTTCCTATTCCGGAAAGGTTCTCAGGGGATCGCAGCAAATTCTGTGCGTTCAGAAACGCCTGTCGGCTCTACTTCCTGCTGCAACCACGCACTTTCTCTCTGGAAAGCACAAAGGTGGGCTTCATCGTATCTCTTCTCCAAGGAGAGCCTCAAACCTGGGCTCATCGCTTGATGGCACAAGCCAATGCTTGCCTAAATACCCTGGATGAATTCCTGGATAAAATGGCTAAGTTGTATGATGACCCTCAACGTACTGCCACGGCTGAAACCAGCCTCCATGCCCTCCAACAGGGACGTAGGCCAGTAGAGGACTACATCACGGATTTTAAGCAATGGATTTCCGATACCCTATAGAATGATGCTGCCCTCCGATACCAATTTCGCATTGGCCTCTCAGAGGCACTGAAGGATGAATTGGCCCGAGTGGGGGTCCCTAGTTCCTTGGAAGACCTGATCCAGCTATATATTCAGATAGACCGACGCCTAAGGGAGCGTAGGTCTGAAAGAACTAGCCAATACCGTCCGGTATGGATGCTACCCAGGGTCCCCAGCCACCCAGCAGTCCCTGCCTCCTCCTCTCCTGCTACTGCCTCTGACGTTCCTGAGCCAATGCAAATAGGCCTCCTCCGTGCACCTCTGACCCCAGAAGAAAAACAGCGATGCCGCAGGAACAATCTCTGTCTATACTGTGGTGGAACTGGACATTATGCGAATATGTGCCCCAACAAGACCCTTTAAGTCTGCTCCCCCTCCTCCAGATCCTAGTCTCTTGACCTTAACCAACACCGCTCACATCTCTATTCCTGTTTCTTTTCAGCTTTCGGAAGGGGTGGTCCGGGTCCAAGCAATAATTGATTCAGGTGCCTGCAGTTGCTTCTTAGACCGTGACTTCGCCCAGCAACACAACATCCCTCTGCAACTCAAGACACAGCAACTCTCCGTGCGACTGGCTGATGGATCAAACATCAAGTCTGGACCCATTACCCATGAAACCCAACCTCTTCCCTCAACTATCCAACCGGACCACCTGGAACTTCTACGTCTGGATATCATTCCCTCTCCGCTATTCCCAGTCATCCTGGGAATGCCGTGGCTACGGGCTCATAACCCTCACATCGATTGGTCCACCGGCCAGGTGATCTTCCAGTCCTCCTACTGCATCCCGAACTGTCTCCAGGTCTTCCGCCCTACCACCCCGGTAGTTGGCTGTCTGGAAGCTATCCCTGAAATCCAGAAACGAATTCCACCCATTTACCACGACTTCCTCAAAGTGTTTTTACAAACAAAAGGCAAACGTTCTTCCTCCACACCGGGTATATGATTGCCCAATTGAGTTACTACCAGGGGCAGAGATTCCTTTTGGAAGAATTTTTCCTCTCTCAGAACCCGAACTTCTTGTCCTTAAGGACTACATTGACGAGAATCTCAACAAGGGATTCATCCAACACTCATCCTCCCCAGCTGGTGCGGGAATATTCTTTGTCGAAAAGAAGCACCACTCCCTTCGTCCCTGTATCGACTACAGGGAGTTGAATAAGGTTACCATTAAAAAGCGCTACCCTCTTCCATTGATCCCAGAGCTGTTCCAGAGACTTTGCTCGGCCAAAATGTTTACCAAACTTGATTTACGAGGGGCATACAACTTAATTAGAATCCATGAGGGGGATGAGTGGAAGACGGCCTTCCGAACACGTTTTAGTAATTTTGAATATCTCGTGATGCCCTTTGGATTATGCAACGCACCAGCGACTTTTCAACACTTTGTCAACGACATTTTCAGAGACGTTTTGGACCTGTTCGTGATTGTATACTTGGATGACATCCTGATTTTCTCAACATCCCTAGAGTTACACCGGACTCATGTGAAGCTAGTCCTCCTCAGGTTAAGACAAAATGGACTTAACGCTAAGGCCGAGAAGTGTGAGTTTGAGCGTCAAACCATCCACTTTCTCGGCCTAGTCATATCAACTGCGGGTGTGGCCATGGACCCTCAGAAGGTTGCAGCTATCATGTCCTGGCCGCCTCCCACCAACAAAAAAGGGGTGCAACGTTTTATTGGATTTTCCAATTTCTATAGGAAGTTCATAAAGAACTTTTCCGGCATTATAGCGCCCATTAAAAACCTTACCAAAAAACAGAGCCACTTCCAATGGACTGAAGCAGCACAAAATGCCTTTGACAAACTTAAGGAGCTATTCACATCTGCCCCAGTACTAAGGCACCCTGACCCTACGTTACCATATGTCCTGGAGGTGGACGCCTCTGAGACTGTGGTAGGGGCCATCCTGTCCCAACGTCTGGGAACCAAATCTTTGATGCACCCTGTGGCCTTCTTCTCCCGGAAACTGGGACTTTCCGAGAGGAATTACGACGTGGGGAATAAATTGCTGGCCATAAAGACAGCCTTGGAAGAATGGCGGTATCTCTTGGAGGGAGCAGCACATCCTGTACTGATCTTTACAGATCACAAAAATCTGGAGTACGTCAGAACCGCCAAACGCCTTAGGCACAGGCAAGCAAGATGGGCTCTTTTTTTTTCTTGCTTTAATTTTCACATAACGTTCTGGCCAGGATCCAAGAACATTAAGCCTGATGCTCTCTCCCGTATGTTCCCAGATACCGAAACATCATCCCCGCCAGATACTATCCTGCAAGCTGGAAATTTCTTACTAACTGACTTTGTGTCTCAGATCCGCCAGGCATCTTCGGATATTCCTCTCCCTCCGCAAACCGGTCTCCAGGAAAGAGAGGGGCTTTACTGGCAGGGAAACAAAATATTCATACCCAGGATCTCCGTATGAATGTCTTTGCAGATGTGTCACGATTCCCCCTTGGCTGGCCATTTCGGGGGCCACAAGACCACGGACTTAGTTCAGCGACAGTTCTGGTGGCCGGGGCTAGCAAAGGATTGCAGGGCCTACGTAAATTCCTGCCCAACCTGTCTCAGTAATAAGAGTCCGAAGAACAAGACCTGGGGATTGTTAAGACCTCTGCCCAACCCCGAAAGACTTTGGGAAAGAATTGCGATGGACTTCATTGTTGAACTTCCCCCTTCGGAGGGATTTTCATCTATATTTGTAGTGGTCGACCGATTCTCTAAAATGGCGCATTTCATCCCCATGAAGGGAACCCCATCTGCACCTGAAACAACCAAGGTATTCGTGAGAGATCGTCAGACTGCATGGGATTCCGGATGACATAATTTCTGACCGTGGAGTACAATTCACATCAAAATTTTGGAAAAACACAATGTGGAACCCTGGGCATTAAACTCAACTTCTCCTCAGCCTACCATCCTCAGACTAACGGGCAGACGGAACGTACGAACCAGACACTGGAACAGTACCTACGGTGCTTCTCATCCTTCACCCAGGAGGATTGGGCATCTTTGCTCCCCCTGGCGGAGTTCGCATTTAACAATTCTATTCACACGGCTACTAACCAAACTCCCTTTTTCTCCAACTATGGATTCCATCCTACTTTCCTACCAACACTAATTACGGAATCTCCATTACCAGCAGTCCAGGATAGGTTAAATTTCCTTTCGTCCAATAACCGTATCCTAAAGGAAGCCATTCTTAAGGAGAATAACAAGAAATTTTTCAACAGGAGGAGAAGGGGGAGCTGGATCTAAAGACTGGTGACCTTGTCTGGCTGTCCACAGCAAACCTGAAACTGACCTGTCCCTCTAAAAAATTGGGGCCTAGGTACCTGGGACCCTTCCCAATTAAGAGGAAACTTAACATGGTGGCATACGAGCTCAAGCTTCCCGAGTCCTTTAAAATACATCCGGTATTCCAGGTTTCTCTACTAAAACCTGACGTGTCAAACACATTTCCAGATCGAGACACTGGGCCCCTGAGGCCATAATGATAGATGGTGAAGAAGAATTTGAGGTGGAAGCCATCCCGGGTCATAGGAAACGACGTAGACTCAACCAATACCTAATTAAGTGGAAGGGCTTCGGCCCAGAAGAAAATTCCTGGGAACCTGAGATCAATCTCCATGCTCCGTGGCTAATACAGGCATTTCATCGCTCCCAAATAGCCCGAGTGGGCATCCGGAGGCTGTCCCTAGGGAGGGGGCAATGTCAGAGACCCAGCGCTGCTGACACACACTTCCGGGTGTCAGCAAGGAATGTCCGCTCTCCAGGTGCTAGTGCGCATCCGCAGACACTTAGAATGGGCCGAATAGGACTCAGACCGCGCGCACGCAATGCGCACGCCCATGCACGCAATGCGCGCGCCCATGCGCGCGCCTCCTCCAATCCCGGCGCACAGCGCCCTATTTAAACCAGGTTCACCTGAGTGTCAGTGCTGGATTGTCTTTCTGGCTAGTACCTGTGTCCTTGTCTGAAAACCTCCTTGTTTGACTGATCTCCTCCTGAAGACTCCTGGCTTGCTTTTGGTTACCCTTCTCCGGATTCCCCTTACCTGCTCTCCTGCCTGCCTGTACCTCTGACCTCGGCCTGGACTTTGACCACAATATTGCCTCACGATCTGTACCTCTCTGCTAGCTCGCTGTTGAACCTCTGCCTCCACCTGTTGTCCCTCTGGATCTTCCCTGAATGGATCTGACGCCTGGTTTCCACCACACCTGTGCCTGAAGAGGGTTCCAGTGCCTTCCAGTGGCTCTACCAGTTCTAAGAGGCACCCGCACCTTCTCATGCCCCTGCAATCCCTGTTCCCACCTCCAGGGGGTACGGGGACCGGGATCGTGCGAGAGGCTGCCCCCACTACCCCGGCTCTGCTGTAGGTACGTGACAACTCCATATAAACTCTTTCAGTTGGGACGAAGGACGGAGGATAGTTGTCCCAGGTGTGGGGAGGCAAAGGGGGATATGATCCACATGTTTTGGAGATGCCCGAAGCTGTTCTACTATTGAAGGGAGGTAATAGGAGTTATAAACCGGGTGTTTGGAACTTCTACAGACCTAGAGTTGAAGCAGCGTATTCTGAGACTAGTGGAAGGAGTGGGGAACCCACCAAATACTCAGATCACAGTCCTGAGATGCCTATTTCAGGCAAGGAAGTTGATTGCCCAGACGTGGAAATCGGTCCTGCCTCCGTCCAGTAGGGAATGGGTAAAAAATATGAATCAGCTAATTCTTAAGGAGAAATCACTATATGTTAGACAAGGGGGATTAAAGAAATACGACAAAATCTGGAAACTTTGGTGGGAAGCAAGAGGTATTAACATCTAAACCGAGGTATATAATAGAAATATGAGGTGACCTATGAAAAACTAAGATTAAAATAAAGGAGAGTGCAGGGGATGGATGGGAGGAGGAAGTGGATGGATGCGCTAGGGAGAAGCGGATGGGTAGAAATATGATGGTGAAGAAGGAAATAGATTGATGCACGAATATCATGATAAACATTCACTTAGGGTACTAGTTTTTAAATGGACCACTTCCCTTTTTTTTGTTCTTTTTCTATGAAGGCGTGGGAGGGAGGGGGGGTAGGAGATTGGGGATATGAATGTTAAAATGTATAATGTATGAACAAAAATGCTTTAATAAAGAAATAAAGTTTAAAAAAAAAAAAAAAAGGATGAAACTAGGCTGGACATTTCAGCAAGTTAATGATCCCAAACACAAAGCCAAGGAAACTCTCAATTGGTTTCAAAGAGAAAATAAAGCTGCTAGAATGGTCCAGCCAATCACCTGACTTGAATCCAATAGAAAATCTATGGAAAGAACTAAATATCCGAGTTCATAGAAGAGGCCCACAGAACCTTCAAGATTTAAAGACTGTGTGTGGAAGAATGGGCCAAAATCACACCTGAGCAATGCATGCAACTAGTTTCTCCATACAGGAGGCACCTTGAAGCTGTCACCGACAAAAAAGGATTTTGTATGAAGTAATAATTTAATTTCAGTTAGCGTGTTCAATACTTTTCCCCTGTGTCATTCCATTTTATTACACATAACTTAATTTCTGAACTTAGTTGTTTTGGTTTCTTTATATGTATGTTGTTACCGACATGTGGTCAAAATTTCATGTCAATGGCACCTTTAGAAATATATTTCCCTAGAAAAATGGTGATGTCTTCAATACTTTATAAACCTGCTGCATATAATTGTTCAAATTTTTGGGGCTTTTGTAAAAAAAAGTATCTTATATATATATATATATATATATATATATATATATATATACAGTACCTCACAAAAGTGAGTACACCCCTCACATTTTTGTAAATATTTTATTATATTTTTTCATGTGACAACACTGAAGAAATGACACTTTGCTACAATGTAAAGTAGTGAGTGTACAGCTTTTATAACAGTGTAAATTTGCTGTCCCCTCAAAATAACAACACACAGCCATTAATGTCTAAACCGCTGGCAACAAAAGTGAGTACACCTCTAAGTGAAAATGTCCAAATTGGGCCCAAAGTATCAATATTTTGTGTGGCCCAGGGGCGGATCCAGGGGGGGCAACGAGGCAATTGCCCCCTCCGAGTTACAGCGCGGGCGGCTCCGTGAGTCCGCAAGCGTGCGGCTCCACACCGCGGGCGAGATAGCGGGCACTCGGTCGGTGAGAGGGGGGTAGCTGGGCGGCTCGGTATGTGAGCGCTGCTGGCCAATCGGAGCCGGCAGGCACGGGAGCAGAGAGATGACATCATCTCCCGGCGCCCGCCCTGCATCCTTGCAGTTCCGCCCCTCACTGTGCAGGCAGCCATGGGCAGCAGAGAGATTACATCATCTCTCTGCTGCCTGACTCTGGGACAGAGCACCTTAGCAGGAAAGTGACACTACAGGTGACAATCTGCAACGTGTGGCAAGTGACAATCCGCATCTGGTGGCAGGCGACGTGGCAAGTGACAATCCGCAATGTGTGGCAGGTGACGTGGCAAGTGACAATCCGCAATGTGTGGTAGGTGATGTGGCAAGTGACAATCCGCAACGTGTGGCAAGTGACAATCCGCAATGTGTGGCAGGTGACAAACCGCAACGTGTGGCAGGCGACGTGGCAAGTGACAATCCGCAATGTGTGGCAAGTGACAATCTGCAATGTGTGGCAGGTGACGTGGCAAGTGAAAATCTGCAACGTGTGGCAAGTGACAATCCGCAATGTGTGGCAGGTGACGTGGCAAGTGACATTCCACAACGTGTGGCAGGCGACGTGGCAAGTGAAAATCTGCAACGTGTGGCAAGTGACAATCCGCAATGTGTAGCAGGTGACGTGGCAAGTGACAATCCACAACGTGTGGCAGGCGACGTGGCAAGTGACAATCTGCATTTGGTGGCAGGCGACATGGCAAGTGACAATCCACATTTGGTGGCAGGCGACGTGGCATATGACACACTCGGGGCTCCCACTGATTCTGCATTATGGTGAGTTGAACTATTTCATTTCATATTACAATGTAATAATAGAAATAATACACTTCAATCATCCTGAGACCATAATAACCATGGTGCCGTGATGATTGAAGCACCAATACCAGCCATTTCCCTGATAAATTTCCCCCCCAAAAAAGTTTTTTCCGGCAGTGCCCCTCCCGAGACTAGACTCTGGATCTGCCCCTGGTGTGGCCACCATTATTTTACAGCACTGCCTTAACCCTCTTGGGCATGGAGTTCACCAGAGCTTTACAGGTCGCCACTGGCGTCCTCTTCCACTCCTCCATGACGACATCGCGGAGCTGGTGGATGTTAGAGACCTTGCACTCCTCCACCTTCCACTTGAGGATGCCCCATAGATGCTCAATAGGGTTTAGGTCTGGAGACATGCTTGGCCAGTCCATCGCCTATACCCTCAGCTTCTTTAGCAAGGCAGTGGGGGTCTTAGAGGTGTGTTTGGGGTCGTTAACATGTTGGAATACTGCTCTGCAGCCCAGTCTCTGAAGGGAGGCGATCATGCTCGGCTTCAGTATGTCACAGTACATGTTGGTATTCATGTTTTTTTTCTCAAAGAACTGTAGCTCCCCAGAGCTGACAACACTTATGCAGCCCCAGACCATGACTCTCCCACCACTATGCTTGACTGTAGGCAAGACACACTTGTCTTTGTACTCCTCACCTGGTTGCCGCCACATACTGTACGCTTGACACCATCTGAACCAAATAAGTTTATCTTCGTCTCATCAGACCACAGGATATGGTTCCAGTAATCCATGTCCTTAGTTTGCTTGTCTTCAGCAAACTGTTTGTGGACTTTCTTGTGCATCATCTTTAGAAGAGGCTTCCTTCTGGGATGACAGCCATGCAGACCAATTTGGTGCAGTGTGCAGCATATGGTCTGAGCCCTGACAGGCTGACCCCCCACCCCTTCAACCTCTGCAGCAATGCTGGCAGCACTCATATGTCTATTTCCCAAAGATAACCCCTGGATATGATGCTGAGCACATGCAGTCAACTTCTTTGGTTGACCATGTCGAGGCCTGTTCTGAGTAGAACCTGTCCTGTTACACCGCTGTATGGTCTTGGCCACCGTGCTGCAGCTCAGTTTCAGGGTCTTGGAAATCTTCTTATATCCTAGGCCATCTTTATGTAGAGCAACAATTTATTTTTTTCAGATCCTCAGAGAGTTCTTTGCCATGAGGTGCCATGTTGAACTTCCAGTGACCAGTATGAGAGAGTGAGAGGGAAAACACCAAATTTAACACATCTGCTCCCCATTAACACCTGAGACCTTGTAACACTAACGTGTCACATGACACCAGAGAGGGAAATTGCTAATTGGGCCCAGTTTGGACATTTTCACTTAGGGGTGTACTCACTTTTGTTGTCAGCGGTTTAGACTTTAATGGCTGTGTGTTGAGTTATTTTGAGGGGACAGCAAATTTACACTGTTATACAAGCTCTACACTCACTACTTTACATTGTAGCAAAGTGTAATTTCTTCAGTGTTGTCACATGAAAAGATATAGTAAATATTTACAAAAATGTGAGGGGTGTACTCACTTTTGTGAGTTACTGTGTATATATATATATATATATATATATATATATATATATATTACATTTAGTAACCTTTTGGCCTTTTCACTATTATAAGAATGTACAGTATATATTCTTGGACTTTTGTATTTGTTTGTGGTATAATATTTGCATATATTGTGTCATCTTTTAAGATTTATGTTTTGATTTAGTGCCATTATTTTGTTATTTTTAAACTGATACATAGGGGAGCTGGAATTTAGAAAAAAAGGTGAATTTAGCCTGTAAGCCAATATTGAAAAAAAATATATAAAACAACAGTCTATGATTTTTTTTTTTTAAATGTAATTAAAATAAAATTGATTATCTGTTGATGTTGACTGGTTAATTAGCTACAGTACATATGCAATGGGTTCCATGAGAATGTTAAGGAAAGTAAATCGTATGGAAACATATTGAAAATTCCAGTACTACTAATATGAGTTACAGGCAAGCAATATCAATTAAATATTACAGGCCAAAATGACCCAATCCTGTAATACTCTGATATTGTCTTTCAGATTACAATTAGTGTTGAGCGAACCCGAACTGTAAAGTTCGGGTCCGTACCGAACTTTAGCTTTTTCCCGAACCCGAACCCGGACTTTGCGCAAAAGTCCGGGTTTGGGTTCGGGTTCGGCAATCTAATTACGCATTTAGAAATGCTTCAGGGGCCAGCCAATCACCTTTTGATTAGTTGGTGTGCCCTTAGAGGCCATCATAGCCATGCCTACTAATGGCATGGCTGTGATTGGTCAGTGCAACATGTGACCCAGCTTCTATATAAGCTAGAGGCACACAGCACACACGTCACTCTGCTTCAGAATAGATAGGGAGAGAATCTAGTCTGCTGCTGCTGCTTTTAGGGAGAGATAGAAAAATACATGAGTTAGTCCTGATTCTGGAATCTGAGGGAAAAGATAGAGACAGTGTAGTGTAGGGCCAGGTTCCTGTTTTTTGCTTTTAGGGAGAGAGATTTATTATATAGGAATAGGAGTCCAGATTCAGAGATATAACTCAGCGATCTGCATAGGTTTACCTGTTTGTGTTGCAGTGCAGTCTTTTTACACTGCCATGAGCCCAGTGTCAGAGAAAATCTACCTTTTATCTGCAAGCTCAGTGCACCAGCACTGCATATATTATGTTGAGAGATACACCGTTTCCATACTGTGGGTGTATTCTGCTCTTGGAAAAAGATCCATTTAGGACAAAAAAAAAAAGGCACTTTATTGTGCTCTTTTCCAAAAGACCCATTGGGCAAAAAAAAAAAAATTCCATTTTATTTTGCTCGTGCAAAAAAAGACCCGTTTAGGGCAAAAAATAAATAAATAAAAAATTTGAACTTTAATGTACGCTTGCAAAAAGAGCCATTTAGGGCCACAAAAAATATTTTGCAGTGTGTTATACATATGTGGAGGTGTGTGAAATAAACAATTTATATATAGTTTTCTTCTACTGTGCTATACTAAAAAAAAAACTTTTTTTTTAATAGCATTTTCTGCAGTTATGTAGCTGTGCGATTCAGCGGTTACGTACTGTGGGTGTATTGTGGTCTTCCAAAAAACGCCATTTAGGGCCACAAAAAATATTTTGCAGTGTGTTATGCATATGTGGAGGTGTGTGAAATAAACAATTTATATATAGTTTTCTTCTACTGTGCTATACTAAAAAAACTAAAAAAATTTTGAATAGCATTTTCTGCAGTTCTGTAGCTGTGCAATTCAGCGGTTATGTCCTGCTCTTCCAAAAACACCCATTTAGGGCAACATCCTAAATTTGGAAAATATGAGGAGAAGGTCAAAGGGACGTGGTGGCCCTGGTCGTGGTGCTGCTGGTGGAGCTCCTGTTGCAGGGAGAGGACGTGGTGGATCTGTGCCAGATACACGCACAAGTGAAACACCTTCCTCAGGTGCGAGTAGGCGACCGAGCCTGCGGCGGTATTTTGCCGCGCCTAATGAGGCTGTATGAATGTTTAGGCCAGGACAAGTACAGGCAATAGTAGATTGGGTTGCTGACAGTGCCTCGGGTTCCTTCACATTGTCTCCCACCCACTCTTCTGATGAAAGATCAGAGTTGGCACCTGAAACCCATGTCCATCAGTCTTTCACCTCACCCCCTTGCAAATCAGCCAAGCAGTCTGAGCCCCAAATCATGCAGCAGTCTCTTCTGCTTTTCGATGACTCTGTTAGCAGGGTTTCCCAGGGCCATCCACCTAGCCCTGCCCCAGAAGTGGAAGAGATTGAGTGCACCGATGCCCAACCACTTATGTTTCATGATGAGTACATGGGAGGACCATCGCAGCATGTCTCGGATGATGACGAAACACAGGTGCCAACTGCTGCTGCTTTCGCAATTGTGCAGACAGACAAGGAGGGCAGGGGTGAAGACTGGGTGGAAGATGATGTGGAGGACGATGAGGTCCTCGACCACACATGGAATCAACGTTATGCAGGTGACCAGTGTAGTTTGGAGGAAGAGGCGGTGGTCGCACAGAGCCACCAGCACAGCAGAAGAGGGATCAGGGTGCAAAAGCGGAGCGTCCGTCCCCTAGACAGTATGTCTGCTACTGCCCAACGCAGCAAGGGATCGAGCACACCAAAGCCAGGTCCAAGGAGTTCCCTAGCGTGGCAGTTCTTCACACAATGTGCTGATGACAAGACACGAGTGGTTTGCACGCTGTGCAATCAGAGCCTGAAGCGAGGCATAAACGTTCTCAACCTGAGCACAACCTGCATGACCAGGCATCTAAGTGCAAAGCACGAGCTGCAGTGGAGTAGACACCTCAAAAACCAAGAAAGGTCTCTGGCTCCTCCTGCTTCCTCTTCTGCTGCAGTCTCGGCCTCTTCATCCACCTCTGTAGTGACAGTGGCACCTGCCACCCCGCAAACAGAGGATCTGCCAGCAACACTACCACCTGGGTCACCAACCATCTCCACAATGTCCCATGGAAGCGTTCAGCTCTCTATCTCCCAAACATTGGAGCGGAAGAGGAAGTACCACCCTAGCCACCCACGATCCCTGCCCCTGAATGCCAGCATTTCAAAACTCCTGGCCTTTGAAATGCTGTCATTCCGTCTGGTGGAGACGCAGAGTTTTAAAAGCCTGATGGCATTGGCTGTCCCACAGTACGTCGTGCCCAGCCGCCACTACTTTTCCAGGCGAGCCATCCCTTCCCTGCACAACCAAGTGGGGGACAAAATCAGGTGTGCACTGCGCAACGCCATCTGTGGCAAGGTCCACCTAACTACGGATGCGTGGACCAGTAAGCACGGTCAGGGACGTTATATCTCCCTAACAGCACACTGGGTAAATGCAGTGGCGGCTGGGCCTGAGGCAGATAGCAGTTTGGCGCATGTCCTTCCACCACCGAGGATTGCAGGGCGCTTCAGTTTGCCTCCTGTTGCTAACTCCTCCTACTCCGCTTCCTCGTCCTCTACTGCCTCCTCATCCGGTCAGCGTAACACCTTCACCACCAACTTCAGCACAGCCAGGGGTAAACGACAGCAGGCAGTTTTAAAACTTTCCTGTTTGAGGGAAAAACCCCACACCGCGCAGGAGTTGTGGGGGGACATGGAACAACAGACCAATGAGTGTTTGCTGTCAGTGAGCCTCAAGCCCGGCCTGGTGGTGTGCGATAATGGGCGAAATCTCGTAGCAGCTCTGGGCCTAGCCGGTTTGACGCACATCCCTTGCCTGGCGCATGTGCTGAACTTGGTGGTCCAGAGGTTCCTTAAAAATTACCCCAATATGCCAGAGCTGCTGCAGAAACTGCGGGCTGTGTGTGCGCACTTTCGGCGTTCTCACCCTGCTGCTGCTCGCCTGTCAGCGCTGCAGCGTAACTTCGGCCTTCCCGCTCACCGCCTCATATGTGACGTGCCCACAAGGTGGAACTCCACCTTGCACATGCTGGCCAGACTGTGCGAGCAGCAGCAGGCGATAGTGGAGTTTCAGCTGCAGCAATCACGCGTGAGTCGCTCTGCGGAACAGCACCACTTCACCACCAATAACTGGGCCTCCATGCGAGACCTGTGTGCCTTGTTGCGCTGTTTTGAGTACTCCACCAACATGTCCAGTGCCAATGACGCCGTTCTCAGCGTTACTATCCCAGTTCTATGCCTCCTTGAAAAAACGCTTCGGGCGATGATGGAAGAGGATGTGGCACAGGAGGATGAGGAGGAGGAAGCGGGATCATTTCAAAGGCTTTCAGGGCAGTCTTTCACAAGTGGCTATGAGGGTGTGTTCCTGCACCAACAAACGCCAGGTACACAATTGTCCGGCAGAAAGGGCACAGTTCTGGAGGATGACGAGGTGGAGGAGGAGATGGAGGAGGAGGAGGAGGAGGAGCCATTTTCACAGCAGGGTGGCACCCAGACCAGCTCGTGGCCATCACTGGTGCTTGGCTGGGGGGATACAGAGGACACAGACGATACACCTCCCACAGAGGACAGCTTTTCTTTGCCTCTGGGCAGCCTGGCACACATGAGCGATTACATGCTGCAGTGTTTCCGCAATGACCGCCGAGTTGCCCACATTTTAACTGGTGCTGATTACTGGGTGGCCACCCTGCTGGATCCCCGTTACAAGGACAACGTACCGTCCTTAATTCCCTCACTGGAGCGGGATCGTAAGATGCGCGAGTACAAGCGCACGCTGGTAGACGCGCTGCTGGTGGCATTCCCACCTGACAGCGGGCGTACGGTGGAAGCACAAGGCGAAGGCAGAGGAGGAGGAAGAGGTCGCCAACGCAGGCGGGGCACCGGCAGCACCTCAGAAGGCAGGGTTAGCATGGCTGAAATGTGGAAAAGCTTTGTCAGCACGCCACAACAACCAGCACCACCAGCTGAGATGGAACGTCTTAGCAGGAGGCAGCATTTCACCAACATGGTTGAGCAGTATGTGTCCACAGGCCTACACGTACTGGATGACGGGTCTGCTCCCTTTAACTTCTGGGTCTCCAAATTGGGCACATGGCCTGAGCTTGCCCTTTATGCCTTGGAGGTGCTGGCCTGCCCTGCAGCCAGTGTATTATCTGAACGTGTATTTAGCACGGCAGGGGGCGTTATCACAGACAAGCGCAGCCGCCTGTCCAGAGCCAATGTGGACAAGCTCACGTTCATTAAAATGAACCAGGCATGGATCCCACAGGACTTGTCCGTACCTTGTGCAGAATAGACATGTATACCGGTGTTGTGACAAAAACTGTTGTGTTGTGTGTTGTGTCCGGCCCATACTGCGAAGGCGCAGCGCTTGCGCAGTACAGAGGACAAGGAGATTCACAAAATCTCCGAAGATGAACGGCGCCTGCGCAGTGAGTGCAGGTTTAAGCCCCACCATCCAAGTGGACATACGGTAGCACATAGTAACAGGGCCCCTCACGGGCTCGATTCGATCGCCACGCTTCGGGCACGGCCTCACTTGGCTCGGCTTGAACCACGGATGGTGTGGCCTTCACCTGAACTCACCACGCAGGCGCCATTCGTCTTGGGAGATTTTCTAAATCCCCTTGTCCTACATACTGAGCAAGCGCAGTACAGGGTGGACACTATTTGACGGGGGACAGAATTCGACACATCACCGGCCTTACCCAGCCATTGTTGTATTTTTCAACCAGTGTTGGCTACCTCGTCCTCCTCCACCGCCGCTTCCACCTACACAGCCACATCCACCGCCACCTCAACCTCCTACTCCATATGGACCTCGTCCTCCTAGGTCAAGATTATAATTTTTATTTTATTTTTTTGTAGCGCACAGATCCTTTCCCCCTTACCTGCCTTTATGTTATTGGCTCCTCGCAGGAGGGAGAAAGGCACACCGCACTACCAGCCCGTACCCTCCTATATAAAGAGGTTGAGCGGTGTACTTGATGGGCCGTGTCCACAGCCGGAGTCAAAACTCCTCCAGAGGATGATTCTCACCTCTACTGTAGGTAGAGGCAATTCCTTTAATTCCCAGTAAAGTCAATGTCCACACCAGCTGAAATTACAACTCTTATTCTCTCATGGCAAAATAAACTCTACTCGAATAGAAAAGGTTAGAGCAAAGAAACAGGACAGCTTAAGGTGTGGAGGAGGTCCAGGCACAAACGTAGCACATTCACTTCACTGCTTAGGTTTCTCAAACAGTTTTAGGTGCACGGTCTCTGCCACAGACCTTGAGGTTGGTCTCTGCCACAGACCGGGTGTACAAGGCCCCTGCCACGGACCTGGAGAACTTTGGTCTCTGCCACAGACCAGGGTGTATAAGGCCCCTGATACAGTCAAGGTGACCTTGAGCTTCTCCTTCTACAAACCTAGCCAATATCAAGGGGAAGACATCTCTCCAGGGAGTCAACAGACCCTTCCTTCACCGTGACTCCCGCATCGGTCCATCAGAATGATCCTCCCTTCCCTGGAACATGGTCCCCTACACGAGGCGGCACCCTAAGACTCCTCGACCCTTAGCGGACTCCAGACGAAGGCTCTGGACTCCAGGCTTTACTCCCGCACCTAGGCCTCCATACCCAGGGCAGCAGGAACTCCAGGATAGTACCTCACCCCGGGCTAAAGGTACCCGAGATGGAACAGGAACACATGCACCTGGGCGTGGACCCCACTGGACATCAGCCCCCAGGCCAAAGGTCTGCCCCTTTTATATGCTCTCCCGGCATGCACAGCAGGTTCCCGGCCCCGCTGTACTACTGCCAAGAGGGGACACAAAAGGCACAGCACTGTATCGGCGGTTCAACCCTAGCCTACCATGGCAGCGCCACCTGTAGGCCGCAGGGAACTGCACACCAATACTGTCCCCCGAGGACAAAATGGTCCATGAATCCTACAGAATTAGGGTGTTTGAGCCTATTTACCACTCAAACACTTCCCTTAAATTTAGCACCCCGCTACATTTTTATTTCAAAGTATTTTATTTTCCCACTAGCTTATCCATTAAATTGAATAATTTATTCCAGAAAGGGCGTATTCTGGGGCATTCCCACCAGATGTGTGGCATTGTGCCGTTGAGTTTCTGAGGTTCTTAATGACTTCCCGTACCTCTTCTGCTGAAAAGGGGGCCTCCAGCATATTTTTTTATTTTTTTTATGTTATTTTAAGTTATTTCCCTATCCACATTTGTTTGCAGAGCACTTGCCATGCTCTTAACAACATTTTGCTGCCATTTGCAGCCCTCTAGCCCTTTCCATTACTTTTTTAGAGCCTTTTTAGTCCTTAGAAGTCCGGGTCCCCATTGACTTCAATGGGGTTCGGGTTCGGGTCCGGGTTTGGGTTAAAGTTCGGTCCCGAACCCGAACTTTTTTCCGAAGTTCGGCCGAACCCGTCGAACCCGAACATCCAGGTGTCCGCTCAACTCTAATTACAATCTCCTGACATTGGCCAATGTACTCCTGTGAATTGCTTTCTTTAATGTCTGATGATGAGTATAACCAGAGAACAAGAGAAATGCTCAGAAGCAAATTGTGTTGTATTTACTAGAGAAAGTTACAGTGCCCTGCAAAAGTATTCACCCCCTTGGCTTTTTACCTATTTTGTTACATTACAGCCTTCATTCCAATGTTTTTTTAATCTGAATTATATGTGATGGATCAGAACACAATTGTCTAAGTTGGTGAAGTAAAATTAGAAAAATATATACATAAAACTATTTTTCAGAAATAAAAAATGATAATTGGCATGTGCGTATGCAGGGCTTTTTTTCAGGGGAAACTTGGTGGAACTCAGTTCCACCACCTCTGGCTCAGACCCTTGGGGGGGGGGGGGGCTGCTCACCACAATCACTTGTAAACACAGAAGTCCGGTTTCTGTGTTTACAGGTGACAGCTCTGCACTCTGTGTGTAACCCCCCTGAACTCTGCACTCTGTATCTAATGCAATCCTGGTATTTAATGCCCCTTTAAAACCCTCCTACTGTTCGTGAAATTTGACTGACCACACCCACTATTTGATGTGATTTGGAGGGTGTATGTGGGTGGAGGGGTTTTGGGGGGTCATGGTTGAGTTCCAGCACCTATTGTTTGAGAAAAAAATCCCTGTGCGTATGTATTCACCCCCTTTGTTATGAAGCCCCAAAAAAAAGCTCTGGTGCAACCAATTACCTTCAGAAGTCACATAATTATGAAATGATGTCCACCTGTGTGCAATCTAAGTGTCACATAATCTGTCATTACATATACACACCTTTTTGAAAGGCCCCAGAAGCTGCAACACCTTATCAAGTGGCACCACTAACCAAACACTGCCATGAAGACCAAGGAACTCTCCAAACAAATAAGGGACAATGTTGTTAAAAGTACAAGTCAGGGTTAGGTTTAAAAAAATATCCAAATCTTTGATGATCCCTAGGAGCACCATCAAATCTATCATAACGGGCGCACACCAAAACTCACGGAGTGGGCAAGAAGGGCATTAATCAGACAGTCAGCACAGAGACCTAAGGTAACCCTGGAGGAGCTGCATAGTTCCACAGCAGAGACTGGAGTTTCTGTACATAGGACGACAATAAGCCGTACGCTCCATAGAGTTGGGCTTTATGGCAGAGTGGCCAGCAAAAAACAAAATGGCACATTTTGAGTTTGCAAAAAGGCATGTAGGAGACTCCCAAAATGTATGGAGGAAGGTGCTCTAGTCTGATGAGACTAAATTTGAACTTTTTGGTCATCAAAGAAAACACTATGTCTGGTGCAAACCCAACACATCACATCACCCAAAGAAGACGATCCCCACAGTGAAACGTGGTGGTGGCAGCATCATGCTGTGGGGATGTTTTTCAGCAGTCGGGACTGGGAAACTGGTCAGATTTGAGGGAAAGATGGGTGGTGCTAAATACAGGGACATTCTTGAGCAAAACCTGTACCACTTTGTGTGTGATTTGAGGCTAGGACCGAGGTTCACCTTCCAGCAGGACAATGACTCCAAACACACTGCTAAAGCAACACTTGAGTGGTTTAAGGGGACACATTTAAATGTGTGGAATGGTCTAGTCAAAGCCCAGACCTCAATCCAATAGAAAATCTGTGGTCAGACTTAAAGATTGCTGTTCACAAGCGCAAACCATCCAACTTGAAGGAGCTGGAGCAGTTTTGCAAGGATAAATGGGCAAAAATCCCAGTGGTAAGATGTGGCAAGCTCATAGAGACTTATCCAAAGCGACTTGGAGCTGTGATAGCCGCAAAAAGTGGCTCTATAAAGTATTGACTTTAGGGGGGGGGGGGGATAGTTATGCACATTTACTTTTTCTGTTATTTTGTCCTATTTGGACAAAAACATCTTCAAAGTTGTGGGCATGTTCTGTAAATTAAATGATGCAATTCCTCAAACAATCCATGTTAATTCCAGGTTGTGAGGCAACAAAACACGAAAAATGCCAAGGGGGGGTGAATACGTTTGCAAGGCACTGTATGCTGGAGGTTTTCTGATGTTTTACTGGGTCAGGTGTGCTTTTGTGGAATTCTAATAGTAGTGAAGAAAAAGAGCATTCCTTTTTTTTAAACCACAAGTAATATAGCTGTAAGAGTAGTGCAGTGACGCAACCACAATTCATGGAAAGTGAATACTCATGTTCCTGGAATAGATTATGCAGCTGTGATAATGTGATAGAAAGATAGACAGTGGTACAGAAAAATAGCCTTTAAGCTGGAACCAGCAATCTGTACTTGTAGAAACAGCTGTCTACTATAGCAACTGGAAAAGGAACTCAGGAAGAAAGAAGGTGCATGAATTCTCTGGATGAGGCTGCCTTGATGCTTTGCAAGGTTTTCCATGGATCCCCGGTCCATGCAAGAATAACTTATGTTACTTTATCTCAGGTCTCCATCCTTCCTTCATGCCTCTAGACCAGTGTTTCTCAACTCCAGTCCTCAAGGCGCCCCAGGTAATGTTTTCAGGATTTCCCTCAGATGAAATGGCTGTGGTAATTACTAAGGCAGTGAAACTGATCAAATCCCCTGTGCAAAATAATGGATAGCCTGAAAACATAACCTGTTAGGAGCGCCTTGAGGATTGGAGTTGAGAAACACTGCTCTAGACAACAAGCAGGCTTTCCCTTGCAGAGCCTCAAGCACATGGCTAGGCCTGGGACTACCCAGCAGCAACGGTTCCTCACACATCCACTCCAGACCAAGGTCTGGGTGGCAGGACCCAGATCACCTGACTTCTTACAAATACGTGCTCTCTCCCAGCATCCTCAACAGCCAGAGAAACTCCTACTGATTGGCTGAGAATTCATAACCTAGATTCACTGTAACTCATCATACTAATGCCAAAGGTAACAGTGCCACCTACTGACAAAAGGGAAAAACCACTGCTAAACCAGGCTTAGCAGAAAACCCAAATGATCACAAAGACTACAAATCAGACAGGCTAGTTACAACTCAGCAAAGCTAAATTTACTAGCAGCCCTGTTTAAGACAAGGGTGCTACATGTGGAACTCTGATTATGAAATGTACACATAGACAAGATACATCACTGAATGAGGAAACCTCCAAATAAAATATTTTAGCCAAAACCCTCAATTAAAGTTGACCTTAACTCAAAATCTACAGCTTTGCATTTATTTTTTATAGTTTATTTTCCCTGCCTAGGCCACCTTGGGCTTTGAGCCCTTTAGCTGTATACCTTCAGTGTGAGATATAAGGCACTGGTGCCTCTGACTGCTGGTCTCACCAGATCTGGGGTTAAAGTTTGAAGATGTCAGTTCTGTGCTGCTCAGTGTTCTCCTTGCTGAAGTGAAATACGTACCTGAGCTGCAGTGCAGAGATCTCCATGTTTCTGCTTCATTCTTCTTGCATCTGTTATTCCTCCACCACTCCTTCTGCTTTTTGAATATTTTCCCATCAGTCATAAGGGGGTAGATCTGACATGAGAAAGCAAAGGCCTGTCTCTACCAAAATGGTCCCCTCCACTCAGAGACTTAATGGAGAACTAGGGATGGTAAGTCACTAATAGAAAAAAGATGAGCTGAAGGGATTTACCCACCAATACTTTTAAATCAATCTTTATTGAAATTTTTTTTTTTCTTTACAACAAAGTACAAGAACACTTAACAATGTTCGTCGTGCAACGACGGTAGGATATGATAAAATATAAAAGAGTACAAGAAACGAGATTTATCACAGTGATACTAAGAGTGGATGAGAAGACATCAGTATAGGGTCGTCTCTCCTCCGAGGTCACCAGGAGTGGGGCACTTCCGTATCCCAGGAGAAGAGACGCCCGTAGTCGCTCTAGTAGTAGAGGATAAATCCTAACATGAATGTGTCCAAAATTACTATATAGGTGATGTTCACATGGCTTAGTAGGGTGTAACTTACAGATTGCTCAGTCAAGAAAATGTATATCTAAACAGGGTGCTTAATGAGATAGCACAACTCCGGACCGATTGGTCCACGGTACCCAGGCCTTCCGGGTCTTTTCGGCCTGACCGATGCTGCCTGCCATAATAGATTCATAGCTAAAGTGTAAATTCACAAGGTCAATAATTTGGGAAGTAACCGGGATCCCTTCTGATCTCCATAGTCTTGTGATACATAGCCTGGACGCTAGGAGAATATGGGTTGTAACATACCTATGGGCATAGGGGATCTTCTCTATGTTTATATTTAGGATCGCCAACTCTGGTGAAGGGAGTATTTCACGGTGAGTGACAAGAGACAAGAGTTTAAATATGTCTTCCCAAAATGGTTGTATGAGGGGGCAAGACCAGAGTGTATGAAGTAAGTCACCTTTAAGGTATTTGCACCGCCAACAAGTGTCTGAGGATTGGGGAGAAAAGTACGCTAATCTGGCAGGTGTCAGATACCATCGCAGGGTGATTTTTTGGGTAAGTTCCCATAAGGCAGAGCATTTGGTGGAAGAATATATGGATTTCAGTGCTGAGGTCCATTGATCTGTGGAGAAGCAGCAATTTAAATCCGCTTCCCAACGCAAGTGCGAGGATGTTCTAAGGAAGTGTTGTTTGCAGTGGAGGCGGTTATAAAAATGAGATATGCCTTTTGTCTTGGAGAGAACATTTGTGAGGAAATCCCAGGTTTTGGGCGGAATGGCGTATAAAGGAGTGGGTACTGCCTTTAGGCAATGGCTAATTCTTAAGTGGGTAAAAAGCTCCCTGGAGGGGAGGTCAAATTCTCTTTGTATGTCAGCGAATGGCTTGATGTGTGGCCCCAGGAGAAGAGACTGCATGAAGCGTATGCCTTTACTAGACCAGTGCGCAAGTGGCAGGTCTGGAGATAGATAGTGGAGAGATTCCAGAGGTATTTGGAATGGTGGTTTGGGGGGAATGTAACCTGTGTGTGATAATTTTTTTCCATGCATGCACGGAAGCTTTCATGGTAGGGGGGAAATCTGACGGGATAGTTGTCCCGAAAGGGGTACTCATTAACCAAGATTTCAGATTTGAGCGAGGGAGGAAGGAGTTTTCTATTTGTCCCCATAGTGTGGAGGGGTGGGTACGAAACCAATCTTGTAATTGGGCTAGTATGGCAGCGAAGTAATAGTCCTCAAAATCTATAGAACCCACCCCGCCTGCTAGTTTGTTTTTGATCAGTTTAGTGTGGGCACATCTAGGTTTTTTACCTTTCCATAGGTGGAAATTCAGGACACGTTGAAGGGATCTGAAAAAAGAGGGGGGGACAGGAATGGGAAGTGTCCTAAAGTAGTATAAAATTTGCGGGAGGCAGATCATTTTGAAGGCCGCTAACCTGCCCGACCAGGATAGTTCATGTTTCACTATGTTCTGGGATTCACCTTGTATTTTAAGAAGCAGGGGTAAGAAGTTGGCGGAGAATAGGAGTGTAGTTGATCTGGTCAATTTAATCCCTAAGTAGGAGATATCTGTCTCTGCCCATTTGAAGTTGTGTTGCAGTAGTAGTAAGTTTTTTGTAGTAGCGTCTAGATTAATGTCGAGTATAAACGACTTTGTTGTGTTGACCTTGTAGTAAGATATCTCGCTAAACCAGGTAAGTAGTTTTTGTACCTCTGCCAGGGAAGAAGCCGGGTTTGTAAGGATTAGTATCACATCATCCGCGAATAGGCTTATTTTATGTGAGATCTGGCCTATTTGTATACCCGAAATGCAGTTATGTTCTCGTATGCGTGATGCCAGAGGTTCCATAAGGAGGTTGAAAATAAGGGGTGACAAGGGGCAACCTTGTCGGGTGCCATTGGATATGGGGAATGGGTGGGATGTCATACCTTCCGTAAAGACTGTGGCCGAGGGGGATGAATATAGTGCCATGATAGCGTTAAGAATATATCCATCAAAACCAAATTTCTGTAGTACCGATCTGAGGTAGGCCCAGTGTACTCTGTCGAACGCCTTCTCTGCGTCCAAAGAGAGGAGCAGAGAAGGCGTTCCAGTAATTTCTGCTTGATGTATGATGTTTATCATTCTCCTCGTGGCGTCCGATGCCTGTCTGCCTTTTGTGAAGCCTGATTGATCTTTGTGGATCAGTGTGGGCATTATGTCGATCATTCTCGTTGCTATAGTTTTAGCGTATAGCTTTATATCCAAATTTAGCAGGGATATCGGGCGGAAATTTTGAGGACAGGTCGGCTCCTTCCCTGGTTTGGGTATCGTAATTATAAGAGCGTTTAACATGTCATTTGGGAACTGAGAAGAGGAGGCAGCGTTATTAAATATCTCAACCAAGTGTGGGATCAATTGGTCTGAGAATTGTCTATAATATTCTCCTGAGAATCCGTCAGGACCAGGGGCTTTGTCAGCGGGAATAGAACGGATTGTTTTCCGTATTTCATGTTCCGAGAACGGAGCATTCAAATGATTGATTTGATCGGGTGTTAAAACAGGCAGATGCAAGTCATTAAGAAAGCGGTTAATGTCGTCTTGAGAGGGTTGGGGGGTGTTCGGATCTGCATTCAAATTGTACAGGTCTTTATAATAGTCGCTAAATGTGTTGGCGATGTCCTGTGGGTTCGTCAAGGGGGTGTGAGTATGAGGGTGGTACAGGTGTTGTATTTTGGACTTTACGCGTCTACCTTTAAGACGCTGTGCCATGCGTTTCCCAGCCTTATTGGAAGTTGAGTAAGTGGTGGCTTTTAATTTTCGTTGGATACGGTCAAAGGAATGTAGTAGTAAAGAGCGAAGCTCCTGTCTAAGGCACGTTAGCTGGTCAGGTAAAGGGGTGTGGGGGTTAGTTTTGTGGTGCGTTTCTAGGTCTGCTATCTGGGAAGAAAGTTTGTCTATTCGCTGCGTTCTCTTCTTCCCATGTACCGCATTAATTTTCATCAGGATTCCCCTCATATAAGCCTTGTGCGCACTCCACACCACGTTAGGGTCAGACACTGAGCCTTCGTTAAATTCAAAAAAATCACTAATATGGGCTGCTATCTCTGAAGCGTAGTCCTTGTGTTGTAGAATATAGTTATTAACTCTCCAGATAAATGAGTTGTGGGCGCGTTTAGAATCATCAATGGAAAGTGAGATAGGTGCATGGTCTGACCATGTGGTGGTGTGGATTGCGGAGGCAACAATTTTTTGTAGTACCCATTTGTCGGACAGAAACATATCAATTCTGGAGTAAGAATTTTGGCTATGAGAGAAGTAAGTATAGTCTTTTTCTGTGCCGTGATGGCACCTCCAAATGTCAAACAAGTCATGAGCCGTTAGTAGCCCTTTCAAAGGGGAAGGTCTCCTTTTCGCAGCAGAAGTGGAGTCTAAGTGAATGTCTGGGACTATGTTGAAGTCCCCGCAAATTATGAGGTGGCCCTTCTTCACAGATTTAATGAGTCTGAAGATCTTACGGATAAAGTTAATCTGGTGAGTATTGGGGGCATAGAGATTGACGATGGTGTATGGTGTCTTGCCGATGGTGCAGACCAGGATTATGTAACGCCCCTCCGGGTCAAGGGTTACAGAGGATAGGTGGAAATCAACCTTGTCTCTAATTGTTATCATAACGCCTCTGGCTTTAGAGGTGTAGTGTGCATGGAAGACGTGGGGAAACAGCCGGTTGGTGCACATCCGTATGTCGGTTTGTAGTAGGTGTGTTTCTTGAATGCAAACAACATCGCTGTGAAGAGCTTGGACAGTTTTCCACAGGGAGTGGCGTTTAGCTGGGTGATTAAGCCCATTAACATTCAAGGACAGAAAATTGATGGGCATTGTGTAAGCGTGGGCAAGACTATGGAGTTAGGACTGCACTTACAGTTAGTTGATAGGTATCCGGTGTGTCGTCAGACGGGCCCAGGTAGTCGTGGGTGGAGAAGAAAGGATCCGGGTCCTCCCCCAGAGTGGATGCTAGAGCCGTGAATAGAGCAATATGTCAAAATGGTAACAGTATAAGAGAGAAAAAAAAGAAATATAAAAAATAAAAAATAATGACTTTACAGGAAACAAAAATCTGGACACAGTCAGCGTTTAGCAGAATAAAGGCGCACCTCTGAGGAGCCTGCGCTATGCTAGTATGAAGTATTAACTGTAGCAAAAGACCACTATAGCTGTGGTGTTCAACTGAGGTGGTAAATAGAGGTGGAGCGTAATTCCGCTGCGACCTCCGGAAGGGGGTAAAAACAGTCTGAACAAGGAGAACTGAAGACTTCAAAAATAAACTCTGACATCCCAGAGGCGTATGAGAAAAAGAAAAAAAAGTTGTTCGGCCCACCATAGTGGTGGAACTGGTGGTCACCTAGGCGAAGTTTTGGTCCAGGTTACGGCGTACTTGAGTGTTGCTGTTGCGTGGAGGAAGAGGAGCGGGTGGTACCGGCAATATACCCCAGGCATGGAGCAGATTCAGGCCTGCAGTAAGGTCTTTGACCACATGCGATTTGCCATCTTTAGTGATAAGGAGTGTGGCTGGGTGCCTCCATTTATATTGGATTTTGTGGTTTTGGAGCCCCTTAGTGATTGGGTTTAGTTGTCTTCTGAGTTGGAGTGTGAATTTGGACAGATCTGGGAACAATTGCACATCAGTAAAGGGAGCAGGAAGGGGGGATTTAGCTCGAACCCCAAACATGAGATTTTCCTTAACGTGAAAAAAATGCACTCTCATGAGTACATCTCTGGGGACAGTGGCAGCAAGATGGGATGGTTTAGCAATCCTGTGTATTCTGTCAATTATTAAATCTCTGGGTGACGCTTCAGGGAGTATGATGTGCATAAGCTCTTTAGCGTATTTGGGAAGGTCAGCTGGTGGTATTGTTTCAGGAACCCCACGTAGCTTAACATTGTTTCTGCGAGATCTGTCTTCTAAATCGGACAGCTTGGTGCGCAGCCATGCTTGTTCTTCTTTAATGTCTTCATATGCATCTATGACCCCATTCACCGTGGAGGCACATTCAGTCATCCCTCTTTCTATGGTCGACACTCTTTCATCTAATGAGTGTATGTCAGATGTAACTTTTGTAAAGAGTGAGGAGAGATCAGTCATTAGGGAGGATTGTAGTGATAATAGCATATCTTTCAGGGTTGAATCTAGTACAGGCTGCCCTGATGTGGGGAAAGACGCCACAGAGGAGTGCAGGGCCTGGTTTGAGGAGAAGGGGTTGAAAGCCGGGGCCTCAATTAGTGCATGTGCCGTCTGGTGCGGCAGCGCGTCGAGCCGCATTCTAGCCTTTGCGGGGCTGCCAGTGAGGGGGTCGCGTTCGGGGAGGCGATCGGAGCTGCCTGGGGGCTCAGGGAAGCATGGATTATCCGGATCAGCGTCCGGAAGGTCCGTGTAAGAGGCCCGCTGGTCCCTCGGCGCGGCAGACCCGGCGCCATCTTTGATCTCACTGACCTTCTCCGCAGGCATAAAGGCAAACTCGGTCAGTTTCTGCGGCTTGTAGTCCGTGTATCTCTTCCTGGACATGATTTCTGTATGCAGGAGAGGTTCTGCAGCTAGGTTGGCCGTGGATGGTGTAGATGTGTGGGCCGTAGTCGTTCCGCTGTCGTCTCTGGGATGAGGAGCTTTCAACTTAAGCAGCCATCTTCAACTCCGGTCGGCCACGCCCCTCTTACCCACCAATGCTATTAACGAGCCCTTTATCCTCTGCTTGGCTTATTTTGGCACAGCTTCTGCATTTTAGTGCCCTGTTAATGTTTTTAAGCAGCATATCAGTAATCTTGTTATGCTCTGTGCCTAGCCTAATAATGTACCTAATTACTAATTAGTAGGGTCAAAAAATTAGCTGGCATTTTTCTAAATAAAAAAATAAAGAGATATTTTGCAGAACTGTTGCCTGCCAAAAGATGAATGAGAATATTCACTTACTATTTTAGTGAAAACAAGAAACTAGAAATTCAACATGCTGTGCAGATATTACAAAAAGTCAACAGATATTAGAATATTAGGATCTATGTGCCTGAAGAGAAGAATTTATTGAGTCTGCCAAGAAAGTCAAATGTATTAAAGGGACATTATTTTCATTTATAATTTAGCTTGTCAGGATTATACTAATAATATAAGGTAGGGTTTCAGACATTTTATTTTTATTTTTTAAAACGCTATAAATCACGCTTCCAGTGGGTTATCTTGTGACTAGGGATGAGCCGAACACTCCCCCGTTCGGTTCGCACCAGAACCTTTAAACGGACCGAAAGTTTGCGCGAACGTTAGAACCCTATTAAATACAATGGACGCGAACGTTCGAAATCTAAAGTGCTAATTATAACGACTAATATGCATGTTATTGTCCTAAAAAGGGTTTGGGGACCCGGTTCTGCCCCAGGGAACATGTATCAATGCAAAACGAAGTTTTAAAAACTGCAGTTTTTCAGGAGCAGTCATTTTAATGATGCATAAAGTGAAAAAAAAAGTCAAATATTCCTTTAAAGATCGTACCTGGGGGGTGTCTAAAGTATGCCTGTGAAGTGGCATGTGTTTCCCGGGTTTAGAACTGTCCCTGCACAAAATGAAATTTCTAAAGGAAAAAAAGCCATTTAAAACTGCTTGCGGCTTTAATGTAATGTCTGGTCCCGGTAATATGGATGAAAATCTTTGAGAAAAATGGGCCTTTGGTGCTGGTGCCACAACACTGTAAGCCCTCACAGTTACTCTTGGTGGGCACATGAATGGGCCCTGCTGTGAATTATTAGATCAAGAATTGTAATTGCATGCCCCTGTTGAACAGGGGCTGAAAAATTGGGCCTTTGGTGGTGGTGGTGGTGTTGCCACAACACTGTAAGCCCTCACAGTTACTCTTGGTGGGCCCAGGAATGGGCCCTGCTGTGAATTATTAGATCAATAATTGTAATTACATGCCCCTGTAGAACTGGGGCTGAAAAATTTGGCCTTAGCCACTGGTTCCACAACACTGCAACCCCTCACAGATACTGTACTTGGAGCACAGCAATGAGCCCTGTTGCAAAGTATTGCATCAAAAATTGTAATTACACGCCCCTGTTAAACAGGGGCTGAAAAATTGGGCCTTAGCCACTGGTGGCGGCACCCAGAAACAAAAATGTTCTTCCAAGCTATCATCATGAATCGGATCATTGAGGAGGAGGAGGAAGATAGTCAGTCAACATAACAGGAAAGTCACTCAGCATCAGTCTTGAAGGGATGTGACATTTGAAAATAAATTATTCTGTTATATCAGCTTCAGGTGCTTGGTAGCTGTTGGTGATCCAAGACTGGTTCATCTTTATGAAGGTCAGTCGATCAACCGAGTCGGTGGACAGGCGCACCCTGTGATCCGTGACAAAGCCTCCAGCAGCACTGAATGTGCGTTCCGAAAGAACGCTGGATGCAGGACAGGCCAGTAGCTCAATTGCATACTGTGCAAGCTCTGGCCAGTGATCCATCCTCAGCACCCAGTAAGCCAGAGGAATTTCGGTGGGAAAGGTGTCCAAGTCTGACCTTGCCCCTAGGTATTCCTGCACCATGTAAATCAGACGCTGGCGATGGTTGCTGGAACCGATCATACCTTGGGGCTGCGGACTAAAAAATTGTCTGAATGCATCGGTCAGACGGCCACCTTCTCCACCGCTCCTTCTGCTACTGACCGAAGCCTCAGCAACTCGTTGTCCAGGACCAGGAGTTTGTAACCTCCCAGTCTCTGGGAACGCATTGCACAGACCTTTCTGCAAGGCCTCCCGGAGATGTCTCATCCTCTGCTCCCTCTGTGATGGCAAGATAAGGTCCGCAACCTTACCCTTGTACCAAGGAGAGTGGCCAGCCAGTAATGGTCCCTCTCCTTGATCCGAAGAATACGAGGATCCTTCCGCAGACTTTGCAGGATCAGGGAGGCCATGCAGCGTAGGTTAGCTGAGGCATTCGGTCCGGAGTCCTCTGGGTCACTAAGGACGATATAATCTGCAGCCACCTCCTCCCAGCCACGTACAAGTCCACGGGTTTGTTGGGACTGTAAATCATCCCTAAAAGAATGCTGCTGTTGATGCTGAGTGCCATGCTCCACCTCCATGCTGACACAATCTTTCTCCTCCTCCTCCTCATCCTCTTCCTGTGTGACGGGTGGGACAGAAGGAACACTGTCTGGGTAAAGGGTGCCTTGAGAGGCAAGGAAGTCCTCCTCTTCCTGCCTCTGTTCTGCCTCAAGTGCCCTGTCCATTATTCCACGCAGCGTATGCTCCAACAGGTGGACAAGAGGTACAGTGTCACTGATGCATGCACTGTCACTGCTCACCATCCTCATGGCCTCCTCAAATGGTGCCAGGACAGTGCATGCATCCCTGATCATGCCCCACTGGCGTGGTGAAAAAAACCCGAGCTCCCCTGACCCTGTCCTGGTGCCGTAGTCGCACAAATACTCATTGATGGCCCTCTGCTGCGTGTGCAGCCGCTGCAGCATGGCCAACGTTGAGTTCCACCTGGTGGGCATGTCACATATAAGGCGGTTCTTGGGCAGGTTCAACTCCTTTTGCAGCTCAGCCAGCCGAGCACTGGCATTATATGATCTGCGGAAATGCACACAGACTCTTCTGGCCTGCCTCAGGACATCCTGTAAGCCCGGGTACCTGCCCAAGGACCACTGCACCACCAGGTTAAGGACGTGAGCCACACAGGGCACATGGGTCAGTTGTCCCTGTCGGAGGGCGGAGAGGAGGTGGGTGCCATTGTCGCAAACCACCATTCCTGCCTTAAGCTGGCGTCAACCACCTCTCGGCCTGCCCCTGCAGAGCTGACAGAACCTCTGCCCCAGTGTGGCTCCTGTCCCCCAAATACACCAGCGCAAGCACGGCATGGCATCTTTTTGCCTGCGTACTTGCGTAGCCCCTTGAATGCCTACGGAGCACCGCTGGTTCCGAGGACAAAGCACAGGAAGAGGCCATGGAGGAGGAAGAAGAGGAGGGGGTGGAGGAGAGAGGTGTGTCACAACCAGTAGTATCATTTTGGAGGCGTGGCGGCGGAACAACCTCCAACACTACTGCACCTTGTCCTGCATCCTTCCCAGCTGCCAAAAGAGTGACCCAATGGGCCGTGAAAGAAAGGTAACGTCCCTGTCCATGCCTGCTGGACCATGAGTCAGCGGTAATATGCACCTTACCGCTGACCGCCCTGTCCAGCGAGGCATGGACATTGCCTTCCACATGCCGGTAGAGAGCTGGAATCGAAAAAGTGGCGTTTGGAAACCTGCCACTGAGGAACCGCACATTGCACAAACTCACGGAAGAGGTCCGAGTCTACCAACTGAAAAGGCAGCAGTTGAAGTTTTAGCAATTTAGCCAAGCTAGCATTCAACCGCTGGGCATGTGGATGGCTGGGAGTGAACTTCTTTCGACGGTCCAGCAGCTGGGGCAGGGAAATTTGCCTGCTAGAATCGGACGTCGGTGTACTGCTAGCAGAGTGCCCGCAAGTACTTGGCTGTGACACACCTAATTCTACACCTTCATTCCTCTCAGTGCAGGTTTCAGATATGCTTGAGACATATGTTGCAAACAGCAGCGGTGCGATCTGATGCACTCGACTCAAAAAAGGCCCACACCAAAGAACTTTTGGAATAACGGGCAGAGGCATTGCCCTGCACAGGCGGAGCTCTGCGGTGTGATTCAGTCGGTGTGCTGCCCTTACGCTGGCCCCCGGAGGGCATCCTGCCTCGTTGGAGATGTGCCTCCTCCTCATCCTCCTCCTCCTCCTCCTCTCTCCTATCAGGCACCCACGTGGAGTCAGTGACCTCATCATCCCCTCCCTCCTCATCACTGGAGCCAATCTGGCAGTATGCTGCAGCTGCTGGAACATGACTGCCAGATTGGTGTCCTTCTTGAGCATCCCCTCTCTCTGCTCTCACGCTACGGCCTTCCTCTAGCTGGGTATCATCTTCAGACCCTTCGAAACGCTGGGCATCCTCCTGGAGCATGTACCCAACACTGTGCTCAAACAGGTCGGGGGACTCCTCAGGAGGACACGGTTGGTCTAGGGAAGGAGTGACTGATGATGACATTGAGGACACTTTGGCAGCTGCTTTGCCAGTACCCTGAGCCTACGTGAGAGAGGATGAGGAGGATGAGGAGGGCTTGGTCATCCACTCTACCAAGTCTTCGGCATGATGCGGCTCAACACGTCCAGCTACCGAAAATAAGGACAAGCGTGTCCCATGGCCATGTGCTGATGACGATACACCGCGTCCACGACCAGCACTGTTGTCTCTAGACACAGAGCCTGCTTGCCCTCTTTTATTGGCTCCTGACTGTCTGCCTCTCCTTGTTTGCCTTCCAGACATTCTAATGGCCTGCAGGGAGATGGGAAAACCAGCAATAAGGGGTAGCTTCAGGTGTATACTGTGCAGGAGGCACACTACGCCTGCTGTAAGTGCTGCAGATGCCTGCCTGTGTTACACAACAGGAAAACACAGCAATAAGGGCTAGCTTCTGGTGTATATTTTGCAAGAAGTACACTACGCCCGCTGTAAGTGCTGCAGATGCCTGTTAGTGTAACACAAAAGAAAAAAAACTACGAGCAATAAGGGGTAGCTTCAGGTGTATAATGTGCAGGAGGCACACTACGCCCGCTGTAAGTGCTGCAGATGCCTACCTGTGTTACACAACAGGAAAACACAGCAATAAGGCCTAGCTTCAGGTGTATATTTTGCAGGAGGCACACTACGCCTGCTGTAAGTGCTGCAGATGCCTGCCTGTGTTACACAACAGGAAAAAACAGCAATAAGGGCTAGCTTCAGGTGTATATTTTGCAGAAAGCACACTACACCTGCTATAACTGCTGCAGATGCCTGCCTGTGTTACACAACAGGAAAACACAGCAATAAGGGCTAGCTTCTGGTGTATATTTTGCAAGAAGCACACTACGCCCACTGTAAGTGCTGCAGATGCCTGTTAGTGTAACACAAAAGAAAAAAAACTACGAGCAATAAGGGGTAGCTTCAGGTGTATAATGTGCAGGAGGCACACTACGCCCACTGTAAGTGCTGCAGATGCCTACCTGTGTTACACAACAGGAAAACACAGCAATAAGGCCTAGCTTCAGGTGTATATTTTGCAGGAAGCACACTACGCCTGCTATAACTGCTGCAGATGCCTGCCTGTGTTACACAACAGGAAAACACGGCAATAAGGCCTAGCTTCAGGTATATATTTTGCAGGAAGCACACTACGCATGCTGTAAGTTCTGCAGATGCCTGCCTGTGTTACACAACAGGAATACACAGCAATAAGGGCTAGCTTCAGGTGTATACTGTGCAGGAGGCTTAGAAAAAATATCACTGACACTGTCCTCTGCCTATCCTTCTCTCTCCCTGCACACAAGGTTTAGCAGAATATCACTGACACTGTCCCTGCCTATCCTTCTCTCTCCCTACACACAAGGTAAATGAACAAATATCACTAACACTGTCCCTGCCTATCCTTCTCTCTCTCTGCACACAAGGTTTAGCAGAATATCACTGACACTGTCCCTGCCTATCCTTCTCTCTCCCTGCACACAAGGTTTAGCAGAATATCACTGACACTGTCCCTGCCTATCCTTCTCTCTCCCTACACACAAGGTAAATGAACAAATATCACTAACACTGTCCCTGCCTATCCTTCTCTCTCCCTGAACCGGAACACACTACACAAGGCCGCCGCGCTGGTGGCCTTTTATAGTGTGGGGCGTGTACTAAACCCCCCTGAGCTATAATTGGCCACAGGCATCCTGCCTGTGGCCAATTATGGCTCCCCTCGCTGCCGGCGCTGTGATTGGCCAAGCATGCGGGGTCCCTACTTGTGACCTTGTGAAGAATCACTGTTTGAATTATCAACTAATAACTGAACAACTGGGCGATGATCAGAGTGCCTTTCCCTAATCACATTGCAGCAGCCACAAACTAAGATCTAAATTTAAAAAATAGTTAGTGAAACTAGCTTTTATCATTGCACCTACAAATCCAAAAGACACAAAATTCTCTGTTCTCCAAAAACTCACAATTAAAGAAAACTATGCACAGAGAGTGAACTTTTGTAAATTGCCAGCTTATACAGTGCCTTGAAAAAGTATTCATACCTCTTGACATTTTCCACATTTTGTCATGTTACAACCAAAAACATCAATGTATTTTATTGGGATTTTATGTGGTAGAGTAGACCAACACAAAGTGGCGCATATTTGTGAAGTGGAAAGAAAATAGTTTTCAAAAATGTTTTACAAATAAATGTTTGAAAAGTGTGGCGTGCATTTGTATTCAGCCCCCCTGAGTCAATACTTTGTAGAACCGCCTTTCACTGCATTAACAGCTGCAAGTCTTTTTGAGAATGTCTCTACCAGCTTTGCACATCTATAGAGTAAAATGTTTGCCCATTCTTCTTTGCAAAATAGCTCAAGCTCTGTCATATTGGATGGAGAATGTCTGTGAACAGCAATTTTCAAGTCTTGCCACAGATTCTCAATTGGATTTAGGTCTGGACTTTGACTGGGCCATTCTAACACATGAATATGCTTTGATCTAAACCATTCTATTGTAGCTCCGGCTGTATGTTTAGGGTCGTTGTCCTGCTGGAAGGTGAACCCCACCCCAGTCTCAAGTTTTTTGTAGACTCTAAAGCCCTGTACACACGATCGGATTTCCGATGGAATAAAATCTGATGGATTTTTCCATCGGATTTCCGATGAAGCTGACTTCCATCAGTCTTGCCTACACACCATCAGTAAAAAATCAGACCGTCCCAAACGCGTGACGTAAAACACTCCAACGAGCCGAGAAAATTAAGTTCAATGCTTCTGAGCATGCGTCGACTTGATTCTGAGCATGCGTGGGTTTTTTCTCCGATGGAGTTCCACACAGACGATCGGAATTTGCTATCGTTTTTTTTTAAAACATGTTCTATTTTTAATCACCGATGGAAAAAAGACCGATGGGGCCCATACATGATCGGTTTGTCCAATGAAAAAAGTCCATCGGACTGTTTTCATCTGTAAAACAGATTGTGTGTACACGGCATAACATGTTTTCTTCTAAGATTGCCCTGTATTTGGCTCCATCCATTTTCCCACCAACTCTGACCAGCTTCCCTGTCCCTAATGAAGAAAAGTATCCCCACAACATGATGCTGCCACCACCATGTTTCAAGGTGGGGATGGTGTGTTCAGGATGATGTGCAGTGTTAGTTTTCTGTCACACATAGCATTTTGCTTTTAGGCCAAAAAGTAAAATTTTGGTTTCATCTGACCAGAGCACCTTCTTCCGCATTTTTGCTGTGCCCCTTACATGGCTTCTCGCAAACTGCAAACGGGACTTCTTATGGCTTTTTTTCAACAATGGCTTTCTTCTTACCACTCTTCCATAAAGGCCAGAGTTGTGGAGTGCACGACTAATAGTTGTCCTGTGGACAGATTCCCCCACCTGAGCTGTGGATCTCTGCGGCTCCTACAGTTACCATGGGCCTCTTGGCTGTTTCTCTGATTAATGTTCTCCTTGCCCAGCCTGTCAGTTTAGGTGAACGGCCATGTCTTGGTAGGTTTGCAGTTGTGCCATACTCTTTCCATTTTCGGATGATGGATTAAACAGTGCTCCTTGAGACGTTCAAAGCTTGGAATATTTTTTTATAACCTAACCCTGCTTTAAACTTCTCCACAACTTTATCCCTGACATGTCTGATGTGTTCCTTGGCCTTCATGATGCTCTTTGTTCACTAAGGTTCTCTAACAAACCTCCGAGGGCTTCACAGAACAGCTATATTTATGCTGAGAATAAATTACACACAGGTGGACTCTATTTACTAATAAGGTTTCTTCTGAAGGCATTTGGCTCCACTAGATTTTAGTTGGGGGTATCAGAGTAAAGGGGGCTGAATACAAATGCACGCCACGCTTTTTAGATATTTATTTGTAAAATAAAAACCATTTATTATTTTCCTTCCACTTCACAATTATGTGCCACTTTGTGTTGGTCTATCACATAAAATCTCAATAAAATACATTTAAGTTTTTGGTTCTAACATGACAAAATGTGGAACATTTCAAGGGGTATGAATACTTTTTTAAGGCACTGTATGTCTGATGATTTTAACCCCCTTTAAGGCCTTTCAGATGCTGGGAGGAGGGGTGGGGTTTATGATCATGTGACTTCCGTGGTTGGCTGTCACAGTGGTCCCATGATCGGAAAGCTCCTAATCACAAGCAGCGATAGGGAGCTTTCTGTTAGCTGCAGGTAACTGTGCCAGGAGCGCGTAGGGCGGGCGCTCTTGGCATAGCTGTTTTTGCAATATTGCACGTAAATATGCGGCTGCTCTGCACCAAGGACTACCCATCAAGAGGCTGCATATTTGTGTGCTGTCCGCGCCAAGAGGTTAATCAAGAAGTCTAGAAAAAGATCAACAGCATAGATTTATAATCACACACATAGGTTGGACTTGATGGACCTTTTTCAACCTCACCTACTATGTACAGTAACTATGTATCTTATGGATGGTAATTTTGGAAGGCCTGCGTGGACCTAAATTATATATATCTCAGTAAGTACCAAATACTATCCCCACACATTTACTTCCTTGAGTTCTGTGACACATATTCACTCAAGTCCTGTAAATGGGCACTGCTTTGTTACACATTTCGCTTGGAGCCTGCCTTCTAAACTACAGGGGTTTTGAGAAGAGGAGTTCGAAAGTCGGAGTCAGTACAGAAATCACAGATTGCAGTCAGCAAGGTACCATGGGATATATAGTCATTGGAAATTATAAGCAGACAACAGAGGAGAAGCTATAAAGCAGGAAATCCTGGACATTATGGAAATAGTTTGCCAGCAGACAGGCAGAGCTCACAACATGAAAGGAGATTTTCATGAAAGTTTTAATTCGACTGTACAAAATAATAATTGTTTATATTGTTATTGCAATGCTGATTTTATAAAATGAAAGTGTATGCTGTGACCATAGCTCTCTTTAAGCAGTTCATACCTGGAGCATGATTCAGCGAGTTCCTAATGAAATGGCCAGAATTTGAGCCATGGATGGCCCATTCTGTATCCTCCCACCTAACATCCTTTAATCTAAAAATCAAATGAGCAGGACAGAAAATTCTCAGCTAAACAGCAGTTACATTAAATCAGACTGCTCAGCATGGATCCATCAACATTGTTTAGCATGAATGGGGGATTCCAGTGATTTCTCTCATTCATGAATGAGAGAAATTTTACAATGATGGCCAGCTTAATTCCCACTCTTAACATGTACCTCAAATAACAAAGCAAAAAAAGATATTAAGAATCAATGCTGGAGCTGCTGCCCACTAGTGATAAATCACCTAATATACTAACCATATATCCCCTAGATACAAGGGATGACAGAGCTTTCCAAACGAATTAACAGTGAACGAAATGTGGTAGAATAAGTAATCCATCAAAATTCATAATGTGAGATAATCCAAATTTGTACGTGCTCAGTGTTCATAACAGTTCACTCTCCTTTCTGGGCTGATAGTGTGAAGAACTCCCAAGCCGGATGGATCCAAGCAGAAGAAAAATCCTAAAGATAGCAGTAACACACTGCACTCACTGGATCATTTTGACCCCTTGTTTTACCAAGCAAGTCAACAACAGATCTTTATACATCCACTCCTACTTCTCTGCAGCTCTCCTCCTCTTTAAATAGCCTCCACAACTTCCACACTGGTAGTATATGATCTGGCTATATATATGTAGCGGGGTGTCACTTTAAATGAGTACAAAGACTACTATACCCAGTATGCAGTGGGACACCCACAGTGCATTCCCCGGCGCAAGGTCTGCTGGGGAAGGACTATTTAAGCAGGGAGGAGCAACACGCGGGTCTCTTTTGGACACCGCCCTCCTAGCAAGTGGAGCCTACGTTGGTGCCTGTTGCTTTGGACTAGGCCGGAGACCCTGGGCCTAGGGGATCCGGAGAGCTTGCTGATCGTCACTGGAGAACCCAGAGTCATCTCATCCATCAATCTCCGTCGGATGGTTGAGAGGATCGGAGACTACGGGTATCGTGAGACTGCATGCTGGAGCACCAACTACTGAAGTCAGGTGTACGGACTGGTCCGGCCGGGTGAGAGAGCACTTGCTCGGTATTCATTGACTACCTTTTAGGCCCAGTATCCTTTGGTCAGGGCCCACCGTTACCGGAGTGTTACATTGCACACCAGAGGACTAGTGTGTTGTACAGCCGGAGTTA
This sequence comes from Rana muscosa, assembly GCA_029206835.1. Classification (NCBI taxonomy): domain Eukaryota; kingdom Metazoa; phylum Chordata; class Amphibia; order Anura; family Ranidae; genus Rana; species Rana muscosa. Next base: position 458,343,729 of record CM055117.1, read on the forward strand.
AGTTTTCTTATTGCATGCTGGGTAACTAACAATTTAATACCTTTGGGTTACAAATAACCTACCAAGTGCACCACAATTGCTAGTGAAGATCCTTCTCAACGAATTAACTGTGTGTGAAATAGTCAGGCCTGACTGTTCAGCAGGGAGACATTGTTTGGGCGCCATATTGGCCCACGAGGGGGAAGCTCGCGAGCGTAGTTTACTAAGAGACATTCAGTGTGCATAAAACTGTTAGAACATAGTACTTGTTATTTGCTTGATTTTTAATATTGCAGGGCTCTGCATAGATAACTGTACCATTGTCTAACCTTATATCTTCTACTCAGTAAAAGTATTTGTGGTTAAGCAAACACGTTGTGTGGTGTACTGTCTCTCCCAGCTAAAGCAGTCAGCTCAGGTAATTTGATATTAACTGATTGTGTATGCTTTATTGAGGAGTGATGATTGCTATAACATAGCGGGTTTCACACTTCCATTTGCGCAAGCTGTGCCAAGGGAGGTTAGAGCCAGTTCCTGGGGGTTGACAGCAGTGTGTTACAGGCCCAAAACTTTACCTGCTTTCCTCTTAACTGGGTGTATTGCTACATGTGGGGGCTCGAGTCCGGGATCCTGTACGCTGCAATCAAGCCTGCCAGAAGTACCTTTTCCAGACATGGCTGTAGTCATTGAACTACCTAGGGAAGACTGGTCAGGGAGCGATGTAGACAGGCTCATGGAGTTACTGTCCCCGAGCCAGAAAGCATGGTTAATTGACCTCAGGCCAGAAGAGGGGGCCTCCCGTACCTACGCATTGGTGGAATGGAAGGATGAGATACCTGAGAGTTTCAGAGGCCAGAGTGTACAGTCCAGAGAGCAGAAGACATACCGCTTAGCACATGCAAAGTCTATAAAGAAGGAACCCCCCGAACCGGCCCCTAGGGAAAGGCAGCCAAAAGAGACAACGACCTCCGCGGCGCCCCTGACCACTATAGGCCCTGAACTCCTAAACGTTTTAGGAGACCTTGTCACAATGTGCCAGAAGAGTAACACAGTGTGTGTGGAGACTGGGTACCAGAAGCTGAGATTTTTTTCGGGTAAACAGTCTGTACCACTCGGGGAAGAGGACTTTGATACGTGGATGGAACAAGCAATGCAGGCTGTGGAAGGATGGGAAGTGACAGAAGCCCAAAAGAAACAGCGCATAAACAAAAGCTTAAAGGGGGCCGCTGCAGAAGCTGTTAAGAATCTTAGATTCAGCAATACCTCTTGTACTGCCTATGACTACTTAACTATGCTGCAGGAGGAGTTTGGCCAGTTGGAGAAAGTTACTGACTTAATCTACCAGTTTGAGCATACTCTTCAACAGCCAGGAGAACGATTTTCTGACTATGTCCGAAGGCTGAATAAAATGCTCTGCCAGATAGTCCTGAAGAAAGAGATGGAACCACAGACCATAGATGCAGCCAGGATGCGGCAGGTCATGAGGGGAGCACTGCGCTCTGATCCAGTCTGGCTCCATCTGAAGACTACCGGAGGAGTCATGTCCTTAAGCTCTCCAGACCTTGTGCGAGTAGTGAGAGATGAAGAGGCTTCTCAATGACCAACAGGCAACTGAGAAACCCACTCCTTCTCCCTCAGCGGGGGTTGGATCTGTTATGGCCACGGAATGGGACTCTGAGGTGGCTGTCTTAAAGTCACAGATGGCCCAAGTGTTGGAAATGCTGACTTCTTTAATGGCTAAAAATTCAGGAGCTACAAAAAAAGAAGACTCAAAGAAGGAAGTGTTTCAGAATGCCCCAACACCAGTCTTTCAGCAGGACAGAGAAGAAGAAGTTTGCTTTAACTGTGGAGGGGTTGGACATTACGGACGGGTGTGCCCCAGCCCGAAGAGATCCCAAAGTACATATCGCAAGCCGGCGGAAAACTCCAGAGGGCCCCGGTGAAGGAGTCAACCGGGTGCCCGTCAGTTCCAGCAAGCTCCAAAGGGATCAGAGAACAGGAGAAGCTAAGAAGGGGGGACAATTCCCCATCCCACCAACTTAATACTTCTCACTTTAAGTCCAAATCTAAACCTTGGCAGGAAATTAATGCATCCCAGGCCCAACAAGGCTTAAGGTCCAGGAAGAGATTAAGGAAGAAGAAATCACAGAAGGCCAAACCCATGGAACCTAGGAAGGAGACCTCCACGAGGAAATTTCCTGTTAAACTGGTGGGACCCTCCCCAGTGGTTCCCATTCAAGTGGAAGGGATTAACGCGAAGGCCATTCTCGACACAGGAGCTCAAGTGACCCTTCTGTACCGGGACTTCTACCAGAAACATCTGAGACATTTGCCATTGCAGAAGCTAGAAGACTTGGAAATATGGGGACTTGGAACCCAAAACTTCTCGTATGATGGATACCTCCCAATTAGACTGGCCTTCGACCCCTCAGTAGCCAGGGACGCAGAGATCTTCGACACATTGGCGGTAGTTTGTCCTCGCCCGCCAGGAGCCAACAAAGGTTCCCTCATAATAGGGACTAATACTGACCTGGTCAGGAGATTACTGGCCCCTATAGCCCAGGAGCAGGACGCCCCAACAGCCAGAATTCACCCTATGTTGCAACGGGCCTATCAACGGCTGGTGTTGGAACAGAAGGCTCCAGAAGAAGGAGTGGGAAAGGTCTGGAAGTTAGACAAGAAGGAGAGGATATTACAGCCCGGGGAAGTACCTTGCCTGAGGGGCACCGTAAAAATCACCTGGGAGCAACCTGGTCCCTTCGTAGTCCTAGAACCAGATCCTATGGATACCCATCAAGGGCTGGAAGTAATTCCTGAGGTGGTTCCATTGAGAGCTCTGAAGAAGGCTAATGGCAGGGTGTCGGTGAGCATCAGAAACACCACCGACACACCTGTGAAGATCCCAGCCCGGATGCTATTGGGCCAAGTGAACCCTGCCACCCCGATTGCCTTGTCAGACTTAAAGAAGGAAGAGGGAGAGAGAGCTATTGTGGAGAGACTCTGTTTGGAAGATACGGCTTTACCACCGGCTTGGAGGGAGAGGGACAGAGCCCAGTTCACTAGGTGGCGGAAGATCTTCTCCAAGGATGAGTTCGATGTGTGGTGTGCAAAAAGTGCTACCCACAGCATCCGCCTGCAGGAGGACAGGGCGTTCCAGGGAAAGAGTCCGGCGGGTCCCCTTGGCTGATTTGGAAGATCTGCGCAAGCAACTATCAGAGCTCAAGAGAACCAGGGTCATCCGAGAGTCTAGGAGCCCATACGCCTCCCCAATAGTGGTGGTCAGAAAAAAAATGGGTCATTGAGGCTATGTATTGATTATCGGACCCTCAATAGGAGAACGATACCCGATCAATACACCACTCCACGAATAGAGGATGCCTTACAGAGTTTGTCTGGAGCAAAGTGGTTCAGTGTGATGGACTTGAAGAGCGGGTATTACCAGATTCCAATGCACCCCTGAAGATCGAGAAAAGACAGCATTCATCACCCCTGTGGGGTTCTATGAATTAGATCGCATGCCTCAAGGCCTGTCAGGAGCTCCGGCCACTTTCCAGCGGCTCATGGAAAAGACAGTGAGGGACATGAACCTTATTGAAGTGCTGTTTTATCTGGTTGACATCATTGTGTTCGGGAAAACTCTAGAAGAGCATGAGGCGAGGCTGGAGAAGGTCTTGAAGAGACTCAGTGATGAGGGACTCAAACTTTCTTTGGAGAAGTGCCAGTTTTACCAATCTTCAGTTCACTACCTGGGGCACATTGTGTCTGCCGAAGGAGTGTCCACAGATCCAGGAAAGTTGGAGGCAGTTACCTCCTGGCCCCGGCCCACCACAGTGACTGAGCTCAGGTCGTTTCTGGGGTTTTGCTCCTACTACAGAAGGTTTGTGGAGGGGTTTGCAAAAATCGCCAAGCCGTTGAATGAACTCCTGAAGACCGAAGGAGAAGAAGATGACTCAGGGCCCAGGAAACCGGGGGAGTCTATAGAAGACCAGTGGACTATGAGCTCTGAGGAGGCTTTCACCAGATTGAAGGAGAGCCTGACCACTGCCCCCATCTTGGCTTATGCGGACACCAGAAAGCCGTATGAACTACATGTGGATGCCAGTCATGATGGTCAGGAGGAGTGCTGTATCAAGAGCATGATGGCCAGCTGAGGCCCGTTGCTTATGTGAGCAGAAGTTTGACCCCAGCTGAAAAGAATTACCCCACCCACAAGCTGGAATTCTTGGCCTTGAAATTGGCTGTGGTGGATAAGCTGAAGGACTACCTGTATGGAGCTGAGTTTGTGGTAAAGACAGACAATAACCCACTCACCTACCTCCTGACTACAGCCAAACTGGATGCCACTGGCCACCGTTGGCTGGCAGCTCTCTCAGGATTCACTTTCAGTCTAAAGTACAGACCTGGGACTGGAAACAGAGACGCTGATGCCTTATCCAGAAGGTCACATGCTCCCACTGATCCTACGAAGGACTGGACTTGGCTGACCCCAGAGGGAGTGCGGGCCTTGTGCCAGGGAGCGGAGTTCCAGACAAGTGGAGGGTCCAGAGCCGAAGAAATAGGAGTCTCGGTAGTTTGAGTACCCAAGTATTACTGTGATGTGACCCAGATTGGAGAAGAGAATCTACCCAAACTCTCAAAGAAGGATCTGAGAAGAGATCAAATGGAAGACCCACTGGGGAGATTGGCCCTGGAAGCATTGGAAACCCAGAACCCAGACTTACTTCTGAAGGACCCCTCAAAGGAGGCTCGTCTATTAAGAAGAGAATGGGACCGGCTACAAATGCATCAAGGGGTGGTCTACCAAAGGGGCCCCTCTGATGATTTGGAGGATAAGTGGCAACTGTTTCTGCCAGAGAAACACCGGAAGACTGTTCTGACCGCTTTGCATGATGATCATGGCCACCTGGGGTCGGAAAGAACCTTTCAGCTCGTAAGGAACAGATTTTACTGGCCCTGTAGGCGGGTTGAAGTGGAGGAATATTGTCACTCATGTGCAAGATGCATACAAAGAAAGACTCTGCCTCATCAAGCTGCCCCAATGGGCCACCTACAAAGTCAAGGGCCCTTGTATCTAGTATGCATTGATTTTCTTTGTCTAGAATAGTGATGAGCCGAACACCCCCGGGTTCGGTTCGCACCAGAACCCGCGAACGGACCGAAAGTTCGTACGAACATTAGAACCCTATTAAATACAATGGATGCGAACGTTCGAATTCTAAAGTGCTAATTATAACAACTATTATGCATGTTATTGTCCTAAAAAGGGTTTGGGAACCCGGGTTGTGCACCAGGGGACATGTATCAATGCAAAAAGAAGTTTTAAAAACGGTCGTTTTTCGGGAGCAGTCATTTTAATGATGCATAAAGTGAAAAAAAAAAAGTCAAATATTCCTTTAAATATCGTACCTGGGGGGTGTCTAAAGTATGCCTGTGAAGTGCCACGTGTTTCCCGTGTTTAGAACTGTCCCTGCACAAAATGACACTTCTAAAGGAAAAAAAAGCCATTTAAAACTGCTTGCGGCTTTAATGTAATGTCTGCTCCCGGTAATATGGATGAAAATCTTTAAGAAAAATGGCATAGCTACCCCATGACCCCCCCCCCCTACCCCAGCCCATTACCAGCCCCTTTGGGTCTTGTATGGATATTAAGGGGAACCCCGCATATAAAATAAAAAAGGCCCTATATACTCTGAACAGCCGTATACAGGCGGTGCATACAAGACAGGGACTGTAGGTTTGTTCTTATGTAGAATCTGTTTGTAATTTTGAACAGGTACATTGTTTAAGTGTAGCTCCAGCCCAAAAATCTATTTTTAAACTTTTTGGAAAACATAGGTAAGGGTTATCACCCCTGTAACATTTGTTTTGCTGTCTGTGCCCCTGTTCAGAACATTTCACCTCACTTTCCGTCCCAATGACAACTGTTTTTGAAATGTGGTGTTTTTCTTGAAACAAGGATTGGTGATAAAGCATCAGTACAGAGGAGACACCTTTCTCCCATATTTATTCTTACAGGAGAGAATTTTCCTTCCTAGTGGTAGATTTCCTCTCACTTCCTGTTGTCTTCTTGCGTTTGCAAGTAGGAGTCGTTTGTAAGTTGGATGTTTGAAAGTAGGGACCTGCCGTATATACTCTGCAGAAATAGGCCCCTTAGTTGTTGGTGTTGGCACAACACTGTAAGCACTCACAGTTACTCTTGGTTGGTGCTGGAACGCCCTGCTGTCAACTATTATATCAGGAATTTTAATTACATATAATTGTTGAACAGTGGTAGTAAAAATTGGGCCTTTGATGGTGGTGCTGGTGCCACAACACTGTAAGCCCTGACAGTTACTCTTGGTGGGTGCAGCAATGGGCCCTGCTGTGAATTATTAGATCAAGAATTGTAATTACATGCCCCTTTTGAACAGGGGCTGAAAAATTGGGCCTTTCGTGGTGGTGGTGGTGGTGGTGGTGGCGTTGCCACAACACTGTAAGCCCTCAGAGTTACTCTTGGTGGGTGCAGGAATGGGCCCTGCTGTGAATTATTAGATCAAGAATTGTAATTACATGCCCCTTTTGAACAGGGGCTGAAAAATTGGGCCTTTCGTGGTGGTGGTGGCGTTGCCACAACACTGTAAGCCCTCAGAGTTACTCTTGGTGGGTGCAGGAATGGGCCCTGCTGTGAATTATTAGATCAAGAATTGTAATTACATGCCCCTTTTGAACAGGGGCTGAAAAATTGGGCCTTTCGTGGTGGTGGTGGTGGTGGCGTTGCCACAACACTGTAAGCCCTCAGAGTTACTCTTGGTGGGTGCAGCAATGGGCCCTGCTGTGAATTATTAGATCAAGAATTGTAATTACATGCCCCTTTTGAACAGGGGCTGAAAAATTGGGCCTTTCGTGGTGGTGGTGGTGGTGGCGTTGCCACAACACTGTAAGCCCTCAGAGTTACTCTTGGTGGGTGCAGCAATGGGCCCTGCTGTGAATTATTAGATCAAGAATTGTAATTACATGCCCCTGTTGAACAGGGGCTGAAAAATTGGGCCTTAGGCACTGGTGGCACAACACTACAACCCCTCACAGATACTGTACTTGGAGCACAGCAATGAGCCCTGTTGCAAAGTATTGCTTCAAAAATTGTAATGACACGCCCCTGTTAAACAGGGGCTTGAAAAATTGGGCCTTAGGCACTGGTGCCACAACACTCCAACCCCTCACAGATACTGTACTTGGAGCACAGCAATGAGCCCTATGGCAAATTATTGCTAAAAAAATTGTAATTACACGCCCCTGTAAAACAGGGGCTGAAAAATTGGGCCTTAGCCACTGGTGGCGGCACCCATAAACAAAAATGATCTTCCAAGCTATCATCATCAATCGTATCATTGAGGACTCGGAGGAGGAGGATAGCCAGTCAACATAACAGCACAGGCACTCAGCATCAGCATCAGTCTTGAAGGGATGTGACATGTTAAAATCAATTAGTCTGTTATATCAGCATCAGGTGTGTGGTAGCTGGTGGTGATCCAAGACTGGTTCATCTTGATGAAAGTCAGTCGATCAACCGAGTCGGTGGACAGGCGCACCCTGTGATCCGTGACAAATCCTCCAGCAGCACTGAATGTGCGTTCCGAAAGAACGCTGGATGCAGGACAGGCCAGTAGCTCAATTGCATACTGTGCAAGCTCTGGCCAGTGATCCATCCTCAAGACCCAGTAAGCCAGAGGATTTTCGGTGGGGAAGGTGTCCAAGTCTGACCTTGCCCCTAGATATTCCTGCACCATGTTTATCAGACGCTGGCGATGGTTGCTGGAACCGATCATACTTTGGGGCTGCGGACTAAAGAATTGTCTGAACGCATCGGTCAGACGGCCACCTTCCCCACCGCTCCTTCTTTGACTGGCCGAAGCCTCAGCAACTCGTTGTCCAGGACCAGGAGTTTGTAACCTCCCAGTCTCTGGGAACGCGTTGCACAGACCTTTCTGCAAGGCCTCCCGGAGTTGTCTCATCCTCTGCTCCCTCTGCGACGGTAACATAAGGTCCGCAACCTTACCCTTGTACCGTGGATCAAGGAGAGTGGCCAGCCAGTAATGGTCCCTCTCCTTGATCCGAAGAATACGAGGATCCTTCCGCAGACTTTGCAGGATCAGGGAGGCCATGCAGCGTAGGTTTGCTGAGGCATTCGCTCCGGAGTCCTCTGGGTCACTAAGGACGACATGATCCGCAGCCACCTCCTCCCAGCCACGTACAAGTCCACTGGTTTCTTGGGACTGTAAATCATCCCTAAAAGACTGCTGCTGATGATGCTGAGTGCCAGCCTCCACCTCCATGCTGACACAATCCTCCTCCTCCTCCTCCTCCTCCTCTTCCTGTGCGATGGGTGGGACAGAAGGAACACTGTCTGGGTAAAGGGGGCTTTGAGAGGCAAGGAAGTCCTCCTCTTCCTGCCTCTGTTCTGCCTCAAGTGCCCTGTCCATTATTCCACGCAGCGTGTGCTCCAACAGGTGGACAAGAGGTACAGTGTCACTGATGCATGCACTGTCACTGCTCACCATCCTCGTGGCCTCCTCAAATGGTGCCAGGACAGTGCATGCATCCCTGATCATGCCCCACTGGCGTGGAGAAAAAAAACCAAGCTCCCCTGACCCTGTCCTGGTGCCGTAGTCGCACAGGTACTCATTGATGGCCCTCTGCTGCGTGTGCAGCCGCTGCAGCATGGCCAACGTTGAGTTCCACCTGGTGGGCATGTCACATATAAGGCGGTTCTTGGGCAGGTTCAACTCCTTTTGCAGCTCAGCCAGGCGAGCACTGGCATTATAAGATCTGCGGAAATGCACACAGACTTTCCTGGCCTGCCTCAGGACATCCTGTAAGCCCGGGTACCTGCCCAAGAACCGCTGCACCACCAGGTTAAGGACGTGAGCCACACAGGGCACATGGGTCAGTTGTCCCTGTCGGAGGGCGGAGAGGAGGTTGGTGCCATTGTCGCAAACCACCATTCCTGGCTTAAGCTGGCGTGGCGTCAACCACCTCTCGGCCTGGCCCTGCAGAGCAAACAGGACCTCTGCCCCAGTGTGGCTTCTGTCCCCCAAACACACCAGCGCAAGCACGGCATGGCATCTTTTTGCCTGCGTACTTGCGTAGCCCCTTGAACGCCTACGGAGCACCGCTGGTTCCGAGGACAAACCACAGGAAGAGGCCATGGAGGAAGAAGAAGAGGAGGGGGTGGAGGAGAGAGGTGTGTCACAACCAGTAGTAGCATTTTGGAGGCGTGGCGGTGGAACAACCTCCAACACTACTGCACCTTGTCCTGCATCCTTCCCAGCTGCCAAAAGAGTGACCCAATGGGCCGTGAAAGAAAGGTAACGTCCCTGTCCATGCCTGCTGGACCATGAGTCGGCGGTAATATGCACCTTACCGCTGACCGCCCTGTCCAGCGAGGCCAAGACATTGCCTTCCACATGCCGGTAGAGAGCCGGAATAGCCTTCCGTGAGAAAAAGTGGCGTTTGGGAACCTGCCACTGAGGAACCGCACATTGCACAAACTCACGGAAGGGGGCCGAGTCTACCAACTGAAAAGGCAGCAGTTGAAGCGCTAGCAATTTAGCCAAGCTAGCATTCAACCGCTGGGCATGTGGATGGCTGGGAGTGAACTTCTTTCGACGGTCCAGCAGCTGGGGCAGGGAAATTTGCCTGCTAGAATCGGACGTCGGTGTACTGCTAGCAGAGTGGCCGCAAGTACTTGGCTGTGACACACCTAATTCTACACCTTCATTCCTCTCAGTGCATGTTTCAGAGAGGACTGAAGTTATAGTGGGGTTGGAGATCCCAGCTGATGCGGTGCAAGGAGAGGTCCGCTTTGTTCTTTGGTGTGGGTCTTTGAGGTAGGCTTGCCAACGAGCTGCATGGCAGGTCAACATATGTCTGGTCAGGCATGTGGTACCCAAGCGGCTGATGTTTTGGCCACGCGATATACGCTTGAGACATATGTTGCAAACAGCAGCTGTGCGATCTGATGCACTAGCCTCAAAAAAGGCCCACACCAAAGAACTTTTTGAATGACGGGCAGAGGCAGCGCCCTGCACAGGCGGAGCTCTGCGGTGTGATTCCGTCGGTGTACTGCCCTTACGCTGGCCACCAAAGGGCATCCTGCCTCGTTGGAGATGTGCCTCCTCCTCATCCTCCTCCTCCTCCTCTCTCCTATTAGGCACCCACGTGGAGTCAGTGACCTCATCATCCCCTCCCTCCTCATCACTGGAGCCAATCTGGCAGTATGCTGCAGCTGCTGGAACATGACTGCCAGATTGGTGTCCTTCTTGAGCATCCCCTCTGTCTGCTCTCACGCTACTGCCTTCCTGTAGCTGGGTTTCATCATCAGACCCTTCGAAACGCTGGGCATCCTCCTGGAGCATGTACCCAACACTGTGCTCAAACAGTTCGGGGGACTCCTCAGGAGGAGGACATGGTGGGTCTAGGGAAGGAGTGACTGATGATGAGTCTGACATTGATAGGGAAGAGGACGCTTTGGCAGCTGCTTTTCCAGTACCCTGAGCCTGGGTGAGAGAGGATGAGGAGGAGGAGGAGGGCTTGGTCATCCACTCTACCAAGTCTTCGGCATGATGTGGCTCAACATGTCCAGCTGCCGAAAAGAAGGACAAGCGTGTCCCATGGCCATGTGCTGATGACAATGCACCGCGTCCACGACCAGCACTGTTGCCCCCAGACACAGAGCCTGCTTGCCCTCTTTTATTGCCTCCTGACTGTCTGCCTCTCCTTGTTTGCCTTCCAGACATTCTAATAGATGGCCTGCAGGGAGATGGGAAAAAAGCAATAAGGGCTACCTTCAGGTGTCCTTCTCTGTCCCTTTACTTAAGGATTTCTAAATATGGTTGAGGATGATTGCTTTTGCACACTATAGCACAAGGAGAATTTCCCTCACTGTCCTTCCCTGTCCCTAGAAACAAGGATTATCACAGTGAAAGAAACTGACACTCTTCCTACCTATAGTTTTCTGTCCCTAGAAAAAATGTTTTTTTAAAGCACACTATAGCACAAGGAGAATTCCCTCACTGTCCTTCCCTGTCCCTAGAAACAAGGATTCGCACAGTAAAACACACTGACACTCTCCCTACCTATAGTTTTCTGTCCCTAGAAAAAATGTTTTTTTAAAGCACACTATAGCACAAGGAGAATTCCCTCACTGTCCTTCCCTGTCCCTAGAAACAAGGATTCGCACAGTAAAAGACACTGACACTCTCCCTACCTATAGTTTTCTGTCCCTAGAAAAAATGTTTTTTTAAAGCACACTATAGCACAAGGAGAATTTCACTCACTTTCCTTCTTTGTCCCTAGAAACAAGGATTATCACAGTGAAAGAAACTGACACTCTTCCTTCCTATAGTTTTCTGTCCCTAGAAAAAATGTTTTTTTAAAGCACACTATAGCACAAGGAGAATTCCCTCACTGTCCTTCCCTGTCCCTAGAAACAAGGATTCGCACAGTAAAACACACTGACACTCTCCCTACCTATAGTTTTCTGTCCCTAGAAAAAATGTTTTTTTAAAGCACACTATAGCACAAGGAGAATTCCCTCACTGTCCTTCCCTGTCCCTAGAAACAAGGATTCGCACAGTAAAAGACACTGACACTCTCCCTACCTATAGTTTTCTGTCCCTAGAAAAAATGTTTTTTTAAAGCACACTATAGCACAAGTAGAATTTCACTCACTTTCCTTCTTTGTCCCTAGAAACATGGATTATCACAGTGAAAGAAACTGACACTCTTCCTACCTATAGTTTTCTGTCCCTAGAAAAAATGTTTTTTTAAAGCACACTATAGCACAAGGAGAATTCCCTCACTGTCCTTCCCTGTCCCTAGAAACAAGGATTCGCACAGTAAAAGACACTGACACTCTCCCTACCTATAGTTTTCTGTCCCTAGAAAAAATGTTTTTTTAAAGCACACTATAGCACAAGGAGAATTTCACTCACTTTCCTTCTTTGTCCCTAGAAACAAGGATTATCACAGTGAAAGAAACTGACACTCTTCCTACCTATAGTTTTCTGTCCCTAGAAAAAATGTTTTTTTAAAGCACACTATAGCACAAGGAGAATTCCCTCACTGTCCTTCCCTGTCCCTAGAAACAAAGATTCGCACAGTAAAAGACACTGACACTCTCCCTACCTATAGTTTTCTGTCCCTAGAAAAAATGTTTTTTTAAAGCACACTATAGCACAAGGAGAATTTCACTCACTTTCCTTCTTTGTCCCTAGAAACAAGGATTATCACAGTGAAAGAAACTGACACTCTTCCTTCCTATAGTTTTCTGTCCCTAGAAAAAATGTTTTTTTAAAGCACACTATAGCACAAGGAGAATTCCCTCACTGTCCTTCCCTGTCCCTAGAAACAAGGATTCGCACAGTAAAACACACTGACACTCTCCCTACCTATAGTTTTCTGTCCCTAGAAAAAATGTTTTTTTAAAGCACACTATAGCACAAGGAGAATTCCCTCACTGTCCTTCCCTGTCCCTAGAAACAAGGATTCGCACAGTAAAAGACACTGACACTCTCCCTACCTATAGTTTTCTGTCCCTAGAAAAAATGTTTTTTTAAAGCACACTATAGCACAAGGAGAATTTCACTCACTTTCCTTCTTTGTCCCTAGAAACAAGGATTATCACAGTGAAAGAAACTGACACTCTTCCTACCTATAGTTTTCTGTCCCTAGAAAAAATGTTTTTTTAAAGCACACTATAGCACAAGGAGAATTCCCTCACTGTCCTTCCCTGTCCCTAGAAACAAGGATTCGCACAGTAAAAGACACTGACACTCTCCCTACCTATAGTTTTCTGTCCCTAGAAAAAATGTTTTTTTTAAAGCACACTATAGCACAAGGAGAATTTCACTCACTTTCCTTCTTTGTCCCTAGAAACAAGGATTATCACAGTGAAAGAAACTGACACTCTTCCTACCTATAGTTTTCTGTCCCTAGAATTTTTTTTTTTTTAAAGCACACTATAGCACAAGGAGAATTCCCTCACTGTCCTTCCCTGTCCCTAGAAACAAGGATTCGCACAGTAAAAGACACTGACACTCTCCCTACCTATAGTTTTCTGTCCCTAGAAAAAATGTTTTTTTAAAGCACACTATAGCACAAGGAGAATTTCACTCACTTTCCTTCTTTGTCCCTAGAAACAAGGATTATCACAGTGAAAGAAACTGACACTCTTCCTTCCTATAGTTTTCTGTCCCTAGAAAAAATGTTTTTTTAAAGCACACTATAGCACAAGGAGAATTCCCTCACTGTCCTTCCCTGTCCCTAGAAACAAGGATTCGCACAGTAAAAGACACTGACACTCTCCCTACCTATAGTTTTCTGTCCCTAGAAAAAATGTTTTTTTAAAGCACACTATAGCACAAGGAGAATTTCACTCACTTTCCTTCTTTGTCCCTAGAAACAAGGATTATCACAGTGAAAGAAACTGACACTCTTCCTACCTATAGTTTTCTGTCCCTAGAAAAAATGTTTTTTTAAAGCACACTATAGCACAAGGAGAATTCCCTCACTGTCCTTCCCTGTCCCTAGAAACAAGGATTCGCACAGTAAAAGACACTGACACTCTCCCTACCTATAGTTTTCTGTCCCTAGAAAAAATGTTTTTTTTAAAGCACACTATAGCACAAGGAGAATTTCACTCACTTTCCTTCTTTGTCCCTAGAAACAAGGATTATCACAGTGAAAGAAACTGACACTCTTCCTACCTATAGTTTTCTGTCCCTAGAATTTTTTTTTTTTTAAAGCACACTATAGCACAAGGAGAATTCCCTCACTGTCCTTCCCTGTCCCTAGAAACAAGGATTCGCACAGTAAAAGACACTGACACTCTCCCTACCTATAGTTTTCTGTCCCTAGAAAAAATGTTTTTTTAAAGCACACTATAGCACAAGGAGAATTTCACTCACTTTCCTTCTTTGTCCCTAGAAACAAGGATTATCACAGTGAAAGAAACTGACACTCTTCCTTCCTATAGTTTTCTGTCCCTAGAAAAAATGTTTTTTTAAAGCACACTATAGCACAAGGAGAATTCCCTCACTGTCCTTCCCTGTCCCTAGAAACAAGGATTCGCACAGTAAAAGACACTGACACTCTCCCTACCTATAGTTTTCTGTCCCTAGAAAAAATGTTTTTTTAAAGCACACTATAGCACAAGGAGAATTTCACTCACTTTCCTTCTTTGTCCCTAGAAACAAGGATTATCACAGTGAAAGAAACTGACACTCTTCCTACCTATAGTTTTCTGTCCCTAGAAAAAATGTTTTTTTAAAGCACACTATAGCACAAGGAGAATTCCCTCACTGTCCTTCCCTGTCCCTAGAAACAAGGATTCGCACAGTAAAAGACACTGACACTCTCCCTACCTATAGTTTTCTGTCCCTAGAAAAAATGTTTTTTTAAAGCACACTATAGCACAAGGAGAATTTCACTCACTTTCCTTCTTTGTCCCTAGAAACAAGGATTATCACAGTGAAAGAAACTGACACTCTTCCTTCCTATAGTTTTCTGTCCCTAGAAAAAATGTTTTTTTAAAGCACACTATAGCACAAGGAGAATTCCCTCACTGTCCTTCCCTGTCCCTAGAAACAAGGATTCGCACAGTAAAACACACTGACACTCTCCCTACCTATAGTTTTCTGTCCCTAGAAAAAATGTTTTTTTAAAGCACACTATAGCACAAGGAGAATTCCCTCACTGTCCTTCCCTGTCCCTAGAAACAAGGATTTGCACAGTAAAAGACACTGACACTCTCCCTACCTATAGTTTTCTGTCCCTAGAAAAAATGTTTTTTTAAAGCACACTATAGCACAAGGAGAATTTCACTCACTTTCCTTCTTTGTCCCTAGAAACAAGGATTATCACAGTGAAAGAAACTGACACTCTTCCTACCTATAGTTTTCTGTCCCTAGAAAAAAAGTTTTTTTAAAGCACACTATAGCACAAGGAGAATTCCCTCACTGTCCTTCCCTGTCCCTAGAAACAAGGATTCGCACAGTAAAAGACACTGACACTCTCCCTACCTATAGTTTTCTGTCCCTAGAAAAAATGTTTTTTTAAAGCACACTATAGCACAAGGAGAATTTCACTCACTTTCCTTCTTTGTCCCTAGAAACAAGGATTATCACAGTGAAAGAAACTGACACTCTTCCTTCCTATAGTTTTCTGTCCCTAGAAAAAATGTTTTTTTAAAGCACACTATAGCACAAGGAGAATTCCCTCACTGTCCTTCCCTGTCCCTAGAAACAAGGATTCGCACAGTAAAACACACTGACACTCTCCCTACCTATAGTTTTCTGTCCCTAGAAAAAATGTTTTTTTAAAGCACACTATAGCACAAGGAGAATTCCCTCACTGTCCTTCCCTGTCCCTAGAAACAAGGATTCGCACAGTAAAAGACACTGACACTCTCCCTACCTATAGTTTTCTGTCCCTAGAAAAAATGTTTTTTTAAAGCACACTATAGCACAAGGAGAATTTCACTCACTGTCCTTCCCTGTCCCTAGAAACAAGGATTCGCACAGTAAAAGACACTGACACTCTCCCTACCTATAGTTTTCTGTCCCTAGAAAAAATGTTTTTTTAAAGCACACTATAGCACAAGGAGAATTTCACTCACTTTCCTTCTTTGTCCCTAGAAACAAGGATTATCACAGTGAAAGAAACTGACACTCTTCCTACCTATAGTTTTCTGTCCCTAGAAAAAATGTTTTTTTAAAGCACACTATAGCACAAGGAGAATTCCCTCACTGTCCTTCCCTGTCCCTAGAAACAAGGATTCGCACAGTAAAAGACACTGACACTCTCCCTACCTATAGTTTTCTGTCCCTAGAAAAAATGTTTTTTTAAAGCACACTATAGCACAAGGAGAATTTCACTCACTTTCCTTCTTTGTCCCTAGAAACAAGGATTATCACAGTGAAAGAAACTGACACTCTTCCTTCCTATAGTTTTCTGTCCCTAGAAAAAATGTTTTTTTTAAAGCACACTATAGCACAAGGAGAATTCCCTCACTGTCCTTCCCTGTCCCTAGAAACAAGGATTCGCACAGTAAAACACACTGACACTCTCCCTACCTATAGTTTTCTGTCCCTAGAAAAAATGTTTTTTTAAAGCACACTATAGCACAAGGAGAATTCCCTCACTGTCCTTCCCTGTCCCTAGAAACAAGGATTCGCACAGTAAAACACACTGACACTCTCCCTACCTATCCTTCTCTTTCCCTAAACTAAAGGAATCCAGGTTAAGCAAGAAAAAAATAAATGTCACTGTCCCTGCCTATGTTTCTCTTTCCCTGCTCCGGAACACACTACACTAGGCCGCCGTGCTGGCGGCCTTTTATAGTGTGGGGCGTGTACTAAACACCCTCAGCAATAATTGGCCACAGGCATCCTGCCTGTGGCCAATCATTGCTCTCCTCGCTGCCGGCGCTGTGATTGGCCAAGCATGCGGGGTCACAGTGCATGCTTGGCCAATCACAGCGCCTGGATGACACTGCGATGGCGTAGTGCATTGTGGGCCGTTTGCGTCACTCGAATTTGGCGCGAACGGCCCAAATCGTTCGATCTTCGTCGAACGATCGAACAGCCGATGTTCGAGTCCAACGTATGTTCGACTCGAACACGAAGCTCATCCCTAGTCTAGAACCTGATTTGAGTGGACATGGGAATGTTCTGGTGATAACCGATCATTTCACTAGATACGCTCAGGCATTCCCAACCAAAGACCAGAAGGCCCCCACAGTGGCTAAGGTTCTTGTTGAAAAGTTATTTGTACACTACGGACTACCTCAACGCCTCCACTCAGACCAGGGAAGGGATTTCGAAAGCAGATTGATACAGAAACTGTTAGAATCACTGGGTATAAAGAAGACCCGAACCACCCCATACCACCCACAAGGGGATGCCCAACCTGAACGATTCAATCGGACATTATTGAATATGCTTGGGACATTGAGTAGTGAGAAGAAGCAGCACTGGGGCAAGCATGTGGCCGCCATTGTGCATGCATACAATAGTACGACTAGTGATGCTACTGGGTATTCCCCATACAGACTGATGTTCGGCAGGGAAGCAAGACTACTGGTAGATTTGGCCTTTGGCACTTCAATAGATCATACCTCAGCAGCTTCCCACAAGGGGTATGTGGATCGGTTGCGACAGAGTTTAAGACTGGTGTATGAGAAGGCCCAGGCGACTTCCGGTCAAAGAGGAGTCAGGAATAAGCGGAGTTATGACCTCAAGGTCCGAATTCATGACCTACAGCCAGGAGACAGGGCGCTGTTGCAGAACTTAGGCATTCCAGAGAAGCATAAGCTGACCGACCGATGGAGGTCACAACCATTTGTAATCTGTAAATAATTGCCAGGTTTGCCAATGTATCAACTCAAACCAGAAGGGAGTGTGGGGCCATTGAAGACATGGCACAGGAATCACTTGCTGCCCCTCTCCGAAGCAGTTTGTTTGCCTCCTACCTCGGATCCTTCTGAGCCCCTTTCAGCCTCTAATACCCCTAGACCTGTCACCAGATCTCAAACAACTCTTTCAGGGGAAATGGATGCCCAAGATCAGAGTGAAGACGAGGAATTGGAACTCGATTGGTTATGGTCCTCTCAAGTACCTGAACCCATGACCATGGCCTCTCCATCATCTGAAGTTATCACTGGGGACACTTTAAATGCTGAGGCTGCTGAGTTCATACCACTTGATACTCTTACTGAAGAATGGGAGGATGCCCTGGACTCTTTTCCAGTAGAGGACCCCAGGGAGTCCTTGTACCTCTCTGCACCTGAATTAGATGCCCCTGGACCAGCGGAACCCAATACACCTGACTTAATAGAGGGAGAATTGGAAGGACCCACTGCAGTTGAGACCCCGGCTCCTAGGAAGCAAAGAGAGAGAAGGACCATCCATCCCCCAAGAAGACTAACCTACACTCAAATGGGGGAGTGCTCGGAAGAGACTGTTGTTACAGCAAGAAGGACAGTAGATAAGCCTGGTCCCTCTACTGTGAATTTAGTAGAGGGCAACCCTAGCTCACTCCCTGGCACAGTTAGACAGGCCACTTCCACTAATGTGACCTGTGGGCAGGACAACCTCTCTCCCAAAGCTTGGTGGGAAGTTCCTCTGCCAGGCTCCTTTGTAGCCGTGAATTGTATTACGTGTGCATATGCTAACAATGATTTTTAACTGCTTATCTTTGGGGACTAAAGATTTTAAGTGGGGGGAGTTTGTAGCGGGGTGTCACTTTAAATGAGTACAAAGACTATTATACCCAGTATGCAGCGGGACACCCACAGTGCATTGCCCGGCGCAAGGTCTGCTTGGGAAGGACTATTTAAGCAGGGAGGAGCAACACGCGGGTCTCTTTTGGACACCGCCCTCCTAGCAAGTGGAGCCCACATTGGGGCCTGTTGCTTTGGACTAGGCTGGAGAGCCTGGGCCTAGGGGATCCGGAGAGCTTGCTGATTGTCACGGGAGAACCCAGAGTCGTCTCATCCATCAATCAGTCGAGAGGATCGGAGACTACGGGTATCCTGAGACTGCGTGCTGGAGCACCAACATCTGAAGTCGGGTGTATGGACTGGTCTGGTCGGGTGAGAGAGCACTTACTCAGTATTAATTGACTACCTTTTAGGCCCAGTATCCTTTGGTCAGGGCCCACCGTTACCGGAGTGTTACATTGCACACCAGAGGAACAGTGTGTTGTACAGCCAGAGTTACGTTTTCTTATTGCATGCTGGGTAACTAACAATTTAATACCTTTGGATTACAAATAACCTACAAAGTGCACCACCATTGCTAGCGAAGATCCTTCTCAATGAATTAAGTGTGTGTGAAATAGTCAGGCCTGACTGTTCAGCAGGGAGACATTGTTTGGGCGCCATAATGGCCCACGAGGGGGAAGCTCGCAAGTGTAGTTTACTAAGAGACATTCAGTGTGCATAAAACTGTTAGAACATAGTACTTGTTATTTGCTTGATTTTTAATATTGCAGGGCTCTGCATAGATAACTGTACCATTGTCTAACCTTATATCTTCTACTCAGTAAAAGTATTTGTGGTTAAGCAAACACATTGTGTGGTGTACTGTCTATCCCAGCTGAAGCAGTCAGCTCAGGTAATTTGATATTAACTGATTGTGTATGCTTTATTGCGGAGTGGTGATTCCTATAACATAGCGGGTTTCACACTTCCATTTGCGCTAGCTGTGCCAAGGGAGGTTAGAGCCAGTTCCTGGGGGTTGACAGCAGTGTGTTACAGGCCCAAAACTATACCTGTAGCCCTCTTAACTGGGGGTATTGCTATATATATATATATATATATATATATTGAAAGCACCATTTATTAAACAATAAAAACGTATAAAACAATAGACAGTATCATCAGTCTTGTACACATGCAATGCCTCCTCCAAGATTCCTCCAAAATGTGACATCCTCAGGAGCCTCTTCAGCTCATGAGGACATCACATTTTAATGACGAAACGCTGGGCGGTAACTTTCTGTGACATTAAATCCAGTTTCTGATGATAAGCTACAGCGGCCATGTTGGAGGAGGCTTGACATGTGTACAAGACTTGACCCAGGCTTGAGGCCTGCGAACCCAAACCCCTCTCCTGTTGAAGTTCTTCAGCAATCAATACTAAAAAGACACCCCCTAGACGAATGCCTCGTACACACGATCCGAAAATCGGACGACAGATCATCCGACTTTTTTTGTTTACTAGTCGCAAGTAGAAATTGAATAGGTTACTAAAGTCCCGAACATTCTCGTACAACAGAAAAAATAAATCGGAAGTGATGTCATGTGTTGTAATGTATTTGTGTTGTATTTTCGGACGACAACTGTACTAACTAAACGAAAATCGTACGATTAGGTATCGTACGAGGAAATTTTTCGTGCATGCCAGTTAAATTTTTTTCGGATGAACTGTCATGATTGGCTCATGGAAGCCCTGTACTAACGATCCGATTATCGTACGATTCTTCCTCGGACGACATTTTTCATACGATATTCGGATCGTGTGTACGGGCCATAAGCCTAAAGTTTTGGTGTGCATGGGACTTTGCTCACGTGACTGGCAGCTTCTGTACTACTTGGGAGAACCTGTCTATTTCCAGTGGCCCCTCCAGAGGTAAGCACTATTATTATTATACAGGATTTATATAGTGCCAACAGTTTATGCAGTGCTTTACAATATACACTACACCATTAGCAGCATCATAATTGCTGTTATTAGCCAAAACCACCCCCAGCTTTGGAGAAAAAAAAAATAATTTGTGTGCATAACTTAAACCAAGAATGTTCACACTACTTTCTGAAACTGTTACCTAGCTACAGCAATCACACCATCCTGATTGAAGTTGCATTAATCTTTTATTTGCACTATTAAAAAATGTAAGTCTGTTTTTGAAGAGGAAAGTAGGAATTTATGACTCATCAACCAACCTGCTGCTGATACTTTGATGCAACACTATCCTGTACCACAAAAAAAGCCCTTGAGCTAAATGGTGATAGTCCGTTAAAGTTTAAAAATATCCCTCAGTGAAGACGAACTATAGTGACATTATGGAAAATTCCTTATTAGTGTAACCTGGACTATGACGGATAACCGCTGTGGAACTTTTCTTTGTTGCTGTTGTATTATCCTTCTGCAGTGTACACAGCGTTAAACTGAATTTGCAATAATGCAGAAGTGCAGCAGCCATCATTAAGGAGACCACTTTGCAATGCTCGTGTATGTAGTTTCTCTAATGCAAGAAGTAGCCATCTTGGTTGGGTCTGGATCGATCCTGGGTAGGGATAAGCCGAACACCCCCGGTTCGGTTCGCACCAGAACATGCAAACAGGCAAAAAATTTGTTCGAACACGCGAACACCGTTATAGTCTATGGGACACGAACATGAAAAATCAAAAGTGCTCATTTTAAAGGTTAATATGCAAGTTATTGTCATAAAAAGTGTTTGGGGATCCAGGTCCTGCCCCAGGGGACATGGATCAATGCAAAAAAAAGTTTTAAAAACTGAAGTTTTTTCGGGAGCAGTGATTTTAATAATGCTTAAAGTGAAACAATAAAAGTGATATATTCCTTTAAATTTCGTACCTGGTGGGTGTCTAAAGTATGCCTGTAAAGTAGCACATCGTTCCCGTGTTTAGAACTGTCCCTGCACAAAATGTCATTTCTGAAGGAAAAAAAGTAATTTAAAATTACTCGCGGCTATAATAAATTGTTGGGTCCCCGACAATACAGATCAAAGTCATTGAAAAAAACGTCAGGGGTCCCGCCCACAGTCCATTACCAGGCCCTTTGGGTCTGGTATGAATATTAAGGGGAGCCTTGAACCAAAAAAAAAAGCGTGGGGGTCCCACCCAAAATCCATATCAGACCCTTCAGGTCTGGAATGGATATTAAGGGGAACCCTGCACCAAAATAAAAAAAAATGGCGTGGAGTCCCCCCCCAAAAATCCATACCAGACCCTTATCCGAGCACGCAACCTGGCAGGCCGCAGGAAAAGAGGGGGGACGAGAGAGAGCGCCCCCCTCCTGAACCGTACCAGGCCACATGCCCTCAACATGGGGAGGATGTCCCCATGTTGACGGGGACAAGGGCCTCATCCCCACAACCCTTGCTTGGTGGTTGTGGGGGTCTGCGGGTGGGGGGCTTATCGGAATCTGGAAGCCCCCTTTAACAAAGGGGACCCCCAGATTCCAGCCCCCCTATGTGAATTGGTAACGGGTACATTGTACCCCTACCATTTCACAAAGAAAGTGTAAAAATTGTAAAAAAACACACAGACACAGTTGGGATAAGTCCTTTATTAAAAATAAAAAAATAAAAACTCAAAAAAACATTGCAGCGATGTAATCCAGTCTGTCCAGCGTTTTTCTCTATGTCCCGCAGTGATCCGATGTCCAGCGATGCTGCAGTCTCCAGTCTCCACTCCACACGAAACTCCCATGACGTAAGAGGGGCAGGGTCACCCGTCACATCATAGGGTAAGCCCCGGCTTTCCCCGCTTGCCGGGGAATACCCAAAGACGTAGGCGGATGACCCCGCCGTGTGACGTCATGGGCGGGGTCACCCACCTACGTCATTGGGTATTCCCCAGGAAGCAGGGAAAGCCGGGGCTTACCCTAAGATGTGACAGGTGACCCTGCCCCCTCTTACGTCATGGGGGTTTCGTGTGGAGTGGAGACTGGAGACTGCAGCATCGCTGGACATCGGATCACCGCGGGACATAGAGAACAACGCTGGACAGACTGGATTACATCGTTGGAATGTTTTTTTTATTTTTTTATTTTTAATAAAGGACTTATCCCAACTGTGTCTGTGTTGTTTTTATTTTTTTTTACACTTTCTTTTGAAATGGTAGGGGTACAATCAGAGGCGTATCTTGTGAAATTGGCGCCTATGGCAAGCACTGAAACTGCTCCCCTGTCAAAACATTGTAAACCCATCTTTCAGATAACCTTAACAAAAAAAACAGCTAACAAAACTACAAGTCAAGCTCTTTAATCTTTCAATTAACAAATTATGGATTGGCGCTACATAAAATTTAAAACCGCAATTACAACCCCTGTTGCTTTTAGCAGGTGTTGTACCCACTGACAGTGTTTACAAATTCAAATAAATGGCAGCGCTCTGCGCTCCAAAACTGCGTGCAGTGTGGATTTTAAGGGGTTAAAATGCACATGTGAAAGAGCCCCTACATATTCCTGCATGTCAATGGTGAAGGGCAGCTCAAACAAAATGTCATGCCTTTTGCTGAACCACGAATAAACAGCAGGTGCACATCACTGATCACAAAGTTGTCTCACAAAAATTGTAAAGATATTGCATTTCTGGGGTTTTTTTTGTTTTTTTTTTACAGTACATCTCAGCAGATATAAAGGTCCACTTTTTGAAAGCCACACAGAGCAGACTTGCTATGCTGTATGTACATCGTGCACTGTCCTGTGTAAAATGTGCTCTTCCCTCTTTGGGTGCCAGAAGGATCAGCAAGGTGATCTTTGTCCTAGTGTGCAGTGATTCGGTGTGCTGGTTACTTGAGATGAACACACAGCTTACACCAAGGATGGGGCATAGGAATTTTGGTGAATATTTTCTATGACACAGATGGCACCTTGGCATTGTAATTGAAGAGGGGGGCCTAGAATTGTGACAGGAGGGGGGTACCTGGGCAGTGTGACAGGAGAGGGGGGTACCTGGGCAGTGTGACAGAAGAGGGTTACCTGGGCAGTGTGATAGGAATGGGGGGGTACCCGGGCAGTGTGACAGGAGTGGGGGGGTAACTGGGCAGTGTGACAGGAGTGGGGGGGGTACCTGGGCAGTGTGACAGGAGTGGGGGGTACCTGGGCAGTGTGACAGGAGGGGGGGTACCTGGGCAGTGTGACAGGAGTGGGGGGGTACCTGGGCAGTGTGACAGGAGTAGGGGGGTACCTGGGCAGTGTGACAGGAGGGGGGTACCTGGGCAGTGTGACAGGAGTGGGGGGGTACCTGGGCAGTGTGACAGGAGTGGGGGGGGTACCTGGGCAGTGTGACAGGAGTGGGGGGTACCTGGGCAGTGTGACCGGAGTGGGGGGTACCTAAGCAGTGTGACAGGAGTGGGAGGTACCTGGGCGGTGTGACAGGAGTGGGGGGGACTTGGGCAGTGTGATAGGAGTGGGGGGTACCTGGGCAGTGTGACAGGAGTGGGGGGTACCTGGGCAGTGTGACAGGAGTGGGGGGTACCTGGGCAGTGTGATAGGAGTGGGGGGTACCTGGGCAGTGTGAAAGGAGTGGGGAGTACCCGGGCAGTGTGACAGGAGTGGGGGGTACCCAGGCAGTGTGATAGGAGTGGGGGGGTACCTGGGCAGTGTGACAGGAGTGGGGGGGTACCTGGGCAGTGTGACAGGAGTGGGGGGGTACTTGGGCAGTGTGACAGGAGTGGGGGGTACCTGGGCAGTGTGACAGGAGTGGGGGGGTACCCGGGCAGTGTGACAGGAGTGGGGGGTACCCGGGCAGTGTGATAGGAGTGGGGGGGTACTCGGGCAGTGTGATAGGAGTGGGGGGGGTACCCGGGCAGTGTGACGGGGGGAGTACCTGGGCAATGTGACAGGAGTGGGGGGTACCTGGGCAGTGTGACAGGAGTGGGGGGGGGTACCTGGGCAATGTGACAGGGGGGCAGACTAACATAAGGAGGACAGACAGTGTGACAGGAGGACACGTGGAGGGGACACACTATTCACTCTCATGTGCAGGGCACTGTGTACACCGGCCCTCATATCACACATAACACACAGTATTCACAAAGAATGCTCAGAATTCCCCCCTCACCCCCCCATCTCTCCTCCTGCTTGTCAGGTTGTTTCTCTTACTGTGGCTGACTATGGTCTCTTGGAAGATCTGTTTCTGGTCGGCCGTCTGTACAATAACAGCATGCTCATCGGCCGATCATGGAGCTTTCATCTGAGATCCAGCGCCGATGTCCCATAATTCTTCATTGACACTGTGACCTCAACAATGTGCAGAGTAATCTGACAGGTTGCCGACCAGGCTCTAAAGGGGGAGGGGGAGGGCTGGACCGAGTTCACTGCTAGAATCCCTCTTCTTCAGCAGCTTCTTCCTCAGCATAAGCTGAGTTTTCAGTAAAGTCGTCCAGGGCTGGGGTGCCCTCAGTGTCCGCCGCACACTTCTTCTCCCCCCCTTAGGATCCTGGCGGCTTCTGTCCAGTGTCTGAGTTTGCATTGACGGAGTTGCTGGAATAGATTTTCTGCAGCTCCTCAAGAAAAAAAGCCATGGCTCACGAGAGCCCCCTTCATATTGCGCCCATGGCACTTGCTATGTCTGCCATACCCTGGATATGCCACTGGGTACAATGTACCCGTTACCAATTCACATAGGAGGGGGGCCGGAATCTGGGGGTCCCCTTTGTTACAACATAGAAGACAGAGGGCAAGAGTGAGTGCTACACACTAAAATCTCACCATTTTTTTATCTTGTCACTCTTTCATGTTTCAGTGCATTGTGTGTTCACCAACCTGCACTGGATGTCTGTGAAAGAAGGACTTGGCTCCAATGTTATTAAAGACTTATCAACCTCCTCAGTTTTCTAATACTGATCATCCACTGCCCTACTGACACCATTCACTTCTCTACTGACACCATCCACTGCCCTACTGACACACTGCCCTACTGACACACTGCCCTACTGACACTGTCCACTGGAAAAACACAAGGAGAGAGGCGCCTCTGGGTGTAGCAGTATTAAAACAATTTATTTAGGCAGTGAACAAAAGCCACTCACATTTTGTTGGTAAAAAACAAGCATGTAGAACTTCCCAATCAAGGGAAAGGAGGGATCATCAGATGTGTCAGTCCACTTCTCTTCCTGCTGGGGTGCTAGGGTGCTCTGGATTCGCTCGCACCGCTGACAGATGTATAGAAGAGGCTAGCTGCGATGGAGGAGGAAATCCGAAGTGAGGCTTGGAGCGTGATGGTGTAGCAGGCGAGGGGTGCTGACGTCACTGGAATGCGATGCGTTTTGTGAGGTACAGGCTGCGAGTGACGTGGCAGCCGCACTCCTTTATCAAGCTATAGGAGAGGGAGGTGTGCAGCTAGATTATATTGCGAGGAAGGGGGGTGGGGGGCGGGCGGAGCAGGAAAAGGAAGAGGCGGAATGGTCAGTGGGGGTGTGATTGACACACAAAGGAACAAATAATCAGCTAATGGCAGTACAATGATAAGGTGGTGTGATGTTATAATGGTATACGGTGTCAGAGCAGGACACACCATGGGACTGAGAAATGACAATGGCTTGGCAGAAACATTACATTAATAAAAATCCATCCCCCCCTTCCCCCCCCCCCTTTCCAATCCATTTAATATTAATTATATCACACCATCCAGCCCATCCTCCATCATCATTATTATTATTAACTTATTAATTTTCTCCTTTTTTTAATCTTCACTAATATTGATATTCTCCATGTCATTTATTAAGCATCATTCCATTCGTTAGTCCACCTGCCATAACTTCTTCATGTGAAAATCGTTCACCATTATAGACACTTTTCATAGTATCCATTAACAACACATTGTTTCTGCCAAGCCATTGTCATTTCTCAGTCCCACGGTGTGCCCTGCTCTGACACCGTATACCATTATAACATCACACCACCTTATCATTGCATCGTAGCTAGCCTCTTCTATACATCTGTCAGCGGTGCGAGCGAATCCAGAGCACCCTAGCGCCCCAGCAGGAAGAGAAGTGGACTGACACATCTGATGATCCCTCCTTTCCCTTGATTGGGAAGTTCTACATGCTTGTTTTTTACCAACAAAATGTGAGTGGCTTTTGTTCACTGCCTAAATAAATTGTTTTAATACTGCTATACCCAGAGGCGCCTCTCTCCTTGTGTTTTTCCTGCAGAACTGGAACATGGTCTCTGTTCCCCTTTGACGGCAGCCCTGGGAGTGTAACTTTAACCCCTGATATACCCTTCACCTCCAGTACTTGGACTTTTAACTAACTTTTCACCTAAGTCTACTAGCTGTGTCTATCACTATGTACACTTAGTTACTACCATATTGTTTGGATATTTGAGTCTCTGGTATTTTTGCGCATTTTTACTTGTATAGTGACACTGTCCACTGCCCTACTGACACCATCCACTGCCCTACTGACACTTTCCATTGCCTTACTGACACCGTCCACTGCCCTACTGACACCGTCCACTGCCCTACTGACACCATCCACTGCTCTACTGACACCCTCCACTGCCCTACTGACACCATTCACTGCCCACTTTTAAGGTAGGTTAAGTTTAAAAGTAGTTATACTTTTACAGTGACATTTGTTTTTTTTAATCTAAGCATATTTTTTGGGTTAAGAAAGTATTGGTTTTATTTTACCATGCCCCTTAAGGCCCTCCCACTGTTAAAGCAATTTGGCCACACACACCGTTCTCTGTGACACGCATTGCACACTGCATTACTACTCTCCTTGGGGCACCCCTGGAGTCAGGGGGGGTGCCAAGCTTAGTCTTTGCCCTTTGTGAAAGAATGTCTAGCTTCACCACTGGTTGCAACAGATCACTTATAATGGTGTTCTGTCCCTTACGTTTATCACAAAGCAATAAACTAACTATTAATAGAGCACTATTACTGTGATCTATTGCTGCAGGGGGAGGCAGGGCAGAGATGGATCATTTTCTACCTGTTTAAAGGTAAAGTATAGCTTATTGCTAATAAATATATATTTTAAGTTATTATGCCAGTATTTTTGCTTAAAGTCACTTTTGCTGTGACCTTCACATTTTATGTTGTACACAGATTGACCAATCTATATACCGTACGTTTATAAACTGATGTGTTATAGTGTTTTTTTAATATACAGTATGTAATCAATCTTTGTGTCAGGGTCACCTGTGGCCAGGTGACAGATGCACACCGTAGGGGGACAGGAGTGCACCGCGAGGTAGTGAACCCTATGGCTGGCTTCTGCGGATAGGAAACTGGGTGGTTGTGGAAAGCGGGACCAGAGGAGCACAACCGGGATCCCAACGGAAGCGAGAGCCAAGATTCCCCAGGGCGCGGAGTCTAAGACCCAGCTGGTCTTCTCCAGGGCCTCTAGTGGTGAGGATGTTACGCTGCAGGCTGGGACCAGGTCATGGCCCCTGGAGTTTCCTAGCTCACGCCCCGTAGGATAAGGGGAAAAGAGGGGAAGCAGCAGCACACGATAGAGAGAACCGAATAACAAGCTGAAGGTCAGGGGCCACAAGCAGACAAGGATAACGAAGAACGAGCCGAAGGTCAAGGGTCATGAGCAGACAGGGATAGTCGGGGACAAGCCAATAACGTAACAGAGAGACAGACGTAGCACACGGCAGGCAGGAACCCAAACACACAATGCCTAACAAACACGTTGATCAGTAAAGCAGGCTTGCAGTGCACAGGTTAATATAGTGTTCAGTGATAGGGCCTGGGGTGGAGTCAGGCTGGGAGGAGATTATAAAGGAAGCCAGGTGAAGGAGGTCTGGTCTCTAGATGAACACATGAGGAGGAAGGTAAGATGGCAGACAGACATTAATGCATATCCATGACAGTACCCTCCCTCTTACGAGGCCTCCCCCTTCCCCGCCTGGGCCCAGGTTTAGAGGGAAACTTCAGATGAAACTCCTTTAACAGACGAGGTGCAAAGACCTCAGATGCAGTGATCCAAGACCTCTCCTCAGGACCAAACCCTTTCCAATGAACGAGGTACTGAAGAACGCCTTTACAGAGTCGGGAGTCCAGAATTTGACTGATCTCGTACTCCTGATTATCCTCAGAGACAGGCGCCACGGTAGGGAGAGGACGAGAGAATTTATTGAGGACTAAAGGCTTTAGAAGAGCAACATGAAAGGAGTTAGTGATTTTAAGGCTCTTAGGAATCTGGAGTTTGAAACAAACCGGATTCAGTTTAGCAGTTACCGTGTATGGACCGATGAATCGTGGAGCAAACTTCAGAGAAGGAACTCGGAGCTTGATGTTCCTGGTAGAGAGCCAGACTTTGTCCCCTGGCTGAAGAGAAGGCGGTTTACGCCTGCGGCGGTCGGCAAAGCCTTTGAATTTTTCAGCAGCTGCCCGGAGGGAATCATGAACGTGACCCCAAACGGAATTGAGAGACTCCTGAACCGAAGCCAAAGCTGGAATGTCTGGAGAACAGATCATGGGAAGAGGAAGTTGAGGGTGTTTTCCATAAACTGTGAAAAAGGGTGTCTTCTGCGAACTGGTATTCACATGATTGTTATGGGAGAATTCTGCCCACGGGAGTAGAGAGGACCAATCGTCATGGTGAGAAGACACAAAGGTGCGAAGAAAGACCTCTAACTCCTGATTAACCCTCTCAGTCTGTCCATTGGATTGGGGATGGTAAGAAGAAGAAAAATCCAAGACAATATTGAGGGATTTGCAAAAGGCTCTCCAAAAACGAGACGTGAATTGGACTCCCCTGTCGGAAACAATATGAGAAGGGACCCCATGTAGGCGGAGAATTTCCCGAATGAAAATGGGAACCAAGGCAGGGGCAGAAGGAAGACCAGGAAGAGGAACAAAATGAGCCATCTTGGAGAATCGATCGATTACCACCCAAATGACTGTATTATTCTCAGACAGTGGGAGATCGGTGATAAAATCCATGGCAATATGGACCCAGGGTTCCTTAGGAATGGGCAAGGGCATGAGGAGACCAGCAGGAGCTTGTGTGGAGGATTTGGACTGAGCACAGACATGACAAGCTTTAACGTAGTCTTTGACGTCTGAGCGGAGATTAGGCCACCAGTAGTGACGACTGATGAGTAGGAAGGATCGGAGGAATCCAGAATGCCCTGCCACCTTGGAATCATGTCCCCAATGAAGGATCTTAGCTCTTAGCTCAGTGGGGACAAAGGTCTTACCAGGCGGAATTTTAGACTTCAGGGTGGTAGAGTGGGCAACAATGCATGAGGTGGGAATGATCGGCTCAGGTTCAGGGGCGGACTCCTCGTCCAAAGTGTCAAATGACCTAGAGAGCGCATCAGCCCGACCGTTGCAGGAACCAGGTTTGTAGGTAATCGTGAAATTAAAACGGGCAAAGAAGAGACTCCACCTGGCCTGTCTAGGATTCAGACATTTAGCATTCTGTAGATACTGTAAATTCTTGTGATCGGTAAAGATCGTTATGGAGTGAGGGGAACCCTCCAAGAGATGACGCCACTCCTCTAACGCCAATTTAATTGCGAGAAGTTCCCGATCACCGATGGCATAATTCCTCTCTGCCTGAGAATTTTTTTTGGAGAAGAACGCACATGGTTGGCGTCTCTTCTCAAAGATTTGAAGAAGCACAGCTCCCACCCCCATTGAAGAAGCGTCCACTTCAATAAAAAATGCATTCCCAGGATTTGGTCTCCTCAAGAGGGGGCCAGAAACAAAGGCCTGTTTCAGGTTGTGAAATGCAGAGACAGCTTCGGGAGGCCAGTCTCTGGCATTCACACCCTTCTTGGTCAAAGCGATAATAGGCGCGGCAATGGAAGAGTAATTCCTTATGAACTGCCTATAATAATTAGTGAAGCCAAGAAAGCGCTGTGTGGCCTTGAGGCTAGCAGGAAGAGGCCAGTTGGTGATAGCCAAGACCTTCCCAGGGTCCATACGAAGCCCGAACATGAGAAGAAGCACCCCAAAAACAGGACCTCAGAACATTCAAAGGAACATTTCTCCAGCTTGGCATAGAGATTGTTCTCTCTAAGACGTTGAAGTACAGTGCGGACATGGTTTCTGTGGATGAGCAGATTCTCAGAAAAGATCAGAATGTCATCCAGATAGATGACAACAAACTGGTACAGCAGATCTCTGAAGATTTCATTGACAAAGTTTTGAAACACGGCTGGAGCATTACACAGACCAAAAGGCATCACCAGATATTCGTAATGCCCGTCTCTAGTGTTGAATGCAGTCTTCCATTCGTCACCCTCCCGTATTCGAATGAGATTGTACGCGCCTCTGAGATCCAACTTGGGGAAAATGGAGACACCCTTCAACCTATCGAATAGCTCAGATATTAAGGGTAAGGGGTATCGATTTTTAATAGTAACCGCATTTAAACCCCGATAATCGATGCAGGGTCTTAAGGTACCATCCTTTTTGGCAACAAAAAAGAACCCTGCCCCTGCAGGCGATGAGGATTTCCGGATGAAACCTCTCTCCAGATTCTCTGCTACATACTCCGACATGGCCTGGGTCTCTGGGATGGACAGAGGGTAGGTACGACCCCTGGGTAGAGTTGCTCCGGGGACAAGATCAATAGCACAGTCAAAAGACCTGTGGGGAGGAAGCACCTCAGCTGATTTTTTACAGAACACATCCCGGTAATCGCTGTATGCGGCGGGAAGATCAGAAGAAAGAGAAGTGGCAGCAACCGGAAGACTCTCCTTGGGGGTCACCTTGAGAAGACACGATGAGAAACATGAGGAACCCCAGGCCAGGATCTGCCCAGAGACCCAGTCCACATGTGGAGAGTGGAGCTGTAGCCAAGGGAGGCCCAATACAACTGGGGTAGAGGCCTTGGGTAGAATAAGAAAGGATATCCACTCCTGGTGGAGAATCCCTACCGACATCCTAATGGGTAGCGTCTGGAAGCGAATAGGGCCCCCTGGGAGAACAGTGCCATCAATTGCCGAGACTACCAATGGGGTAGTGAGAGGTGAAAGGGTAAGCTTCATAGAAGAAGCAGTTCTCCAATCCATAAAATTGCCGGCAGCCCCGGAATCCAGGTATGCAAGGGTTGACTGAGGAGAAGTGCCTACATGAAGGAACACCGGCAAGAGCAGGCGAGAAGGTGATGTTTCTGGGTCCAATACTCCACCTTCCAAATGTATTAGACCCGAGCGTTTCCCGGACGAAGCGAGCAGGAGTCACGAAAATGACCCTTGCCCCCACAATAGAGGCACAAGCCCAGAGTTCTGCGCCTAGCACGTTCTTCGGGGGTTAGTCTGGTCCGGCCCAGCTGCATAGGTTCTTCAGCAGGTAGAGGATGCTCCACGGAATGAAGGGAGGGGAGCTCAGACTGGCTAGGACCCAGAGAGTGCTGGCGTCTTTTTTCTAAGGACCTCTCTTGAAAACGAATTTCGATCTGGTTGCATAATGAAATTACATCGTCCAGACCGACGGGAATGGCTCTTCCCGCTAATTCGTCTTTCACTCGGTCAGAGAGGCCATGTAAAAAGGTAGCGACCAGGGCCTCATTATTCCAGCTCAATTCAGCTGTGTGGATACGGAACTGAAGAGCATATTGCCCCACTGAACTAGATTCTTGGCGAAGACGTAAGACAGCACTAGCCGCTGAAGAAGCCCGAGCCGGCTCTTCGAAGATATTACGAAAGAGCTTCAAGAATTCGGACAGACTGGAAACCACCGGATCGTTCCTCTCCCACAGGGGGGCAGCCCAGGCCAAAGCTTCACCGGAGAGGAGGGAAATGATATAGGCTACCTTAGCCCGGTCAGACAGGAAGCTTTGAGGCTGAAGCTCAAAATGAATAGTGCATTGGCTGAGAAACCCCCTGCAGGCCTTGGAGTCCCCAGAGAAACGGAACGGAGCTGGCAATCTTAGTGAGTGTGAGGCTGCGACTGGTGCGATAGGTACAGCCGCTGGTTGTACTTGGGGTTGCGGATTCGGGGTTCCCAAGGAGACCTGAAGCTGCTCGAATCGAGAAGCCAGATCCTGGAGGAATCGCATCACCTGGGTCTGATTTGATTCCTGGGTCTCAAGTCTGCGAACTATGCCCTGCAATGGATCATCCGCGGGAAGCGGGATGTCAGCCGGGTTCATGGCTGATCAAACTGTCAGGGTCACCTGTGGCCAGGTGACAGATGCACACCGTAGGGGGACAGGAGTGCACCGCGAGGTAGTGAACCCTATGGCTGGCTTCTGCGGATAGGAAACTGGGTGGTTGTGAAAAGCGGGACCAGAGGAGCACAACCGGGATCCCAACGGAAGCGAGAGCCAAGATTCCCCAGGGCGCGGAGTCTAAGACCCAGCTGGTCTTCTCCAGGGCCTCTAGTGGTGAGGATGTTACGCTGCAGGCTGGGACCAGGTCGCGGCCCCTGGAGTTTCCTAGCTCACGCCCCGTAGGATAAGGGGAAAAGAGGGGAAGCAGCAGCACACGATAGAGAGAACCGAATAACAAGCTGAAGGTCAGGGGCCACAAGCAGACAAGGATAACGAAGAACGAGCCGAAGGTCAAGGGTCACAAGCAGACAGGGATAGTCGGGGACAAGCCAATAACGTAACAGAGAGACAGACGTAGCACACGGCAGGCAGGAACCCAAACACACAATGCCTAACAAACACGTTGATCAGCAAAGCAGGCTTGCAGTGCACAGGTTAATATAGTGTTCAGTGATAGGGCCTGGGGTGGAGTCAGGCTGGGAGGAGATTATAAAGGAAGCCAGGTGAAGGAGGTCTGGTCTCTAGATGAACACATGAGGAGGAAGGTAAGATGGCAGACAGACATTAATGCATATCCATGACACTTTGTTTTACATATAAACCTGTATTACAAATAATACAGGACAAAGGCATTCCAAAGCACTATGGGTTATCTATAGAGACATCACAGCAGTTACTGCCTGGCTTTTATCTCTCTTTGTCTAATTGAAACCTCAGATGGAACTGTCTCATGAGGAATAAGTTAATGTGGTTACTCAATCATCTGTGTGCAAATTTCAGCTTGAGCTATGAAGCTGTTCATGACAGGAGAGTCTGTAAACAATAAAAAGGAACATGATTACCCCACCTGCTAATTCAAAAGGAGAATACATGTTATATTTATCAGCAACATAGAAAATGTATTTAATCAGTCAAATATCCTATAGGTTTTCGTAAATGAAAAAAAGTAGGGAATGTTTAATTTACAAAGCAAGGCTAGGGCTACACTGTTGATTACATCTTTTTGCTATGGAAATATTTAACTGCTTACTGACATTTTGCTCATTAGAGTCACAGCAAATGGGATAACTGCCAACAAGTTGTAGACATAAATCGTCCATGTATCCTTAGCCTAAATGTTCACCTTGTAAAATGAAAGTTCACTTAGTTTAGAGAAGAAAGTAAAGCCGTGTTAAGCTCACCATGCACATTACAGTCAGGCTGTAAAATCTATGCACAATCTCCTTTCAATTTACATAGATGTAAAATGAGGACCTACCTAAACAATCCACATGCCCTGCACGTTAATGGAAGATCTAAATGAGACTGAGTACAACTTTAATGTGTATAGTGAGTTTAATAGGGGTTTGCTTCTACATCATTGGATGATTAAAGTGAATGCACATTTTTTTAATGAACTTTGCATTTGTATTAATAAATAATAAAGCATTATTGTTGTAAAGCATTGCAAAGCAGAAAGCAAAAAAAAAAGTACAAAGATGGCTGCCCTTGTTTAAAAAATGCAGTAAATTGAGAATGCTTTCAAAAATAAAAGTGTTAATAGTTTTTTGATCAATTAAAAAATGGAAAGTAAATGAACAGAAGAGAAATCCAAATCAAATCAATATTTGGTGTAACCACCTGTAGCGGTACCCTCACTCTCCCTCTTTCCTACGGTGTATGGCTTGCGTGTAGGGGTACCTGGGAGAGGAGAGTGCAGGGACACTACGCCAAGCTCTTCCCTCGTGTGTATAAGAGGGTTGAGCAAAGTTAGTTGAATTACCTCCGGGTCTGTCCACTGCATACGAAGCCTTAGTTGTCCCATGGAGATGTGTCTGCCAATAATAGAGCCCCACACCAATCGAAAGTCCAACACTCCTTTATTTCTCATACAGTACGGTGAACACACTCAGTTGAACTTTCAATAACAGACGAACATGGGGTGTGGGAATGAGTAGGCCCAGGCACAACTAAGCTCTCCTATTCCTTTTTAGCGAATAGGCCTGGCGCACGGTCTCTGCCACCGACCGTGATGGTGGTCTCTGCTACAGACCGGATGAACTGTTGAGGCCCCTGCCACGGGCCTAATAGCAGGCCCCTGCCACTGACC
Organism: Rana muscosa; assembly: GCA_029206835.1. Classification (NCBI taxonomy): domain Eukaryota; kingdom Metazoa; phylum Chordata; class Amphibia; order Anura; family Ranidae; genus Rana; species Rana muscosa. The sequence goes on from CM055117.1 coordinate 458,378,279, forward strand.
TGAGTGAAATAGTTTGACCGCTGCCACCGGTCATTGAACGTGGACTGAACTTCCTCTCTGAACTTGGCCCCTGTTCGGGAAAGATATCCCTCCAGGCGGTCTCCAGAGGTACACCCGGCACTGGCAATCTGCTGCACCAGGTCTTCGGGTGAGTCCCTTCTCCGGTCCCTTACGCCTCTGGATTCGGGTGCCCCACTCCCGGGGCCCCCTAGGATGATCCCTCCCTTGCGGGACCCAGCGGAAGGTACTGGGCCCCAGGCCTCCGGCCGAGTACCTCACCCCAGACTGAAGGTGTCTGGGATGGAACACGAACTCCAAGTGCCCAGGCCTAGGCCGCCTGGACACCGACCGCAACAACAGCCCTCAGGCTGAAGGTGCCTGGGACTTCCACCTCGTGGCAAAGATGTCCGCCCCCTTTATACCCTCTCCCAGGATGCACGGCGGGTTCCCCGCCCCGCCGTACAACCGCTGCGAGAGGTCACAAAAGGTACGGCACTGCAGTGATGGTTCAACCCCGGCCCAAAGTGACAGCGCCACCTGCTGGGCCGCAGGGAACTATGCATCACTGGTGTCCTCACCAGTTTAAAAAGTACATACCCGCTACACTCTCCCCCCTGTTATTTGACACTGGTCCCCAGTGTCTGGAGCAAACTATGCCCAAAAAGGGCCATCATAGCCTGATCCAGAGACCGACTAACGAATTTCAAAAATAAAAAAGTTTTTGAAAGCTAACCAAACAGTTGTGCCTGAACCTGACATAAAAGGGAAGGGAAGGAAACAAACAACACATAACCACATTATCAGAATCACATATTCACATCAACATTCCCTTACATCCATCCTGACTAAGACCCACCCCATTCTCAGTGGTCTTGATGAGATGTTCTCCTGCAGAGGGGAAAATAATGTTAAACACACACATCCCTGACACATATGTTTGTGTAAGAATGAAAGAACCTCTCCGTAGAGAAACCCTTTCCTTCTCTATGGCCTCGTACACACGACCGATTTTCTCGTCGTAAAAAACACGTCGTTTTTTTCGACGAGATTCTTGTTAAGCTTGTCGATTTTCTCGTCAAGCTTTCTATGCGTACACACTGTCATTTCCCAATTTCCTCGTGGTTCTCTGCGCTCACGTCCAGCACGTACGACGGCACTATAAAGGGGAAGATCTTTTTTCTTGGCGCCACCCCTTGGGCTGCTTTTGCTGATCTCGTGTTACCGTGTGTGAAGTAAAAGTTTGGGAAGAGACGATTCGCACTTTTCAGTCTTCGTGCTTTCAGTTCGTTTTAGCGTGACGAATGTGCTATCTCCTTTACGAAGGCTTGTTTTACCAGAAGATGCGCTCCCGTCTCATAGTTGCTTGTGAGCATGCGCGCTTTTGGAAGAGTCGTAAAAGCATACACACGAACCATTTTCTCGTCACAAAACAGGCCGACGAGAAACACGACGAGGAAATCTGGACTCCTGACGAGAAAATAGAGAGCAGGTTCTCTATTTTCTTGTCGAGATTCTCGTCAAGTTTCTCGTCGTAAAACCATACACACGAACGTTTTTCTAGACAAAAAAACTCTCGCGGCACTTTTCTTGACTGTTTACGACGAGAAAATCGGTCGTGTGTACGAGGCCTAAGTGTGTGAGTGAACAGTGAATATCGGTGCGCAACACTGCCACCTGGTGACAGTGTCACGGTAACTGCACTGGTTGAAGATCTTCTTCTCTCTTTGAACTTTCTTTTTTACCCCAAAGTCCATGATCACTTTGCAGGATGGAAGAATGAAGAACAAACAATGGTAACAGTCCTTCAATTCCTCCAGAGAGCACAAACACCCATAACGCGGGTACAGTCACTGGGTTCCCCGGGAAACAACCCCCGAAAGTTCAGTAGCAACAAACACTAGGCATGGAGTCTTTTCTCCTACAAGTAGAACCTGGGATGCGGCAAGACAAGGGGCTTGAAGTGCTTATCCACAGTCTCTATGTAATATTCGACATCCTCCCCTTCTTTCCGTCGAATCAACAGTTTATCAGCATGGATGTGCCGACCCAACATCCACTATGCTTTACAGTCCTTGAAACGCTGAGAGGCTTTGGGGGAGCACTCTAGGTACCTGTGGGCGTGTGGGACCTGAAGGTGCGTCCACACAAATTCGTTGTACCAGCGGTCCCGGCAGACTTCCACTTCATACAGAAGCTCTTTAGGTAAGTACGGGTACTCCCACCCGTACTCGGTAGCAACTTTTTGACCGAACAGACGCTGAAGTCTCGCCAGCGGAGGCATAGTGGCCCGATCTCCCTCACCTGGTTGGACGATGGCGTCTGGGTGGCGAGGTGCCTTGACCACCTCCACTCTAGGCATCGGCGGCCGCAACATCAGTCTCTTTTCCCCGGTGCCAGATGCAGGAGGCACCGGAGGTAGAAGGGCAGACTGGGGACGGAATCCCTTCTCAGGCGCTGGTGCCTCCACCCGGGGTGTACTATCCCCTGTAGACATGGGTGGATCCCTGACTTTACGGGACAAGGAGAGCGGCATCTTGTCCCAGCTCTTCTTTGCAAAAAGTTCATCAATGATGACATCGTCTCCCGGATCGGAAAGCGATTCCAGGTCGGAGGTGTCATACTCCTCCGCGGGCAAGTAGCCTGTAGTGGAGGCTGAATTGCTACCTCCTGCAGGCACACAGGGCCGTGACTCCCCGACACCTCCGTCCCAACACCAAGTCCCTTTGTCCGGCTTACCTTGGCCCAAAGCTGAGAAGGGATGTCCGGGACTCTTCCTACCGGATCCATCCGGGGCGGGCGTAGGCAAGCAGGTTGATCCACCGCGAACGCTGGACGGGGCAACCAAGCCGGTCTTCCTCTTTGGCGGTGGGCGTTGTGAAGCAGTGGCGACCGAGTCAGCATCCTCGGATTTCTCCCATACCTCTGTAATTGCGACCTCCCCTGCGGTCGCTGCAGTGCGCACAGGGATGGCTGTAAAAGCTGTGATTTCTCCTTCAAGAGTGGTGTGGCCCGTAGCGTGGTTGAGGTAGATGGTTCTGGGTTTTTCAATGGTTGGCTCCACCTCAAATAAGAACTCTCCGCAGGCCTCGCAGCGTCCAAATGGCTTTAGCTGGCACACCAGTCCCGAACATCCGGGACAAATCAAACCCAGGGCCTCAACGTCCATGCATGAGTACAGGGCGAATCGTTCCCGGGGCTTTAGCCGAATCCCCGTATCCGTTATTGGAGCAGCGGTAGTCAGATTTGTGGTAGTGGTATATATAGGAATCTACGATGCGTTAGTGAACATGGCGACTCTCTGCTGATTCCCGGGGCCCCCTAGGATGATCCCTCCCTCGCGGGACCCAGTGGAAGGTACTGGGCCCCAGGCCTCCGGCCGAGTACCTCACCCCAGACTGAAGGTGTCTGGGATGGAACACGAACTGCAAGTGCCCAGGCCTAGGCCGCCTGGACACCGACCGCAACAACAGCCCTCAGGCTTAAGGTGCCTGGGACTTCCACCTCGTGGCAAAGATGTCCGCCCCCTTTATACCCTCTCCCAGGATGCACGGCGGGTTCCCCGCCCCGCCGTACAACCGCTGCGAGAGGTCACAAAAGGTACGGCACTGCAGTGATGGTTCAACCCCGGCCCAAAGTGACAGCGCCACCTGCTGGGCCGCAGGGAACTATGCATCACTGGTGTCCTCACCAGTTTAAAAAGTACATACCCGCTACACACCCTTTGCCTTCAAATCAGCATCAATTCTTCTAGGTACACTTGCACACAGTTTTTGAAGGATCTTGGCAGGTAGGTTGTTCCAGACATCTTGGCGAACTAACCACAGATCCTCTGTGGATGTAGGCTGCCTCAAATCCTTCTGTTTCTTCATGTAATCCCAGACAGACCTCGATGATCACTTCCACTCTGTTTTTTTTTTACGCTGAAGATAGTGCTAAATGACCTTGGCTGTATGTTTGGTTTAGTTGTCTTGCTGCAGAAATAATTTGGGGCCAACCACACACCCCTCGGATGGTATGGCATGATAAATAAATATCTGCCTGTATTTCTCAGCAATGAGGACACCATTGATCCTGACCAAATCTCCAACTCTAATTGCAGGAATGCAGCCCCAAACTTGCAAGAAACCTACACCATGCTTCACTGTTGCCTGCAGACATAAATGTTTGTACCTCTCTCTAGCGCCTTCAGCGAACTAACTGGCTGCTGCTACAGCCAAATATTTCAAATTTTGACTCATAAGTCCAGAACACCTGCTGCCATTTTTCTGCTCCCCAGTTCTTATGTTTTCGTGCATAGTTGAGTCACTTAGCGTTGTTTCCACATCAGAGGTATGGCTTTTTGGCTTTTCCATGAAGACCACTTCTGGCCAGACTTCTTCAGACAGTAGTGGTGTAAATGGGTCCTACTGGTTTCCACCAGTTATGTGCTCATTGCACTGCTGAATATATTCTGATGTCGAAGGGATGTACATATGATGTGTTTTTCATCTGCTGCTTTAAGTTTCCTTGGCTGACCACTGCATCTATGGAGCACAACATTGCCCATTTCATTGTGCTTCTTCAAAGGTGCTTGAACAGCACATCTTGAAACCCTATACTGCTTTGAAATGTTTTCCTGGGTGAGGCCTTGCAGATGCAGTATAACTACCTTTTGTCTTGTTGCTGTGCTGAGTCTTGCTATGGTGTATGATCTGTGACATGAAACTGTTTTCCACAATCTCACCTTAATAGCAGAGTTTGGCTGTTCCTCGTCCAGTTGTAAGCCCCCTACACAGCTGTTTTTTTGTCAGTTATTGACTGTGTTTCAACCTACATATGAAATTGATGATCACTAGCATCTGCTTGGTATAACTGATCACCTGCACCGGACTCTAATCCTGCAAAATCCCTGACTTTTTGCAAGTGTACAAAGTGTGCAAGTGTAAGAATTGATGCTGGTTTCAAATCAAAGGGTAGTCACATCAACTATTGATTTGAATTTTTTTCCGTTTGCGCACTGTGCATTTGCAAATTGATAAAAATAAACAATTAAAATACATATGTTTGAAAGCATTCTTACTTTACTTTTGCACAGTGTATATACTGTATATATTTTGTGAAGTTCAGGGTTGTACAGCTCAAGTGTAGCATCCGCTAGCAAGTACAGTCCAGACCTTGTAATTTAAGGGCTTGTTGGCCCACTTTTATTAACCACCTGCTGCCCGCCGTATAGTGAAATGATGGACGTAAGATGGGTCTCTCATTCAGGAACAACATCATATAATGTTGTCCCACTCTCGTCACGCTTGCACGCCTCCGGGGGTGCACAACGCAGCGATCGATGGTGCACTCTCTCCCTGGGATTTGACGCTTCACTGATCTTGGCAAAAAGCCCATGACAAGGCTCTTTAACCACGTAATCAGCTGTGTCCAATCACCGCTGATCACATGTAAACAAGGAAATTACAGTTGTCTGTATTCCTCTCCTCACACTGACAGCGTGTGTGGATAGGAGAGCCAATCATCGGCATTTCCTCACAGGGGAGATCTGCCCAGATAATCAGTTCACTGATCATCAGTGCCCTGATTATAAGTGCAACCCCAACAGTGCCCAGCAGTGATACCAATCAGTGCCCATCAGTGATGACAGTCAGTGATGCCTTTCAATGCCCATCAGTGCCTGCTCCTCTGTGCCGCCCATCAGTGCCTATCGGTGCCGCCAATCAGTGGCCACCAGTGCTGTGAATCAGTGTCCATCATTGCCACCTATCAGTGCCCATCAGTGCTGCCTATCAGTGCTCATCAGTGCTGCACATAGGTGTGCACCCCAAAGCTCAAACACATATGCGTGTGTCTGCATGCGTATATATATATATATATATATATATATATATATATATATATATATATATACTGTCAGTGTCAGTAGAGCAGTGGATGGAGTCAAAAGGGCAGAGATTGTTGTCAGTAGGGCAATGGACAGTGTCAGTTTTTAATGTTATTATTTTATTTTTTATAGGTTCTTGTGTAGCGGGGTCTCTCTTACGACCTCAGGACTACGTTACCCAGAACCCCATTCGGCCCCAAGGCGGAGGTTTCACCGCAAAGACTCATGGGAGCGGTTACTTAAGGGAGAGGTGAGGCGGAGCTCGCTCTCTTGGGACACGGCGCATCAAGCAACAAGTCATCCCGCGCGGATCGGCTGTGGAGCAAGGCCTGAAGCCTGAGGCCTTGCTTGAAGTCCAAAGAGCCTTCCACCATACTGCGGAGCCGAGGTGGATCCTGACCCGTCGTGATAGGACGTGAGTTGGATCGGGGACTCGATCGGAGCAGACGCTGTGTGCGACACACAGGAGGTGGAAGTCCCAGGCTGGGATCGCGCCTGGAGTGGTGAGCGGGCACCTCCCCATATCAATAGACTGAGTTGTGTTCAGGCCTGTAGACTGCCTAGGCCCGCTGTTCGCTCACCAGTGTTCTTGGGGAGTCCGGTAGTTGGGACAGAGCTGAAGTACCTACCCCTCCCCCGTTTTACCCTGCTAGTTCAAGTTAATACCCAATGTGGATTACAAATGGTTATTTCTTTAAGTGCACCAACGAAAGCTGGCCGGTGAAGAAACCTTCCTTCCTTGGGGAAAGAGACTTAGTCCCATCTCATGTCAGTCCTGACTTAGGCGGGGAATCTAGAAAGTTTGTGTTACTACGCCATAGGCGAACGCACGCCATAATAGCTCCGCATGGTGGATACTGCGCGGCGCAATATTATTGTGCTGTACCTAGTACATTGATTGATGCAGGGCTCTGCAGGCCCATATATATATAAGTTGCATGTTATACCTTGAATCCTTCATCACCAGTAAAGCTAATATATGTTTTATATTCTTGCCTCAGTGTGTTGCCTGAACTGTTTAGAGATTGTTAAGTACAATACACCTGAGAGTGATAGGAGTTTAACCCTAGACTGACTGTGCCAGAGTGGGTCGAGTAAGATTGCCGGGGGTTGGCGGTGCTGCGTTCAGGGCCCAAAATCAATTCAGCGGCTCTCTTAACTGGGGGTAGCGCTACACGTGGGGGCTCGTGAGTCCGGGATCCTGTTGCAGCAAATAGCAGCCAAAAAGTACCAGCATTGACCCACTAGAAGTAGTGAAGTGGTGCGCAGCAGTCAACACAGATCCAAATGGGGCAGTGATTATAGAACTCTCAGGGATATGGCAAGAGGAAGCAGTGAAACAGTTGGTGATGTCACTGTCTCCACAACAGAAGGCATGGATAGTGGATGTCAGATCAGAACCTCCTTTGACATATGTACTGATAAAATGGAAGGATGGAGTCCCAGAAGACTTCAAGAAGCCAAGCATAGAGGTTTTAGGAGAAATCATAGCGCAATGCAAGAAAGACCCGGCCGATTATCAAATATCAGGATACCGAAAACTCAGAATGTTTTCAGGAAGGAAACCTGTACCTTCAGGCGAAGAAGGATTTGAGGAGTGGTTAGACGGTGCAACTCAGGCTCTGGAGGAGTGGGAAGTCCCAGACCACAGGAAGAAGCAGAGAATTGCTGAGAGCTTGAAGGGGCCTGCTTTAGAGGCCGTACGCAACCTCAAGATGAGTAAGACAGACTGTACTGCGCATGACTATATAGACATTCTGCAGAATGTGTTCGGGGGAACAGAGAAGATTACTGAACTTACCTACCAACTGGAGCATTGCTACCAAAAGGCAGGGGAAAAGCTATCAGAGTTCATGATGCGCCTAGATAAAATACTGCACAAGATGATCCTGAAGAAGGGGATTGACCCGAAGAAGGTGGATGAGGCCCGGGTCCAACAGGTGATGAGAGGATCTCAACCCCTGGATCCCATCGCACTGGCGCTACGTACAAGACAGGACGGGAAGAGCCTGGAGTACCCTGACTTGATCCGAGTAGTCAGAGAAGAAGAAGCTATGCTGAAGGAGAAAAAGAGGAGCCAACCAGTTGAGACGGTGAACCCTCCTCCGGTGATGGTCAGGACGGCCATGACCTTAGAAAGAGATGCAGAGGTGGATACCTTGAAGTCGCAAATGTCCCAAGTGCTGTGAATTTTGACCTCCTTGATGGAAAAGGAGTCAAGGGTACCAGAGAGGGAAAGTCTGAGGAAGGAACTGTTCCCGAATACCTCGGCACCCGCATCCCTGGAGAATTGGGGAAATGTGATTTGTTTCAATTGTGGGGGAGCTGGCCATCTGGCCAAAGTATGTGCCAGTCCCAAGAAGAAGAGACTGAATAACCGCAAGCCGCCGGAAAACTTCAACGGGCCCCGGTGAAGGAGTCAACCGGGTGCCCATCATCTTCCAGGAACTCCATACTGAATAAGAAGCACGTGAAAGAAGGGGCCAGGACCCCACAGAAGAAACTAAGGGTTCCTCAGAAGGAACGCACTCCAAAGAAACACAATAATGTCCCTCAGCGGGTAGCTACACCCAGACAGAGGAGAGAGATTAATGCATACCAGGCCCAGGAGAGACTTAGGTCCAAAGGCAAAAAGAGAAAGGAAAGTCAAGAAAGGAATTGCAAAGAGCAAAGGAAAGAGACTCCTTCGAAGCAGTACCAAGAAAAACTGGTGGGTCCCTCACCAATTGTATCCATTCAGGTGGGGGGGATCTACACAAGAGCCCTGTTGGATACTGGAGCGCAAGTGACCTTGTTGTATCGAGACTTCTACGACAGGCACCTAAGTCACCTACCCATTCAGAGGATTGAAGACTTGGAGATATGGGGAATTGGAGCAGAGAAGTTCCCTTATGATGGCTATCTACCCATAAGACTGACGTTTGACCCATCCATAGCTGAGAAAGGGGAAGTGTTCGACACCTTGGCTGTGGTGTGCCCCCGACCGCCTGGAGCTAACAGGAGTTCCCTGATAATAGGAACCAACACGGATCTGGTCCGAAGGCTTTTGGTCCCGTTAACAAGAAGGACGAACCTCCCAGTCACGGAGATTCATCCAATGTTGAAGACTGCCTTTCGATGGCTGATCTTGGAGCAAAAGCCCCCGGAAGAGGGGGTAGGGAAGGTCTGGAGACTGGGAAAAAAAAGGGATAGTGCTGCAACCCGGTGAAGTAACTTGCTTTGAAGGCCACAGTGAAATTCACTTGGGAGCAGCCGGGCCCTTTTGTGATGTTGGAACCCGACCCAAGAGAAGAACCTTCGGGCTTGGAGGTAGTCCCAGAAGTGGTCCCGGTGAGGGCTCTGAAGAAGGCCCACTGCAAGGTGCCTGTGAGTGTCAGAAACACCACGGATAGTCCCATGGAAGTCCCAGCCAGGCTGTTGCTGGGCCGGGTGAGCACAGCCACATCAGTTACCTCATCCGATGTGGCAAAGACAGATGGAGGAAGTACAGTGTGGGAGAAGATTTCCATGGAGAATCAAAACCTGCCCAGGGCTTGGAGGGAGAGAGCCCCAAACCAGTTGGCTCGGTGGGAGAGGATCTTCTCACGTGATGAGTTTGATGTGGGGTGTGCTAGGAGTGCCACCCATCGAATCCGCCTCCAAGAAGAAAAGCCCTTCAGAGAAAGGGTTAGGCGAGTTCCATTGGCAGATCTAGAAGATTTGAGGGAACAGCTTGCCGAGCTCAAGCGAACAGGAGTGATCCAGGAATCTAGAAGTCCGTATGCCTCTCCCATAGTAGTGGTCCGGAAGAAGAACGGGTCACTAAGATTGTGTATTGACTATAGAACCCTCAACAGGAGAACCACTCCGGATCAGTATACCACTCCAAGAATAGAAGATGCCTTGCAGAGTTTGTCCGGAGCCAAGTGGTTCAGTGTTATGGACTTAAAGAGTGGGTATTATCAAATCCCAATGCACCCAGAAGACAAAGAAAAGACGGCTTTCATAACCCCAGTGGGATTCTTTGAATTCAACCGAATGCCTCAAGGTCTGTCTGGAGCTCCAGCCACGTTCCAAAGACTAATGGAGAAGACTGTGGGAGACATGAACCTCATCGAGGTCCTTGTATACTTGGATGACATCATAGACTTTGGTAGAACTTTGGAGGAACATGAAGAAAGGCTGGAGAAGGTCTTGAAGAGACTGAGTGAAGAAGGACTCAAGCTCTCACCTGAAAAATGCCAATTTTACCAGTCTTCAGTTAATTTTCTGGGACACATGGTGTCCGAAGATGGGGTATCTACAGACCCTGAAAAATTGGAGGCTGTCACCTCCTGGCCAAGACCCACCACCGTAACAGAACTCAGATCCTTCCTAGGGTTCTGTTCCTATTACAGTAGGTTCGTAGAGGGGTTTGCTCGAATAGCGAGACCCTTGAATGAGCTACTGAAAACGGAGGGGGAAGAGGATGACTCGGGGCCCCGGAAGCCGGGGGAGTCAGTCAAGGACCAGTGGAATGAGAAGTGTGAAAGTGCCTTCCAGATGTTGAAAGAGAGCTTAACCACCGCCCCTGTTCTGGCCTATGCAGACCCAAAGAAGCCTTACGAACTCCATGTGGATGCCAGTCATGATGGTCTGGGAGGAGTACTCTACCAGGAGCATGAAGGGCAACAGAGACCTGTTGCATATGTGAGTAGAAGTTTGACTCCCTCTGAAAAGAACTATCCCACCCATAAGTTGGAGTTCCTGGCCCTCAAGTGGGCTGTAGTAGACAAACTTCGAGATTACCTGTACGGGGCAGACTTCACTGTAAAAACGGATAACAACCCCCTTACCTACCTGTTTACCACAGCGAAGCTGGACGCCACAGGACATAGATGGCTGGCGGCGTTGTCTGCCTTCAGTTTTAGCTTGAAATATAGACCTGGGGCGGGAAACCGAGATGCGGACGCCCTGTCCAGAAGGTCTCATGTCCCCACCCACAGTAGTGAAGACTGGACCCAAGTGGCACCTGACGGGGTGCGGGCCCTTTGTCAAGGGGCTGAGCTTCAAGCCAAGGGAGGCTCAAGAGCAGAAGAGATAGGGGTCACTATCGTAGGAGTCCCCAAGAAGTACTGTGGAGCAACCTTACTGGGAGAAGATAACTTACCCAGACTGACTAAAAAGGAGTTGAGATCCGACCAGTTGGAAGACCCTATGGGGAGACTGGCCTTAGAAGCATTAGAGAACCAGAACCCAGATCTACTCCTGCGTCACCCCTCGAAGGAAGCTCGCCTGTTGAAGAAAGAGTGGGACAGGTTATTGGTGCATCAGGGAGTGGTCTACCGAAGGGGCCCCTCTGATGACCCAGAAGACAAGTGGCAGTTGTTCCTGCCGGAGAAACACAGGGAGACGGTCATGATTGCCTTACATGACAACCATGGTCACCTGGGAGCGGAAAGGACTTTCCAACTTGTTATAGACCGTTTCTATTGGCCCAGCATGAGGGCTGAAGTTGAGGAATACTGCCATTCATGTGCATGATGCATACAGAGTGTCACGGTCTGGAGTCAGGCTCAGAGGCCAGTAGCTATAGCAGCAGAGCAGGTATTCACACAGGTCACCCTGGCTGATGACACGGGTTCACCTGAGGTGTGGGGTCTAAGCACTGACCGGTATTCACCAGGGCTCCTAAAGGTGGAGATGGGCTTCGCTGCGTGTCAGTGCCAGGTCGCGGTCCTCAGATTAGCCCCACCAGGGGGTGAGCAAGCCGGGGTCCAGAAACAGATAATACAGGTAGGGATCAAGCAGAAGCGTAGTCGGGGACGAGCCAAAAGTCGGTAACAGATAGTTGCAGGTTGGAATTCAGCAGAAGCGTAGTCGGGGACGAGCCAAAAGTCGGTAGTGAGTGGTAGCAAAGATGCGGTCGGCAGCAGTAGACAGGAGCAAGATATTGGCTGGTGAAGACACAATATTCTGGCAACCAGGAAGTGCAGGGACATGGCTTAAATCAGGAAGTTCCTGGGAGGAGCAAAGGGTTCAAGGTTCAAGGCAAACAAGATTCAAGACAAGAAAGATCATTCAAGGAATTGTCTAATGAACTATCCAGGGAGCTGTCCAGCATTCCAGGTGGCTCAGCAAGTAGAGTCACCACCAGACATACCAGAGATCCCAGGTTCAAACCCAGGTCTTAACACAGAGAAAGACTCTGCCCCATCAAGCTGCCCCAATGGGCCATTTACAAAGTGAAGGTTCGATTGACCTGGTGTGCATTGATTTCCTCTGCCTCGAACACGACCTGAAAGGACTAGGAAATGTTCTGGTAGTAACCGACCATTTCACCCGGTATGCACAGGCTTTTCCAGCCAAGGACCAGAAGGCCTCTACTGTGGCCAAAATACTTGTGGAGAAGTACTTTATACATTATGGGCTGCCGCAAAGGCTCCACTCAGATCAAGGGAGAGATTTTGAGAGTAGACTGATACGAAAACTATTAGATGCCTTAGGGATCAAGAAGACCAGGACTACTCCTTATCATCCTCAAGGTGATGCTCAGCCGGAGAGGTTCAATCGAACCCTACTCAACATGCTGGGAACTTTAAGTGGCGAAAAGAAGCAAAATTGGGGTAATCACATTGCAGCCCTTTTACATGCTTACAACAGCACAGTCAGCGATGCTACAGGATATTCACCTTACAGACTTATGTTCGGGAGAGAAGCAAGATTGCCAGTGGATCTGGCCTATGGCACTTCCATAGATCATTGTTCTGCTGCTTCCCACAAGGGATATGTGGATAGACTTAGACACAACTTGAAGATGGCCTATGAGCAAGCTCAGGCGACCTCGGAACAGAGGGGGGCTCGCAACAAGAGGAATTTCGACCTAAAAGTTAGGATCCAAGACCTACAGCCAGGAGACAGAGTGTTGTTGCAGAACTTGGGGGTCCCTGGAAAACATAAGCTTGCAGATAGATGGAGACCAGAACCTTATGTCATTTGTAAAAAATTACCGGGCCTACCCGTCTATAGACTTAAACCCGAGGGGAAGTTGTGGCCCTTGAAGACTTGGCATCGGAACCACCTACTTCCGTTAGCTGAAGCAGTTCGGTTGCCTCCTAGGATGGATTCTCCTGGACCCATGTCCATTCCGAACACTCCTAGACCCAATACTCGGTCTCAGACCCCTCAAATAGAGGATACAGAGGATTCAGAAAAGAGTGAAGACGAGGGAGAGGAAATTGGCTGGCTTTGGCCTTCCCAGGGTCACACAACTTCTGCTATTGATCTTTCACCTGATGAAGACACTGAGGATCACACACTGAATGCAGAAGCTACGGAGTTTATTCCATCTAGTCACTGGTCAGATGCATGGGAGAGTGTGGGTGAACTATCCCCTGAAGAGGACCCAAGGGAAGCAATGTATCTCCCTGCCCCAGAGCCAGATGCTCTTGAATTAGAAGGAACTCCCGAGTTGGTTACAGAAGAAGAGTCTGTCCCCACAGAAAGTCCCAGAGGACAGAGGGAGCGGAGGGCAATAAAACCTCCCAGGAGACTAACCTACCCACAAATGGGGAAGAGTGCGGAAGACACTGTATTCACTGCCAGAAGGAGTATAGAGGACCCTGACCCTCCCACTGTTCATTTGGTGGGAGGCAACCCCAGCTCACTCTCTGGCACAGTTAGACAGGATGCTGTTGTTAATGTGTCCTGTGGGCAGAGGAGTTTACCGCTTCGTTTCTGGTGGGAATTTCCTCTGCCGACATCATATGGAGAACTGATGGATGTTGTTAAATGTGTAGCCTAAAGTTATGTTATCTTTGGGGACCAAAGAGTTCAAGTGGGGGGGAGTGTGTAGCGGGGTCTCTCTTACGACCTCAGGACTACGTTACCCAGAACCCCATTCAGCCCCAAGGCGGAGGTTCCACCGCAAAGACTCATGGGAGGGGTTACTTAAGGGAGAGGCGAGGCGGAGCTCGCTCTCTTGGGACACGGCGCGTCAAGCAACAAGTCATCCCGCGCGGATCGGCTGTGGAGCAAGGCCTGAAGCCTGAGGCCTTGCTTGAAGTCCAAAGAGCCTTCCACCATACTGCGGAGCCGAGGTGGATCCTGACCCGTCGTGATAGGACGTGAGTTGGATCGGGGACTCGATCAGAGCAGACGCTGTGTGCGACACACAGGAGGTGGAAGTCCCAGGCTGGGATCGCCTGCCCATATCAATAGACTGAGTTGTGTTCAGGCCTGTAGACTGCCTAGGCCCGCTGTTCGCTCACCAGTGTTCTTGGGGAGTCCGGTAGTTGGGACAGAGCTGAAGTACCTACCCCTCCCCTGTTTTACCCTGCTAGTTCAAGTTAACACCCAATGTGGATTACAAATGGTTATTTCTTTAAGTGCACCAACGAAAGCTGGCCGGTGAAGAAACCTTCCTTCCCTGGGGAAAGAGACTTAGTCCCATCTCATGTCAGGCCTGACTTAGGCGGGGAATCTAGAAAGTTTGTGTTACTACGCCATAGGCGAACGCACGCCATAATAGCTCCGCGGGGTGGATACTGCGCGGCGCCATATTATTGTGCTGTACCTAGTACATTGATTGATGCAGGGCTCTGCAGGCCCATATATATATAAGTTGCATGTTATACCTTGAATCCTTCATCACCAGTAAAGCTAATATATGTTTTATATTCTTGCCTCAGTGTGTTGCCTGAACTGTTTAGAGATTGTTAAGTACAATACACCTGAGAGTGATAGGAGTTTAACCCTAGACTGACTGTGCCAGAGTGGGTCGAGTAAGATTGCCGGGGGTTGGCGGTGCTGCGTTCAGGGCCCAAAATCAATTCAGCGGCTCTCTTAACTGGGGGTAGCGCTACACTTACAATTGTATTCTAATGAATTTTTTACAATTATTTAGGAGAAAAAATAAGAAATGTTTTTCATTTGGTGAAATACCGGGGGTCTAACCAGGGGAAATATGTACACCTAGCACACCCTGTGCGCATGCCTATGGTGCTGCATATCATTGCCACCTATTAGTGCCCATCAGTGCTGCAAACTAGTGCCTCCTCATCAGTGTCACCTCATCAGTGTCCATCAGTGCAGCCTATCAGTGCCCATCAATGCAGCCTCATCAGCGCACATCAGGGAGGGAGAAAAATCATTTATTTACAAAATTATATAACAGAAACAAAGAAAAACTTTTTTTAGCAAAAAATAAAAACCCAGTGGTCACTAAATTACAACAAAAGAAAGCTCTATCTGTCTCGAAAAAATTATAACATTTTTTTTTGGGTACAGCGTTGCATGACTGCGCAATTGTCATTCAAAGTGTGACAGCGCTAAAAGTTGAAAATTGGAAGGGGGTACAAGAGCTCAATAGGCAAGTGGTTAAAGAAAAGATCAATATACTTCCAGAAATTAAAAATCAGAATATCCCTCTCACAGGGTTTTTCAGCTTTTCCATCCAAAGAAAATATACTTTCAGCCTCCAAGCTTATACATGCAACACTCCTGGATTACAAATACTGCAGTGCTGCTCAGGCCTTCCACTTTAGAACCTGGTCTGTCTCCCACAGGCCATTTATTTTGCCAACACTGTCCACATAGATAGCAGCCCCTCACTGTTCTGACCCTCAGGCTTGGGTCTCTGGCTTTTCCAGTGCAGACATGCACTCTCTGTCTTCTCCCTTGCACACCCTGGTGGGGCATCGTTCTGATATATATATACAGTGGGTACAGAAAGTATTCAGACCCTCTTAAATGTTTCACTCTTTGTCATATTGCAGCCATTTGCTAAAATCATTTAAGTTCATTTTTTTTCCTCATTAATGTACACACAGCACCCCATATTGACAGAAAAACACAGAATTGTTGACATTTTTGCAGATTTATTGAAAAAGAAAAACTGAAATGTCACATGGTCCTAAGTATTCAGACCCTTTGCTGTGACACTCATATATTTAATTCAGGTCCTGTCCATTTCTTCTGATCATCCTTGAGATGGTTCTACACCTTCATTTGAGTCCAGCTGTGTTTAATTATACTGATTGGACTTGATTAGGAAAGCCACACACCTGTCTATATAAGATCTTACAGCTCACAGTGCATGTCAGAGCAAATGAGAATCATGAGGTCAAAGGAACTGCCTGAAGAGCTCAGAGACAGAATTGTGGCAAGGCACAGATCTGGCCAAGGTTGCAAAAAAATTCTGCTGCACTTAAGGTTCCTAAGAGCACAGTGGCCTCCATAATCCTTAAATGGAAGACCTTTGGGACGACCAGAACCCTTCCTAGAGATGGGCGCCCGGCCAAACTGAGCTATCGGGGGAGAAGAGCCTTGGTGAGAGAGGTAAAGAAGAACCCAAAGATCACTGTGGCTGAGCTCTAGAGATGCAGTCGGGAGATGGGAGAAAGTTGTAGAAAGTCAACCATCACTGCAGCCCTCCACCAGTCTGGGCTTTATGGCAGAGTGGCCGGACAGAAGCCTCTCCTCAGTGCAAGACGCATAAAAGCCCGCATGGAGTTTGCTAAAAAACACCTGAAGTACTCCAAAATGGTGAGAAATAAGATTCTCTGGTCTGATGAGACCAAGATAGAACTTTTTGGCCTTAATTCTAAGCGGTATGTGTGGAGAAAACCAGGCACTGCTCATCACCTGTCCAATACAGTCCCAACAGTGAAGCATGGTGGTGGCAGCATCATGCTCTGGGGGTGTTTTTCAGCTGCAGGGACAGGACGACTGGTTGCAAATCGAGGGAAAGATGAATGCGGCCAAGTACAGGGATATCCTGGACGAAAACCTTCTCCAGAGTGCACAGGACCTCAGACTGGTCCGAAAGTTTACCTTTCAACAAGACAATGACCCTAAGCACACAGCTAAAATAATGAAGGAGTGGCTTCATAACCACTCGGTGACTGTTCTTGAATGGCCCAGCCAGAGCCCTGACTTAAACCCAATTGAGCATCTCTGGAGAGACCTAAAAATGGCTGTCCACCAACGTTTACCATCCAACCTGACAGAACTGGAGAGGATCTGCAAGGAGGAATGGCAGAGGACCCCCAAATCCAGGTGTGAAAAACTTGTTGCATCTTTCCCAAAAAGAATCATGGCTGTATTAGATCAAAATGGTGCTTCTACTAAATACTGAGCAAAGGGTCTGAATACTTTGAATACTTAGGACCATGTGATATTTCAGTTTTTCTTTTTTAATAAATCTGCAAAAATGTCAACAATTCTGTGTTTTTCTGTCAATATGGGGTGCTGTGTGTACATTAATGAGGAAAAAATTAACTTAAATGATTTTAGGAAATGGCTGCAATATAACAAATAAGGAAAAATTTAAGGGGGTCTGAATACTTTCCATACCCACTATATATATATATATATATATATATATATATATATATATATATATACACACAGTATCTCACAAAAGTGAGTACACCCCTCACATTTTTGTAAATATTTTATTATATCTTTTCATGTGAAAACACTGAAGAAATTACACTTTGCTACAATGTAAAGTAGTGAGTGTACAGCTTGTATAACAGTGTAAATTTGCTGTCCCCTCAAAATAACTCAAAACAATTAGCCATTTTCCCTCTCCAGTGTCATGTGACTCGTTAGTGTTGCAAGGTCTCAGGTGTGAATGGAGAGCAGGTGTGTTAAATTTGGCGTTATCACTCTCACGCTCTCATACTGGTCATTGGAAGTTCAACATGGCACCTCATGGCAAATAACTCTTTGGGGGTCTAAAAAAATTAATTATTGCTCTCCATAAAGATGGCCTAGGCTATAAGAAGATTGGGAAGACCCTGAAACTGAGCTGCAGCACGGTGGCCAAGACCATACAGCAGTTTAACCTCTTGCATCTCAGTGTGAGCAGACAAACAATCCCCCTGGAACCACTACTACACATTGTAACTGAATCTCCTATTTGAAGGAGTACTCCAGTGCAGACTCTGTTTCCATTGGGATTGTTACACACTTATACTATAAGGTGTCAGCCCCTTCCTGGGTTCCCCCCCCCCATTTGGGGATCCTCATCCTATATGGTGAATTCTTGTAAACTGCAGTCCCCTCCAGCGTTATCCCAGTGCGTGGGGAATCCACACGACCAGGAGGGTGTTCTGGGACCCTGGGGCATCTCCTGTTGGAAATCTTGGTAAAAATGTTCAGTGTCTACACATGATAAATTGCAACACCGAAACCTCTGAAGAAGACCCATGTAAAGGGTCAAAACGCGTTAGAAAGTGCTACATAGTTTCACATACAATTGTGTTAAACTGTATGACCACTTTCAGTGTTTGCAATTGTGTTCAATGACATGTTACCAGAACTCATATCTTAAATCTGTACCACCAATTTCCTTTGAATTTTAATAAATCTATTTTCTTACATACATTGTCATCAATTTGAGCTGCCTAAAAACCCTACTGGGGGAACTTCCCATTGTTCAGATTATTGGGGTGAGCAGCAATATCCCTCTCCTATTGTGTCTTTTCCATTCCACAATGGAAACAGAAACTACCCAAATTACCCTGATCAAAAGTTTATATACCCCAGTTCTTAATAACATGTATTGGCCCCTTTAACATCAATGACAGCTTGAAGACTTTTGTGGTATTTGTGGATGAGGCTCTTTATCTTCTCAGACAGTAAAGCTGCCCATTCCTCTTGGAAAAAAAAGCCTCCAGTTCATGCAAATTCTTGGGCTGTCTTGCATTAACTACACATTTGAGATCTCCTCAGAGTGGCTCAATGATATTGAGGTCAGGAGACTGAGATGGCCACTCCAGAACCTTCACTTTATTCTGCTGTAGCCAATGACATTGCCTTGTGTTTTGGATCATTGTCATGTTGGAATGTCCAAGTACATCCCATGCGCAGCTTCCTGGCTGATGAATGCAAATGTTCCTCCAGTATTTTTTGAAAACATACTGCATTCATCCTCCCAACAAGGAGGAATGGCAGAGGATCCCCAAATCCAGGTGTGAAAAACTTGTATTTTTTCCAAAAAGACTCATGGCTGTATTAGATCAAAAGGGTGCTTCTATTAAATACTGAGCAAAGGGTCTGAATACTTAGGACCATGTGATATTTCAGTTTTTCTTTTTTAATAAATCTGCAAAAATTTCAACAATTCTGTGTTTTTGTGAGGAAAAAAATTAACTTAAATGATTTTAGCAAATGGCTGCAATATAACAAAGAGTGAAAAATTTAAGGGGGTCTGAATACTTTCCGTACCCACTGTATATATATATATATATATATATATATATATATATATATATATATACACGATGCTGTGAAAAGGTATTTGCCCCCTTTCTGATTTTTTCATATTTGTCACACTTAAATGACTCAGATCATCAAACAAATTTTATTATTACACAAGGATAACCCGAGTAAATACAAAATGCAGTTTTTAAATGATAAAAAAATGGTAATCAATACAAGCCGCCCTAGTGATTACCCCACCGCGCTGTTTTAACAGAAGAATACAGTGCATCAAATACTAGCAGCAGCCACTTTAAATATATATAACCCTGTGAAAAATATAGTCAACACACTAAAATAGAATGACAAACTATAAGTGGCGCTAAGTGAATATAACAATTATATTGGTATAAACTGTGAAAAAAGTAATAGTGAAATATACTTAAATCTTAAAAATGAACAAAAGGCATAAAGAAAAATTCCAAAAAATGTGTATAGAATGACAGCACAAATAAAGTCCATATAAGTGTATAGTGATAGTGTTCAAAATTAGATGATAATCTTCTTCTTTTCCACCACACCACAGTGTTCAAGTGAGTCAAACCCCCTTCAGATAGGACACTCACCGCAATGCAATGCCTTACACTCTCGTGTTTTGGCAAATGAGCAGACAGCACCTCTCAACTAGGTGGATTGGTTCCACATCCGATGCAGTGATCCTCAAACAGGCTCCACATAAATGCAAAAATAAATGCAAAGGATAGTGTAATACTGCAAAGTCAGTTTTATTGGTACTACAAAATCTTCAAATATTGCACTCACATGATAACCAGTAAAAGTAAGCCAAAATCACACTGCAACCGAATCCACAGCATTAACTTCACACTGTCACAACCAACGAATGATGGTCACGGCGGACCCAGGATCAGCACAGGTCACAAAATAGCAAATAGCCTGTGTAAGGTCATGATTAGTGATGAGCCGAACACCCCCGGGTTCGGTTCGCACCAGAACCCGCGAACGGACCGAAAGTTCGTACGAACATTAGAACCCTATTAAATACAATGGATGCGAACGTTCGAATTCTAAAGTGCTAATTATAACAACTATTATGCATGTTATTGTCCTAAAAAGGGTTTGGGAACCCGGGTTCTGCACCAGGGGACATGTATCAATGCAAAAAGAAGTTTTAAAAACTGACGTTTTTCGGGAGCAGTCATTTTAATGATGCATAAAGTGAAAAAAAAAAGTCAAATATTCCTTTAAATATCGTACCTGGGGGGTGTCTAAAGTATGCCTGTGAAGTGCCACGTGTTTCCCGTGTTTAGAACTGTCCCTGCACAAAATGACACTTCTAAAGGAAAAAAAAGCCATTTAAAACTGCTTGCGGCTTTAATGTAATGTCTGGTCCCGGTAATATGGATGAAAATCTTTAAGAAAAATGGCATAGCTACCCCATGACCCCCCCCCCACCCCAGCCCATTACCAGCCCCTTTGGGTCTTGTATGGATATTAAGGGGAACCCCGCACACAAAATAAAAAAGGCCCTATATACTCTGAACAGCCGTATACAGGCGGTGCATACAAGACAGGGACTGTAGGTTTGTTCTTATGTAGAATCTGTTTGTAATTTTGAACAGGTACATTGTTTAAGTGTAGCTCCAGCCCAAAAATCTATTTTTAAACTTTTTGGAAAACATAGGTAAGGGTTATCACCCCTGTAACATTTGTTTTGCTGTCTGTGCCCCTGTTCAGAACATTTCACCTCACTTTCCGTCCCAATGACAACTGTTTTTGAAATGTGGTGTTTTTCTTGAAACAAGGATTGCTGATAAAGCATCAGTACAGAGGAGACACCTTTCTCCCATATTAATTCTTACAGGAGAGAATTTTCCTTCCTAGGGGTAGATTTCCTCTCACTTCCTGTTGTCTTCTTGCGTTTGCAAGTAGGAGTCGTTTGAAAGTTGGATGTTTGAAAGTAGGGACCTGCCGTATATACTCTGCAGAAATAGGCCCCTTAGTTGTTGGTGTTGTCACAACACTGTAAGCACTCACAGTTACTCTTGGTTGGTGCTGGAACGCCCTGCTGTCAACTATTATATCAGGAATTTTAATTACATATAATTGTTGAACAGTGGTAGTAAAAATTGGGCCTTTGATGGTGGTGCTGGTGCCACAACACTGTAAGCCCTCAGAGTTACTCTTGGTGGGTGCAGGAATGGGCCCTGCTGTGAATTATTAGATCAAGAATTGTAATTACATGCCCCTTTTGAACAGGGGCTGAAAAATTGGGCCTTTCGTGGTGGTGGTGGTGGTGGCGTTGCCACAACACTGTAAGCCCTCAGAGTTACTCTTGGTGGGTGCAGGAATGGGCCCTGCTGTGAATTATTAGATCAAGAATTGTAATTACATGCCCCTTTTGAACAGGGGCTGAAAAATTGGGCCTTTCGTGGTGGTGGTGGTGGTGGCGTTGCCACAACACTGTAAGCCCTCAGAGTTACTCTTGGTGGGTGCAGGAATGGGCCCTGCTGTGAATTATTAGATCAAGAATTGTAATTACATGCCCCTTTTGAACAGGGGCTGAAAAATTGGGCCTTTCGTGGTGGTGGTGGTGGTGGCGTTGCCACAACACTGTAAGCCCTCAGAGTTACTCTTGGTGGGTGCAGGAATGGGCCCTGCTGTGAATTATTAGATCAAGAATTGTAATTATATGCCCCTTTTGAACAGGGGCTGAAAAATTGGGCCTTTCGTGGTGGTGGTGGTGGTGGCGTTGCCACAACACTGTAAGCCCTCAGAGTTACTCTTGGTGGGTGCAGCAATGGGCCCTGCTGTGAATTATTAGATCAAGAATTGTAATTACATGCCCCTTTTGAACAGGGGCTGAAAAATTGGGCCTTTCGTGGTGGTGGTGGTGGTGGCGTTGCCACAACACTGTAAGCCCTCAGAGTTACTCTTGGTGGGTGCAGGAATGGGCCCTGCTGTGAATTATTAGATCAAGAATTGTAATTACATGCCCCTTTTGAACAGGGGCTGAAAAATTGGGCCTTTCGTGGTGGTGGTGGTGGTGGCGTTGCCACAACACTGTAAGCCCTCAGAGTTACTCTTGGTGGGTGCAGCAATGGGCCCTGCTGTGAATTATTAGATCAAGAATTGTAATTGCATGCCCCTGTTGAACAGGGGCTGAAAAATTGGGCCTTAGGCACTGGTGGCACAACACTACAACCCCTCACAGATACTGTACTTGGAGCACAGCAATGAGCCCTGTTGCAAAGTATTGCTTCAAAAATTGTAATGACACGCCCCTGTTAAACAGGGGCTGAAAAATTGGGCCTTAGGCACTGGTGGCACAACACTCCAACCCCTCACAGATACTGTACTTGGAGCATAGCAATGAGCCCTATGGCAAATTATTGCTAAAAAAATTGTAATTACACGCCCCTGTAAAACAGGGGCTGAAAAATTGGGCGTTAGGCACTGGTGGCGGCACCCATAAACAAAAATGATCTTCCAAGCTATCATCATCAATCGTATCATTGAGGACTCGGAGGAGGAGGATAGCCAGTCAACATAACAGCACAGGCACTCAGCATCAGCATCAGTCTTGAAGGGATGTGACATGTTAAAATCAATTAGTCTGTTATATCAGCATCAGGTGTGTGGTAGCTGGTGGTGATCCAAGACTGGTTCATCTTGATGAAAGTCAGTCGATCAACCGAGTCGGTGGACAGGCGCACCCTGTGATCCGTGACAAATCCTCCAGCAGCACTGAATGTGCGTTCCGAAAGAACGCTGGATGCAGGACAGGCCAGTAGCTCAATTGCATACTGTGCAAGCTCTGGCCAGTGATCCATCCTCAAGACCCAGTAAGCCAGAGGATTTTCGGTGGGGAAGGTGTCCAAGTCTGACCTTGCCCCTAGATATTCCTGCACCATGTTTATCAGACGCTGGCGATGGTTGCTGGAACCGATCATACTTTGGGGCTGCGGACTAAAGAATTGTCTGAACGCATCGGTCAGACGGCCACCTTCCCCACCGCTCCTTCTTTGACTGGCCGAAGCCTCAGCAACTCGTTGTCCAGGACCAGGAGTTTGTAACCTCCCAGTCTCTGGGAACGCGTTGCACAGACCTTTCTGCAAGGCCTCCCGGAGTTGTCTCATCCTCTGCTCCCTCTGCGACGGTAACATAAGGTCCGCAACCTTACCCTTGTACCGTGGATCAAGGAGAGTGGCCAGCCAGTAATGGTCCCTCTCCTTGATCCGAAGAATACGAGGATCCTTCCGCAGACTTTGCAGGATCAGGGAGGCCATGCAGCGTAGGTTTGCTGAGGCATTCGCTCCGGAGTCCTCTGGATCACTAAGGACGACATGATCCGCAGCCACCTCCTCCCAGCCACGTACAAGTCCACTGGTTTCTTGGGACTGTAAATCATCCCTAAAAGACTGCTGCTGATGATGCTGAGTGCCAGCCTCCACCTCCATGCTGACACAATCCTCCTCCTCCTCCTCCTCCTCCTCCTCTTCCTGTGCGATGGGTGGGACAGAAGGAACACTGTCTGGGTAAAGGGGGCCTTGAGAGGCAAGGAAGTCCTCCTCTTCCTGCCTCTGTTCTGCCTCAAGTGCCCTGTCCATTATTCCACGCAGCGTGTGCTCCAACAGGTGGACAAGAGGTACAGTGTCACTGATGCATGCACTGTCACTGCTCACCATCCTCGTGGCCTCCTCAAATGGTGCCAGGACAGTGCATGCATCCCTGATCATGCCCCACTGGCGTGGAGAAAAAAAACCAAGCTCCCCTGACCCTGTCCTGGTGCCGTAGTCGCACAGGTACTCATTGATGGCCCTCTGCTGCGTGTGCAGCCGCTGCAGCATGGCCAACGTTGAGTTCCACCTGGTGGGCATGTCACATATAAGGCGGTTCTTGGGCAGGTTCAACTCCTTTTGCAGCTCAGCCAGGCGAGCACTGGCATTATATGATCTGCGGAAATGCACACAGACTTTCCTGGCCTGCCTCAGGACATCCTGTAAGCCCGGGTACCTGCCCAAGAACCGCTGCACCACCAGGTTAAGGACGTGAGCCACACAGGGCACATGGGTCAGTTGTCCCTGTCGGAGGGCGGAGAGGAGGTTGGTGCCATTGTCGCAAACCACCATTCCTGGCTTAAGCTGGCGTGGCGTCAACCACCTCTCGGCCTGGCCCTGCAGAGCAGACAGGACCTCTGCCCCAGTGTGGCTTCTGTCCCCCAAACACACCAGCGCAAGCACGGCATGGCATCTTTTTGCCTGCGTACTTGCGTAGCCCCGTGAACGGCTACGGAGCACCGCTGGTTCATAGGACAAACCACAGGAAGAGGCCATGGAGGAAGAAGAAGAGGAGGGGGTGGAGGAGAGAGGTGTGTCACAACCAGTAGTAGCATTTTGGAGGCGTGGCGGTGGAACAACCTCCAACACTACTGCACCTTGTCCTGCATCCTTCCCAGCTGCCAAAAGAGTGACCCAATGGGCCGTGAAAGAAAGGTAACGTCCCTGTCCATGCCTGCTGGACCATGAGTCAGCGGTAATATGCACCTTACCGCTGACCGCCCTGTCCAGCGAGGCCAAGACATTGCCTTCCACATGCCGGTAGAGAGCCGGAATAGCCTTCCGTGAGAAAAAGTGGCGTTTGGGAACCTGCCACTGAGGAACCGCACATTGCACAAACTCACGGAAGGGGGCCGAGTCTACCAACTGAAAAGGCAGCAGTTGAAGCGCTAGCAATTTAGCCAGGCTAGCATTCAACCGCTGGGCATGTGGATGGCTGGGAGTGAACTTCTTTCAACGGTCCAGCAGCTGGGGCAGGGAAATTTGCCTGCTAGAATCGGACGTCGGTGTACTGCTAGCAGAGTGGCCGCAAGTACTTGGCTGTGACACACCTAATTCTACACCTTCATTCCTCTCAGTGCATGTTTCAGAGAGGACTGAAGTTATAGTGGGGTTGGAGATCCCAGCTGATGCGGTGCAAGGAGAGGTCCGCTTTGTTCTTTGGTGTGGGTCTTTGAGGTAGGCTTGCCAACGAGCTGCATGGCAGGTCAACATATGTCTGGTCAGGCATGTGGTACCCAAGCGGCTGATGTTTTGGCCACGCGATATACGCTTGAGACATATGTTGCAAACAGCAGCTGTGCGATCTGATGCACTAGCCTCAAAAAAGGCCCACACCAAGGAACTTTTTGAATGACGGGCAGAGGCAGCGCCCTGCACAGGCGGAGCTCTGCGGTGTGATTCCGTCGGTGTACTGCCCTTACGCTGGCCACCAAAGGGCATCCTGCCTCGTTGGAGATGTGCCTCCTCCTCATCCTCCTCCTCCTCCTCTCTCCTATTAGGCACCCACGTGGAGTCAGTGACCTCATCATCCCCTCCCTCCTCATCACTGGAGCCAATCTGGCAGTATGCTGCAGCTGCTGGAACATGACTGCCAGATTGGTGTCCTTCTTGAGCATCCCCTCTGTCTGCTCTCACGCTACTGCCTTCCTGTAGCTGGGTTTCATCATCAGACCCTTCGAAACGCTGGGCATCCTCCTGGAGCATGTACCCAACACTGTGCTCAAACAGTTCGGGGGACTCCTCAGGAGGAGGACATGGTGGGTCTAGGGAAGGAGTGACTGATGATGAGTCTGACATTGATACCAGGGAAGAGGACGCTTTGGCAGCTGCTTTGCCAGTACCCTGAGCCTGGGTGAGAGAGGATGAGGAGGAGGAGGAGGGCTTGGTCATCCACTCTACCAAGTCTTCGGCATGATGTGGCTCAACATGTCCAGCTGCCGAAAAGAAGGACAAGCGTGTCCCATGGCCATGTGCTGATGACAATGCACCGCGTCCACGACCAGCACTGTTGCCCCCAGACACAGAGCCTGCTTGCCCTCTTTTATTGCCTCCTGACTGTCTGCCTCTCCTTGTTTGCCTTCCAGACATTCTAATAGATGGCCTGCAGGGAGATGGGAAAAAAGCAATAAGGGCTACCTTCAGGTGTCCTTCTCTGTCCCTTTACTTAAGGATTTCTAAATATGGTTGAGGATGATTGCTTTTGCACAGAATAGCACAACGACAATTTCCCTGACTGTCCAAAAAACAAGGATTTCAAAGATGGTTGATGAGGAATGCTTTAGCACACTATAGCACAAGGAGAATTCCCCTTACTTTCCTTCTTTGTCACTAGAAACAAGGATTCGCACAGTGAAAGAAACTGACACTCTCCCTACCTAGAGTTTTCTGTCCCTAGAAAAAATGTTTTTTTAAAGCACACTATAGCACAAGGGGAATTCCCCTCACTTTCCTTCTTTGTCCCTAGAAACAAGGACTCGCACAGTGAAAGAAACTGACACTCTCCCTACCTAGAGTTTTCTGTCCCTAGAAAAAATGTTTTTTTAAAGCACACTATAGCACAAGGAGAATTCCCCTCACTTTCCTTCTTTGTCC
This sequence comes from Rana muscosa, assembly GCA_029206835.1. Classification (NCBI taxonomy): domain Eukaryota; kingdom Metazoa; phylum Chordata; class Amphibia; order Anura; family Ranidae; genus Rana; species Rana muscosa. The sequence goes on from CM055117.1 coordinate 458,404,763, forward strand.
CTAGAAACAAGGACTCGCACAGTGAAAGAAACTGACACTCTCCCTACCTAGAGTTTTCTGTCCCTAGAAAAAATGTTTTTTTAAAGCACACTATAGCACAAGGAGAATTCCCCTCACTTTCCTTCTTTGTCCCTAGAAACAAGGACTCGCACAGTGAAAGAAACTGACACTCTCCCTACCTAGAGTTTTCTGTCCCTAGAAAAAATGTTTTTTTAAAGCACACTATAGCACAAGGGGAATTCCCCTCACTTTCCTTCTTTGTCCCTAGAAACAAGGACTCGCACAGTGAAAGAAACTGACACTCTCCCTACCTAGAGTTTTCTGTCCCTAGAAAAAATGTTTTTTTAAAGCACACTATAGCACAAGGAGAATTCCCCTCACTTTCCTTCTTTGTCCCTAGAAACAAGGACTCGCACAGTGAAAGAAACTGACACTCTCCCTACCTAGAATTTTCTGTCCCTAGAAAAAATGTTTTTTTAAAGCACACTATAGCACAAGGAGAATTCCCCTCACTTTCCTTCTTTGTCCCTAGAAACAAGGACTCGCACAGTGAAAGAAACTGACACTCTCCCTACCTAGAGTTTTCTGTCCCTAGAAAAAATGTTTTTTTAAAGCACACTATAGCACAAGGAGAATTCCCCTCACTTTCCTTCTTTGTCCCTAGAAACAAGGACTCGCACAGTGAAAGAAACTGAGGCCTCGTACACACGACCGATTTTCTCGTCGTAAACAGTCAAGAAAAGTGCCGCGAGAGTTTTTTTGTCTAGAAAAACGTTCGTGTGTATGGTTTTACGACGAGAAACTTGACGAGAATCTCGACGAGAAAATAGAGAACCTGCTCTCTATTTTCTCGTCAGGAGTCCAGATTTCCTCGTCGTGTTTCTCGTCGGCCTGTTTTGTGACGAGAAAATGGTTCGTGTGTATGCTTTTACGACTCTTCCAAAAGTGCGCATGCTCACAAGCAACTATGAGACGGGAGCGCATCTTCTGGTAAAACAAGCCTTCATAATGGAGAGAGCACATTCGTCACGCTCATAAATATTTCATCGTTTAAATGTTCTGCATTGAATTCTTCGTTAGAATGTTACATTAATCAAAACGAGAGACCTTCTTTTGCTGCTGATATTCACACAGAGTTATGCCTTATTTTTAACCTTTTTCATGCTGCTCTTTATAAGATTTATGTGTATTATATCGTGCAAGTTTTTAGGAATAATTTAAATGGTTAGATTTTTCAAAATGATGTTAATTATAATTTCTCAATGTTTTGATAGCGATCTCCCATTTAATTTTCTAATCTATATTTTTAAAATTTCACACCATGTTTTTGAGCTAATCAGATTTAGTTATTCTTTTGGGGGGGTGATATCTGTGCCTTTTATTGTCAGTCAAATGTATCTGCTTACTCCAAAGCTTGTTTTTTTTTATTTAAAAATACACATAGTCAAGTATGAACTTAAACAAAAAACACATTTATTCATGTTTATAAATTAAATAAAGAGAAGGCAGCGCTGGAGAAGCTGCTGCCATTTGTGCATCCCAGGGACCCCAGAGCACACAGCAACCCTGTGTGGACACTAAAATTGGGAGCTTGAGAAGGCCCACATTTCAGAACACAATCTGATGCTGGCCTCCCAGAGGTCAGGAACAGCAGCAGGTGAGATATATGTCCCAAGTGTGTGGTACTACAACAGGCTGCCTTCTGTCCGACCAGTGCGACCACAATGAAGCAAGGCCATCACTTCCTCTTCTTCCTGGCAACCTTCCCTGCAGCCTTTACTGAAGCCTTCCTTCTTCGTTTAGCTGGAGGCTGGCCCACTGGAGGGGTACTCCTGTCAGGAGGAGGAGGTGGAGGTGTAGCAGAAGGGGGTGGGGCAGAAGAAGAAGGTGGAGGTGTAGCAGAAGGGGGTGGGGCAGAAGGTGGAGGTGTAGCAGAAGGGGGTGGGGCAGAAGGTGGAGGTGTAGCAGAAGGGGGTGGGGCAGAAGAAGAAGGTGGAGGTGTAGCAGAAGGGGGTGGGGCAGAAGGTGGAGGGGTAGCAGAAGGGGGTGGGGCAGAAGAGGAAGGTGGAGGTGGAGGTTGAGGTTGGGTCAGTTGGGCCACCTCACATATGGCGGTATTGGGGGTAATTTGCTCCATCACCCCCTTGTTGAGCAAGGTGATGAGCAGGGGGTCGCATAGGAGGCGTTGCTCCATGCTCATCACCTTGAACTTAGCCTCCACTAGGCCGGCAATGGCCTCTTCAGGGGATGTGGGCTCCTTGAGGGTGGCATGGGCCTCTTTAATAAGGGCCATTGCTGCCTCACTGGTGGTCCTGTCCCTCCTGCCTCTTTTGTGAAGCCTGATGGGAGGCACCTGGGATCTGGTGCTTCTCCTTTGCCCTGCCACCTCCTGTCTGCCACTGGGCCCTGCCACCTGCTGTCTGCCACTGGGCCCTGCCACCTCCTGGCTGCCACTGGGCCCTGCCACCTCCTGGCTGCCACTGGGCCCTGCCACCTCCTGGCTGCCACTGGGCCCTGCCACCTCCTGGCTGCCACTGGGCCCTTCCTCCTCCTGCCTGACAGTTTCCAGACCCTCCTCCTGGCTGATTTCATCCTGTGTATGAAAAAGAAACATAGTTTAATATGTTGGTTTAATCTTTGCATCAAACTTTGTAATCCTGATGGAAGCAATTAGAATGTAAATGCATAAATCCTTGCTTTAAATTTACCACTACATCAGCTTGACTATTTACCACACAATTAAGTGCAGAATAATGTCTACAGATCATGATTTCACTTGTTGAATACAAAATAATGTATGTTTCTCATCCTGACATATTTGGGAAACATTAATTTTATCCCACTACATTTTCAGTTAATACTATACCTGGCTCCAGATGGCCAAATCAGGATCATCCAGGATGGCTGCCTCCTCTTGCTCCAGAGAAGGCTCAGGTTGGCTGCAGGGAAGTCTGGGGGGAAGAGTGGAGAGTGATGGCCTTGGCTCAATGTGGTCATCCAGGAAGGACATCCTGCTGTAGTACCACAAAACCGGGACATAAACATCATCTGCTGCTGCTCCTGACCTCTGAGAAGCCAGCACCTTAGAGCGTTCAGTCCTGTAGGTACCTCTCAAGCTCCCAATTTTAGTGTCCACTTGTTTTGCTGTGGCTGTGGGCACCTTGGTATGCACAAATGGGAGCAGCTTCTCCAGCGCTGCTTTTCTCACCCCTTTTTTTTTATGGATGGGGTTTTTGGTCTCCCACAGAGCCGGCAGCTCCCTTACCCGGTCAATAAATTCCGCCAGGAACTCTTTGTCGCTAATAAATACATTCATATTGTATCTGCAAGTAAAATAAATTATATTTAAATAATGTGAGGCAAACAGTCTAACCTCCTTCACATCCTAGTCACCATATATATCCTCCAACAATCTCAAGACAGTATAGGCCAACAATTTTAACAAGTCTCACAAAATCACATACCTTCGTTCGCACGTCCGTCACTTGAACTCCTCTCTCCGCACACCGAACGTACTATAGTCACATGTGTGTTTGCTATATACACACCACGCATGCGTCCAAATTCGAACACGTCGCTCCGCACACGTCGCCCGCCCATGACGTTCTAACTAACATCTTTTCCCCGCCCCTTCTCTTTCGGCGCGCAGACAGATATGGCGGAGTTACAGCAGGTGTCTGATAATTCCGCAACTAGCGAGGAGACAAGCCCGGAGACCGAGGACACGTCACGATCAAGGAGGAGATTCAAGGCATCGAATATGTCTTTGGCGGAGATGGCGGAGATGTTGGACATCTTGGTCAAGGCTGATTATGATGCCAAGCATGGGCCGTATAGCAAACCAAATAGAAGGAAGGCCAAAATCCTCACTAAAGTTGTGAAGAGTCTGAGGGCGAAGTTCGGGGTGAAACGCTCAAATGAGCAGCTCAGAAAGAGGTGGTCAGACCTCAAACTGAGGGAGCCAGACCAGTTGAGGAGCATAAAGAGGATGCTCGCTAAAAGTAAGTAAAATGACGACCTTTCTGCTATTAATCTTTTTAGAAACTGACTTTTTTTTTTTTTAAAGCATATTGGACTCCCTTCCAAAATGTATTATTTTGAACTAGGTTGGGCACAGTAATCGTTCGTTACGTTACCGACACTTCGTTCGGCCACTATCCGTGGTTTTGGCTTATTTAAGACCCCCAAAAGTAATTAGACATCTGCCATTTTTGATCAAGTATTGTGGATAATTTTTAAGTCTAGATGATGTGTTTGTAAGGAGAATGAAATGCAAACTTTAATCAGTGTAAAGGAGAGGACACTCAGCAGCTGCTTCCACATCTGTACTTTGGAGCACTATAGTTTGGGCCACCAGACCCGCCTTTTTTGGGTGTCCCACACAGGTGCATCAGAGTTTATTTGTGGTGCCTCCATGTCCAAAAAATTACATCCAAATGTGAATAATAAACATATTTGGGGTCATAAAGAATGCATTTTTTTCTTTAAATTCCGCACAAACACACACTTGTACCCCACTTCCAAACAATTTAGCCTGTTTTAAGTTTAAAAATGAGATTTTTACAGTGTGATAAATAGACCTTTGGTTTTATTCTCATAGGGGAGAGAAGACTGGGAGGAGGACACTCCAGGGAGCACATGCACCCCACAACTTCCAAGCAACCCCAAACTCCCAAAGATCCACAACCGAAAGATGTGCAGGAAGTTGAGGTGGAGGAAGGAGAAGTGCAGGAAGGAGAGGTGGATGACGTTGTGGATCTGGTCACCACAACAGGTCAGTATCTGACACCACAGCTTAAGGTAAGCGAGGTAGGCCTGCAGAGTTTTATTAATTTTTTTTTATGGTTTTTAGGGGATGGAAATGTTGTGAAGGATAGCACACCGTTCTCTGCTGACAGTGCCCTCCGCCTCATCCAGCAAGTGATGGAATGTAGCACGGAACTGGACCTAATTAAACAAAGAATCCATGTGATGGAACAAACATTTAAAGACATTCTCGATGTTTTGGGGAGAATTCAATAAGCCATCCAAACACATTTGTTTTTACATGTTTGTTTTTATATTTTTACTAATTTTTTGAGTAACAAAGCAGCCAAAAATTGAATATGCACACAGTGTGTGAACATGTGCTATCTGCCATCAGGGGATATCCATGTACGTCTTTTGTGGGTGCAACCCCTTCCTCGTATCAAAAGTCGGTGAACTGAGGAAGGGGATGCACCCCCAAAACACATCCATTGATCACCCCTGATGGCAGATAGCACATGTTGACAATAGGGATCAGGATTGTAAACTTCCTATTTGCAAAAAAGTAAAAATGTGTGCATATTGAATTTTTGGCTGGGCAAGGGGTGGCAGGACCCCATATTAGGACGGGCACATAGAGACATAGTTTGTGTAACTGAATGTCTCAGATTGCTCAGAGGTATCCAATGTTGTCATTTTAGAAATGCAAGTGGTATTTTTGTATTTTCATAAGCCAAAATTTGACGGGTTGTGGTCAGGCCAACCCCAAAGTAAAACAAAAAAAAATGTGCAGAGAGTAAAATATTTGACCACAAACAACGTGTAGCTTCTTTTTATAATACTCTCTAAGCTTATTTGGTTCTTTTGTAAGGTAACATAGTGAAATTGGTTGTTATTTACTAAAGTAAAATACACTTGCCACTACAAATGCACAAAGACAAACTAGGAGACAGGAAAGAACAAATAATTAAAGGTTTAAACAAGATTTTTATTGGGATACTTAGACATAGGCTGGCATAGGAATTGCCCCCCTACCCGTGAAATACTCCATGTATTTGTCCCGAACCACACGGGCATTTTGGGGGGGCAAGCCAAGACGGGCAGATTCCAGGCCCGGAAGGGGATTTGCAGGGGAAAGTCCAGCCTCTGGCAAAACTGAGGCCATATATGAATTCGCTTTGCGGCAAAGAAAATTGTGTAGCACACAGCAGCATAACACTACATAGTTTATTTTGTAGTCCGCCAAGTGGATGGAAGTCATAAAAAGGCGGAACCGGCTGGCCATTATGCCGAAGGCATTTTCAACGACTCTTCGGGCCCTGGCCAGCCGGTAATTGAACACACTCTTCTCTGGGGTCAGGGTCCTCTGTGGAAATGGCCTCATAAGATGCCGTCCGAGTCCGAAGGCTTCATCAGCCAAGAAAACAAAGGGGAGTCCTTCAATATTCCCTGCATCCGGTGGCAATGCAAGGTCGTCACTCTGGAGACGGAGGGCAAACTCCGTCTGGATGAAGGATCCCCCATCGGACATCCGGCCATTCTTCCCTACATCAACATAGAGGAATTCATACCGTGCTGACACCACCGCCATCAGCACAATGCTATGAAACCCCTTGTAGTTGTAGTAGTAGGATCCAGAACGGGGTGGCGGCACGATGCGGACGTGCTTCCCGTCTATGGCACCACCGCAGTTGGGGAAGTCCCACCGCGTGGCAAACTCCGATGCCACAGTCTGCCATTCCTGTGGCTTTGAAGGAAGCTGTGGAGTGAAACAAGATGAAATAATATTAGAAAAACAAAGGCATACATTACAAGCAAATTCAAGACCAAAAAATTAGAGACCAACATCAATCTAATTATACGTTTATTAAGGTGTGTAAAAAAAGTATAATGGAAGGCTCATTTATCATATTCATCACCCCCTCTGATGGGCCATTACTAAATTATTTTGGGGGGGGGGGAGATGTGTTTGGCCACAGGATAGCATTGCAGTGGCGGTGCGTCCAGAGTGGGCGCTGGAGCACTGTCCCCTCTCTCCTGTGCCCATCACTCAGAACAATACATAGGTTCATGCGTTGCATGAACCTATGTATTGTCTATGCCGCACACTATTCAGGTGGATGGCCTCTTGTAAAGCGACCGACATATGATTAATTGCGTCATTTAGGGGGTTAAAATTGCAGAGCAGAAACAGGTATTAAAAAAGTCTTGCAAATTACAACCTGAGGGATGTAATTGGCTTCCTCAAAGAAAAATCGGGGACGCAAGGAGGGGGCATTCCTTGTGTAAACACTGACAGGCAGCTCTGGCAATCATGTTCACCAAGTCTGTTTAATGGTAACATGATTGGCTGATGCAACATGAAGGGAAGGAGAAGACATCAAGGACAGAAGAAGGATGGCGCTGACCACAAGAAGGTAAGTGCAGGGCTGGGGGGAAACTGGCTGCAATAGAGGGGACTAAATGGCTGCATTGGAGGGGACAACTGGGGGCGTTTATTAGGCAACAGAGCAAAAAAGGAGGAAGTTTATTTCCGAAATTGGGGTTGTAACCCCCCAACATTTGGAGCAACAGGCGCCCCTGCTGGAAAAGTTAGTGAGGGGAAATATTTAGGGAGGATAAAAAAAGGGGCATTTAAAAACTTCCAGCATGCATGGGGACAAAGGGGACATTCTCAGCATATTACAATCATGGTAATTAGGAAAGGATGAAAGAAATACAATACATTAGCATACATGTAATACATAAAATGTGATGTGAAGGGAGAAAACTTACCCTAATATAGTCCTCCTGCAGGACTTGTATAATAGCAGAACAGGTGTCTGGGATTATGAGGCCCAGAGCCTGGGGGGAGATGCCTGTGGTGAACTTCAAGTCCTGAAGACTTCTCCCTGTCGCCAGGTAACGCAACGTGGCGATGAGCCTCTGCTCAGCACTGATGGCTTCCCGCATAACGGTGTCCTTCCTGGTAATATAGGGGGACACCAAAGCCAACAGTTCCTGAAAAACGGGGTCAGACATCCTCAGAAAATTCCTGTAGTCCTCAGGATTATTCTCGACGATCTCCCGCAGCAGAGGCATGTGGCAGAATTGGTCCCGCTGGAGCAACCAATTCTTGGTCCATGAACTCCTCCTCACACCATTCATGGACTGGTCTTGGTCCAAAACAAGCAGACCAACACCAAGCGCACGCACAGCACGAACTCGACGACGAGAACGTCCAGGCGACATGGCTAGGAAACGGTCGTCTAATCAGAACGTACAGAACAGAACGCACTTTAGAACAGCAAGGCCTATGAATAACGAACTGAAATTCAGAAACGAACAGGCAAGAACGCACTGTAAAACAGATACGACCTGCCTAGACGCCCTGAAAGTCAAGATACGAACCCACAAGCACAAACTGAACGGCAGAAAACGATCTGAAAAGTACGAAGACTGAAAAGCGCGAATCGTCTCTTCCCAAACTTTTACTTCACACGCGGTAACACGAGATCAGCAAAAGCAGCCCAAGGGGTGGCGCCAAGAAAAAAGATCTTCCCCTTTATAGTGCCGTCGTACGTGCTGGACGTGAGCGCAGAGAACCACAAGGAAATTGGGAAATGACAGTGTGTACGCATAGAAAGCTTGACGAGAAAATCGACAAGCTTAACAAGAATCTCGTCGAAAAAAACGACGTGTTTTTTACGACGAGAAAATCGGTCGTGTGTACGAGGCCTGACACTCTCCCTACCTAGAGTTTTCTGTCCCTAGAAAAAATGTTTTTTTAAAGCACACTATAGCACAAGGAGAATTCCCCTCACTTTCCTTCTTTGTCCCTAGAAACAAGGACTCGCACAGTGAAAGAAACTGACACTCTCCCTACCTAGAGTTTTCTGTCCCTAGAAAAAATGTTTTTTTAAAGCACACTATAGCACAAGGAGAATTCCCCTCACTTTCCTTCTTTGTCCCTAGAAACAAGGACTCGCACAGTGAAAGAAACTGACACTCTCCCTACCTAGAGTTTTCTGTCCCTAGAAAAAATGTTTTTTTAAAGCACACTATAGCACAAGGAGAATTCCCCTCACTTTCCTTCTTTGTCCCTAGAAACAAGGACTCGCACAGTGAAAGAAACTGACACTCTCCCTACCTAGAGTTTTCTGTCCCTAGAAAAAATGTTTTTTTAAAGCACACTATAGCACAAGGAGAATTCCCCTCACTTTCCTTCTTTGTCCCTAGAAACAAGGACTCGCACAGTGAAAGAAACTGACGCTCTCCCTACCTAGAGTTTTCTGTCCCTAGAAAAAATGTTTTTTTAAAGCACACTATAGCACAAGGAGAATTCCCCTCACTTTCCTTCTTTGTCCCTAGAAACAAGGACTCGCACAGTGAAAGAAACTGACGCTCTCCCTACCTAGAGTTTTCTGTCCCTAGAAAAAATGTTTTTTTAAAGCACACTATAGCACAAGGAGAATTCCCCTCACTTTCCTTCTTTGTCCCTAGAAACAAGGACTCGCACAGTGAAAGAAACTGACACTCTCCCTACCTAGAGTTTTCTGTCCCTAGAAAAAATGTTTTTTTAAAGCACACTATAGCACAAGGAGAATTCCCCTCACTTTCCTTCTTTGTCCCTAGAAACAAGGACTCGCACAGTGAAAGAAACTGACACTCTCCCTACCTAGAGTTTTCTGTCCCTAGAAAAAATGTTTTTTTAAAGCACACTATAGCACAAGGAGAATTCCCCTCACTTTCCTTCTTTGTCCCTAGAAACAAGGACTCGCACAGTAAAACACACTGACACTCTCCCTACCTATCCTTCTCTTTCCCTAAACTAAAGGAATCCAGGTTAAGCAAGAAAGAAATAAATGTCACTGTCCCTGCCTATGCTTGTCTTTCCCTGCTCCGGAACACACTACACTAGGCCGCCGTGCTGGCGGCCTTTTATAGTGTGGGGCGTGTACTAAACACCCTCAGCAATAATTGGCCACAGGCATCCTGCCTGTGGCCAATCATTGCTCTCCTCGCTGCCGGCGCTGTGATTGGCCAAGCATGCGGGGTCACAGTGCATGCTTGGCCAATCACAGCGCCTGGATGACACTGCGATGGCGTAGTGCATTGTGGGCCGTTCGCGTCACTCAAATTTGGCGCGAACGGCCCAAATCGTTCGATCTTCGTCGAACGATCGAACAGCCGATGTTCGAGTCGAACGTATGTTCGACTCGAACACGAAGCTCATCCCTAGTCATGATACAGCATCTCAATTGAATTTAAGTCCAGGCTTTGACTAGGCCACTCTAAAACCTAAATTTTGCTTTGTTTGAACCATTTGAAGGTGGACTTGCTGTTGTGTTTCGGATCATTGTCCTGCTGCATAACCCAAGTGCACTTGAGTTTGAGGTCCCAAACTGATGGCAGGACATTCTCCTTTAAGATTTTCTGGTAGAGCTCAGAATTCACGGTTCCATCAATTATGAAGTCGCCCAGGTCCTGAAGCTGCAAAGCAGCCCTAGACCATCACGCTACCACCACCATGTCTGACTTCGTATGATGTTCTTGTTATAAAAAGGTTGTATTAGTTTTGTGCCAGATTTAACGGAATGCACACCTTCCAAAAAGTAACATTTTTGTCTCATCAGTCCACGTAATATTTGCCTAAAAGTCTTGGGGATAATCAAGATGTTTTTTTGGTAAATGTGAGATGAGCCTTTGTGTTCTTTTTGGTCAGCAGTGGCTTTGGTCTTGGAACTCTCCCATGGATGCCATTTTTGCCCAGTTTCTTTCTTATTGTTGAATCGTGAACACTGATCTTACCTGAGGCAAGTGAGGCCTGCAGTTCTTCAGATGTTGTTCTGACTTCTTTTATGACCTCCTGGGTGAGTAGTCGGCATGCTATTGGAGTAATTTTTGTAGGCCAGCCCCTCCTGGGAAGGTTCCCCACTGTTTCAAGTTATCTCCATTTGTGGATAATGGCTCTCCCTGTGGTTCACTGGGGTTCCAAAGCCTTATGCCGCGTACACACGACCATTTTTAATGTAATTTTAAAAAACGAAGTTTTTCTCGACGTGATTTTTCTTGTTTCCTCTCAAGCCTGTCTTGCATACACACGTTCATTAAAAAAAACGCTCGAGCAAAGAGCAGTGACGTACAACACGTACGACGGCACTATAAAGGGGAAGTTCCCTTCGGATGGTGCCACCCTTCATGTTAGTAAAGTTTGTTGAGCGACGATTCGCGCTTTTCAGCCTCGTGCTTTTCAGTCCGTTACAGCGTGACGAATGTGCTATCTCCATTACGAACGCTAGTTTTACCAGAACGAGCGCTCCCGTCTCATACTTGATTCTGAGCATGCGCGTTTTTTTTCCCTTCGTAAAAGCATACACACTACCGTTTTTCACAACGTTAAAAAAAAAACGACATGAAAAACGACGTGAAAAAATAGAGCATGTTCGAAATTTTTAATGCCCATTTTTCACGTCGTTAAAAATGCTCTGGAGCATACACACGATCGTTTTTAATGCCCAATTTAAAAAATGACATTTTTAACGGCGTAAAAAACGATCGTGTGTACGCGGCATTAGAAATTGCTTTGAAAAGCTTCCTAGACCGATACATGTACATTACTTTGTTTCTAATCTGTTCTTGAATTTAGATTGTGGCATGATGTGTGGCTTTTTGTGATCTGTTAGCATGCTTCACTTTGTCAGATAGCTTCTATGTACAGTCAGGTCCATAAATATTGGGACATCAACACAGTTCTAATCTATTTGGCTCTATACACCACCACCACAATGAATTTGAAATGAAACTAACAATATGTGCTTTAACTGCAGACTTTCAGCTTTAATTTGAGGGTGTTTACATCCAAATCAGGTGAACGGTGTAGGAATTACAACAGTTTGTATATGTGCCTTACACTTTTTAAGGGACCAAAAGTAATGGGACAGATTAACAATCATAAATCAAACTTTTTCTTTTTAATACTTGGTTGCAAATCCTATGCAGTCAATCATAGCCTGAAGTCTGGAACGCATAGACATTACCAGACGCTGGGTTTCATCCCTGGTGATGTTCTGCCAGGTCTCTACTGCAACTGTCTTCAGTTCCTGCTTGTTTTTGGGGCATTTTCCCTTCAGTTTTGTCTTCAGCAAGTGAAATGCATGCTCAATCAGATTCAGGTCAGGTGATTGACTTGGTCATTGCATAACATTCCACTTCTTTCCATTAAAAAACTCTTTGGTTGCTTTCGCAGTATGCTTCGGGTCATTGTCCATCTGCACTGTGAAGCGCCGTCCAATGAGTTCTGAAGCATTTGGCTGAATATGAGCAGATAATATTGCCCGAAACACTTCATAATTTATCCTGCTGCTTTTGTCAGCAGTCACATTATCAATAAATACAAGAGAACCAGTTCCATTGGCAGCCATACATGCCCACGCCATGACACTACCACCACCATGCTTCACTGATGAGGTGGTATACTTTGGATCATGAGCAGTTCCTTTCCTTCTCCATACTCTTCTCTTCCCATCACTCTGGTACAAGTTGATCTTGGTCTCATCTGTCCATAGGATGTTGTTCCAGAACTGTGATGGCTTTTTTAGATGTTGTTTGGCAAACTCTAATCTGGCCTTCCTGTTTTTGAGGCTCACCAAAGGTTTACATCTTGTGGTGAACCCTCTGTATTAACTCTGGTGAAGTCTTCTCTTGATTGTTGACTGACACACATACACCTACCTCCTGGAGAGTGTTCTTGATGTGGCCAACTGCTGTGAAGGGTGTTTTCTTCACCAGGGAAAGAATTCTTCGGTCATCCACCACAGTTGTTTTCCGTGGTCTTCCGGGTCTTTTGGTGTTGCTGAGCTCACCGGCGCGTTCTTTCTTTTTAAGGATGTTCCAAACAGTTGATTTGGCCACACCTAATGTTTTTGCTATCTCTCTGATGGGTTTGTTTTGTTTTTTTCAGCCTAATGATGGCTTGCTTCACTAATAATGACAGCTCTTTGGATCTCATATTGAGGGTTGACAGCAACAGATTCCAAATGCAAATAGCACACTTGAAATGAACTCTGGACCTTTTATCTGCTCCTTGTAAATGGGACAATGAGGGAATAACACACACCTGGCCATGGAACCGCTGAGCAGCCAATTGTCCCATTATTTTTGGTCCCTTAAAAAGTGGGAGGCACATATACAAACTGTTGTAAAAACCTACACCGTTCACCTGATTTGGATGTAAATACCCTCAAATTAAAGCTGAAAGTCTGCAGTTAAAGCATATCTTGTTTGTTCCATTTCAAATCCATGGTGGTGGTGTATAGAGCCAAAAAGATTAGAATTGAGTCGATGTCCCAATATTTATGGACCTGACTGTATGTGGTTTCTTGATTCAACAGGTCTGGCAGTAATCAGGCTTGGGTGTGGCAAGTGAAATTTAACTCAGATTTACAAAAAATTGTGGTTAATCACTGCTCATTCATTATTCAGCATGGGAGGGGGCAATTACTTCTTCACATAGGGCCAGGCAGGTTTGAACAGCTTTTTTCCCTTAATAAATGAAATAGTAATTTAAGAACTGCATCTTGGATTTACTCGGGTTATCTTTGTGTAATATTAAAATTTGTTTGATGATCTGAATCATTTAAGTGTGAGTAATATGCAAAACAGCACTATATATATATATATATATATATATATATATATATATATATATACATACAGTTGCAAAAAAAAGTATGTGAACCCTTTTGGAATTATATAGATTTCTGCACAAATTGGTCATAAAATCTGATCTGATCTTCATCTAAGTCACAACAATAGACAATCACAGTCTGCTTAAACTAATAACACACAAATAATTAAATGTTACCATGTTTTTATTGAACACACCATGTAAACATTCACAGTGCAGGTGGAAAAAGTATGTGAACCGTAGACTAATGAAATCTCCAAGAGCTAATTGGAGTGAGGTGTCAGCCAACTGGAGTCCAATCAATGAGATGAGATTGGAGGTGTTGGTTACAGTTTCCCTGCCCTATAAAAAACACACACCAGTTCTGGGTTTGCTTTTCACAAGAAGCATTGCCTGATGTGAATGATGCCTCGCACAAAAGAGCTCTCAGAAGACCTACGATTAAGAATTGTTGACTTGCATAAAGCTGGAAAGGGTTATAAAAGTATCTCCAAAAGCCTTGCTGTTCATCAGTCCAGGGTAAGACAAATTGTCTATAAATGGAGAAAGTTCAGCACTGCTGCTACTCTCCCTAGGAGTGGGTGTGCTGTAAAGATGACTGCAAGAGCACAGCGCAGACTGCTTAATGAGGTGAAGAAGAATCCTAGAGTGTCAGCTAAAGACTTACAAAAGTCTCTGGCATATGCTAACATCCCTGTTAGCGAATCTACGATACGTAAAACACTAAACAAGAATGGATTTCATGGGAGGATAAAACAGAGGAAGCCACTGCTGTCCAAAAAAAAACATTGCTGCACGTTTACAGTTTGCACAAGAGCACCTAGATGTTCCACAGCAGTACTGGCAAAATATTCTGTGGACAGATGAAACCAAAGTTGAGTTGTTTGGAAGAAACACACAACACTATGTGTGGAGAAAAAGAGGCACAGCACACCAACATCAAAACCTCATCCCAACTGTGAAGTATGGTGGTGGGGGCATCATGGTTTGGGGCTCCTTTGCTGCGTCAAGGCCTGGAAGGATTGCTATCATCGAAGGAAAAATGAATTCCCAAGTTTATCAAGACATTTTGCAGGAGAACTTAAGGCCACCTGTCCACCAGCTGAAGCTCAACAGAAGATGGGTGTTGCAACAGGACAACGATCCAAAGCATAGAAGTAAATCAACAACAGAATAGCTTAAACAGAAGAAAATACGCCTTCTGGAGTGGCCAAGTCAGGGTCCTGACCTCAACTCGATTGAGATGCTGTGGCATGACCTCAAGAAAACGATTCACACCAGACATCCCAAGAATATTGCTGAACTGAAACTGTTCTGTTAAGAGGAATGGTCAAGAGAGTCCTGACTGTTGTGCATGTCTGATCTGCAACTACAGGAAACGTTTGGTTGAAGTTATTGCTGCCAAAGGAGGTTCAACCAGTTATTAAATCCAAGGGTTCACATACTTTTTCCACCTGCACTGTGAATGTTTACATGGTGTGTTCAATAAAAACATGGTAACATTTAATTCTGTGTGTGTTATTAGTTTAAGCAGACTGTGATTGTCTATTGTTGTGACTTAGATGAAGATCAGATCACATTTTATGACCAATTTGTGCAGACATCCATATCATTCCAAAAGGGTTCACATACTTTTTTTTGCAACTGTATATATATATATATATATATATGCACACACTATATTACCAAAAGAATTGTGAAGCCTACTTTTACACACAGATTGATTTTAATGGCATCTTAGTCTTATGCAGACGATCGGACATTCTGACAACAAAACCGACGGATGTTGGCTCAAACTTGTCTTGCATACACACGGTCACACAAATGTTGTCGGAAATTCCGAACGTCAAGAACTCGGTGACGTACAACACGTACAACGAAACGAGAAAAATGACGTTCAATAGCCAGTGCGGCTCTTCTGCTTAATTCCGAGCATGCGTGGAATTTTGTGCGTTGGAATTGTGTACACACGGTCAGAATTTCCGACAACAAGTTTTGTTGTCGGAAAATTTGAGATCCAGCTCTCAAATTTTTGTTGCCGGAAATTCCGACAGCAAATGTCCGATAGAGCCTAAACACGGTCGGAATTTCCCGCAACAAGCTCCCATTGAACATTTGTTGTCGGAAATTCCGACCGTGTGTAAGCGGCATAAGTCCTTAGGGTTCAATATTGAGTTGGCCCACCCTTTGCAGCTTCAACTCTTCTGGGAAGGCTGTCCACAAGGTTTAGGAGTGTGTCTATGGGAATGTTTGACCATTATTCCAAAAACGCATTTGTGAGGTCAGGCACTGAAGTGGACAAGAAGGCCTGGCTCACAGTCTGCGCTCTAATTCATCCCAAAGGTGTTCCTTGGTGTTGAGGTCAAGACTGTGCAATCCAGTCAAATTTCTCCACCCCAAACATGCTCATCCATGTCTTTATGGACCTTGCTATGCTTACGGAATAGTACGTATACACATATAGCCAGTAATATAGCAACTTCAGGCATCCCTGCCCTGTATTGTTACTAACCTGCACCATGCAGTGAGATGAAAATATGATGGCTCAGGTCCTAAATAGTTTGATTTATACAACACATTAGATGCTAAAATGGTGTTACCACCTATTTTCTTTTGTCTTGAATTCCTCCTGAAAAATATCAGCATGCCTTTTCTTCAGTCACTCCCTGGATATGTGCTTTTTACACTTTTTGTGCTGCTTCTTGAATATTTCCCCACCAGCCATTAGATCATTATAATTGTGTGGGCAGCTCCATTACTGCCCATTGGATGGGCAGCTCCATTATTAGAACAGCAACCAGGATTCAAGCAGTTATGACACCAGGTTGTGGCTTGATAACCTTTTGATACATTTTGATTTAATTTGCTAGTTTAAATAAGTAGACAATAGGGTGCCAATTCAAATTATATTCACCTATAAAATTAAAGTTGCGAGCAATGAATTTTGTACACCAGATAATGATGCACATTTTAAATGTCATTGTAAGGCACTCTATAACTGCAATAAACAGAAGCTGGCATCACATGGGAAGGTATTTGTCATAAATCACAAAGCACAGGAGGAATTGAAATATTTTATTCAGGTGTGCAGAGGGAGACAACAAAGCTTCTTTAGAGTCGATAGCGATGACATCCATGAAATCACATACAGTAGCTCTGTTGCTTCATTGTGATTGAATATTTCAGGTGTGAAGATGTCTTTTTCATGTGAGCATGAATGTCAAATATTTTTTTGAGAATAATGTGTAAACTTTACTTATTGTTTGAGTATTATCAGCATGGAAGATAATATCAGCGTGGAGGATTTATTTTGTAAAACTATAATGTCCTGACACATTTTCCAGAATTTTACAAAGTCCCTCACTCTTGTCCTGGTGAAGCTTTCAGTCTATTGCTCCCACAGACTCATTCAACAAAGCTAATTTCAAGTACCATTTCTTTAATTGTATTAGTATATTTTTGGATTGTGGACAGTAACTAGAGCACCCCAAAGATACCAGTGGCGACTGGTGCTCAAAATTTTTGGGGGGGCGCAAACAAACTGAAAAATTCTGAAAAACAAAAACCCATCAATTGTAGTCTCACTGTGCCATCAAACACAGTCACTGTACCATCAAACGCAGCCACTGTGCCCTCAAACGCAGCCACTGTGCCCTCAAACGCAGCCACTGTACCATCAAACGCAGCCACTGTGCCCATCAAACGCAGCCTCTGTGCCATCAACGCAGCCACTGTGCCCATCGAATGCCGCCACTGTGCCCATCAAATGCTGCCACTGTGCCATCAAACGCTCCCACTGTGCCCATCAAACGCTGCCACTGTGTCATCAAACACTCCCACTGCGCCCCATCAAATGCTACCAGTGTGCCATCAAAATGCTGCCACTGTGCCATCAAATGCTCCCACTGTGCCCTTCGAATGCTACCACTGTGATGGTGGCGGGCGGCGAGCGATGTTCCCCATGCTCCTCCATGTCGGCGATGTCTTCTCCCGCCCGCTCCTCCCGTCCTCTCTTATGATTGGATGCCTGATCGGCGTCCAATCACAGTGTCTGTCATTTCAGCCAATCAGGTGACGGGTAACAGACCCGAGCACCTGATTGGCTGAGAGGCAGTTCAGTTCTAGGAGAGCAAATATGCATTCGCTTTTCTAACACAGCTGGGTGAACTTACCTTTTTTGACGCCTATTAGAGTCTATGGCTCTAATCAGGTGATTCAAAAACACCCCCCGATGATGTAATTCAGGCTCTCGGCGCCCAAAAATGAATGCATGAAACAATCTATTGGTGATAGAGGGGGTGGCAGGAGAGAGCGGGCAGCACCCGTGCACCCTTATGGACGCACCGCCACTGAAAGAAACACAATGCAAACATAGGAAGATCAAAGCAAATGTATGTGCCTAAAGTGCTTGTAAGTGGGGGAGGTGATACCTGTGGCCATTAAGAGAGACAAAGCGGTTGTGCCAAATAAAGCCAGCTCCACGCGCAACTATCTCTCGGCCGAAGAATGCTCCACTATGTCCGATTCGGATATCCCATCCAATCGGGTCTCTGAACTGTTTTCAGACACTTTGTTATGGACTTGGAAGTGGACTGATAGCGATGAGGAGCAATTGTGTGATTTAGAGGAGGATGAAATTCCCTCTGTGCCCACGGCTAGTTTCAACGTTGAATTGTCTGCCAGTGCAGACCCCTTCTTATGCATTACTAAGTCCTTTGAGGAGGATCATTGAGCAAGATGGGTTCCTAAAGTTGCATTGAACAAACCAATCCCGTAGGAGGGAAACTGCTGGGAAATGTTGTTCTACCCCAAGTGAAAAAATGATGGTCTTTGGGGCTTGAAAGACGCTGGGGTGTTTAGTTAGGTACTGTAGGTTGAATAAGCTGTGGCAAAGGGTCAAGTTCTCATCTTACAATTTGCATGATGGACTGTCAAGTGTACCAGGATTGTTTTTCATATGCTGGCCACCAGGTGGCGTGAGCTGTGCCAACCTGAGTGAGCCCTTGTTCACATTATGCACTTATCTGATAAGAAATGCTAAGAAAGTTTTTCTTTAAGATAGCTATGAAAAGGGGTGGCATCCTCGGATCATATACCATAAAGCCTTTTAAAGGGGGTTATCTGAGCAAATTGAATCAATTATGAACTACAGATATACAGATATCTCTTGCCTAAGAATTATTTTTAAATCAGTGAATGTGACATTCACCAAACATTCACAAGCGGTTGTTAATTTCATGTAATTTAAAACACACGCCCCAGGAAGATTTAACTGCAGTGAATATTTAGTGAATGTCACATTTGCTGCTTTATAAATATGCCAGGTCACGTATACATATTATTCACAATGAGTGCTAACTAACTAGGCAAATCTTATAGTTTTGGATAGAGTGGGGGCAAGTAAAATGTTATATCAGGTTTTTTTTTGCCTATGGGGAGAATTACCCAAATTTTTTGCCCTAATGACACCAGGACAAAAGAAGAGAAGGCACATACAGCAATAAAAACATTGTCTGACACTCTAACCCAGTCTACTTAAAATGTGTTTTCGCTTTTGTCTGTGACCCCAAAGGAGGGATTTTGCATCACTTCCTGTCATGACAGGAGTAACAAAAACTTTGAGGACTCTAATTTTTCTGTGCTTTACCTAAAACCTAATCATTCGCTTTTGGGCTTTCAGGTCTTTAGCTCAGTCAACATCTATTCTAAACAAATGCAATACAGTTCTAGTACAATATTTTTTTTTACCATACTCTATAATAATCTTGACATTTTCTTTTATTAAAGAACCCTAAGGGCTCTTTCACAAAATTGGCAGGGGAGTTGTAAAAACAGACAGCTGACCCACACAAATCCTAACATTAGAACCTGACAGGGCTGTACATATGTTGCTGCGGCAATGCTTTGGTTCACAGTCTCTGCATTTTTTACTTAGGCAATTGAGATCAATGGGGCACATCGCAGCCACAAGCCAAATGCTTGGCATGCAAATGCTGCTTGGTCCTGTAACGGAGAACTGCCATTTGGCAATTAAAAAAAATGTAAAAAAAAAAAAGTCAGGTGTCAAAAGGTAGCAGATGTTGCTGTACAACCTTCTAGAAATCGAATCACTGTGAATCACTTTTCAAGAGGTGGTAAGCTTACTGCAAGCATGAAAGAAGACTAAGATATACCAGTTGTGTACAACGATTATAAACCCTTACATATACCAAGTAAAATGATTGGCGTCAGGTGATACACAAACATGAAACAAATCCTCCTACATAGGTTGTTCCTGTTTGTCTTAAGTCATTTCTTTTCTATATCTGTCAGAGAAGGTGTCAGAAAAAGGGGGGGGGGGGGTTGAAATTACACACTGCATATCTCAGCTGGAGATCCCTCCTGTCACCTTTTTTCTCTTGGTGTCAGGAAAACTTGTCAGAAGTGATTCTTGTTCACACTAAAGAGGGATATGCTTTGTTCATATTTCATGTCTGAGGTTTACATCCACTTAAACCACTTCAGCTCTGGAAGGTTTACCCTGCTTCATGACCAGGCCATTTTTGCGATACGGCACTGCGTTACCTTCACTGACAATTGCACAGTAATGCGACGCTGTACCCAAATCAAATTGATGTCCTTTTTTTCCCACAAATAAAGATTTCTTTTTGTAGTATTTGATATCCAATAAAAAATATTAAAAATCGAATTTCTTCATCAATTTAGGCCACAATATATTTTGCTACATATTTTTGGTAAAACAAAATCCCAATAAGTGTATATTGATTGGTTTGCACAAAAGTTATAGCTTCTACAAACTTTGGGATATAATTCTTTATTATTTATTTTTTCGGCTCTCCGGGGAATTTTCCTCCTCATCAGACACACACTTCTGAAACAATTTATATATGGATCATGGCGCCAATCATTGAAAAGTGTTAAATAAAAAGGTGCTGCCCAACAAGTACTTCTGGTATGGTGGGGATTTCTTCAATCAGGTGAAAGGTGTTGCCATGGGCGCTAAATATGCCAGCAGTGTGGCTAACATCTTTCTAAACAAATGGGAGGATGAAGATATTTTGACGGGTGACTGGCCACAATTAAAACTTTAAGATATATTGACGATTTGTTTTTCATATAGGAAGGGACTTTAGAGACCTAGAAGGTTTTATGTCACATATGAATAACAATCAATATAACATTAAACTCACAAACAAATGGAGTCATTAGAATATTCAGTACCTGGATATGGATATATTCAAGAAAGACAATGGACTATACACGAAAACTTTTTTTAAAGTGGTGGATAAAAACGGGTATATTTCAACTAGAAGTTGTCACCATCCAGGATGCCCAGAATGGATTAAGGCCATCCTTAAGGGCTAATTCGTCATAATTAGATGAAATTGTGACTTAGATGATGACTAGAGGGCCCAATCTGGAGTTTTAGTGAATAGGTTCCTGGAAAAAGAATATGACCTAGAGAAGGTCAGAATGGATGTATTCCATAAGGATAGAGAAGAATTTTTGGAAAATAATAATAAAAAAGAAGCTAAGTATGAGTCACCCTTGATTACAAGATTCAACCTAGATTATAAACAGGTGGAAAAATCTTTCAAAAAATTCTGGCCCATCCTCCTAAAAGATAATAATTTAAAGAAACTCCTCCCAAAAAAAATATATTTTATTTATAGGAGAGCACCTGGACTCAGGAACATGTTTGCTAAAAACATAGTGGACCCCCATAAGAAAAGAAAGAAAACTTTTATAGATGCGGGAGATGCATCTCTTGTCAAACTACTGCAGATAAGAAAAAAAAAAACGGAAACATTCTTAGGGTATAACGGAATGGAATAGACCGTGGATACATTTATTTCTTGCAATACAAAATACGTGGTGTAACTCTTGTCCTGCACATGTGGATTACTTTATGTGGGTAGGACTATAAGGTGTCTCTACAAAAGGATTAATGAGCACGTAAATAATATTAAGATCGGTTTTAGAAAACATAGTGTTTTTAATCATTTTAGAACTCACCATAACCAAAACCCAGCCCTTCTTAAATTATATGGGATTGATAAAATTTTACCACACTGGAGAAGGGGGGCATGAGAATTCAGGTGTCCAAAGCCGAAACCAGGTGGATTTTTGAAATAGGCTCTCTCAGCTGGCCTTCAAATAGACATAGATCTAAATTGCTTTCTTACTGATTATTAGTCGAGATGATAATAAGTATATATTAATAACCATTTAAGCTATATTATGAACTTTTGTACCCGGTTAGTCTTTAATGTTTAATTTTTGATTTTTCTGTTTAGCTGTAGGGTTGAATAAATTAAAAATAATATTTGCTATATCTAAGATTATTTTAAACATCTTGGAATTATTATGTCTGGTGAGAAATTGTGACTGCTTGACCTGGATAAATGGCTGTTTCCTCCTTGTGCCAAAGGTCCTGCAGTCATAATTCTGTCCTCTAGATGTCTCCCTCTGGAATTTAGGATCTTGAATAAGGTCTTAAACATGGTGAATACATGGTTTAATTTATGTTTTTTTCCTTGTTTTTAAAGTTTTTTACCATATAGTTTATAAGCTTTAAATACAGTTGATATTGTGTAAAGTGGTGTTCTAATTTTTTAGAAAATATGGTCCCATAAAGAGGCTGTATTTTATCCGTGCAGTGTATAATGTAATACTATCAGGGATCATGCTGTCCCCTAATGATCTTTGGAATGCATAATTATTGAAACCTTTGTGATGAAAAGGAACTCCTTAATAGCTGTGGAAGTCAGTGGATCACATGGGGTTACATTTTTAAGCTTTTAAGAGGATTATTTTAGGTTTTATAGTCACTTAATCCACATTTGGATTGGACCAATCATGTCGTTTGGTTCGCTATTTAAGCTACAACAAAATGGTGTCAGACCTATTTCCTGATGATGCGTGCTGGAACGTTAAATGCATAGAATCTAGGTCTGACATGCACACAACGTCACTTCCGCCAGGGGGTTATCTAATGCATATTTTACACCGCTGATCAGAGAGCGCTGTCTGATGGACTTCCACCACTTTAGGTTGTTCCTCACATGCTGATACAATTCCCTGCTGGAAAACTTGTAAGTGACTTTTTTTTAATAATAAACAAGCAATACTGCACTATATCTGCCTTCCCTGGCTCTTTTTGGCGGAGCTTGCTTTGCAGATGCAGATGTTTGGAGCCGAGGATATATACAATGGATTGGAGCTGGTGGTTTCCTGGTTCATGCAATCACAGTCACCACACATGTGAACAATCGATCGGAAGGAGATCGTTAAAAGTTTTCCGGGAATTGAGGAGCTATTTTATGCTTAAAGATCACCTGCTCCCCAGAGCTATCTGATTTGGATGTTTGGAGCGGAGGATATATACAAAGGGTTGGATCTGATGGTTTCCTGGTTCATGCAATCACAGTCACCACACATGTGAAAAATCGATCGGAAGGAGATCGTTGAAAGTTTCCCGGGGATTGAGGAGCTATTTCATGCTTAAAGGTCACCTGCAGGCCAGAGATATCTGGTGAGAGCATTTTGTTGTCACTTTGGGTGAAAAAGACATGAATATCATTAAGCACAGTGTTTAAAACTTCACATGGTGTTGGAGCGGAATCATCTAATTAGATTCGGAATTGATTTGAACTTTTTATCACTTACTGTTTGTAGTATTTGTGCACATGTGTAAAGTGAAGCAATTTATGAATACACATCTATATATGATTATATAAGGTTTACACACAGTTTATTTGCATAGGTCACGCTTTGCATTTTTAGTGATTCAATAGGTAGCGCCCTTTTTTACATTATTATAGACACACACTTCTATCTCCTGTCTCTGAGAACGTGTGAGTAGTTATCACATACTGATAACAGAGCTACGGAGCAAGAGAGAGCTACAGGACATAGTGCTTTGGAGAGAGATAAGAAAACACTGCAGATATATGTGCCTAGCTCAAATTTCATGAATCTGGTTTACATCCACTTTAAGTACACCTTGCTAGTACCGGGTTGGATCCCCCTTTTGCCTTAAGAATTTCCTTTATTCTTCTTGCCTCAGATTCAACAAGGTGTTGGTAACATTCCTCAGAGATGTTGGTCCATATTGACGTGATAGCATCACGCTGTTCCACCACATCCCAAAGGTGCTCTATTGGGTTAAGATATGGTGACTGTGGAGGCCATTCGTGTACAGTGAACTCATTGTCATGATCAAGAAACCAGTGGTGAGATGATTTGAGCTTTGTGACATGGTGAATTATCCTGCTGAAAGTAGCCATCAGAAGATAGGTACACTGTAGTCATAAAGGGATGGACATGGTCAGCAACAATACTCAGGTAGGCCGTGGCATTTAAACAATTCTTAAATGGTACTAAGATACCCAAAGTGTGACAAGAAAATATCCCCCTAGGGATTCACCTGACGGCCTCATATTCAGATCTTTTTACAGCAAACTATCCCCCACTCCTCAAACAAATAACAATACTTTTACAACAATGGTCACATCTCCCAATTTCATGGATAGGTAAAATGAATGCAATCAAACTGACAATCCTTCCAAAACTACTGTACTTATTTAGAGTCTTACCGATCCCTATCCCACCTTATTATCTTAGAATTCTCCAAAGACGAACATCAACATTTGTCTGGGGCTCCAAAAAACCACGTGTATCGCTTCATACACTACACTTACCAAAACTCAAAGGAGGCTTTGGGTTTCCGAACTTTGCTAACTATTATAGAGCCGCACACATTGCTAGCCTCACTAAATATCATGCTACATATGAAATACCCCTATGGGTAATGATAGAAGCGGCAAAATGTGACCCTCTATTTCCAATCTATTATGGCTCCTACCTAAGGAACGGAAAACCCTACGTAACCCCATTACTAAATACTTTTTATCTATATGGGACAAACTTAACTTAGAGTTAAACATCAGTTACAATCTTCTCACAATCCTCTCTTGTCATTCCTGAAAAACCCTGCTTTCTACCCAGCATGGGTCTCTCCTAAATCATTTAAGGTCTGGAATTCATTAAATATTACTCGGCTTAGTAACTTAACTTCTCCTTCATCCTTCCATACATTTCTTATACTCTGTGACACCTACAACCTACCGAACTCTGAACTTTTCAGATACCTCCAAATTAAAAACTTTTATGCACCTTTGCTAAATACTCCTTAACCCAACTTATGATTTTTGAATCTACATGCATGAAAGATCCTCACTTAAGAGGCATTATATCTTCTATATACTCCCACATTTCCACTTATCCCGGTTTAGATAAACCACCTTATGCACGTAAATGGGAGGAGGACCTGAAGAGAACATTCGATATGAATGATTGGTCCAAAATATGGTCTGTAACAAAATCTTCTTCACCAAATATCCTGGCGGTTGAAACCAATTACAAAGTTTTGTCTCGTTGGTACCTCGTTCCCTCCAGATTGGCCAAATTCACACCAAACCAAACAGGCCTATGCTTTCGGGGTTGCCCAGATCCGGGCACCCACTTACACATTTGGTGGTCCTGCCCGTTGGTGCAATTATTTTGGGAACAGATATTTGAAACTGCCTCCAAGATATTTGGTTTCACTGTGCAACCAGACCCAGCCACAGCCTTGCTCAATCTAAAACCTGATCTCATTACACATAAACAATTCAAACTCCTCATTCAATTTCTTACAGCAGCAAAGCAAACAATAGCAAAGGCATGGAAGACCCCTAAATTGGAGATATCCGAGACCATAAATAGAGTAAATGACTTTATGTCTCACGCCAAAATGTTAGCTATAGAAAGAGATCAAATTCCAATCTTTGAAAAGATCTGGAATCCTTGGATTAAATTTCACCTACCTTCTATTAGTGACAACTCGATTCTCATGCCATGGTAGCCGGAGGACTCAATCGGTTAAACTAACTACTAAACCAAATTTCTGAAGCTTGGGAGCTACCCTGCTCAATATAGTGAACACTGTGTTTTACTTAAACCCTCAAGCCGCGGACCAATTCATTCAGGCCATTCAGGTGGACTCCTACACTCCCCCCCCCTCTGGTTTCCTACTATTCTATTCCATTTATTTTATTTTATATTATCTATCTAATTTTATTTTACCCTATTTTATTTTGATATCTTTACTTCTTTTTCTCTTTTCTTTTCTCTATTATTCTTACTTCATAACGCACCTTATTGAAGCTACAGTATTACTCTACATTACTTTTTTCGAAGATACAGATCAATTTATAATTAATATGTTAAATATTTCTTTCAACTACAGTCTTGAATATATTAGTACAAGGATTTATTTACTTTCTATCTCATTTAAGTCCTTATAATTTTCATTAGGATATATTCTGTAGACCCTATTATTTGTTATTTTTCTATATTTGTAATAATTGGACAAATATCAACAACATGTATTACATATGATCTGTATGTGACTAATATATATGTCCAATAAAATACTTTGACAAGGAAAATATCCCCCACACCATTACACTACCACCAGCCTGAACCGTTGATACAAGGCAAGATGGATCCATGCTTTCATATTGTTTACGCCACATACTGACCACACCATCTGAATCTTGCAGCGAAAATCGAGCCTCATCAGACCAGGCAATGTTTTTCCAATTTTTTATTGTCTGATTTTGGTGTGCCAGTGCGAATTGTAGCCTCCATTTTCTGTTCTTAGCTGACAGGGGTGGCACCAGGTGTGGTCTTCTGCTGCTGTAGCCCATCTTCTTTAAGGTTTGATGTGTTGTGCATTTAGAGATGGTATTCTGTATACCTTGGTTGTAATGAGTGGTTATATGAGTTATTGTTGCCTTTTTATCATCAGGAATCAGGCTGCCCTTTCTTCTGACATCAACAAGGCATTTTTGTCCACACAACTGGATATTTTTTTTTTTTTCTGATCATTCACTAGAGATGGTTGTGCATGAAAATCCCATTAGATCAGCAGTTTTTGAAATACTCATTCCAGCCTGTCTGGTTCAACATCATGCCACGTTCAAAGTCACTTAAATCCACTTTCTTCACCTTCTGATGACTGATTTGAACTTCAGCAAGTCATCTACACCACTTATAGAGACCTAAATGCATTGAGTTGCTTCCATGTGATTGGCTGATTAGCAAGCAATTGTGTAGCTAATAAAGTGGCCGGTGAGTGAATGTACTTTAAGCCTTACTTACTAAAATTCTGCCCCTCTTGCATCTTGGTTGTTACTCATCCATGAATTTCCTTTACATTTGACACATTTCAAGATTGTTTCTGATCACAGATATCTTATAGTAATAAAGCTTTGAGACTGTGCACTGAATATATTTTTTAACATATGCATGGGGTATGATTTTTTCACAGTTGGTAATATTTACCCCCTTGCAGTATATGAACGCATGCTCAGTGTTCTATATCTAAGAGTTAGTCCTTTTACAAATTATTTACATAAATGCATGAATTCCGTGAATGAAGCATGACTTTTTTTTATTAAGGCTTGATTTGTTGATGCTAATGGAGCAATTCTTCTTAATCAGGAAATTAGATGAAGTGAATTAATAAATGACTTAGGGATTAGGTAATTACTTCCTAGTTAAGTGCTGAAATGATTTTCAGATACCTCTGTGGCTTCCCTCCCAAGAAATTCTCAAACAAGCTATCATCAGCAGTCTTAGTACACTCAATATTGCAGTTCAAAGGTCCAACATATATCTTGTCATGTCCATTTTGATGAAAAAAACTATAGCTGTATTGTCTACCTTCCATTTAACCCTTTTGTATCTATGGTTGTGCTTTCATCCTCTATCCTGGTGGCCAGGTCCATTATAAACACACAACTACAATATAAACAAAATAATCCTTACAGTAGTATTTGAAATGGTGTATCTATAATACATAATACAGTATATGTATCTAGACAGAACTAAATTCTATATTTTTTGCAAATACTACATTATCCGTATACCATTTTGCCAAGTCTGTTCATCAGTATTAGTGAGACCTCTACGCTATTGAGCCAATAGAGCTGAAGCAAATAGGTCATAGAGAATCCCAGGTCCTGCAATTTTGCTGCACACTAGCTGGAAAACCTTCTGAATAAGTCACAAGACACATATTGGTAAATTCACTAATGCCTTGTACACACGATCGGAGTATCCGATGGTCTAAAATCCGATGGAATTTTTCATCGGAATTCCCTTCAAGCTGTCTTGCATACACACTGTCAGACTAAATTCCCACCGTCCAGAATGCAGTGACGTAAAACACTCCCACGAGCCGAGATAAATGAAGTTCAATGCTTTTGAGCATGCGTCGACTTGATTCTGAGCATGCGTGGGTTTTTTCTCTGTTCCACACAGACGATCAGAATTTTCTATCGTTTTTTTTTCCATCTGAAAAATTTAAAACATGTTCTATTTTTAAACACAGATGGAAAAAAGTCAGATGGGGCCCACACAACCGGAATTTCTGATGAAAAAAGTCCATCGGACTTGTTTCATCGGAAATTCCGATCGTGTGTACAAGGCATTAGGGTAAATAGACTTTTCAAATGCAGTTGCACTCATTTTCTCCAGAGCTTAATGAATGTGGTGAAGCTCTACTGATTTCCATCATCCAATCATGTGCAAGCAAAATTCTTTTTTTTTTTTGTTTGTTTCTTCATTTTCCTTACACCTGACTGGATATTTTTTACAAAGTGAAGCTTCACCACATCCATCAAGTCCTGGGGAAGATGAGTGCAACTGCACTTTCAAAGTGCACAGTCTATTTGCCTTGTATTGTATTGTATATTATATGCATTTAAATATATTGTGAAGACCATCTGATTTTTTTTTGTATGTTTTGTTACATATTATATAACTTTTTCTTTCTTGTATTTTCTTCCTTTATTTATTTATTATCATAAAGTTTAAAATATGAAAAGTAAACAAATGTTTTCAGGCAGGTAAATTAAATATAGCATATGAAAACGTGTTCAGAAACATTTTATATATTTTCAGCTAGTAGGTGAAGCTCCAGGATTCTTTATACATGTGTTTCTGTCTCTCATTATTTGCTGTGCTAAACAGTAAAAGTATGTGGCTTACAAAGCCCCATAGCTCAAGATGAAATTTACACACACAACTGAATAATCAAACGAGTGACTCATTCTTCCTCCCTCTACCTTCCTGTTTAAATGGGACTACACAACGTTTCAATTTATTAAAGAGTGAAAGAGTATAATAATAACAATAATAATACATTTTGTTTATAGGCACCTTTCAGAACACCCAAGTTCACCTTACAAAGATAACAACTAAGCAAAAAAGTCAATAAATAAAAAAAATACATTACATAACCATTAAATTACAAAAACAAAACAAGGAAGTCAGACAGAGTATGCTAGTTTAAAAAGATGAGTTTTGATACATGATTTGAAGATGGGTAGGAATTAATCAATATAGTATGAAAGTTAGGTCTTGGTCACACGGGCGCTTACAACCACAGTCTGTGGTGTAACCACAGTCTGTGGTGTAAGCACTCTTATAAAACACTATTCAAAAAAAGTATAATCTTAAAAATCATTTTAATAAAAGTGGCCAGATAGCATTGAAGTTATCCTTTGATAGATGACAATTAGGGGCTGATTTACTAATAACCTTAATGGTTGCACCGGATAACTCCTTCACTGGGCGCAGGAAGCAGCGGCGCACTGTTATAGTAAATAGAAATGTCAGCGGCGCTCTATTGAAAATGAATGGTTCCCTATGGGAGCCCATTGATTTGAATAGAGGTCGCCCGGGAAGTCGGATCCGACTTGCGGGCGACTCGTGTGCCGGCTGACACAGGGACAGCGCGACTTTGCGAGGCGATCTGGACACGACCTGAGCGTGCAGCAGCCGCTCAAGTTGTGTCCTAGAGGCGACTGGCCGGCCCAGAATGTGTCCAGCGCGATGTCATCGCGCTGGTCCTCGGCAGCATCGCTGTCCCGTGTTTGGTATGAATCATGAAGGGGAATTCCAGGCCAAATTTTAATGAAATTTTAATGAAAAAACCCCGGCATGGGTTCCCCTTCAGGAGCATACCAGGCCCTTAGGTCTGGTCTGGATTCTAAGGTGAACCCCCTAAGCCGAAAAACGGCGTGGGGGTCCCCCAAAATCCAAACCAGACCCTTAGGTCTGGTCTGGATTTTAAGGTGAACCCCTCAAGCCGAAAAACGGCGTGGGGGTCCCCCCAAAATCCAAACCAGACCCTTATCCGAGCACGCAACCTGGCAGGCCGCAGGGGAAAAGGGGGGGACGAGAGCGCCCCCCCTCCCTCCTGAACCGTACCAGGCCTCATGCCCTCAACATGGGGGGTTTGGTGCTTCAGGGCAGGGGGGCGATCTGCGGCCCCCCCACCCCAAAGCACCCTGCCCCCATGTTGATGGGGACAAGGGCCTCTTCCCGACAACCCTTGCCCGGTGGTTGTGGGGGTCTGCGGGCGGGGGGCTTATCAGAATCTGGAAGACCCCTTTAACAAAGGGGACCCCCAGATCCCGGCACCCCCCTGTGTGAAATGGTAATGGGGTACAAATGTACCCCTACCATTTCACAAGGAAAGTGTCAAAAATGTAAAAGATGACAAGAGCCGGTTTTTGACAATTCCTTTATTAATGTCTTTTCTTTTCTTCCATCTTCTTCTTCCATCTTCTTCTTCCATCCTCTTCTTTTCTCCATTCGGGTTTCTTCCTCCATCTTCATCTTCCTCTTCATCTTTATCTTCCTTCTTCCTTCGGTGTTCTCGTCCGCATCTTGCCCCGGTGTCTTCCCTTCTTCTTTCTTCTCCGGCCGCTCCGTTTGAATTGGAGGTTCCCGCTGTGCGACGCTTCAGTTCGCCTCTGGGTCCGCTTACACCCGGTGACCCCGCCCCTCTCTGACACACATGGATTTCACGGGGACTTTCCCCGTGGTGTCAGAGGGGGGCGGAGCCACCGGGTGTAAGCGGACCAAGTGGAGAACTGAAGTGTCGCACAGCGGGAACCTCCAATTCAAACGGAGCGGCCGGAGAAGAAAGAAGAAGGGAAGACGCCGGAGCAAGATGCGGACGAGAAGACCGAAGGAAGAAGGAAGATGAAGATGAAGATGAAGATGAAGATGGAGGAAGAAACCCGAATGGAGAAAAGAAGAAGATGGAAGAAGAAGATGGAAGAAGAAGAAGAAGGAAGAAAAGAAAAGACATTAATAAAGGAATTGTCAAAAACCGGCTCTTGTAATTTTTTAAATTTTTGACACTTTCTTTGTGAAATGGTAGGGGTACATTTGTACCCCATTACCATTTCACATAGGGGGGGCCGGGATCTGGGGGTCCCCTTTGATAAAGGGGTCTTCCAGATTCTGATAAGCCCCCCGCCCGCAGACCCCCACAACCACCGGGCAAGGGTTGTGGGGATGAGGCCCTTGTCCCCATCAACATGGGGACATCCTCCCCATGTTGAGGGCATGTGGCCTGGTACGGTTCAGGAGGGAGGGGGGGTGCTCTCTCGTCTCCCCCTCTTCCCCTGCGGCCGGCCAGGTTGCGTGCTCGGATAAGGGTCTGGTGTGGATTTTTGGGGGAACTCCATGCCATTTTTTTATAAAATTTGGGGTGGAGCTCCCCTTAAAATCCATGCCAGATCTGAAGGGCCTGGTTTGGATATTTGGGGGGAACCCGCACGTCATTTTTTTTTTACATTTGCAGCGGGGTTCCCCTTAATATCCATTTCAGACCTGAAGGGCCTGGTTATGGAATTTGGGGGGACCCCACGCTTTTTTTTTTTGGTTAGCAAACACTTTCAAAGACTTTTCTCTATATTGCCGGGAGCCGACAATTCATTACAGCCGCGGCTGCTTTTAAATGCCTTTTTTTTCCTTTAGAAATGACATTTTGCAGGCGCACTGGCAAGTTCAGAGCTGCGCCGGTTCAACTCATGCAAATTGACTTAGGTGACTTGACATTTACTAAGATTTTGCCGGCGCAGTGTCCCGGCGCATTTAAACCATTGAAATTCCCGCGCTGAGCTCAAAAAAACCTCCCGCAGCTCGAATCGGAATTGCCGGCGCAGCGGGCTGGTTTTGAAAAAGTTACTTTCCCACTCTATTTTGGGCATGTTTGTTATTTGGGCAGGTGTCACTACACTTCCTCACATCACCCCACATCACCCCCAATATTTTCTCACTTCCAGCTTCTTTATATTTAGATTTTAACATGCTGTGCGCCAGGTCCATAGTAGTGCACTGAGCGCCTCCTCCCGGGCGCAGAGAGCACTATAGTAAATGGGAAATAGGGCTGCGCTACCGGCGCTAATGTTTTGTAAATACCAAAACAGCCATTGCGCACACAGATGCGCCAATACTCTCAAAAGTCAGAGCGTGTGTATGCTATGGGTGTTCCCAACCAACTCCATTCGGACAAAAAAACACGGAAAAGTCCGATGGAAGTCCGACCGTGTGTACGAGGCTTTAGGCTCAGTTCACACTGGTGCGCTGTCCAACGTCAGATGTGATTTGCATCGCACTGCAGTGCAAATCACATGCGATGTCTGTGCTTTGCGAATTCCCATCGCATTTGGACCAAACTCGCATAGGACCCTTTTTTTGGTCCGCACCAGAATCGGATTACATTGGGTGTTCACATTGGGTGAACTGCTTTGTGAGTCAGGTTCAATACGGGAACCCGCAGTGGATTCACAGGGTTCACGCATCGCACCAATGTGAACCAAGCCTTATGCCGCGTACACACGACCATTTTTCATGATGAGAAAAATGTCATTTTTTTATTTGGTCATTAAAAATGATCGTGTGTGGGCTCCAGAGCATTTTTCACGACGTGAAAAATGACCATTAAAAATTTGGAACAAGCCCAAATTTTTCTCGTTGTTTTTCACATTGTCGTTTTTCTCGTCATGAAAAACGGTCGTGTGTAGGCTTTAACGACGTGAAAAAAATGCGCATGCTCAGAAGCAAGTTATGAGACGGGAGCGCTCGTTCTGGTAAAACTAGCGTTTGTAATGGAGATAGCACATTCGTTACGCTGTAACGGACTGAAAAGCGCAAATCGTCGCTCAACAAACTTTACTAACACGAGGATCAGCAAAAGCAGCCTAAAGGGTGGCGCCATCCAAATTAACCCTCCCCTTTATAGTTCCGTTGTACGTGTTGTACGTTACCGCGCTTTACTCAAGCATTTTTTTCCACGATAGTGTGTAGGCAAGGCAGGCTTGAGAAGAATCACGTCGAGAAGAACGCTGTTTTTTTCAATGACATTAAAAACGGTCGTGTGTACGCGGCATTAAAGTACCCAGTAATTATGAAAGAGTAAATCCCGATTGGCTGCAGGTTCATATCAATGCTTTAATAAGGGGCCTGGTATAGGAAGTCGTAAAGCAAGCCAGCAAATTAGCACCATTTTTTTTTACAAAACGCAGGTGTGCAGATCATAAAATATATTCGATAATATATTAAGACATTTCTATTGCACTTGCATGGAATCCTGAGCACATGCACTCAAACATATTATGTATAACCTCAGTCATGGAATTTGACAGCTACAGACCTACAACTATCAGTCAGAGACTTTGCATTTTAAGGCCTCATGCCCATGGACATTTTTACAGACGCGTTTTTGAGCGTTTTTTACAGCTTAAAAACGCCTGTCCATGTTAGTCTATAGCTTCATGCCCACCTAGGCGTTTTTGAGCTGCAAATAGCATAGGCGTTTTTAAGCTGTAAAAAAAACCCAGGACCAGTGCATTCCTCGGCGTCGGCGTTAGGCATAAAAAAACGTGCAAAAACGCAGCGATTGCATTTTTTAAATCCGACGTTTTTTGTTTTTAAAAAAAAAAAAAAGGTCAAAAAATGTATACAATAACATGGACAGGCGTTTTTAAGCTGTATAAAACGCGGCTGTAAAAACGTCCGTGGGCATGAGGCCTTAATATTAATTAATTTTATTTGACAGAATGAACAAGCCCCTAGCGTTCATGCAGGGCTCCATGGGACAGTACAGAGTGCTGCTGTGGTTCCTGCCACCTTCCGGGCCCCCCCCCCCCCTGTTTATGGTGAATTGGGTTGCTCTGGGTGATGGCAGGATTCGGAGCGGCATAGCAACGGCTACTGATTGGCTGATTCGGGCGGGATTGAGCTGGGCAGTGGTTTTAAAAGCTGGCAGCTTTCCCGCTCCGTCTCACAGCCTGAGGGGACACCGCAGAAGCAGGGACCATGCTGCTCCCACCCTCCCTCCCTTATGAATAAAATGTTTTGTACTGTCATGACGTTTGTTAGTGGGGTTTGTCATCCAGTTCAGTTCTGGATGGACTACGTGTTATTAATAAATTAAATAATTTATTGGTTATAAATTTTAAGATTATATTTTATGTTACTGGTGATTGTTTATATTTATATAATAAACGTCGTGGCCATTATTAGCCAAAATAAAGCTTGGTGTGTGTTTTATTTACTTAAAATAGTAATAAGTACTTTGTGCTGTCCCATGTTATTCGGAACAACACTTCTAAGATGCAAAATAAATGAGTACGTTGATTTTACCTTAGATAAAGCTAGTGGTTCAATCTGCATGCTAAATTTGAATCTGCATGGCAGACTACAAAATTACTATATGTCAATCTCATCATCAAAGGTCTACTTGAAGCTAAAAAAAGCTGTTGTAGTAGGCTTGCTACAAAAGATCTAATGGTTATGTAATCCCAAAAGCAGCCTTCATTATTGCATGTTGCAGATTCTATGAAAAAAAAAAAAAAAAAAAGTATGTGTGAATGCAAACCACTTGAACACTTTGTAACAGAATTGCAACTATCAGGCCTCGTACACACGACCGAGTTTCTCGGCAAGAACCAGCAAGAAACTTGCTGGCAGAGATGTCTTGCCGAGAAACTCGTTTGTGTGTATGGTTTCTCGTCAAGAAAACCGACAAGTAATCTCGACGAGAAAATAGAGAACCTGCTCTCTATTTTCTCGTTGAGATTCTCGTTGGCATGTTTCTCAACGAGAAAAGTGAGTGTGTGTACACTTACCTGTCCTCCCGGAAGCCCGCGCATGTTCGAAATGAATTTGACGCATGCGCGGTAGCTTCCTAGGCATACATAGGGTATACCAAGATGGCGGCGACGGCATCGAATGTGACGAGCGCATGCTCGTCGTAGTCGATGACGTCACCGCGTACGCTCCATTCAAAGAACCGCGGGTTCTTTGAATCGAGCGTGTGTACACTCGGCCGGGACAATTTTCTTGTCCAAGAATCTCGTCGAAAAAAACGAAATGTTTTTTTCAACGAGAATCTCGGCCGTGTGTACGAGGCTTCAGCCAGAGACTTTGCAGATCAGCCAGACAATGTACAAATCTTCTATTTTACTGAACCTCCCTCATCCCTATTGAAATGGCTACTACAGCTGTACCTTCATACTGCCTTTGTAAAATTGTGCCAGATCTGTATGATCAAAGTTTTATTGAAAATGCACAAAAAAGCTAAGTTTAAATTACATCCAAGTACACAAGTGAACATGATAGTTTTGAATGTATTTTAGCTGGACACACTTTGAGAATCGGTCATTTTTAACACAAACAAAGATTATGGAGCAATTTGATATCAATGCTTGTGCACTTTGAATGGCACTTACAAAAGGTAATAAAAAGGTAGATCTTCTTACATTGTAAACACAATTCCCGAAATTCATAAAAGACTGTTGCTAACACTCTTTAGAATTGTATCATGCCCCCGCATGACAAATATCCGTGCCTGCAAAAGATTTATGCACCAGTCAAAAGATGTAACATTAAAGCGGACCTTCAGTCATTTTTTTTTTTTACTTTCCATCTATTAAATCTTCTGCCCTTGTTGTTTTAACTTTGGATAGTAAAACAATTTTTTTTTCTGCCAGTAAATACCATATACAGCCCACTTACCGTTTCTTGTCTGGTAATTAGCCTAGGCTTATGACATCATGTGCAGCTCTCTCTCTCTTACTCTCGTGAGAGTTTGCCAGGAAGGGAGGGGGATGAGTCATAAGAGGGCCAATCAGAGCTGCAGGGCTGCAGAGCTGGAATGTAAGGAAAGGGGGAAAGACAACTAGGCCCCCCTTGCCTCTTGGGATTGCGACAGCGGAGCTCCTATTTTCCCCAGTAATGGAAAAAAAGAGGGAAAGTTTCAGAGTGAGTAGTTGTAGCTGGGCAGTTTTAGGTATTATTAGAATATTATTGGGCAACCTTAAAAATGTGGGAAGAGGTACAATTGGTCCTTGGCTGTGCAGGATGGTCAGGTGACCGCTGTATCTGGGCAGCTAAGGGGTATGTTTTGATTAAAAGGTAAATAAAAAGAGGGATTCAGAGCCCTAAAAGCTCAAATCGCCTCAGTAGCAGCAGCGGTGGAGTTTCAGGCACAGAGATATTCGTGTGGCAGGACATGTCCCTCCTGAGGCGCCTTATTGAGAGAGCTGGCGAAGAAGCTGGGGAAGATTGGATCAGGCGTTGCCTCGACCTACCTGTGTCTGCGGGTCAAGTCGCTCCAGTGGTTTCAGCTTCAGTAGGTTTCGGGATCCCCGCTTCCACCTCCTCTGCGGGTGACATTGCAACCGGCTCCAGCGCAGACTTGACAGGGGATCCGGCGGGCATCTGCGGAGTTTCCGAGGCTCTGGAGGAAGGAGAGGTGAGGAGTGCTGTGGCTAGCCTGGAGGTGGAGATCGTTTTGCCTGCTGGAAAACTGCCGGGTCGGAGGTCATCTCGACGTGTCACTTCCCAGCCGACGATGGGGCCGGCGAAGAGGCGGTGCAGCAGGAAGCGGAGCTACTCCCCCTCACCACCATGCCCGGTACCTTCCCGAACCACAAGTGGCACACCCTGGCGTGTGTCTGGAAGCGGAGCAGGTGAACCCAGCAGCAGAAGACAGAGCCCACCACAGAGAGCGCCGCCAAATTCACAAGGGGCGCTGGGGGTCAGCAGACCACGATCGGAGCGTCCTTCCCCTCAGGTCGCTCGGAGGAATCCAGTCCCACATATCCCGGTCACAGCTGGGGATCAACAGGCAGGTGCCACATCTGATGTACCTGCCGCTGGTGAGTTTGCTCTTCAGTTATTGGATTTGTTCTCATCTGTATTAGTCAGGACAGTTAGGGAACTGAATGCTGTCAGGACTAGCTCAGGTTCCTCTGTCCCTGTGTTAACTGACGCTGCCCCGTTGGCTTCAGCTTCCTCTGTCTCTGAGGGGGGTGTAGCTTCGGTGTGGGCGCCATCTAGTGGAGTTTCTGCTAACTCGCAGGAACTTTCTCTGAATGTTTCACAAATGTCTACATCAATGACTGATGCTTTCCCTAGTGTTACAGCCACAGTGCCGGAAATTTGTAGGAAAGAAGCCCTGCCATGTACATTGTCTCCTCTAGGTTTCCACCTGTCAATCAGCACTAGGGAGAGGATTTGGAGAGGGGAATTTTTGGATTTATTATCCTTGCTCCCTTCATCCAAAGACTCCGTTCAGAGGACCGGTGGGAGAGATGATAAAGCAGAGGAGGATAGAAGGCGCCCTGTTCATAGGACTTTTAATAATTGGTTGCAGTCTTTCCTGATTTTTGCCAGTGTGACCTGTGAAAAATTCCCGGAGAAAAGCCAGGGGCTTTTTCAGCACATAGATATCATCCTGGAGGCTTACAAGAATTTTGGGGGTATGGCTTGGTTCGTTTATGACGAGTCGTTTCGCCAAAAAATGGCGGTGCACTCGTCTTTACAGTGGATATAGGCCTCTGGCTGAATCTTTTTCTTCCGCAGAGGCCCGCTTTTAACAGACAGGCCGTTACCCCATCCTCGTCAGCCCATTCCTCTTTCAAAAAAGGGGTCTGTTTTAATTTCAACGAGAGCCAGTGTAGGTGGCCCAATTCCTGTAAGTACAGGCACGAATGCGCATTTTGTGCAGGTACACACCCCATTGCCAAATGTTTTAAGAAACTCTCCTCTTCAAACCATTCGACAGGTAGGGAACCCTTTTCTAAAGGCGGTGTCCCCGGTGAGGCTCCGCGTCATGGCTCCTTGGCTCAGGGAATACCCAGACACACTGACAGCACAGCTCCTGTTTGACGGTTTTCTGTCTGGTTTCCACGGTTTGGGTTGACAGATTCATTCCAATCTAAAGTCCACCTTTGGTTTGGAATCGATCGTTTTAGAATTTTTTTTGGCAGAAATTAGTTTGGGTAGGGTCGCGGGCCCGTTCTCAGGCCCGCCATTTTCAAATTTTAGGGTCTCCCCGCTGGGTATTGTACCCAAAAAGGAGCCAAACTCTTATAGGCTCATTCATCATTTATCCTTCCCTGTCGGGAATTCTTTAAATTATCAAATTCAGGAGCAGTATTCGTCTGTGTCTTTTGCCTCTTTTGAAGATGCGATGGTACTGCTGAGGGAATCGGGGCAGGGAGCGTTGCTGGCAAAGGCGGATGTGAAGGCAGCTTTTAGATTGCTGCCTATAGATCCTGCAGCTTTTAATTCATTGGGTTTCTTTTTTCATGGCAATTTTTATTTTGACAAGTGCCTGCCTATGGGCTGTTCCTTGTCCTGTTTTTATTTCGAAGCTTTCGCCTCTTTTTTGGAATGGGTGGTTACTAAGGTTGCAGGGGTGTCCTCTTTGATTCACTACTTGGATGATTTCCTTTTCATAGGCCCCCCCAACTCCTCTGCATGTCAGAATTTATTGCTGACATTTCTTTCAGTCTGTGAGGCGTTCGGGGTTCCCCTTGCAAAGGAAAAGACGGTTTTTCCGTCAGTTTCATTAGATTTCCTGGGTATTCCTATTGATTCGATCAATATGGAATTCAGGTTACCTAGGGACAAAATTTACAGGCTTACTGTCTGTATCATTTTGTTGATCAGGAAGAAGAAAGTTACCCTTAAAGAAGTACAGTCGCTGTTAGGTCAGTTGGCATTTGCCACACGGATAATGCCTGTGGTTAGAATTTTTTCCCGGAGGCTTTATATCGCTATTGCCGGCCTCAAATCCCCCTCAGCTCATGTCCGTGTGTCACACGATATTCGGGAGGATTTGTTGGTCTGGTTGAGGTTTTTGGAACATTTTAATGGGAGGGCGGTTTGGCAGGAGGAATTTGTCTCAGACGAGCAGTTGTGTCTGCAGACGGATTCTGCAGGGTCCCAGGGTTTTGCAGCTGTTTGGAAGAACCATTGGTGTGCGGAGCCTTGGGACCCGGGCTGGAGGCGCAAAGGTTATTTGAAGAATAGTATTTTGATAGAGTTGTTCCCTATCTTGGTGGCCATTGAGCTGTGGGGATCTCATTTTAGAAATAGGCGGCTCCTAGTTCGCACTGATAGTAAAGGTGTGTTGTTTACTGTAAATTGCTTGTCTTCCAGGTCTCCGCCGGTCGTTGTTCTGCTGAGACGCTTGATTTTCCAGTGTTTGAGCTTGAACATTTGGATAAAGGCACAATTTGTTCCTGGCAGAAACAATGATTTGGCGGATGCTTTGTCTCATTTTCAGATGGGGCGATTCTTTTCCCTGTTGCCAAGCGCGGATCGGGAGGGGCTGCCTTGCCCGAAGTTTCTGTGGACACTGATTTGAGAACCGTTTTGTTCAATGTGCAGCGTTCCATTGCCCCCTCCACCATGGCGGGATACCAATCAGCTTGGTGGTCGTGGTCCATGTTCTTAAGGGAGCAAGGCATAGTGGATACATTTGTCTCGGAAGGTTTGGCGCTGCTGTTTTTAAATAACCTTTTCAGGAAGGAATTTTCTTGGTCGCATGTCAATAAAATACTGTCCGGTATATAATTTTTTCTGAAATTACATAATCTTCCCTCACTTTTTAGTTTTTTTGTGGTTCGTCAAGCCTTAAAAGGCTACAGAAAATCGCATCTCACAGCTGATTCTCGGAAGCCCATATCCACGGCGGTGCTGATCAGGCTTTGCGAGGTTGCACATAAGGTTTGCTGGTCTGAGTTTGAAGTTGCGTTATTTAAATCAGTTTTTTCTACTGCATTTTTTGCTGCTTTAAGGGTTGAGGAAATGCTTCCCCCCGCCAAGTTGCAAAAAGGAGGTCTGCAATGGGGGGATGTCATAGTGAGTGGAACCTCAGTACAAATTCATGTGAGGCGTTCCAAAACTGATCAGTTGGGGAAGGGTTCCTGTTTGTTATTGCACGGTTGTAACAACCCTATGATTTGCCCAGTAACCTTGCTAGGGGACTACGTTAGGCGGAGGCCGGGTGTGGGTGGTCAATTTTTTGTTCACAGTGACGGCTCTCCTTTGAGCAAATTTCAATTCCTGCAGGTATTTAAGAAGTGTAAGCATATTTTGGGTCTAGACGATGTTCGTTTAACGTCACATTCCTTTAGGATAGGGGCAGCCACGGAAGCAGCTAGGTTGGGTCTAAGTCAGGAACGTATCAAGAAATTGGGGAGGTGGAGATCGGATAGTTTTTTGCTATATGTTCGTCCTAACTCTTATTTAAATTCTTGCAGGTCCAAAGAAAATAGTATGGATTGTCGGCCACTCCTTCGTGTTCTGGGCCTGCAAGAGAGCTGAGGAACGAGTTTACTCACGGAATTTGGGTCTAGCCCAGGACGTTTTCTCAGTTTTTTGGCACAGTAAAAGGGGAATGAGATGGTCAAATTTGTTTACAGAATTGAGCATATTATATTTGCAGTGGCCGCCTCCAGACATTTTAATATTGCACCTTGGGGGGAATGACATTGGGAAGGTTAAGACCCTTGATTTGGTCTTTCAGATAAGGGCCGACTTATCGAGGTTTCACTTGTCATCCCCTGGGACGGCTATTATTTTTTCGGAAATTATTCCTAGATTGCAGTGGTTCCGCTCAGACACATTACGCCCTTTGGGGAAGGTGAGGAAACGGGTTAATCGTTCGGTCCAGAAGTTTTTAGGTTTTTTAGGTAGTTTTTCATTCCGGCACACGGAATTGGAAGGCGGTCTTCCAGGGCTTTATAGGCGGGACGGAGTGCACTTGACGGAGATAGGTCTGGACATTCTCAACGCGGGGCTCAGTACCTGCGTTGAGGAGACCGCGGTTTTGGGGGGGCGTTGACAGGTGTTTCACCTGTCTTTTGGGGATTTCCCCTTTTTATGATACAGCTTGAGCCGTAGTGGCTGAGCTGTTAATTACGTGTTTGTCATTAAAGTCTAACTTGTTGTTTATTTAAGTTTTAAAGCCAATAATAAAGGCCGCGGCCATACAATTTTTTCCAAAATAAAATTAGTAGTGTCTATTATTTATTTATGTCAATCCTGCTGTCTGCTATCCCATGTAAGGAAAGGGGGAAAGACAACTAGGCCCCCCCTTGCCTCATGGGATTGCGACAGCGGAGTTCTTATTTTCCCCAGTAACGGAAAAAAGGAGGGAAAGTTTCAGAGTGAGTAGTTGTAGCTGGGCAGTTTTAGGTATTATTAGAAGATTATTGGGCAACCTTAAAAATGTGGGAAGAGGTACAATTGGTCCTTGGCTGTGCAGGATGGTCAGGTGACCGCAGTATCTGGGCAGCTAAGGGGTTTGTTTTGATTAAAAGGTAAATAAAAAGAGGGATTCAGAGCTCTAAAAGCTCAAATCGCCTCAGTAGCAGCAGCGGTGGAGTTCCCTCCCGCCCTCCCTTTGTCGCAGGCCGTTGATTTTATTATGTGGCTAGTGTCACCTGTAAAGGGGGACTTTAATGTTATAAGTTAGACAAAGTGATAATTTGTTTTGGGGATTTCCCCTTTTTATGATACAGCTTGAGCCGTAGTGGCTGAGCTGTTAATTACGTGTTTGTCATTAAAGTCTAACTTGTTGTTTATTTAAGTTTTAAAGCCAATAATAAAGGCCGCGGCCATACAATTTTTTCCAAAATAAAATTAGTAGTGTCTATTATTTATTTATGTCAATCCTGCTGTCTGCTATCCCATGGGGTTGCCACTTTTTCATCAAACCAATCCCGAACAACTTAGCGGCACACAGTAAAAAAAAATTTTTTAGTATACACTATAGGATTGTAACAGACCTGGGACACCTTTGGGCACTCCAAAGAGAATAGTAATGTGACACACATAGTGCCCCCCCCCCTCCTGTCAAGCCTTGTTCCGAGCCACATTCCTGTCTGAATTATGTGTCTGGGTTTTCAGGTGACACAGGATTTAAAACCCAGACTGTCCGGGTGAATCCCAAACAGGTGGCAACCCTATTGCCCTGTACACACGACCGGTTTTCCAGTCAGAAAAACTGCGATGAGAGCTTTTGGCCGTTAATTCCAACCGTGTGTATGCTCCCTCACAGTTTTTCCGACGGGAAAACTGCTGGGAATAAAAAAGAGAGCAGGATCTCTTTTTTTCCCGTCAGGAAAAAATCCTAGCAGGAAAACCGTTCGTCTGTATGCTTTTCCGACGGGTAAAAAAATGCGCACGCTCGGAAACAAATCGATGCATGCTCAGAAGCATAGAACTTAATTTTCTCGGCCCATCGTAGTCTTTTACGTCACCGCGTTCTTGGCAGTCAAAAGTTCACCAGACTTTTGTGTGACTGTGCGTATGCAAGGCAGGCTTGAGAGGAATTCCGTCAGGAAAACCATTGGTTTTTTATCCGACGGGAAAACCGCTCGTGTGTACAGGGCATAAGCCGGAGGTGCTTCTGTCTAAATCCAGGAAGTGAACAGGCAGCAGCTTCAGCTGGCCACAGTTAAAATGGCTGCAGCCAGACTCAGTAGAGGGAGATTTCTGCAGCATATTTGGCAAGTACAGAATCACAGCATTTGTGAGGTCAGGCACTGATGTGGATGAGAAGGCCTGGCTCGCAGTCTCCGCTCTAATTCATCTCAAAGGTGTCTGTCAAGTTGAGGTCAGGACTCTGTGCAGGCCAGTCAAGTTCCTCCATCCCAAACTCACTCATCCATGTCTTTTTTGACCTTGCTTTGTGCACTGGTGCGCAGTCATGTTGGAGCACAAAGGCGCCATCCCCAAACTGTTACCACAAAGTTGGGAGCATGAAATCATCCAAAGTGTCTTGGAATGCTGGCGCCTTAAGAGTTCCCTTCACTGTAAATAACCCCCTAAGACTGGGATGCCATTTAAGTTCATGTGTGTGTAAAGGCAGGCGTC
Organism: Rana muscosa; assembly: GCA_029206835.1. Lineage (NCBI taxonomy): Eukaryota > Metazoa > Chordata > Amphibia > Anura > Ranidae > Rana > Rana muscosa. The sequence goes on from CM055117.1 coordinate 458,447,271, forward strand.
CCAATAGTTTTGGTGCAAAGGAACATCAGTCCCGAAGAGAAAAATGCACAGCCATCAGTGCCACCTGCCAGTGCCCACCAGTGCATAACAGTGCCAGCAATCAGTGCCACCTATCAATGCCCACGAGTGCGACCTATTAATGCCCACCAGTAGTGCCAATCTGTGCCTCATCAGTGCCACCTAGCAGTGCTGCCTATCAGTGTCACCTACCAGTGTCGATCAGTGCCCATCACTGCCACCCATCAGTGCCTATCACTGCCACTCATCAGTGCCCATCACTGCCTCCTATCAGTGCCACCTATTAGTACCACCTATTAGTGCTACTTCTCAGTGCCCACCAGTGCCACCTATCAATGCCCTTCAGTGCCACCTCTCAGTGCCACCTTTCAGTGCCACTTCTAATTGCCACTTCTCAGTGCCCACCAGTGCCACCCATCAGTGCCCACCAGTGCCACCTCATCAGTGCCCACCAGTGCTGCCTACCAGTGTCCATCAGTGCCGCCTTATCAGTGCCCATCAATGCAGCCTCATCAACGTACATCAATGAAGGAGAAAAATGACCTGTTTGCAACATTTTATAACAAAATATAAAACGGTTTTGAATTATTATTTAATTTTTTTAATTCAGTCCTTTTTCAAAAATTTAACAAAAAATAAAAACCGCAGAGGTGATCAAATACCACCAAAAGAAAGCTCTATTTGTGGGGGAAAAATTGTTTTTTGTGTCACTTAGAATTTGGGGACGGACAGAAATCATTCTACGTATTGTCAAATGTTTGCCCTCTTGGAAGATTATCGCTGAGGGATTATGCGGGGTGAGGCAGAGGATGGAACAACAACAACACAACGGAGAATGTAATTACCAGTACTGTCCCTTGTACTGTTAAAAAAATAATAAAAATTAAGTAAACTGTAAACACTCCATGGCTATTCACTCGTAACTCTTTAGTTTATATACTTTTATGCCTGACAGACAGAAATGCACTTTATAGAAAAGATTTTTAACAAGACATGAATTGTTAAAGTTGATTTGAATTCACTCCAGGTTTAAAGTGCTCTAGGCATTGATGCCTTGTGTTAAAAATCAGAAACATCTAAAATGCACAATACACTAGCATATGATTAGCCCACAGATACAAATATTTCTGTGTTATAAAAGCCTAAACGTATTTTTAAGTAAAAAGGTTGATGTTTGATCTGTTTCAAATGCAGCGCCATGTTCTTAAATGTACAGAGAAGAAAGGGGACTTGCTCCGCTGTGCTTTCAATATCAGGATTTATAGCCCACCAATTTTAGTATATTTTATTTTAAATATCAGTTTATATGCTCCAGACAGATTCATAAAAAATCCTGGAGTTGCTGAGTAAGTCAAAATGTCATATTAACTGATATTTAAGAAACACTCACGGAGTCACATAGCTTGATGACTGCCATTAATGTTGTCTTCTGTTGAGTTTCAGGATTTGGTTTGGATTTTTCTTTTTCGTACATCACGGGACACAGAGCGACTTAGTCATTACTAATGGGTTATATAGATACCTTCAGGTGCTGGCACTGGCAACTTCCAAAACCGGAAGTACCCTCCCCTATATAAGCCCCTCCCATCCGGGAGCACCTCAGTTTTTTGCCAGTGTCTAAGGTGTTGGCCAAAGAGTAACATGTGTTTTCACTGGGCTTGCGTACAGGTTCTTTTACGGGCCTTAGTAAGCTGTTCCGGATCCGACCAAAAAAGCTTCATAGCTAAACGGTCGATACCCGGGCCTTGCAGCAGAAGAGCAAGGTTTTGCCTGTAATGCCTCTCTTAGGAGGGCTGGACCCTGGGATCCAGAGCTCTGGTCATACCCACGACCAAGATGTTGTCTGTGCAGGGTGCTATACAGGTCCAGGGGAGTGGAATCCTTGGGAACCCGGTCCCTGAAGGTTTAATTACAATGCCTGCCGTGATAGGTGAAGTTTGGGCTTCTGTGGACCAAACAAAGTCCTGCGGCGGGGAACAGGTAAGTGGGGGCCCCCAGGAACTTGGTTCTATTGGGGGACCCCCAAGCCTAATTTGTCTTTCTGTCTGTTACCTAACGGTATTCCCGCTACTATCTGTGTATGCCTGTAACTACTGGAAAATTTTTAATTTTAAAAGTAGTCAAGAAAAAAAATAAAAAATAAAAAGGGAGACCGCGGTACCTGTGTTAAACCACTAGAGGCCGCTGTGGTCCATTTTTCTTGTCATAGGGATCTTTGGCTTTTTCAAGTCAAAAGATCCAGGCAGTTGGTAAGTTTCTCTGCGGGAATCCACTTCCTCTGCCCTGTTGCTGCGCTCATCCACCGCACAGGCCCTCCGGCAAAAAGGGCCCTGGCTCCTAGTCCCTGCTTGATTTCAAAAAAGAGCGCCAAAGGCGCACGGGCGCGCGCGCGCGGGCGCGTGCACGCGCCTCCTATGAAGGAAGAGGGGCGGGGCGGGTGGATGACGCTCGATGCGCGCCGCGGCGCTTCTGCGCATGTGTAGGCGTCCCAGCATGGATAAAAGACACAGTACAAAAGTCAGCTGGATGCAAACAGAGCTAGCAACAAAACGGTGGCACACAGAGGCGGTTGATGCAGGCATCCCCATAGAAAGGCACTTTAGTGGACACCAGCTGGTATATAGCAGCAACTGTGTTAGACTATTACCAGCAAAATTGGTGTATGACGACGGGAATACCTCAGCTTTGTGCTTAAAGGATATGGGAAAAATGGTGGCATCATTCGAAGCAGTACCCTACGGTCAATTCCATTCAAGGAATTTGCAAAGGGCTATACAGTCAGCCTGGAACAAAAGAGTTCAGGCCCTAGACTTACCAATGTCCTTGTCCCCTTCCGTGCGCAAGAGCCTCCGTTGGTGGTTGGTTCCCCAGAATCTGGAAAAAGGGAAATCCTTCAGTCCGATTTCTTGGAAGGTGGTCACTACAGATGCCAGCCTTATAGGCTGGGGAGCAGTACTGGAGCAATGGTCTCTCCAGGGCAGATGGTCGGATGCAGAAAAGGCCCTGCCCATCAATCTCTTAGAGATACGAGCAGCCCGGTATGCCCTAGTAGCATGGACATCCAAACTCCAAGGGTCCCCTGTCAGAATTCAATCAGACAATGCCACAGCAGTGGCATATATCAATCACCAGGGTGGCACCAGGAGTCGTGCAGCCCTGAGGGAAGCGAATTGCATCCTGGAATGGGCAGAAAGATATGTCCCAGCCATATCCGCGGTTTTCATCCCAGGAGTGGAAAATTGGAAAGCGGACTTTTTAAGTCGCCAGCAATTATGCCCGGGGGAATGGTCTCTTCACCCCGGGGTTTTCCAGGCAATATGCCAGCGGTGGGGAACACCGGATGTAGATCTGCTAGCATCCAGATTCAACGCAAAGGTGGACAGTTTTGTGTCTCGCACAAGGGATCCCCTAGCTTGCGGCTCGGATGCCCTAGTGTTCCCTTGGGATCAGTTCAAGCTGATATATGCATTCCCACCGCCACAGTTGTTACCGCGATTAATCCGCAGAATCCGGGTAGAAAAGAAACCGGTGATTCTGGTGGCTCCAGCGTGGCCCCGAAGGGCATGGTACGCGGAGATCGTAAAAATGTCAGTGGGGAGTCCTTGGACCCTCCCACATCGTCCGGACCTGCTTTCACAGGGACCGATATACCACCCTTCCTTACCAGCCCTGGGTTTGACGGCCTGGCTATTGAAGCCCACATTCTAAGAAAGAGAGGGCTCTCTAATCCTGTGGTATCTACCATGATCAATGCCAGGAAGCCGGTATCCAGGCAGATCTATTATAGGATCTGGAAGGCGTACATCGCGTGGTGTGAAGCCAGGAATTGGCATCCGCGTAAGTACGTAATAGGTAGGATTCTGGACTTCCTACAGTGGGCTGTAGATAGGAAGCTTGCCTTGAATACTATCAAGGGTCAGATTTCGGCCTTGTCAATATTCTTTCAAAGGCCCTTGGCTTTGCATTCATTAGTCAAAGCTTTCATACAAGGAGTGATGCGTATTAGCCCTCCGGTTAGTATTTCCATATGTCCATGGGACTTAAACCTGGTTCTGTCGGTTCTACAGAAACAACCATTTGAACCATTGCAGCACATTTCCTTGGTTCTTCTCACCAGGAAATTGATTTTCTTAGTAGCCATTTGTTCGGCTAAAAGAGTATCGGAATTAGCCGCCTTGTCCTGTAAGGAGCCATATCTGGTTGTCCATAAGGACAGAGTAGTATTACGTCCTCATCCAGCCTTTCTTCCTAAGGTGGTATTGAGGTTTCATTTGAACCAAGATGTGGTTCTTCCTTCTTTTTTCCACAAACCTAGTTCGGTAGAGGAAAAGTTATTGCATTCTTTGGATGTAGTAAGAGCAGTTAAAGCTCATCTAAAAGCCACTGCTCAGATTCGTAGAACGGATACTTTGTTTGTTCTGCCGGAAGGCCCCAGAAAGGGTCAGGCAGCATCAAAATCTACTTTAGCCAAGTGGATTCGACAGGTCATAATACAAGCCTATGGCTTGAGAAGGAGACCGCCTCCGTTAAAAGTTAGGGCGCACTCCACAAGAGCAGTTGGAACTTCATGGGCAGTGCATCACCAGGCCTCCCTGGCTCAAGTCTGTAAGGCCGCAACATGGTCTTCAGTACACACGTTTACTAGATTCTACCAGGTAGACGTTAGAAGTCAGGAGGATGTCGCCTTTGGGCGCAGTGTGTTGCAGGCCGCAAAAGATCCTCATGCCTGATGGCGCCCAGCTTATGTATAGTGTATCCCTCCCCTCATTTGGCATTGCTTTGGGACGACCCATTAGTAATGACTAAGTCGCTCTGTGTCCCGTGATGTACGAAAAAGAAAAAGGGATTTTTATAACAGCTTACCTGTAAAATCCTTTTCTTGGAGTACATCACGGGACACAGAGCTCCCACCCCTCTTTTTGGGACACTTATTGCTTTGCTACAAAACTGAGGTGACCCGGATGGGAGGGGCTTATATAGGGGAGGGTACTTCCGGTTTTGGAAGTTGCCAGTGCCAGCACCTGAAGGTATCTATATAACCCATTAGTAATGACTAAGTCGCTCTGTGTCCCGTGATGTACTCCAAGAAAAGGATTTTACAGGTAAGCTGTTATAAAAATCCCTTTATACTATGCATTCCATTAATACATTCAAAGTGGTATTAAACTTTGTCCATTTATTTTTAATAGGCCCCCTGCAGGTTAATGCCATCATGTGCTAGTATGCACCCCATACTAGCACGTTATGACAAACTTACGTTGCAAACTAAGCCCTCTGGTGCTGAGCTGTCACCATTCCCGGCGCTTCCATCCTTATACAGACTTTATTCTGGGTTCACGTTCTCCAGCCACTTGAATGACTGGACCACAATGAGGTCACCCTCGCACATGTCACTTAGTGTGCCCTCAAACCCAGAGCGTGCTGTGCATGCAAAGTGATGGCATCAGCTGTCGCCGATGGGAAGTTTAGTAGATATTAACAGAACCTAGAGACTTACTATAAGCTTACCTGTAGGGCAAAATGTAACATTTAAAGAGGAACTGCAGTCTGCTCACATTATTTGTAATAAAAACATGTTTGCCATTCTGAAGCTTTCCTTATTGCATATTATTTTATATATACTGTGATTCTGTACTTGCCAAATATGCTGCAGAAATCTCCCCCCACTAAGTCTAGGGGCAGCCATTTTAACTGTGGGCAGCTGAAACTGCTGCCTGTTCACTTCCTGGATTTACACAGACACATAGAGGCACACCACCAGCTCTGCAGCTTTCATTGGCCCTTTTATGACTCAACCTCCCCCTTCCTGGCAAACTCTCACAAGAGTGAGAGGGAGAGATGTGCATGATGTCATAAGGCTAGGCTAATGACCAGACTAGAAACAGGAAGTGGATTGTATAAGGCAGGGCTCAAAATTTCAAGTCCTGAGCTACTAGCCAGGTCTTAAGAGTTACTCGCCACCAGTTCCCCCACCCAAAATTCTACCCTGTCCCGCCCCTAATTCCGCCCCTATACACACCCTCATAAATTATCTCATGAAATGACACTGTTTAATGCTTTATTCAGTATTAGGTTTTGTTTCACCTCCCCCAGTACACCTCTACCTCCAACGCCTCCCCCAGTACACGTACACCTCCAACGCCTCCCCCAGTACACCTCTACCTCCAACGCCTCCCCTAGTACACCTCTACCTCCAACGCCTCCCCTAGTACACCTCTACCTCCAACGCCTCCCCCAGTACACCTCTACCTCCAACGCCTCCCCCAGTACACCTCTACCTCCAACGCCTCCCCAGTACACCTCTACCTCCAACGCCTCCCCCAGTACACCTCTACCTCCAACGCCTCCCCCAGTACACCTCTACCTCCAATTCCTCCCCCAGTACAACTCTACCTCCAACACCTGCCCCAGTACACCTGTACCTGTACCGACGCGTTTCGTTCCAAGAAGGACTTCTACTAGGGCATTGTTTATCTTGTATGCTGGTTTTTATCATTAAAACCTTCTTTTGTTGACCTGCACCATCGGAGCCCCTATTTTTTCTTTTCTTTGCATGCCCTGTGGAAGAAAAGTTTTTTTTGATTGTCTCCAGTTGGTCCCCATTACCCTACAAAGGGTTGCTGCTTGCCTGAACCGAGTTGTCTCCTGATGTTTGGTGGATTTCTATGATTTCTTCACCTATCCAATGGTTGAGATATTATTATTGGAATCACATTTGGCTGAGGAATACCGGGCTTATTGACCTTACCTCGGGTTGATGTCATCTGGACACCAGAGAGGTGTACTCCACTTCTTCTTGGATCTTCGCTGACAGTCCCGTAGAACAGCCAGTTGGGATACCTTAAGCTTGATTGACCTGTTGTCTTATGACAGTTGTGTCCAATGGTTCTGGTAAGCACACTCATAACTACATGTCTCATCTGAAGATTTTCATTGGGATGGTTCATTTAATCTCATGATATGACATCTTCATTATGTTATTCACTTATGATGGACATTTCATCACGTTGAATTTCTACATGGACTGATTGTTTTCATGTGGATTGAACATCATTATTTATGGTTATACCCTGTTGAGTATATATTGCCTAGTGTTTTTTTTACATCACACTTATACGTAGCGCTACATATTCACCTACAGAAGATTTAGAAGATGGAAAGTTTAAAAAATGTCTGAAGGTCCACTTTAAAGTGGTTGTAAACCCTTTACACAGGGTTTACAACCAAAAATTGTGGTATGCTGGACCTTCAAAGTGCATGCACCGGTGACGTCAGCAGCTGCATGCAAGGTGAATATCTCCTAAACAGTGAACATTTAGGAGATATTCATTTTTCCTACAGGTAAGCCTTATTTTAGGCTTACCTGTAGGTAAAAATAACAAAGTGGGTTTTACTACCACTTTAAAGAGTTATTCAGCTGTTTCAACGTGAGTTAGTAGCAGGGAGTGGAAAACAGAGATGCAATTTTTCACTGCTTTTACAATGTCCTATATGGATTAAAATTGGGTAAATATAAAATATTGCATGTGATAGTACAAAATCTTATTTTGCATTGGTTTTTTTTTGTGTATTTTACTGTTATATGTTAAAGAAATTAAACATCAAATAACTGTAAAATGCACCAAAAAAATACTAGTTAATGTCTCCGTACAAGGCGCTAGTTTGACACATTTTTCCATCTTTTATCTGAAACACCAGCAACAACAAACTACATACAAAATACTCTGTGGTGATCTTCCCATGCTACTTGGGTGACAATACCTGATCTATCAGGTCCCCCATTTGCTTTAGTGCAATTCGAAGTAAAAATGTTTTTTTTTTTTTCCTCAATGAGCTATTCCTATACATGCTGGGATATTTGCCCTGCTCAGCCAACTGCTTGACCCTTGCTTGCACTCTGAGAGGTCAACCATCTTCTTTGTTACTTACTATTGACCCACAATCTATTGGTTGACAAGCAAGTACAATTCTTGCTTTAAGTTGGCGAGCCAGCATTTACCCCAGGGCTGAGTCTATGGCTATAATGGGGAGTTTAGAACAGAAATTGGGCGCCAGTCACTTTAGATATTTTCAGTGTTTTAATGTAGAACTTTAAAAGAGGTAGTAGGAGAAAGGGTTAGGGGTGTCAGATACCAAATGCAGATCACTTACAGATTTCTTGGATACAGAAAAAGAACAGATTTCTCTCTTTGGGATCTTGAATACCTTTGATAGGCCTCTCTCAAAGACCTAGCAGCCAGTAGCTATTTAACACATTTTAGATCGTAGAACAGCTTGACAGTACCAGAACCTTTAAGCCGACCCGACGATACTGCAAATAGGGTTAGATTTGTAGAGCAGGATCCAGCTTTAAAGTGTCAGAACCTTTAAGCTGGCCCGGCAACACTGTAAACGAGTCACCAGGTCCTCCTGGGAGACCAGCCTTCATCCTGGCTCTCTCTAGCGAGGGTCCTCCCCTGGATCTTCTCAGCTTGGCTTGGTTTCTTCCACGCTGGGCAAGACAGACTAAGGACCCCTCAGGACTCAGGAGTAGTAGGCCTCAGACAGGCTTCTGGGCCTGCTTGCAGAGCTCACTTCAGCAGCACATCCTCAGGCCAGGACAGCCCAAGGTAAGAGAGAGAGAGCACATGGTCCACCCAAATAAATATCCTTTCCCAGAATGCACCAGCGGCTAAAAACCTCCTACTGGGCTCGGCTGGAAAAATAATAATTATTCATAGCTCAACCTTGTTCTAACTCTCATACTGTGGTTCCAGTGACACCTACTGGCAACAGTGAGAAATTCACAACTCAATTGAGATTAGGGAAAGACCAGATAAACTGCACAATTAGTCTGAACTTCCCAGTCCTGCAGGGCAACCCCAACATTTGGGCGTTTGTCCTGCAGGTTACTAAGGAGATTGAGGCTACCAATTGGAGATGGAGACCCCCCTCCAACCTCAAACCCGAATTGAAAATAGCTCTCAATACCATACGCAACAATGACGATATGGTTGTAAAACCATCAGACAAAGGGGGCAATGTAGTTGTAATGAACAAATCTGGATATGAGAAAATGTGCTATGATATCATACAGAACAGAGATTGGTACAGACCTGTGCCCGCCTCTTTTATTTCATCTAGTTTCCAAAAATACAAAGAAATTCTTACCCGGGCACATACATCAGGAGTAATTGATGCTAATACCTTCCAATTCCTTAACATAGAAAAACCCATTACACCTACATTCTATGCACTCCCTAAAGTGCACAAAGGTATCATACCCCCTCCCGGACGTCCCATCATCTCCAGTTGCGGTTCATTAACAGAAAATGTCAATAGGATGATTGATGAATACCTTTATCCTCACGTGCGCAGTTTATTCTCGCACGTGAAAGACACCATTTAACTCCTTAAAATTATTGATGGATTATCGATACCACAGGGCGCATGGCTTGTGGCCATTGATATTGAAGCACTTTATAACTCAATTCCACATCTCCTTGGGATACAAGTGGTACACAGTTTCTTGAACGAACGCGACAAAGATTGCCGTAAGTACAATAACTTTATCATTGAAATGTTAGAATTTATCCTCACTCATAACACCTTTCTTTTCAAACGCTCCCACTACCTCCAGGTGCAGGGGGTAGCTATGGGGGTGGGTTGCGCCCCCTCATATGCGAACCTCTTCCTGGGGGGGTGGGAGAGTGATCTTTTTGCAAACGATGACTTGAAATTCAATCTTGATCACATACTCACATGGCATCGTTACATTGACGATGTCATGATGATTTGGGCGGGATCAAAAGACGAACTTGTATGCTTTTTAGAGCATTTACAAATCAATACCTATAATTTAAAATTTACCTACAACTTTAGCCAAGAAAGAATCACCTTTCTAGATATTGAACTTTTTGTAAATGAAAAAGGCACCCTTTGCTCCACACTATATAGAAAGCCAACTGCTGGCAATACTTTGCTGCATGCTACAAGTTCGCATCCCAAGTCACTTATTTCCAGCATACCATACAGTCAGTATCTCAGACTTAAGCGTAATTGCTCTGAAGAGACTGACTTTCAACGAGAATCCAACAAACTCTATGCACGTTTGAAACATAGAGGATACACTAAGACATGCTTAAGAAAGGCCTTCAACAAAGTTAAAAATCTGGACAGGAACACCATGATTTATAATACCAAGGAAAAAAAGAAGTCTGACTCAACCAGAATAATTACACGATACAATCGCCAACATGGGTCCATCAAAAAAATCTTCAGTAAGTTTTGGTATCTGTTGACCTCTGACGAAAGGGTCAGCAGATACATTAAACCTTACCCGGAGATAACATACAAACGTTCGCGTTCTATTCGAGATATCACAGTATCCAGTCACTATGCTGCTGACACTATCCCTAAACCTACGAAGACAGGTACCTACCCATGTGGGAAATGTAACTTTTGCCGTTACATATTAAAAGGCCAAAACATTAACTTACCCAATGGAGATGATTGGGCACCCAAATGTAGAGTTACATGCCAGACAACAGGAATTATTTATCTCATGAAATGCAGCTGCGGGGCATTTTACATAGATAAAACAAAAAGGAATTTTTTTTGTAGGATTCAGGACCATGTCTCTGCAATTTTCAAAAAACTGATGGAAACACCCATCAGTCGCCACATGGGCCTTTTTCATAATCACAATCTCAAAATGATAGGCTTTTTTGCCTTGGAACATCTTTCCTCTAATGAGAGAGGTGGAGACGTTGATCGACGTTTGCTCCAAATTGAAGCAAAATGGATCTATCGCTTCCAAGCCACAAAATACCCGGGCCTAAACGAAGGCATCAGTTACAAACCCTTTTTGTAATAACCATCCACAATATGGTAGAGCTTGGATTCGAGCCCTCTGGCAAACCTCTGCGAATTCCTTTCATCCTTGCCCGTTCTTTCCCTGTCTCACACCGTGAGACATTTCTCTGGGTACGCCTAGGGCCATCAACGGGGATATCCCATTTTCCCTTCCCTCCATTTCCCCATCCCCGCTCTCCCCCTCCCCCTCCATATAGTGTTCCCAGTATATTTGATCCACCACAGGGACACTTACCTGGTTGTAAGGGCCATCAGGATTTCAGAGGTACTGCCTTATATATACCTTTATTCTCCAGCAATGTATTATGTACTTTATTTGAGTAATTAATTTTTCTTTAACTTTGATGTTTAAAAATTATATAACTATGAATTGTTTATATTATTTTTAGATTGACATAGAGTCTCCAAACGCCCCTGAAGAAGCCTAGATTAGGCGAAACATGTAGGACTGTTATGTTGGTGACTCATATGGACAAAGTGCACTGCGTTGTACTCCTCCTCAATATCTTTTAAATGTATTGTAACCTATGAATAAATTGTTATTTTTTTATCAATTTTCTCTTTTTATCTATTCTATCCATTGGTATAATCAATACAAGCACCGTTATAGTCCCATGCACACATCCTCCCATTTCTGGGATTTCCAAAAAATTTCCACAGGGATGCAGGTGCTGCCCCATACCTATTTTGTTCCACGTGTTAGCTCTACAAACTTTAATTAGTCTGAACTGTTTACAGCTCAGCCAAAAACGAAATTTACATTATAGCCCCAGTTTAGGACCAAGGGGCAGTGGCGTAGCGTGGGGGGTGCGAGGGGGGCCGTGGCCCTGGGCGCAACATTTTAGGGGGCGCAATCCTGGCTCTGTCCCCCAAACTTTATTTCCTGTGTCCCCGCGGCCTGCGCTCCAGCCGCCATGTTTTTTTTTTACAATAACATCCAGCCGCCATGTTTGGTCTCCGGCTGCCCCTGTGATTGGGCGAATGGGGTCATGTGCCTGTGCGTCCTTCCTCTTTCACGTACCGCTCGGCGCGCGCTGACGTCTCTTTAGTGCACCGGACGCCTTCAGCTCGGCTCCCCTGATGGTTGACCGCGACACCCCGGGCCCGCTCGGACACCAGCTTGGCCTAGGCCGGCCGCCGCAGCTTTTCTTCTCACAACACCGGCCCCACATCCTCCCGCACCCCAGGTACCAATACCACGCACGCACACACACATCTACTAGACACGGCCGCACGGCGTCTCTGCCCATAGCCTGGCTGCAGCCATCGGATCCTTCTCCCCAGCATGGTCACTGGTGCACTTCCATGCTACACCAGCGAACCTTCTGGATGTTGCTGCCTTGCTGGTTACCTCTCCATGCCTGTAGGCTTCCAGTTGTCAGTTTAGTGTAGTCTGTGTTGTGTAGTGTGTGTTGCAGTGGTCAGTGTAGTGTAGTCTGTGTTGCAGTGGTCAGTGTAGTGTAGTCTGTGTTGCAGTGGTCAGTGTAGTGTAGTCGGTGTTGTGTAGTTTGTGTTGCAGTGGTCAGTGTAGTGTGTGTGTGTGTGTGTTGCAGTGGTCAGTGTAGTGTGTGTGTGTGTGTTGCAGTGGTCAGTGTAGTGTAGTCTGTGTTGCAGTGGTCAGTGTAGTGTAGTGTGTGTTGCAGTGGTCAGTGTAGTGTGTGTGTGTGTTGCAGTGGTCAGTGTAGTGTGTTGTAGTGGTCAGTGTAGTGTAGTCTGTGTTGTGTAGTGATCAGTGTAGTGTGTGTGTGTGTGTGTGTTGCAGTGGTCAGTGTAGTGTGTTGTAGTGGTCAGTGTAGTGTAGTCTGTGTTGTGTAGTGGTCAGTGTAGTGTGTGTGTGTGTGTGTGTTGCAGTGGTCAGTGTAGTGTGTTGTAGTGGTCAGTGTAGTGTAGTCTGTGTTGTGTAGTGTGTGTTGCAGTGGTCAGTGTAGTGTAGTCGGTGTTGTGTAGTGTGTGTTGCAGTGGTCAGTGTAGTGTGTGTGTGTGTTGCAGTGGTCAGTGTAGTGTGTTGTAGTGGTCAGTGTAGTGTAGTCTGTGTTGTGTAGTGTGTGTTGCAGTGGTCAGTGTAGTGTGTGTGTGTGTTGCAGTGGTCAGTGTAGTGTGTTGTAGTGGTCAGTGTAGTGTAGTCTGTGTTGTAGTGGTCAGTGTAGTGTAGTGTGTGTTGTAGTGGTCAGTGTAGTGTAGTGTGTGTTGTAGTGGTCAGTGTAGTGTAGTCTGTGTTGCAGTGGTCAGTGTAGTGTGTGTTGCAGTGGTCAGTGTAGTGTGTGTTGCAGTGGTCAGTGTAGTGTAGTCTGTGTTGCAGTGGTCAGTGTAGTGTAGTCTGTGTTGCAGTGGTCAGTGTAGTGTAGTCGGTGTTGTGTAGTGTGTGTTGCAGTGGTCAGTGTAGTGTGTGTGTGTTGCAGTGGTCAGTGTAGTGTGTGTGTGTGTTGCAGTGGTCAGTGTAGTGTAGTCTGTGTTGCAGTGGTCAGTGTAGTGTAGTCGGTGTTGTGTAGTGTGTGTTGCAGTGGTCAGTGTAGTGTGTGTGTGTGTGTGTGTGTGTTGCAGTGGTCAGTGTAGTGTGTTGTAGTGGTCAGTTTAGTCTGTGTTGTGTAGTGTGTGTTGCAGTGGTCAGTGTAGTGTGTGTGTGTGTGTGTGTTGCAGTGGTCAGTGTAGTGTGTTGTAGTGGTCAGTGTAGTGTAGTCTGTGTTGTGTAGTGTGTGTTGCAGTGGTCAGTGTAGTGTAGTCGGTGTTGTGTAGTGTGTGTTGCAGTGGTCAGTGTAGTGTGTGTGTGTGTGTGTTGTAGTGGTCAGTGTAGTGTAGTCTGTGTTGTGTAGTGTGTGTTGCAGTGGTCAGTGTAGTGTGTGTGTGTGTGTGTGTTGCAGTGGTCAGTGTAGTGTGTTGTAGTGGTCAGTGTAGTGTAGTCTGTGTTGTGTAGTGCGTGTTGCAGTGGTCAGTGTAGTGTAGTCGGTGTTGTGTAGTGTGTGTTGTAGTGGTCAGTGTAGTGTAGTCTGTGTTGCAGTGGTCAGTGTAGTGTAGTGTGTGTTGCAGTGGTCAGTGTAGTGTGTGTTGCAGTGGTCAGTGTAGTGTGTGTTGCAGTGGTCAGTGTAGTGTGTTGCAGTGGTCAGTGTAGTGTAGAGTGTGTTGCAGTGGTCAGTGAAGTGTGTGTTGCAGTGGTCAGTGTAGTGTGTGTTGCAGTGGTCAGTGTAGTGTAGCGTGTGTTGCAGTGGTCAGTGTAGTGTGTGTTGCAGTGGTCAGTGTAGTGTAGTGTGTGTTGCAGTGGTCGTAGTGTGTGTTGCAGTGGTCAGTGTAGTGTGTGTTGCAGTGGTCAGTGTAGTGTGTGTTGCAGTGGTCAGTGTAGTGTAGTGTGTGTTGCAGTGGTCAGTGTAGTGTAGTGTGTGTTGCAGTGGTCGTAGTGTGTGTTGCAGTGGTCAGTGTAGTGTGTGTTGCAGTGTAGTGTGTGTTGCAGTGGTCAGTGTAGTGTGGTGTAGTGTGTATTGTAGTGGTCAGTGGACAGTGTAGTGATCAGTTTAGTGTAGTGTGGACAGTGTAGTGTCTATTGTAGTGGACAGTTTAGTGTAGTGTACAGCGTAGTGTAATGGTCAATGTAGTGGACAGGTAGGTCAGTGTAGTGGTCAGTATAGGAATCGGGTAGGTCAGTGCGGTGGACAGTTAGGTAAGTGTAGTGAACAGTCTAGGAATCATGTAGGTCAGGGTAGAGGTTAGTGTAGTGGTCAGGTAGGTTAGTGTAGTGGTCAGGTAGGTTAGTGTAGTGGTCAGGTAGGTCAGTGTAGTGGTCAGGTAGGTCAGTGTAGTGGTCAGGTAGGTCAGTGTAGTGGTCATTGTAGGAATTTGGCTGGTCAGTACTATTGTAGGAAGGAAAGGGACTCAGGGAGTGCTAAAAGTCCATATGTTAGGGGGCGCAAATTTCTTGCTTGCCCCGGGCGCTGACAACCCACGCTACGCCACTGCCAAGGGGCTACAGTTGCTACCCTTAGAACAATCAGTGGGACAGTAAAAATATCCAATATCTCATCAAGGATTTTGCCCTATTTTATTATATCAGTTATGCTGTAATATAACCCTCCTAATCACTTAAGAATTGCAGCATTGGGCTGGTTTTAGAAATTGTACATTTTAACTCAGAGTTGTATCTAATCTTAAGTTGATATCATTAAACACTTAACGACCGCTCACTGTGCATATACGTCGGCAGAATGGCACCTGGAGGCACAATCACGTACCTGTACGTGCCTGCCTTCGTATGGGTGGGGGGTCCGATCGGAACCCCCTCCGGTACAGTGAGCGGTGATTATCATTGCGGGAGCGATCCGTGATGAGGGAGCGGCAATTCGTTTCTGGCCACCCCCTCGCGATCACTCCCGGCGAATGATATGCTTCCCCTGCTGTGTAAATGTAAACACAGGCAGGCGGAAGTGATGTCATCGCTCCATGCGGCTGTCTTTTCGTCCGGAGCGCCGAGGAGACAAGACGTGAAGTAAGTGCACTAACACTACACTAACACCAGCACACATAGGCACACTTTTCACCCCCCAGTCACCCCCAGATCACCCCCCAGCCCCCAGTCACAGTGTCACTGATTGCAGTGATCGTTTATTTACTGATCACTGCATTTAGTGTCATCTGTGACAGTTAAAAGTTGCAGGGTAGTTAGGTTTAGGCCCCTTTAGGTCCAGGGTAGCCCCCTAACCCCCCCTAATAAAGGTTTAACCCCTTGATCGCCCCCCAGGTAACCCTTTCACCCCTTATCACCAGCGTCACTAAGCGATCGTTTTTCCGATCGCTGTATTAGTGTCGGTGGTGCCCCTAGGTAGCAAGTTATTTTTTTTTAGGTTCGCCGCAGATTTTTATAGCGTCAGATACCCCCATATATCATCTAATAAAGGTTTAACCCCTTGATCGCCCCTAGAGTTAACCCTTTCACCAGTGATCACTGTATAAGTGTCACTGGTGACACTGGTTAGCCAGTTAGTTATTTAGTTATTTAGGTTACCCGTCAGGTTTTTATAGAGCGTCAGGTACCCCCATATATTACCTAATAAAGGTTTTAACCCCCTGATTGCGCCTAGTTAACCCTTTCACCACTGATCACCGTATAAGTGTTACGGGTGACACTGGTTGGTTAGTTTGCTTTTGATAGCATCAGGGCACCCGCCGTATATAACCCAATAAAGGTTTAACCCCCTGATCGCCCGGCGGGTGAAATCAATTAGGTTTTAGCACCAGAGAGGGTCTGCGTCGCCCCAGGCAGCGTTAGGTTAGTGCAAGTAACGCTAACACCCACGCGCAAAGCATACACCTCCCTTAGTGGTATAGTATCTGAACAGATCTATACTAGCGTCCCCAGCAGTTTACGGTTCCCAAAAATGCAGTGTTAGCAGGATCAGCCCAGATACCTGCTAGCACCTGTGTTTAGCCCCTCCGCCCAGCCCAGCCCAGCCCACCCAAGTGCAGTCTCGATCGATCACTGTCACTTACCACACACAACACACATAACTGCAGTGTTCGCAGAGTCAGGCCTGATCCCTGCGATTGCTAACAGTTTTTTTTGTAGCGTTGGATATATTTGCTGACGACAGTCAGGTGCTTTTTTACCTGTGAATCTTACTAGTGTACCCCTAAATTTAGAGCCAAAAATGGCAAATCGAAGGTACACTAGTAAAGAGGCCTACGAGATTCTGAGCATGACAGATGGTGAAGAGGAGGTCACGTAACTGTCAGATTCAGGCTCAGAATATCTTCCCGTAGAAGACAGCGGCTCCATGTCAGATAGCACTGACGACGAAGATGATGAGGTCCCTGCTAAGGTCAGGCGCACCCGATCCCGATCTTCTGAGGTTGTTGAGAAGCAATTACCACAGGGCTCTCGTATCATGGAGCAGAGTAGTACTAGCGCCGCTATTCCTTCTGGTGAACTGGCAAGCACCAGCGGCCTAGTACAGCCTGGGCGTACATCCAGCACTGCAGTATCACTTGGTGACGTGGCAAGTCCCATAAGTGCAGTTCAAGCTGGCGAGGTGGCAAGCACAAGTAGTGTCCCGCTGCCACCAAGAAGAAGACAAAGGCAGACCTGTCGTGCCCATAGTGCCCTTCCTTCAGAATTTGCCTATCCTGATTGGGTCCCCACCACTTCTGCAGCACCCGTACTTCCCCCATTCACTGCCCAACCCAGTATTCAGGTGGAAACAGCTGATTTTATGCCACTTGAAATTATTCGCTGTTTTTCACGGAAGATCTCTATAGATCTATTGTGGACCAGAGTAATTTATATGCTGGTCAATTCATCGCCGCTAATCCCCAGTTGCCTTCCATTGCCTTCCATTGGAAACCAATTACGGTTTCCGAATTTAAAACCTTTCTGGGCCTTTCCCTCAACATGGGCACACATAAATTTTCGTCAATGCGTGCTTATTGGTCCACGCACCCAATTGACCACATGCCCGTGTTCTCTGCCTCCTAGCCCAGGAAACGATACGAGCAGATCTTGCGGTTCATGCACTTCAACGACAATGAACTTTGTCGTTCACGTGGAGACCCTGAATACGACCTGCTCAAAAAAATTTGGCCCCTCATAAACCACTTCAACGAACGTTTTGCAGCCTTGTTTATTCCTGATCAAGTTGTCTGCGTTGATGAGTCCCTGATTAAATTTTCTGCCCGCTTGTCTTTCAAGCAGTACCTTCCCAGCAAGCTTGTCAGATACGGGGTCAAGCTCTATAAGTTCTGTGACAGGGCAACAGGCTATGTATGGAGATTTACGGTTTATGAGGGAAAAGATAGGCAGGTTGAGCCTGTCAACTGTCCAGATTACATAGGGAGCGCTGGCAAGATAGTGTGGAACTTGGTGTCACCCTTATTCGGAAAGGGGTACCACTTGTATGTGGACAATTATTACACAAGCGTGCCACTGTTTATTCACTTGTTTGATCATCAGATTTAAGCATGTGGCACAGTACGACCTAATCGCCGGGGCTTTCCCCAGGGGCTTGTAGATTCCCGTCTTAGGCTAGGGGAGAGAGCCTGCTTGAAGTGTAATAATTTGCTCGCTGTGAAGTGGAGGGATAATAAGAATGTTTTCCTTCTTACCTCCCTTCATGCAGACACGACAGTCCAAATTCGTACGGCGACTGGTGTTGTGGAGAAACCCCTCTGTGTCCACGAATATAACCAAAATATGGGAGGGGTGGACCTCAACGACTAGAAGTTGGCGCCATATCACATTGACCGTAAGGCGAGACGCTGGTACAAAAAAGTGTCTCTATCCTTATTCCAATTGGCTTTGCTGAACGCTCATGTGCTATACAGAGCTTCAGGCGGGACTTTATCTCTCCTAAAATTCCAGGATGAGATAGTCACAGAACTCCTGTATCCAGGCGGTTCTGCACCTCACCATCCCCTACCAAATGCAGTAAGCCGTCCTCGAGAGTACCCCTACCCAACGAGCCCCCCAAAAAAGATGTTGTGTCTGTAGCAAGCGTGGATTTAGGCGTGACACCCGTTATTTTTGTCCACTCTGTCCTGACAATCCTGGTCTGTGCATTGGTAAATGTTTTGAACGCTACCACACAAAAGTGAAGTTTTAGCGTAGGGTACAGCAATGCAAAGGATAGGACACACTTACACAGGGTCTCCCAAGATGCCATCACATTTTGAGAGACCCGAACCGTTACAGTTGTGTAAAAAAAAAGTGTAAAAAAAAAGAAGTATAAAAAAACAAAACACAAAAAAAATATAAAATAAAAAAAACAAAAATAGTTTTCGTTTTATTGTTCTCTCTCTCTCTCTATTTTCTCTGTATTGTTCTGCTCTTTTTTACTGTATTCTATTCTGCAATGTTTTATCATGCTTGCTTTTCAGGTATGTAACTTTTTGTTTTCAGGTGCGCCATTCAGCTGCAGCGCGGATTTATTTATCTTGACAGCAACAGCGTTTGCTCCCACTATACATAAAGCCGTGACTCCAGTGCTGTAGGAGGTGATTTCACCACCACAGTAAAAAAAAGAGCATATATGCCGAAGCATGGGGGCAGCAGGGGCGGAGGAGCGATTTTGCTCCTAATGCTGTTAAAATTACGGAGGCTTGCCCGTGGAAAAGTCTGACCGTATGTACGCGGCATAACCTTTTATGCCGCGTACATACGGTCGAAATTCCGACGGAGGCTTGCCCGTGAAAAAGTCCGACCGTGTGTACGCGGCATAACTTTTTTGCGGGAGGATGCCCCCATGCTTCGGCATATATATATTTTAGGCACAGGTTGCGTTAAAAATTTTTTTTATTTTTTACTAGTTTTTTTTTTGGTATTTGCTTTGCAGGTATGGTATGGTAAGGTCTTACTGTTATACTGTAATGTTACTTTGTTTTAATGTTAACCATCATTTGCTTAGCAGGTACGCCATTCAGTTGCAGCGCGGATTTATTTATCTTGACAGCAACAGCGTTTGCTCCCACGATACATAAAGCCGTGACTCCAACGCTGTAGGAGGTGATTTCACCACCACAGTAAAAAAAAAGAGCATATATGCCGAAGCATGGGGCAGCAGGGGCAGAGGAGCGATTTTACTCCTAATGCCGCGTACATACGGTTAAAATTCCGACGGAGGCTTGCCCGTGGAAAAGTCTGACCGTATGTACGCGGCATAACCTTTTATGCCGCGTACATACGGTCGAAATTCCGACGGAGGCTTGCCCGTGGAAAAGTCAGACCGTGTGTACGCGGCATAACTTTTTTGCGGGAGGATGCCCCCATGCTTCGGCATATATAAGTGGTGCATGTATGCCCATCATTAGAAGTGGGTGAATGAAGGGAGGTATTCTAATGGTGGGCATACCCACCGATCAATCTCTTTTTTTCGTTCAGCCAACAGGCTGCATGAAAAAAAAGATTACAATACATGTTCAACAAGGACCAGCAACGTACTGGTATGTTGCTGGACTTTGAATGGTTATACCAGAATGATGCCTGTGGGTTTAGGTATCATCTTGGTATCATTATTTTCAGCCAGCGGTCGGCTTTCATGTAAAAGCAATCCTAGCAGATAATTAGCCTCTAGACTGCTTCTATAAGCAGTGGGAGGGAATGCCCCCCCCCGGATATAAACAGCGCCATTGGGAAAGCATTTTATCACACCGATCTTGGTGTGGTCAGATTCTTTGAGGGCAGAGGAAAGATCTAGGGTCTAACCCCCGAATTTTTTTCAAAAAAAGAGTACCTGTCACTACCTATTCCTATCATAGGGGCTATTTACATTCCCTGAGATAACAATAAAAAATTTAAAAAAAAAAAAAAAATGGAAGGAACAGTTTAAAAATAAAATAAAAAAGCAAAATAAATAATGAAAAAATGAAAAATAAAAAAAATAGCATCCCTGTCCCCCCTGCTCTTGCGCAAAGGCGAACGCAAGCGTCGGTCTAGCGTCATATGTAAACAGCAATTGCACCATGCATGTGAGGTAGCACCACGAAGGTCAGATCGAGGGCAGTCATTTTAGCAGTAGATCATCTTTTTTATTTCATCAAACATTTGGGCAATATAGTGTGTTTTAGTGCATTAAAAATAAAAAAAGTGTGTTTTCCCCCCAAAAAGTGCATTTGAAAAATTGCTGCGCAAATACTGTGTGGAAAAAAAAATGCAACACCCACTATTTTAATCTGTAGGGCCTTTGCTTTAAAAAAATATATAATGTTTGGGGGTTCAACGTAATTTTCTTGCAAAGAAAAAAAAAATGTTTTCATGTAAACAAAAAGTGTCAGAAAGGGCGTTGTCTTCAAGTGGTTAGAAGAGTGAATGGTGTGTGACATAAGCTTCCTAATGTTGTGCATAAAATGCCAGAACAGTTCAAAACCCCTCCAAATGACCCCATTTTGGAAAATAGACACCCCAAGCTATTTGCTGAGAGGCATCTTGAGCCCATTGAATATTTTTTTTTTTGTCCCAAGTGATTGAATAATGACAAAAAGAAAAAAAAAATTACAAAAAGTTGTCACTAAATGATATATTGCTCAAACATGCCATGGTTATATGTGGAATTGCACCCCAAAATACAATCTGTTGCTTCTCCTGAGTACGGGGATACCACATGTGTGAGGCTTTTTGGGAGCCCCAAAAACTAAGGGTGTAAATTTTTGATTTCAATCCTCACTGCCTATCACAGTTTCGGATGGCACAACCCCCCCCCCCCCCCAAATGACCCCATTTTGGAAAGTAGACACCTCAAGCTATTTGCTGAGAGGTATGGTGAGTATTTTGCAGATCTCGCTTTTTGTCACAAATTTTTGAAAATGTAAAAAATAAAAAAAATAAAAATTATTTTCTTTCTTCATTTTCAAAAACAAATGAGAGCTGTAAAATACTCACCATGCCTCTCAGCAAATATCTTGGGGTGTCTACTTTCCGAAATTGGGTCATTTGGGGGGGTTTTGTGCTATCTTGGCATTTTATGGTCTTCAAAACTGTGATGGGTAGTGAGGAGTGAAATCAAAAATTTGCGCCCTTAGAAATCTTGAAGGCGGTGCTTGGTTTTCGGGGTCCCGTACGCGGCTAGGCGCTCAAAAAGTCCCACACATGTGGTATCCCCGTACTCAGGAGAAGCAGCTAAATGTATTTGGGGTGCAATTCCACATATAACCATGGCATGTGTGAGCAATATATCATTTAGTGACAACTTTTTGTACATTTTTTTTTTCTTTTTGTCATTATTTAATCACTTGGGACAAAAAAAAAATATTCAATGGGCTCAACATGCCTCTCAGCAAATAGCTTGGGGTGTCTACTTTCCAAAATGGGGTCATTTGGGGGGGTTTTGTGCCATCTTGGCATTTTATGGCCTTCAAAACTGTGATAGGTAGTGATAGGTAGTGAGGAGTGAAATCAAAAATGTATGCCCTTAGAAACCTTGAAGGCGGTGATTGGTTTTCGGGGTCCTGTACGCAGCTAGGCTCCCAAAAAGTCCCACACATGTGGTATCCCCGTACTCAGGAGAAGTGGCAGAATGTATTTTGGGGTGTAATTTCACATATGTCCATGGCATGTGTGAGCAATATATCATTTAGTGACAACTTTGTGCAAAAAAAAAAAAAGTTTGTCATATTCCCACAACTTGTGGCAAAATATAAAATATTCCATGGACTCAACATGCCTCTCAGCAAATAGCTTGGGGAGTCTACTTTCCAAAATGGGGTCATTTGGGGGAGTTTTGTGCTATATTGGCATTTTATGGCCTTCAAAACTGTGATGGGTAGTGAGGAGTGAAATCAAAAATTTGCGCCCTTAGAAATCTTGAAGGCGGTGCTAGGTTTTCGGGGTCCCGTACGCGGCTAGGCGCTCAAAAAGTCCCACACATGTGGTATCCCCGTACTCAGGAGAAGCAGCAAAATGTATTTTGGGGTGCAATTCCACATATAACCATGGCATGTTTGAGCAATATATCATTTAGTGACAACTTTTTGTACATTTTTTATTTTTTTTGTCATTATTCAATCACTTGGGACAAAAAAAAAATATTCAATGGGCTCAACATGCCTCTCAGCAATTTCCTTGGGGTATCTACTTTCCAAAATGGGGTCATTTGGGGGGGTTTTGTACTGCCCTGCCATTTTAGCACCTCAAGAAATGAGATAGGCAGTCATAAATTAAAAGCTGTGTAAATTCCAGAAAATGTACCCTAGTTTGTAGATGCTATAACTTTTGCGCAAACCAATAACTATACGCTTATTGACATTTTTTTTACTAAAGACATGTGGCTGAATACATTTTGGCCTAAATGTATGACTAAAATTGAGTTTATTCGATTTTTCTTATAACAAAAATAGTAAATATAATTTTTTTTTTAAATTTTCAGTCTTTTTCCGTTTATATTGGAAAAAAAAATCACAGAGGCAATCAAATACCATTAAAAGAAAGCTCTATTTGTGGGAAGAAAAGGACGCAAATTTTGTTTGGGTACAACATTGCATGTCCGCACAATTTCCAGTTAAAGCAGCGCAGTGCCAAATTGTGAAATCAGCTGTGGTCATTATGGTCCGTATTGGTCCGGGGCTTAAGTGGTTAAAGTGGTTCTAAAGGCTAAAGGTTTTTTTACCTTAAGGTTTTTTTACCCTAATGCAGAGAGTACATTAAGTGTACAGCCCCCCAGCCCTCTTTTATACTTACCTGAGCCTGATCTCAATCCAGTGCTATGCCCAAGAGCATCGGCTCTCTCCACTCTTTCCCTCCTCATAGACTCAGAGACAGTGAGAAGGAAGCAGGGGCAGGGCTGAGCCATGCTTTGTGTGTCAATGGACAGCTTGCTATATTAGACACTCAGCAGGGGAGAGGAGCCAATAGCACCTGCGGGGGACCCAAATAGAGGGAGATCAGGGCTGCTCTGTGCAAAACCATTGCACAAAACATGTAAATATGACATGTTTGTTATTAAAAATAAACTTTTACGTTTACAATTACTTTAAGGTAGGGTCCACATCTGTGCAGTGTGTTAAAGTGGTTGTAAACCCCGGACATGAAATATGAATAAAGCATATCCCTCTCCCAGATAGCAAGGATAACTTGATAACTTGTGACAGTGTTGAATTGTAAGCCTTGTTAACTTGCTGCACATTTTCACTGGCAAGTTGTACACTTGCAGAGCACTTGAGGCACAAGTTCTAGTGGACACTTTTTCAAATTCAGCCACAGTGACCCCTGTGGTGGGATGACTATTGAACAACATAATTTAACAAGAACTTGCAGCAGACTTGTAGAATGTTTGCAAAGAAAGTTTATCTGGAGTCATGCAATGCGGACTTCCTGCAGTTCCTGCAAAAAACTTGTGAAGCCTGGCAAGTCTAGCAATAGCTTAGCAAGTCATTTTCAAACTAGCAACTCAATGGCTTGCCATCTGAGCTATATTGTGTACTTGTCTCAATTAAATGCACTAAATGTCATTTATGTCTGATGCTTTGTTCCACTGCTATCAGCATGAATCACTGCTGACAAGTTTTCCTGACACCAGGAGAAAAAAGGTGACAGCGGAGAAACTTACAGCAGATTGACAGCCTCAGCTCTGTTCCCTTGAGCTGTGTGTGTGTGTGTGGGGGGGGGGGGGTGACTCTTCTCTTCAATCAGCTCTCAAAGCTCTTCTTACTGAGCTCTTCAGAGTGTAACTTCAGCTCCCAACCCCTTTTTTCTGAAATCTCAGACAACCTTTAAAAATTTAGCAGTTTGAACAGGTGCAGAGAAGACAGCAGATAGACAGGTACAACTTATGTAGGAGGATTTGTTTCATCTCTGTGTATCACCTCACCTAAGGCTATCACCTAAGGCTAGTCTCTTCACTGTGTATACAGTATGTAAGGGTTTACCACTTTAATGTACACACATTAACATGCCATAACATGTGTTGCATTAAGCCAAAATTCATTTTAAATGGGAAGCCATGTCAATCCTCCCCAGTGCACAGGGAAATGCACTTACCCCTTTTTTGGTAACAACTGTTACCAGTTGTTATATGGCCCCCAACCACCATGAAAAAGCTTAGGTCTTATCTTGATCCAGCACTGTGCCCATCTGCAGTGGCGCTACATTCTGTTTCTCTCCTCATAGGACACACAAGCAGCAGTGGAAGCTATTGGTTCCTACTGCTGTCAATCAAATCCTGTGAAGAGGGAGGGGGTGGGGCTGAGCCACACTTTGGGTATCTATAAATGCACACAGCTTTGGGGGCATACAGAGAAGAGGAGGAGCAGACAGCAACGACTGGGACCCCAAATTAGAAGGTTTGGGGTTGCCCTGTGCAATACCATTGTACAGAATGGGTAAGTATTACATGTTTGTAATTTTAGGAAAAATTCCAACTGCTTTAAACTAAAGGATATAATTATCTCTATGTCAGTTCTTTTTGCTTAAAGTAGAGGTAAACCCCAAGTGAATGACAATAACTTTTCTAGAGCATCATAGGCACAACACACAAAGCTTTACAAGAGGTTAGGTATCTTTATTTTCAGCCATCTAAACCTGCATATGTAGATATGCATAACTGGTTATGTTATGCTTATGCCAACGCTTCAGTCATGTAACAGAATTAACTATAAAACCAATGAAGATGTTTCCTGCTACTTATGATGCTATTTAAGATGTGTCTCTTGAGCTTGCAATCAGAGGGTACATATGTTCCATCTCAGAGATATCACTAATGTCTGTATTGCTATCATATTTTCACATGACTTAAAAAAAAGTCTGACTGATCAGTGTGATCCGTTTAACTATTGACCTTTATTTGTCAGTCCAAGGATCTACTTTTTCAGTTTTGCAGCTTTCATAAAAATAATGATTGGTGATCCTGCCATGAAGGTCCTTGTTCAGCCACTACCTGAAACTGGGTCACAACACTCTGTGCCTAACTAAAGATAAAGGAGCCACACTGCTTATATAAATACCCCAATAAATCAAAACGTTAACAAGTCCATTAAAGTGTCCATTCAAATGTAATACAATAATATCAGTCCACCATCAAATATTGGTGCTAATCTAATAAAGTGTCCACAGACTTGTGTCATATACTTCAATGGGGTCTATATCGCTTATAATATTCCTCATCCGGTCCCAACAAAAGGTATTCCCCCGTACTCAGCTCTGTATAATTTCAAAAAGCCGGAAAAACAGCCATCATTGTGTAACATGTTTAATATGTTTAAAAAGTATAAGATAAAAAGTGTAAACTCACATGGTTTGATGCCTTTTTAACCAGCACTTAGTTCATCCAGCAATCTGAAGTATTGCTTATTTTTGTAAAAGACAAGGGGGCACACTTTAAGTCTGGACAAAAAGAGATTTCACATAAAGAAAGCCTTTTTCACAGAAAGAGATGTGAAAATGTGGAATAGATTCCTTCAAGAACTAATCAAAGTTTTTTGAGGAAACCATGGACATTATAGGCACCACAATACAACAAATTCTTTAAAAATTCATACATTTTATTACAGCATTTCTAAAACATAGAAATACATAAAAAATATTGCAGTAAGCTTGCTATTAGTTTTAGCTAATCCCACCAACACAAACAAACCAAAAGCCTATCCCAATAGATAATCAATGTGCCAAGAATATGCGGTTGCCAATATTCAGGTGGGCTAGGTGTAGGTTGATGTGGCATGTTCAGGCTCTACATGTTTCGCATTACAGTGCTTGCTCAGGAGCTTTATGCAGATGTTCTAGGTAAGTAAAAATATGTAGTAAGTTGTTGTACTGTCTAATAAACAATTTCCTTCAAAATGTGTCAATAGTAGCATTAAATACCATCTATCTGGCTCACACAGAGGCCTAGACTGCACACCAACTCAATAGGAGCAACAAGTGAACACGGGGACCCATGCATATACATCAAACCATCACCACAGTATGATGAGGCATCACAAAAGTCCAAAAATTAAATGTATTGTCAAAATTTCACTGCAATTATGAGAATAGTCATACCAGATGTACCATAAATTACATACAAGGAACCTATAGGCCTATTTAATTAAAAAAATTGGGGCTTACAATATTTAGTAGCAATAGAACTGTGATAGATGGATAAAAAAGAACTAATTATGGCCAGCCGAGTAGTTTTACAAAAGAGATTGATGCATTCCTAGATGCACAAGATATAACTGGATATTAACATTTATATGTAATAACACCAGAGATTGTTGATCCAGGGAATATACTATTGCCTTCAGGGGATCTATTTTCCCCTACTGGAGAAAATTGGATCATTATTTGTAGGGTTTCTTTTGCCTTCCTCTTGATCAATTGTGGGTAAAGGATTGTGTATTTGGTGGTTTTCTAATTATTTACTAGTTTTGGAACTAGTTATGTTTTTTCAACCTGAATAACTATTTAACTATGTGGTAATCACCACACTGATACTTCCTCCAAGTTTCTGACCGAAAATCCATACCCCAAGGAAGAAGGAAGCCTAGCATTGCACCCATGATCAACTGATCAGAGCTACAATGCTTTGCAGACTTATTTGCAAAAACAAATAATAATAAATACACTTTTTTTTTTTACTTGTGTTTCTTTCTTTTTTTTTCAAAAGGTGGATTTAGCCTTTAATTTAATGTGGACAGGTGCCATTTTTGACTAGATAATGCAGCAAGACTTATTACTAAAGAAGGCTTGTCCAAGGTTCCCTCTTGTACCTACTTAGCTGAAAGCTTTTCACTTTTTCAGTGATTTTTCCAGTCTTTCAGAGCCACCTTGTTTTCTGGTGTGAATTGGGCAGCTGACACTTAAAACTGCATTTACTATATAAGAAAAGAGTTCACAGGCCAAGGAGCATATATGGAAACAGAACAAATAGCAAACCATTCTTTTGGTAGCCAACCTAATCAACTGACAACAAAAGCACCTATGAATCATTGTAATTGCAAATGAAACATACATAAAATCAGTGCAATTAGCAATTCACATTTTGTTTAAAAAGGGCTAATCAAAGAAGAAATGATTGCTTTGGGATTAATCTTCACTAAACTGAAACACTAGTCATGTGCGCTATAACCACTTTAGAATTACCCAGGATTAGAGGAAGGTTAAACCATGTATTGTAGAAAGGGCAGGGTGTTCGCTGGATGTTCTAAAGAATCACGACTTAACAAATTGAAATAAAGAATGGTTATATATGTGAAAAAACTGATCTAATAAAAGTTATGCTGAAACTGTGTCCCATGGCTTGTAACATGTGTCCTCCATGCATCACGATGTACATTCTTGTCAGCCTGACTCTGTCTCAACAGAGCATCCTTGTTTCAGTGAAGACAAGCTCTCTCAGTTTGTAAGAATTCAAAGTTTAGTATAGGGACCCTGAGGATAGAAGGTAAATTTTGAAGGGTAAATAGTCAATTTCTATTAAACCAAAACAAGTCGTACATGAGATCCAATGTGATTATTTGTCAAGCTGAAGAACTACATAAAAAAAAATCAGTCATTGCTTATGGGCTTATCTGACCTGATAAACTTTCATGTGTACAAAAAAACTTTCCATGCTTGCTTCATACAACACAGTTATTCAAACACTAGATACAGCCTTACATTTGAATCATCCAAAGTTATCCATGAGAAACTAGCATCATTTCAGTTTAGCTGAAACACATAAAGCCAATTTTCTACTTGTAATAACAGATCAGTAATGCCGCGTACACACGGCCGTTTTTCTCGTCGAAAAAAACGACATTTTTCCCATTCAATGAGAAAAACGATAGTCTGTGGGCTTTCTGTCGTTTTTTTCGACGAGAAAAACGGCATTAAAAACAACCAGAAAAATTAGAACATGTTCTACTTTTTCTCGTCGTTTTTTTCGACATGCTTTCCACGGCAGTGTTTCCCATAGGGAAACACTGCCGCGGAGCCCACAGACGGTCGTTTTTCTCGACAAGAGAAAAAACGACGTGAAAAATGATCGTGTGTGGGGAACAAGCCCTTCCCTCGTTTTTAATGACATTATTCACGGCGGTTTTTTAACCGCCGTGAATAATGATCGTGTGTACGCGGCATAAGAAATTAATCTGAAGCATTGAAGTTGGATTATACAAAGGAAATTCTGGAGCTAATTTATGAAAACAAGCCAATTATTTTTTATAAAGGAGCCCACACTCTTGCAATGTTATGCTACAATTAAGACTCAACCAGGGTATGATGGAACACACGGATTCGTGGAAAAGTGACCAATAATGGATTGATTTCCCACCTAGTACTGGCACCTACACCAAATTTGCCATTAACCTACAGTGTAAGCAGTCACTTCTAAACTGCCCACTAATGTCAGAGGACACCACATTCTTATGTCTGCCTTTTGCCTGCCTGTCTGTTTTCTTTTCTACGGGTTTTCTATCTACTGTTATTTAGTATAATAATAATAGTATAATAATTGTAGCGGGGTGCTATATTTAGGGGGAGTATCTGAGTGGTAATTAGGCTCAAATACACTAATTGTTAGGTTTCTTGGACCATTTCTGTCCCTGGGAGATAGTATTGGTGTGCTGTTCCCTGTGGCCTACAGGTGGCGATGTTGCCGTAGGCCAGGGTTGAACCACTGATACAAGGCTGTGCTTTTTTTTGTCCCCTCTCGGCAGTAGTGACGGCGTGGCGGGGAACCTGCTGTGCCTGTCGGGAGAGGGTAAAAAAAGGGGCGGCCATCTTCCAGAGGGGTCGGGTGCCCAGGCACCTTCAGCCTGGGTGGTGCGTGTGTCGTCTCCGGGTGCCCTAGGCCTGGAGGCCGAGTTCCTGTTCCATCCCAGACACCTTCAGTCTGGGGTGAGGTACTATTTTGGAGGCCCGGAGCCCAGCGCCTTCGGCTGGGTTCCGCCGGGGATTGAGGGCTTCCAGGGTGCCGCCTTGCGAGGGGACCCATATCCAGGATCGAGGAGGCCAGGGAGGTGACCCTTTCTGAAGACCCAGCGCAGAGTCGTGGTGACAGTGGGGGCCTCTGGTAACTCTCCGGAGGGAGGTTCTTCTCCTTGACTTGGGCCAAGTTTCTTCAAGAAGGAAGTGCATGTTCTGTAGGTCATAGTGGCAGTGACTCTACGCACACCAGGTCAGTGGCAGTGACCAAATAGGGCAAGGCCCTATTCACCAGGTCAGTGGGAGTGACCAACTTCAACAAGTCAGTGGCAGTGACTTTCATATTCACCCGGTCTGTGGCAGAGACCGTGCGCCCAAACCTGTTCATGAAATCAGAACAGTAAGAAAAACTAAATCAAGTTTGTGCGTGGACCTCCTCCCACCTTGTCTGACCTGTGTATCGTATCAACCTGCCTGCTCTCATAGAGACTATTTGTTATCCGTGGTGAAATAAATACAAAAGTTGGACTTTCAGTTGGTGTGGGCAGTTACTTTACTGGGGAGAATTAAGGACATGTTTCTGGCTAATGCAGAGGCGAGATCAGCTCGGGAGGATTATAACACCAGCCGCAGGCAGGCCTGAAAACTAACACCATTCAACCTTCCCATCCAGGAGGGTACGGGCTTATAGTGCGGTGCACCCTATTCTTTCCTGCGGAGGAGCCAAGTAAAGAAAAGCAGGTAAAGTCTGGGGTGGGTGCACTAGATAATATTACTGAAATCTATTTTGTAGGGGTTCATAGCAAAATTATCTACCCTGGGTGATACACTAGGTATGCCACATTACTTCATTACTACATTTGTTTATTTTAAGTAATTTAAAATATTTTTTTTGCTTAAAAGAATAAATATTTTTACCTACCTGCCTTGTGCAATGGTATTACACGGAGCAGCAGCTTACTTCTTCTTCTTCTTCTGGAGCCACCTGCCGGTGCTTTCCACTCTTCCTCTTCTGAAAGTACCCCCATAAGTAGCCAACTGCTATGGGGGCACTCCCAAGCTAGGCTATGTGCATCAATAGGCACACACAGTACAGCTTGGCCAACAGGCTCGGCTCAGAGGATTTGATTGACAGCATCAGGAGCTAATGGCTCCCATTGCTTCCTCTGTGTCCTGTGAATAGGGATGAGCTCGCTGTTCGAGTCGAACATAAGTTTGACTCGAACATCGGCTGTTCGACCGTTCGGCGAACATCGAACGATTTGGGCCGTTCGCGCCAAATTCGAGTGACGCGAACGGCCCACAATACACTGCGCCATGGCAGTGCAATCCCGGCGCTGTGATTGGCCAAGCATGCACTGTGACCCCGCATGCTTGGCCAATCACAGCGCCGGCAGCTAGGAGAGCCATAATTGGCCACAGGCAGGTTGCCTGTGGCCAATTATAGCTCAGAGGGTTTAGCACACGCCCCACACTATAAAAGGCCGACAGCGCGGCGGCCTTGTGTAGTGTGTTCCGGCGCAGGGAAAGAGTTACATAGGCAGGGACAGTGTCAGTGCTATTTGTACCTCAAACTTGTGTGTAGGGAGAGAGAAGGATAGGCAGGGAGAGTGTCAGTGTCATATTCTTTGCTAAACCTTGTGTGCAGGGAGAGAGAAGGATAGGCAGGGGACAGTGTCAGTGTCACATTCTTTGCTAAACCTTGTGTGCAGGGAGAGAGAAGGATAGGCAGGGAGAGTGTCAGTGTCATATTCTTTGATAAACCTTGTGTGCAGGGAGAGAGAAGGATAGGCAGGGGACAGTGTCAGTGTCACATTCTTTGCTAAACCTTGTGTGCAGGGAGAGAGAAGGATAGGCAGGGAGTGTGTCAGTGTCATATTCTTTGATAAACCTTGTGTGCAGGGAGAGAGAAGGATAGGCAGGGGATAGTGTCAGTGTAATTGTTGCTAAGCCTCCTGCACATTATACACCTGAAGTTAGCCCGTATTGCTGTGTTTTCCTGGTGTGTTACACCAACAGGCATTTGCAGCACTTACAGCGGGCGGAGTGTGCCTCCTGCACATTATACACCTGAAGTTAGCCCGTATTGCTGTGTTTTCCTGGTGTGTTACACCAACAGGCATTTGCAGCGCTTACAGCGGGCGGAGTGTGCCTGCTGCACATTATACACCTGAAGTTAGCCCGTATTGCTGTGTTTTCCTGGTGTGTTACACCAACAGGCATTTGCAGCACTTACAGTGGGCAAAGTGTGCCTCCTGCACATTATACACCTGAAGTTAGCCCGTATTGCTGTGTTTTCCTGGTGTATTACACCAACAGGCATTTGCAGCACTTACAGCGGGCGGAGTGTGCCTCCTGCACATTATACACCTGAAGTTAGCCTGTATTGCTGTGTTTTCCTGGTGTTACACCAACAGGCATTTGCAGCACTTACAGCGGGCGGAGTGTGCCTTCTGCACATTATACACCTGAAGTTAGCCCGTATTGCTGTGTTTTCCTGGTGTGTTACACCAACAGGCATTTGCAGCACTTACAGCGGGCGGAGTGTGCCTCCTGCACATTATACACCTGAAGTTAGACCGTATTGCTGTGTTTTCCTGGTGTGTTACACCAACAGGCATTTGCAGCACTTACAGCAGGCGGAGTGTGCCTCCTGCACATTATACACCTGAAGTTAGCCTGTATTGCTGTGTTTTCCTGGTGTGTTACACCAACAGGCAATTGCAGCACTTACAGCAGGCGGAGTGTGCCTCCTGCACATTATACACCTGAAGTTAGCCTGTATTGCTGTGTTTTCCGGGTGTTACACCAACAGGCATTTGCAGCACTTACAGCGGGCAGAGTGTGCCTCCTGCACATTATACACCTGAAGTTAGCCTGTATTGCTGTGTTTTCCTGGTGTTACACCAACAGGCATTTGCAGCACTTACAGCGGGCGGAGTGTGCCTCCTGCACATTATACACCTGAAGTTAGCCCGTATTGCTGTGTTTTCCTGGTGTGTTACACCAACAGGCATTTGCAGCACTTACAGCGGGCGGAGTGTGCCTCCTGCACATTATACACCTGAAGTTAGCCCGTATTGCTGTGTTTTCCTGGTGTGTTACACCAACAGGCATTTGCAGCACTTACAGCAGGCGAAGTGTGCCTCCTGCACATTATACACCTGAAGTTAGCCCGTATTGCTGTGTTTTCCTGGTGTGTTACACCAACAGGCATTTGCAGCACTTACAGCGGGCGGAGTGTGCCTCCTGCACATTATACACCTGAAGTTAGCCCGTATTGCTGTGTTTTCCTGGTGTTACACCAACAGTCATTTGCAGCACTTACAGCGGGCGGTGTGTGCCTCCTGCACATTATACACCTGAAGTTAGCCCGCATTGCTGTGTTTTCCTGGTGTGTTACACCAACAGGCATTTGCAGCACTTACAGCAGGCGAAGTGTGCCTCCTGCACATTATACACCTGAAGTTAGCCCGTATTGCTGTGTTTTCCTGGTGTGTTACACCAACAGGCATTTGCAGCACTTACAGCGGGCGGAGTGTGCCTCCTGCACATTATACACCTGAAGTTAGCCCGTATTGCTGTGTTTTCCTGGTGTTACACCAACAGTCATTTGCAGCACTTACAGCGGGCGGTGTGTGCCACCTGCACATTATACACCTGAAGTTAGCCCGTATTGCTGTGTTTTCCTGGTGTGTTACACCAACAGGCATTTGCAGCACTTACAGCAGGCGTAGTGTGATTCCTGCAAAATATACTCCTGAAGCTAGGCCTTATTGCTGGTTTTCCCATCTCCCTGCAGGCCATTAGAATGTCTGGAAGGCAAACAAGGAGAGGCAGACAGTCAGGAGCCAATAAAAGAGGGCAAGCAGGCTCTGTGTCTAGAGACAACAGTGCTGGTCATGGACGCGGTGCATCACCATCAGCACGTGGCCATGGGACACGCTTGTCCTTCTTTTCGGCAGCTGGACATGTTGAGCCGCATCATGCCGAAGACTTGGTAGAGTGGATGACCAAGCCCTCCTCATCCTCCTCATCCTCTCTCACCCAGGCTCAGGGTACTGGCAAAGCAGCTGCCAAAGCATCCTCTTCCCTGGTATCAATGTCATCATCAGTCACTCCTTCCCTAGACCAACCATGTCCTCCTGAGGAGTCCCCCGAACTGTTTGAGCACAGTATTGGGTACATGCTCCAGGAGGATGCCCAGCATTTCGAAGGGTCTGATGATGATACCCAGCTAGAGGAAGGCAGTAGCGTGAGAGCAGAGAGAGGGGATGCTCAAGAAGGACACCAATCTCGCAGTCATGTTCCAGCAGCTGCAGCATACTGCCAGATTGGCTCCAGTGATGAGGAGGGAGGGGATGATGAGGTCACTGACTCCATGTGGGTGCCTAATAGGAGAGAGGAGGAGGAGGATGAGGAGGAGGCACATCTCCAACGAGGCAGGATGCCCTCGGGGGGCCAGCGTAAGGGCAGCACACCGACGGAATCACACCGCAGAGCTCCGCCTGTGCAGGGCGCTGCCTCTGTCCGTTATTCAAAAAGTTCTTTGGTGTGGGCCTTTTTTGAGTCGAGTGCATCAGATCGCACAGCTGCTGTTTGCAACATATGTCTCAAGCGTATATCGCGTGGCCAAAACATCACCCGCTTGGGCACCACATGCTTGACCAGACATATGTTGACCTGCCATGCAGCTCGTTGGCAAGCCTACCTTAAAGACCCACACCAAAGAACAAAGCGGACCTCTCCTTGCACCGCATCAGCTGGGATCTCCAACCCCACTATACCTTCAGTCCTCTCTGAAACCTGCACTGAGAGGAATGAAGGTGTAGAATTAGGTGTTGTGACAGCAGGAAGGTAAAGTCACCTGGTTGCATCCAGGGGGGTAGATATATTTCGCCCAGATTCAGGCTTTACGCCGACTTATACAACTAGGTGGAGAGTTGTATAAGCCCAGCTAAGGCTAGTGGGCTCATGGATGACTCATACCTCTAGGGAGAGTGTGGGGCGTCGTGCAGACAGGGAGTTGATGAGACCAGCTGAAGCTTGTCAGCTCATTTAGGCCTCTATAAGAACTCCCAGCTTCATTAGGTGTTTGCTCATGCCTGGACCCAGACCTGTGTGGACTGTCTAGGGAGAGTGAACCCCTGTGCGGTGAGACAAAGCCTGTGTGGCTATTTGCTTGGACATTTAAAACCAGGGACTTAGGGACTAGGACAGCACTAGGCTGATCCCAGTTGTTAGTTAGGAAACCTGTATGT
The DNA here is from genome assembly GCA_029206835.1 of Rana muscosa. Taxonomy (NCBI): domain Eukaryota; kingdom Metazoa; phylum Chordata; class Amphibia; order Anura; family Ranidae; genus Rana; species Rana muscosa. Next base: position 458,481,690 of record CM055117.1, read on the forward strand.
TCAGTCAGAGGTCAAGTTGACCAGGATTTATTTTGTTTATGTTTCTTTTGGCTTTGCTGTGTTTTGTCACTGTAAATAGAAAATAAACCGCACCTTTTTTTGATTTTGAAAACCACAACCTCCGTTTGCTGGGCCTGTTTTTGTGTGGGGAGCCCATCCCGGGGGTCACACCCACCCGCTGCCGAGCTAACCCCCTCACAGTTGGTGGAGAACCAGTGGCAGTTTTTTTTAAGCCAGCATGGAGGAGATACTGAAGCAGCTGGCTCTAGCAAATGCCAATCAACAGCAGACAAATGCAGGTTTGCAAAAGAGCCTTGCAGCTCATCAACAGAGCCTTGCAGCTCAACAACAGAACTTCGCAGCCCAGCAGCAAGCTCATCAACAGAGCCTTGCAGCCCAGCAGCAAGCTCACCAACAGAGTCTGGAAGCTCAGCAACAAGCCCAGCAGCAATCTGAGGCCCGCTTCATAGACCTGTTACAGAAGCAAGAGCAGAGACTACAACAAATGGAAGCAGTAATGCAGCAACGTCCGCAGACCAGTGAGGAAAGCCGTCCCACTAATACCGCGTCCTTTGGGGTGAGTCGTTTATTGACAAAAATGACTGGAGAGGATGATCCAGAGGCATTTTTGACCACATTTGAAAGGACTGCTGAAAGAGAAAAGTGGCCTGAGGAGCAGTGGGCTGGACTGGTGGCTCCTCTGTTAACTGGTGAATCGCAGAAGGCTTACTATGACCTAGAGCCTGACCAAGCAAAAGACTATGTGATGCTAAAAGCTGAGATATTGGCAAGGCTGGGTGTCACCCAGGCTGTCCGGGCTCAGCGTGTGCATAACTGGACTTTCCAGCTTGGAAAACCCCCCAGGTCTCAAATGTATGATCTCATTCACCTGAGCAGAAAGTGGCTACAGCCAGAGACTTTGTCCGCACCAAAGATTGTGGAACGTGTTGTAATGGATCGGTTTTTGAGAGCTCTTCCTACTGCCATCCAAAAGTGGGTAAGCCATGGAGACCCAGAGACGGCCGATGGTCTTGTGGATCGTGTGGAGAAATACTTGGCTACAGAGAACCTGACGGCCTCTTCCAGAGACACTCGGACTTTCCACCCTAAGACCAGACCATCCCCAGGGGCGGATAAGAGGATTCCAAGGGGTAAGGGTGGAGAGAGTGAGAGGGTGGGAGCTCTACCCCAAGTTTGGCGAGAACAGCCTGGGAAATCAGCGGCTCAAGAGGCGGCAAGAAGGATCGTTTGCTACCGCTGCCGGCAAGCGGGACATATTGCAGCCAATTGCCCGGTTGTGGAGGAACCCATGCAGTGTGACTTTCTGACGGGCAGACGTCAGTCGCTGTGTGCGACAGTCGCATGCACTGCCATTCGAGGAACTGAGAAACATTTATGCAAAATGTGTGTTAATGGTAGAAATGTTGTGGTATTGCTGGATTCAGGTAGCCTTGTGACCCTGATAAAGGCTGAGTTAGTTAAAACAGAGGTCTCTGGGAATAGCAAGGTAGCTGTTATTTGTGTGCATGGGGACACCCGAGAGTATCCAGTGACTACAGTGTGTTTCGAGACCCCCAAAGGTACCCTCTCTCATCCAGTGGGCTTAGTATCTCAGTTACCGTATGACGCCATTGTGGGAAGGGATTTTCCGAAGTTCTGGGAACTGTGGGATGATCCTGAGCCCCCCACTGGTGCCCCTATGTACCAGGAATGTGATAGCCAGAACTCCCCTGAGAGTGGTGAGGACTCTCCGGAATTTCCCTTATCAGTATTGGCAGGGGAGACTCAAGAAACTGGAGAGGAGCCCACCTCCTCAGACGAAAACCTACCGTCTGTGGAGTTTTCTGATCTTGAGGTTCACAGGGAAAACTTTGCCACAGAACAGTTGAAAGACCCCGCCCTAATAAAGGCACGGGAAAACGTCGTGAAAATAGATGGCGAGTTAGTGAACCCAGATAATACCTGCACTTACCCATACTTCAGCGTAGAGAAGGACCTACTGTATCGGGTGGCAAAAAGGGCAGAAGAAACCATTGAGCAGCTTGTGGTGCCCAAACCTTACAGGAAGTTGGTGTTGGAGTTGGCCCATGGGCACATTCTTGGAGGTCATCTGGGGACAGAGAAAACCCGAGAGAGGGTATTACAGAGATTCTATTGGCCGGGGGTGATGAAGGACATAGAAAATTATTGTTCCTCCTGCCCTGTGTGTCAGAGGTCGGCCCCGATGCCACATTTCCGTAGCCCGCTGGTCCCTCTACCCATCATTGAGGTCCCGTTTGAGAGGATCGCCATGGATTTGGTAGGTCCTATAATCAAGTCCGCTAGGGGGCACCAGTACATATTAGTTATAATGGACTATGCCACCCGTTATCCAGAAGCGATCCCTCTCCGAAATACCTCGGCCAAAACCATAGCCAAAGAGCTATCTCTTGTGTTTAGCCGGGTGGGTATTTGTAAAGAACTGCTTACGGACCAAGGTACACCCTTTATGTCTCGGGTTATGAAGGAGCTGTGTAAATTGTTCAAAGTGACGCAATTACGTACATCTGTGTATCACCCCCAAACCGATGGGCTGGTTGAAAGATTCAACAAAACCCTAAAACAAATGTTGAAGAAAGTGGTGGATAGAGATGGAAAGGATTGGGACTGTCTACTTCCTTATCTGATGTTTGCTATTAGGGAGGTGCCCCAATCCTCTACGGGATTCTCCCCCTTTGAGTTACTGTATGGGAGACACCCAAGAGGGCTGTTGGATATTGCCAAGGAAACTTGGGAAAGTGAGAGTTCTCCCCACAGGAGTGTGATTGAGCATGTCGCCCTGATGCAAGACCGAATTGCACAGGTAATGCCCATCGTGAAGGAACATTTGGCCCAAGCGCAGTTAGCACAGCAGAGAGTGTACAACCGTGGAGCCAAGACCCGTACCTTTTCCCCGGGGGATAGGATACTGGTACTTGTCCCTACGGTTGAAAGTAAATTCCTTGCCAAATGGCAAGGCCCCTACGAGATAATGGAAAAAGTGAGCGAAGTGAATTACAAGGTCAGACAACCAGGAAGGCGAAAGCCCGAACAGATCTATCACGTTAATCTGTTGAAAGCCTGGAGGGATAGAGAGTCCCTAGTCGCAGACACTTGGTCACCAGCTCAAACTGGTTGCGTGATTCCTGAGGTTGGAATAGCAGCCACCTTGTCACAACCCCAACAACAGGAGGTTAAGGAGTTTGTGCTTCGCAACAAGGAGGTATTCTCTGAGCTGCCGGGACAAACATTTGGGGTAGAGCATGACATCATTACCCCGCCCGGTGAAAGGGTGAAGTTAAAACCCTATCGGATCCCAGAGGCCCGACGGGAGGCAATACGGGAGGAAGTACAGAAAATGCTGAACTTAGGGGTGATAGAGGAGTCCCAAAGTGATTGGTCTAGTCCCATTGTGTTGGTGCCTAAACCGGATGGGAGCTGGCGATTTTGTAACGATTTTCGTCAGTTGAACAAAGTTACAAAATTTGACACCTACCCCATGCCACGTATAGATGAGTTGATCGACCGGCTGGGAACAGCCCGATACATGACGACTCTTGACCTCACAAAAGGGTATTGGCAAATCCCCCTGGCCAAATTGGCCAAAGAGAAAACCGCATTTGTAACCCCAGACGGGGCGTTCCAATATAAAAGAATGCCGTTCGGGTTACAGAATGCGCCGGCCACATTCCAGCGGAAAATGGACCAGATGCTGAGGCCCCATCGGAAGTATGCTGCGGCTTACCTGGATGACGTAATTGTCCATAGCACAGATTGGGCCTCACATCTGCCAAAAGTGCAAGCAGTCCTGGACTCTGTTCGGGAAGCGGGGTTTACGGCTAACCCCAAGAAGTGTACCATTGGGCAGGAGGAGGCCAAATATCTTGGGTACACCATTGGGAGGGGAGTAATAAAACCCCAACTCAACAAAGTCGAGGCCATCCAGAGTTGGCCACGTCCCAACAGCAAGAAGCAGGTACGAGCCTTTCTGGGAATCGCTGGGTATTATCGGCGATTCATTCCCCACTTTGCTTCTAAGGCTGTGCCCCTAACCAACCTAACGAAGGGGAAAGGGTCGGTCATGATTAAATGGACCCCCGAGGCTGAGGCAGCATTCCAATTCTTGAAACAAGCCTTATGTAGCCAGCCAGTGTTGTACTCACCCGACTTCTCTAAAGACTTTGTCGTACAAAGTGATGCGTCAGATGTGGGGTTAGGAGCAGTATTGTCCCAGGTCTGGAACGGGGAAGAGCACCCAGTCATTTACCTCAGCAGGAAGTTGAAGTCCCATGAGGTAAATTACGCCACCGTTGAAAAGGAGTGTTTAGCGGTGAAGTGGGCTCTAGATTCCCTTCGGTACTACCTGCTAGGTAGGCACTTTGACATGGTTACGGATCACGCTCCGTTAAAGTGGATGGCTCAAAACAAGGAAACAAATAGAAGAGTGAATAGGTGGTTCCTGGCCCTACAGGAATTCAACTTCACAGTAAAGCATCGCCCTGGCGTTCAAATGGGGAATGTGGATGCTTTGTCTCGAGTACATGAATGCCTGATTGCTGGTGTTCCAACCCCGAGGTTAAAACAAGAGGGGGGGGTATGTGACAGCAGGAAGGTAAAGTCACCTGGTTGCATCCAGGGGGGTAGATATATTTCGCCCAGATTCAGGCTTTACGCCGACTTATACAACTAGGTGGAGTGTTGTATAAGCCCAGCTGAGGCTAGTGGGCTCATGGATGACTCATACCTCTAGGGAGAGTGTGGGGCGTCGTGCAGACAGGGAGTTGATGAGACCAGCTGAAGCTTGTCAGCTCATTTAGGCCTCTATAAGAACTCCCAGCTTCATTAGGTGTTTGCTCATGCCTGGACCCAGACCTGTGTGGACTGTCTAGGGAGAGTGAACCCCTGTGCGGTGAGACAAAGCCTGTGTGGCTATTTGCTTGGACATTTAAAACCAGGGACTTAGGGACTAGGACAGCACTAGGCTGATCCCAGTTGTTAGTTAGGAAACCTGTATGTTCAGTCAGAGGTCAAGTTGACCAGGATTTATTTTGTTTATGTTTCTTTTGGCTTTGCTGTGTTTTGTCACTGTAAATAGAAAATAAACCGCACCTTTTTTTGATTTTGAAAACCACAACCTCCGTTTGCTGGGCCTGTTTTTGTGTGGGGAGCCCATCCCGGGGGTCACACCCACCCGCTGCCGAGCTAACCCCCTCACAGTGTGTCACAGCCAAGTACTTGCGGGCACTCTGCTAGCAGTACACCGACGTCCGATTCTAGCAGGCAAATTTCCCTGCCCCAGCTGCTGGACCGTCGAAAGAAGTTCACTCCCAGCCATCCACATGCCCAGCGGTTGAATGCTAGCTTGGCTAAATTGCTAGCGCTTCAACTGCTGCCTTTTCAGTTGGTAGACTCGGCCCCCTTCCGTGAATTTGTGCAATGTGCGGTTCCTCAGTGGCAGGTTCCCAAACGCCACTTTTTCTCACGGAAGGTGATTCCGGCTCTCTACCGGCATGTGGAAGGCAATGTCTTGGCCTCGCTGGACAGGGCGGTCAGCGGTAAGGTGCATATTACCGCTGACTCATGGTCCAGCAGGCATGGACAGGGACGTTACCTTTATTTCACAGCCCATTGGGTCACTCTTTTGGCAGCTGGGAAGGATGCAGGACAAGGTGCAGTAGTGTTGGAGGTTGTTCCGCCGCCACGCCTCCAAAATGCTACTACTGGTTGTGACACACCTCTCTCCTCCACCCCCTCCTCTTCTTCTTCCTCCATGGCCTCTTCCTGTGCTTTGTCCTTGGAACCAGCGGTTCTCCGTAGGCTTTCAAGGGGCTACGCAAGTACGCAGGCAAAAAGATGCCATGCCGTGCTTGCGCTGGTGTGTTTGGGGGATAGGAGCCACACTGGGGCAGAGGTTCTGTCTGCTCTAGAGGGGCAGGCCGAGAGGTGGTTGACGCCACGCCAGCTTAAGCCAGGAATGGTGGTTTGCGACAATGGCACCAACCTCCTCTCCGCCCTCCGACAGGGACAACTGACCCATGTGCCCTGTGTGGCTCACGTCCTTAACCTGGTTGTGCAGCGGTTCTTGGGCAGGTACCCGGGCTTACAGGATGTCCTGAGGCAGGCCAGGAAAGTCTGTGTGCATTTCCGCAGATCTTATAATGCCAGTGCTCGCCTGGCTGAGCTGCAAAAGGAGTTGAACCTGCCCAAGAACCGCCTTATATGTGACATGCCCACCAGGTGGAACTCAACGTTGGCCATGCTGCAGCGGCTGCACACGCAGCAGAGGGCCATCAATGAGTACCTGTGCGACTACGGCACCAGGACAGGGTCAGGGGAGCGCTGTTTTTTTTTCACCACGCCAGTGGGGCATGATCAGGGACGCATGCACTGTCCTGGCACCATTTGAGGAGGTCACGAGGATGGTGAGCAGTGACAGTGCATACATCAGTGACACTGTACCTCTTGTCCACCTGTTGGAACATACGCTGCGTGGAATAATGGACAGGGCACTTGAGGCAGAACAGAGGCAGGAAGAGGAGGACTTCCTTGCCTCTCAAGGCCCCCTTTACCCAGACAGTGTTCCTTCTGTCCCACCCATCGCACAGGAAGAGGAGGAGGAGGAGGATTGTGTCAGCATGGAGGTGAAGCCTGGCACTCAGCATCATCAGCAGCAGTCTTTTAGGGATGATTTACAGTCCCAAGAAACCAGTGGACTTGTACGTGGCTGGGAGGAGGTGGCTGCGGATCATGTCGTCCTTAGTGACCCAGAGGACTCCGGACCGAATGCCTCAGCTAACCTACGCTGCATGGCCCCCCTGATCCTGCAAAGTCTGCGGAAGGATCCTCGTATTCTTCGGATCAAGGAGAGGGACCATTACTGACAGGCCACTCTCCTTGATCCACGGTACAAGGGTAAGGTTGCGGACCTTATCTTACCGTCGCACAGGGAGCAGAGGATGAGACAACTCCGGGATGCCTTGCAGAAAGGTCTGTGCAATGCCCTCCCAGAGACTGGGAGGTTACAAACTCCTGGTCCTGGACAACGAGTTGCTGAGGCTTCGGTCAGTCAAAGAAGGAGCGGTGGGGAAGGTGGCCGTCTGACTGATGCGTTCAGACAATTCTTTAGTCCGCAGCCCCAAGGTATGATCGGTTCCAGCAACCATCGCTAGCGTCTGATATACATGGTGCAGGAATACCTAGGGGCAAGGTCAGACTTGGACACCTTCCCCACCGAAAATCCTCTGGCTTACTGGGTCTTGAGGACGGATCACTGGCCAGAGCTTGCACAGGATGCAATTGAGCTACTGGCCTGTCCTGCATCCAGCGTTCTTTCAGAACGCACATTCAGTGCTGCTGGAGGATTTGTCACGGATCACAGAAGATGAACCAGTCTTGGATCACCACCAGCTACCAAACACCTGAAGCTGATATAACAGACTAATTTATTTTCAAATGTCACATCCCTTCAAGACTGATGCTGATGCTGAGAGACTGTCCTGTTATGTTGACTGACTATCCTCCTCCTCCTCAATGATCCGATTGATGATGATAGCTTGGAAGAACATTTTTGTTTCTGGGTGCCGCCACCAGTGGCTAAGGCCCAATTTTTCAGCCCCTGTTTAACAGGGGCATGTAATTACAATTTTTTATGCAATGCTTTGCAGCAGGGCTCATTCCTGCACTCCAACTAGAGTATCTGGGAGAGGTTGCAGTGTTGTGGCACCAGCACCAGTGGCTAAGGCCCAATTTTTCAGCCCCTGTTTAACAGGGGCGTGTTATTACAATTTTTTATGCAATGCTTTGCAGCAGGGCTCATTCCTGCACTCCAACTAGAGTATCTGGGAGAGGTTGCAGTGTCGTGGCACCAGCACCAGTGGCTAAGGCCCAATTTTTCAGCCCCTGTTTAACAGGGGCGTGTAATTAAAATTTTTGATGCAATACTTTGCAACAGGGCTCATTGCTGTGCTCCAAGTACAGTATCTGTGAGGGGTTGCAGTGTTGTGGCACCAGTGCATAAGGCCCAATTTTTCTGCCCCTGTTTAACAGGGGCATGTAATTACAATTCTTGATCTAATAATTCACAGCAGGGCCCATTCCTGCGCCCACCAAGAGTAACTGTGAGGCCTTACAGTGTTGTGTCAACACCAGCACCACCACCACCAAAGGCCCAATTTTTCAGCCCCTGTTCAACAGGGGCATGCAATTACAATTCTTGATCTAATAATTCACAGCAGGGCCCATTCATGCACCCACCAAGAGTAACTGTGAGGGCTCACAGTGTTGTGGCAACACCAACATGTAAGGGGCAAATTTCATCTGAGTATATACGGCAGGCCCCTACTTTCAAACATCCAACTTACAAACGACTCCTCCTTGCAAACGGAAGGATACAACAGGAAGTGAGAGGAAATCTACCCCTAGGAAGGCAAATTCTCTCCTGTAAGAGTTAATATGGGAAAAAAAGTGTCTCCTCTCCACTGATGCTTTATCACCAATTCTTGTTTCAATAAAAACCCCAAATTTTCAAAAAACATTTGTCATTAGGACGGAATATGAGGTGAACTGTTCTGAACAGGTGCACACTGCACAGACAGCAAAACAAATGTTACAGGGGTGATAACCCTTCCCTATGTTTTCCAAAAATCTTAAAAATAGATTTTTGGGCTGGAGCTACACTTAAACAATGTACCTGTTCAAAATTACAAACAGATTCTACATAAGAACAAACCTACAGTCCCTGTCTTGTATGCACCGCCTGTATACGGCTGTTCAGAGTATATAGGGCCTTTTTTCTTTTGTGTGCGGGGTTCCCCTTAATATCCATACAAGACCCAAAGGGGCTGGTAATGGGCTGGGGTAAGGGGGGGGGGGGGGGTGATGGGGTAGCTATGCCATTTTTCTTAAAGATTTTCATCCATATTACCAGACATTACATTAAAGCCGCAAGCAGTTTTAAATGGCTTTTTTTCCTTTAGAAATGTAATTTTGTGCAGGGACAGTTCTAAACACGGGAAACACGTGGCACTTCACAGGCATACTTTAGACACCCCCCAGGTACGATATTTAAAGGAATATTTGACTTTTTTTTTTCACTTTATGCATCATTAAAATGACTGCTCCCGAAAAACGGCCGTTTTAAAAAAAAAAATTTGGATTGATACATGTCCCCTGGTGCAGAACCCGGGTTCCCAAACCCTTTTTAGGACAATAACATGCATAATAGTCGTTATAATTAGCACTTTAGATTTCGAACGTTCGCATCCATTGTATTTAATAGGGTTCTAAAGTTCGTGCGAACTTTCGGTCCGTTCGCGGGTTCTGGTGCAAACCGAACCCGGGGGGGTTCGGCTCATCACTACCTGTGAATAAAGGAAGAGGGGAGAGAAGAGCTGCAGATGGGCACAGTGCTAGATAAGCAGAAGACTCAGGTAAGTGTTTAAGAGGGAGCAGGTGGAAGCTGGTATTGGAAGATTTTTTATACCTTAAAGCGTTTGTTACCCCAACACTTCATATTCTTGATATGTGCTGGCTGTACAATGTACTTGCATGAGAACGTATCCTGTTCTCTTTGTATTGCTTTCTTTATGTGAAATAAAGTCCCTCTGCTTTTCTATTAAAAACTGACCACACACTTTCCTGGAAAAAGCCTAATCCTCAGACTGTTCCCGCATGGAAGGCACTTATTTATAAAGCCATCCCTCTATATAAAGCCACGTATACCAGTAGAGGTATACCTCATAAGTTTGATAAAGTGTGGGGTGGATGGATGAATAGTGCATCTACTGTGTCTGATTAAATGGATGTACCGTATATACACGAGTATAAGCCGACCCGAATATAAGCCAAGGCACCTAATTTTACCACAAAAAACTGGGAAAACGTAACTATTGACTCGAGTATAAGCCTAGGGTGTCCATCTGCATGCCTCACTGTGCCTCACTGTGTCCATGTGCAAGCCTCACTGTGTCCATGTCTCACTGTGCCCATGCCTCACTGTGTGCATGCCTCACTGTGCCCATACCTCAATGTGCCCATGCCTCACTGTTTCCATGACCCACTGTGCTGATGCCTCACTGTGTCCATGCCTCACTGTGCCCATGTCAGGAAAGGCTTCACCCGCTGGTGGCGCTGTTGGTCCTATGGATTGCGGTACTAGTGTCCACCAGCAGGTGTCCTCTTGCAGCCAGTATCTTTGATAGAGGATCTCACCTGCTGGTGGTAATGCCTGATTCATGGGCCGTAGTACCGGCTTCCACCAGCGGATGTATTCCGGCAGTGTGGGGCAGGCAGCACTTCCTCCGCTCAGCTGTCACATGAGGACAATCACTGCAGTCCTATAAATACCCGGTGAGCCCTTACATGCTCGCCTTGGTGTCTCTCTCCTTGAGCCCTGACCTCACTGCCTGTATTCTGACCTTGAGCCTGTACCTCAACTCACCTGACCTGACCTGATCTGATCTGATCCCCATCCTGAGCCCCATCCTGAGCCTATCCTGAACCTGCCCCCCTGATTACCTTGCATACGTGATTTCCTTGGATCCCTGCCCTGTAGCCTATCCATCCGTCCTCTCCTTGTCTTGTTTGTTCCCTGTCCTCATCTGCTGACTCCCCGTGTATGACCCTGGCCTGGCTTACGTTCAAGATTCTGGTACTGCCCTTTGCTGTTTCTATTATTTGTTGTTTGTGGGTTGTTTGGTTGGTTTTGCACTGTTTGTATTTATTTATATATCACCTATCTTAACAAACATCATTATAATTCACTTTACATGCGTTTTTGGTTCTCTCTGTGCAGTTTACACAGTCTGGTCAACTAATTCCCTGACAGTATAGCAAGGCTATCCCTGATCAGAAGTGGCTGCACAGAGAAACAATTTTGGTTCAGTGTGTTTTGCTAAAACATGAATGCCAATGAGGTCGTTTATTATGCTCTGCTGGCGTCAAAGAGTAGTGAATACTGTCGCCAGGCATTGAAAGAGTGGACCAGTGATCAGCTGCTAGGGAGTATTAGTTTAATTCACTCCTGGTTGATCAGGGCTTAATGCCATTTGGGGAAGTTCAGCCCTTGATTCAAATGTGTACTGAGCTAGCCCTGTCCTGTGTTCCAAAGGGCCGTGATTATTACACTCCCCCTTTCAGTGTTGATCAGGTGAAGCCCCTAGTATGGCTGTTGGAGGATGACTCTGCATCCTTTTTGAGCACTATTCGGCCTGTTCCAAACAGTTGTTAAAAGATTGTATTTGTGCAGTGCAGTCTCTGATTAAGCAGGGTGTGTGTGAACCAACTTTTGTTCAGCCTGTGCTTCAGGAATGGTCTGATCTCCTCTATTTAGCTAAGCCACAACAATCCAGCCCTGCCATTAGTTACCTGCCTTCCCAAGTATCTATCTCTCCGTCGCCCATGGCAATCTCAGCTACAGCCCAGTATACTCAGCTTCCCACCAAGTACTATTACCCAGTCTCTACTTGCCGCACTTATCCTGCCTTCAATCCACCTGCCTCTTCCCTTCCTCCTGTAACAATCCCACAAAAATCTCCTCCAGCCTCTGCCCCCATATCTCCGCCGCATTCCAGCCCTTCTGTTTGCCCAATTACTTCCTTTTCTTACATTCCTCCAGTTATTTATAAATCTGCAGTGGCTAAGCCAAAAAAGAAGCAAACGTTTTTCCCAACCAAAACGATCCTGCCATTAACCCAACCTGCCTCCACACCCACCAATCTGTTCCAGCCCGAGGTGCCAGTGTTCCAGCCCGAGGTGCCAGTGTTCCAGCCCGAGGTGCCAGTGTTCCAGCCCGAGGTGCCAGTGTTCCAGCCCGAGGTGCCATCGTTCCAGCCCGAGGTGCCAGCGTTCCAGCCTGAAGAGCCAGTGCCAGCATTCCAGCCTGAAGAGCTAGAGCCAGCGTCCAGGCCTGAGGTTGGGGTGCCCGTTTCTCGGCCTGAGGTTGTAGTGCCCGTTTTCCGGCCTGAGGTTGTGGTGCCCATTTCCCGGCCTGAGGTTGTGGTGCCCGTTTCCCGGCCTGAGGTTGTGGTGCCCGTTTCCCGGCCTGAGGTTGTGGTGCCCGTTTCCCGGCCTGAGGTTGTGGTGCCCGTTTCCCGGCCTGAGGTTGTGGTGCCCGTTTCCCGGCCTGAGGTTGTGGTGCCCGTTTCCCGGCCTGAGGTTGTGGTGCCCGTTTCCTGGCCTGAGGTTGTGGTGCCCGTTTCCCGGCCTGAGGTTGTGGTACCCGTTTCCTGGCCTGAGGTTGTGGTACCCGTTTCCCGGCCTGAGGTTGTGGTGCCCATTTCCCGGCCTGAGGTTGTGTTGCCCGTTTCCCGACCTGAGGTTGTGGTGCATGTTTCCCGGCCTGCGGAGCCTCTGTCTGCTGCCCAGCCTGATGAGCTTCTGTCTGCTGCCCAGCCTGATGAGCTTCTGTCTGCTGCCCAGCCTGATGAGCTTCTGTCTGCTGCCCAGCCTGACGTGCCCCTGTCTGCTGCCCAGCCTGACGTGCCCCTGTCTGCTGCCCAGCCTGACGTGCCCCTGTCTGCTGCCCAGCCTGACGTGCCCCTGTCTGCTGCCCAGCCTGACGTGCCCCTGTCTGCTGCCCAGCCTGATGAGCTTCTGTCTGCTGCCCAGCCTGAGGTGTTCCTGCCTGCTGCCCAGCCTGAGGTGTTCCTGCCTGCTGCCCAGCCTGAGGTGTTCCTGCCTGCTGCCCAGCCTGAGGTGTTCCTGCCTGCTGCCCAGCCTGAGGTGTTCCTGCCTGCTGCCCAGCCTGAGGTGTTCCTGCCTGCTGCCCAGCCTGAGGTGTTCCTGCCTGCTGCCCAGCCTGAGGTGTTCCTGCCTGCTGCCCAGCCTGAGGTGTTCCTGCCTGCGGCCCAGCCTGAGGTGTTCCTGCCTGCGGCCCAGCCTGAGGTGTTCCTGCCTGCGGCCCAGCCTGAGGTGTTCCTGCCTGCTGCCCAGCCTGAGGTGTTCCTGCCTGCTGCCCAGCCTGAGGTGTTCCTGCTGCCCAGCTCGACAACCCGGAGCCTGATGTCTGCCCGCATTTGCCCGATGTCTGCCCGGATGTGCCCGCTGTCTGCCCGGATGTGCCCGCTGTCCGCTTGGACGTGCCCCTGGTCCAGTTTAAAGTGCCTGATGACCAGTCTGAATTGCCCTCATCCTTTGTGCTACTCAATGCCATAGACTATGGACAATTAAGACTGGTTGGAGCGTCCGGAGGCCGCTCCTTTAGGGGGGGTACTGTCAGGAAAGGCTTCACCCACTGTTGGTGCTGTTGGTCCTATGGATTGCGGTACTAGTGTCCACCAGCAGGTGTCCTCTTGCAGCCAGTATCTTTGATAGAGGATCTCACCTGCTGGTGGTAATGCCTGATCCATGGGCCGTAGTACCGGCGTCCACCAGCGGGTGTATTCCGGCAGTGTGGGGCAGGCAGCACTTCCTCCGCTCAGCTGTCACATGAGGACAATCACTGCAGTCCTATAAATACCCGGCGAGCCCTTACATGCTCGCCTTGGTATCTCTCTCCTTGAGCACTGACCTCGCTGCCTGTATTCTGACCTTGAGCGTGTAACTCACCTCACCTGACCTGACCTGATCTGATCCCCATCCTGAGCCCCATCCTGAGCCTATCCTGGACCTGCCCCCCTGATTACCTTGCATACCTGGTTTCCTTGGATCCCTGCCCTGCAGCCTATCCATCCGTCCTCTCCCTGTCTTGTTTGTTCCCTGTCCTCATCTGCTGACTCCCCGTGTATGACCTTGGCCTGGCTACGTTTATGCTTCTGGAACACCCCTTTGTTAATCTCTCGATCTGCTATGTATGACCCTGGCCTGGCTTACGTTCAAGATTCTGGTACTGCCCTTTGCTGTATATATTATTTGTTGTTTTTGTGTTGTTTGGTTGGTTTTGCACTGTTTGTATTTATTTATATATCACCTATCTTAATAAACATCATTATAATTCACTTTACATGCGTTCTTGGTTCTCTCTGTGCAGTCCACAAAGTCTGGTCAACTAATTCCCTGACAGCCCATGCCTCACTGTGTCCATGACTAGAATTACGTTTAACATGAGAGTATATGGAAGGGGTGCACTTTGCACACTTGTGGAGGAGAACTGGGGCTACATGTGTGCCAAGTTTCGGGTCCAGGGAACCTACGGCCGGCCGGTACCGGGTCCCCAAAGTTACCAGAGAAATTACAGTTTAACATGGGAGTCTATGGAAGGGGTGCCCGGTTTTGAAAAATTGGTGTTCCCCGGCCGTAGGTCCCCCGGACAACAAACTTTGCACACTTGTAGAGTAAGAGTGGGGCTATATGTGTGCCAAGTTTGCAGGTTTGCCGGTAGTGATGAGCCGAACACCCCCGGGTTCGGTTCGCACCAGAACCCACGAACGGACCGAAAGTTCGCACGAACTTTAGAACCCTATTAAATACAATGGATGCGAACGTTCGAAATCTAAAGTGCTAATTATAACGACTATTATGCATGTTACTGTCCTAAAAAGGGTTTGGGAACCCGGGTTCTGCACCAGGGGACATGTATCAATGCAAAAATAAGTTTTAAAAACGGCCGTTTTTCGGGAGCAGTCATTTTAATGATGCATAAAGTGAAAAAAAAAAGTCAAAAATTCCTTTAAATATCGTACCTGGGGGGTGTCTAAAGTATGCCTGTGAAGTGCCACGTGTTTCTTGTGTTTAGAACTGTCCCTGCACAAAATTACATTTCTAAAAGGAAAAAAAGCCATTTAAAACTGCTTGCGGCTTTAATGTAATGTCTGGTCCCGGTAATATGGATGAAAATCTTTAAGAAAAATGGCATAGCTACCCCATCACCCCCCCCCCCCCCTACCCCAGCCCATTAGCAGCCCCTTTGGGTCTTGTATGGATATTAAGGGGAACCCCGCACACAAAAGAAAAAAGGCCCTATATACTCTGAACAGCCGTATACAGGCGGTGCATACAAGACAGGGACTGTAGGTTTGTTCTTATGTAGAATCTGTTTGTAATTTTGAACAGGTACATTGTTTAAGTGTAGCTCCAGCCCAAAAATCTATTTTTAAGATTTTTGGAAAACATAGGGAAGGGTTATCACCCCTGTAACATTTGTTTTGCTGTCTGTGCAGTGTGCACCTGTTCAGAACAGTTCACCTCACTTTCCGTCCTAATGACAAATGTTTTTTTGAAAATTTGGGGTTTTTATTGAAACACGAATTGGTGATAAAGCATCAGTGGAGAGGAGACACTTTTTTTCCCATATTAACTCTTATAGGAGAGAATTTGCCTTCCTAGGGGTAGATTTCCTCTCACTTCCTGTTGTATCCTTCCGTTTGCAAGGAGGAGTCGTTTGTAAGTTGGATGTTTGAAAGTAGGGGCCTGCCGTATATACTAAGCTGAAATTTGCCCCTTACATGTTGGTGTTGCCACAACACTGTGAGCCCCCACAGTTACTCTTGGTGGGCGCATGAATGGGCCCTGCTGTGAATTATTCTAACAAGAATTGTAATTGCATGCCCCTGTTAAACAGGGGCAGAAAAATTGGGCCTTTGGTGGTGGTGGTGGTGGTGTTGACACAACAATGTAAGGCCTCACAGATACTCTTGGTGGGCGCAGGAATGGGCCCTGCTGTGAATTATTAGATCAAGAATTGTAATTACATGCCCCTGTTAAACAGGGGCAGAAAAATTGGGCCTTAGGCACTGGTGTCACAACACTACAACCGCTCACAGATACTGTACTTGGAGCACAGCAATGAGCCCTGTTGCAAAGTATTGCATCAAAAATTGTAATTACACGCCCCTGTTAAACAGGGGCTGAAAAATTGGGCCTTAGCCACTGGTGCTGGTGCCACAACACTGCAACCTCTCCCAGATACTCTAGTTGGAGTGCAGGAATGAGCCCTGCTGCAAAGCATTGCATAAAAAATTGTAATTACATGCCCCTGTTAAACAGGGGCTGAAAAATTGGGCCTTAGCCACTGGTGGCGGCACCCAGAAACAAAAATGTTCTTCCAAGCTATCATCATCAATCGGATCATTGAGGAGGAGGAGGATAGTCAGTCAACATAACAGGACAGTCTCTCAGCATCAGCATCAGTCTTGAAGGGATGTGACATTTGAAAATAAATTAGTCTGTTATATCAGCTTCAGGTGTTTGGTAGCTGGTGGTGATCCAAGACTGGTTCATCTTTATGAAGGTCAGTCGATCAACCGAGTCGGTGGACAGGCGCACCCTGTGATCCGTGACAAATCCTCCAGCAGCACTGAATGTGCGTTCTGAAAGAACGCTGGATGCAGGACAGGCCAGTAGCTCAATTGCATACTGTGCAAGCTCTGGCCAGTGATCCATCCTCAAGACCCAGTAAGCCAGAGGATTTTCGGTGGGGAAGGTGTCCAAGTCTGACCTTGCCCCTAGGTATTCCTGCACCATGTATATCAGACGCTGGCAATGGTCGCTGGAACCGATCATACCTTGGGGCTGCGGACTAAAGAATTGTCTGAATGCATCGGTCAGACGGCCACCTTCCCCACCGCTCCTTCTTTGACTAACCGAAGCCTCAACAACTCGTTGTCCAGGACCAGGAGTTTGTAACCTCCCAGTCTCTGGGAACGCATTGCACAGACCTTTCTGCAAGGCATCCCGGAGTTGTCTCATCCTCTGCTCCCTCTGCGACGGTAAGATAAGGTCCGCAACCTTACCCTTGTACCGTGGATCAAGGAGAGTGGCCAGCCAGTAATGGTCCCTCTCCTTGATCCGAAGAATACGAGGATCCTTCCGCAGACTTTGCAGGATCAGGGGGGCCATGCAGCGTAGGTTAGCTGAGGTATTCGGTCCGGAATCCTCTGGGTCACTAAGGACGACATGATCCGCACCCACCTCCTCCCAGCCACGTACAAGTCCACTGGTTTCTTGGGACTGTAAATCATCCCTAAAAAAATTCTGCTGATGATGCTGAGTGCCAGGCTCCACCTCCATGCTGACACAATCCTCCTCCTCCTCCTCCTCTTCCTGTGTGATGGGTGGGACAGAAGGAACACTGTCTGGGTAAAGGGGGCCTTGAGAGGCAAGGAAGTCCTCCTCTTCCTGCCTCTGTTCTGCCTCAAGTGCCCTGTCCATTATTCCATGCAGCGTATGTTCCAACAGGTGGACAAGAGGTACAGTGTCACTGATGCATGCACTGTCACTGCTCACCATCCTCGTGGCCTCCTCAAATGGTGCCAGGACAGTGCATGCATCCCTGATCATGCCCCACTGGCGTGGTGAAAAAAAACCGAGCTCCCCTGACCCTGTCCTGGTGCCGTAGTCGCACAGGTACTCATTGATGGCCCTCTGCTGCGTGTGCAGCCGCTGCAGCATGGCCAACGTTGAGTTCCACCTGGTGGGCATGTCACATATAAGGCGGTTCTTGGGCAGGTTCAACTCCTTTTGCAGCTCAGCCAGGCGAGCACTGGCATTATAAGATCTGCGGAAATGCACACAGACTTTCCTGGCCTGCCTCAGGACATCCTGTAAGCCCGGGTACCTGCCCAAGAACTGCTGCACCACCAGGTTAAGGACGTGAGCCACACAGGGCACATGGGTCAGTTGTCCCTGTCGGAGGGCGGAGAGGAGGTTTGTGCCATTGTCGCAAACCACCATTCCTGGCTTAAGCTGGTGTGGCGTCAACCACCTCTCGGCCTGCCCCTGCAGAGCAGACAGAACCTCTGCCCCAGTGTGGCTCCTGTCCCCCAAACACACCAGTGCAAGCACGGCATGGCATCTTTTTGCCTGCGTACTTGCGTAGCCCCTTGAACGCCTACGGAGCACCGCTGGTTCCGAGGACAAAGCACAGGAAGAGGCCATGGAGGAAGAAGAAGAGGAGGGGGTGGAGGAGAAAGGTGTGTCACAACCAGTAGTAGCATTTTGGAGGCGTGGTGGCGGAACAACCTCCAACACTACTGCACCTTGTCCTGCATCCTTCCCAGCTGCCAAAAGAGTGACCCAATGGGCCGTGAAAGAAAGGTAACGTCCCTGTCCATGCCTGCTGGACCATGAGTCAGCGGTAATATGCACCTTACCGCTGACCGCCCTGTCCAGCGAGGCCAAGACATTGCCTTCCACATGCCGGTAAAGAGCCGGAATCACCTTCCGTGAGAAAAAGTGGCGTTTGGGAACCTGCCACTGAGGAACCGCACATTGCACAAATTCACGGAAGGGGGCCGAGTCTACCAACTGAAAAGGCAGCAGTTGAAGCGCTAGCATTTTAGCCAAGCTAGCATTCAACCGCTGGACATGTGGATGGCTGGGAGTGAACTTCTTTCGACGGTCCAGCAGCTGGGGCAGGGAAATTTGCCTGCTAGAATCGGACGTTGGTGTACTGCTAGCAGAGTGCCCGCAAGTACTTGGCTGTGACACACCTAATTCTACACCTTCATTCCTCTCAGTGCAGGTTTCAGAGAGGACTGAAGGTATAGTGGGGTTAGAGATCCCAGCTGATGCGGTGCAAGGAGAGGTCCGCTTTGTTCTTTGGTGTGGGTCTTTAAGGTAGGCTTGCCAACGAGCTGCATGGCAGGTCAACATATGTCTGGTCAAGCATGTGGTGCCCAAGCGGGTGATGTTTTGGCCACGCGATATACGCTTGAGACATATGTTGCAAACAGCAGCTGTGCGATCTGATGCACTCGACTCAAAAAAGGCCCACACCAAAAGAACTGTTTGAATAACGGGCAGAGGCAGCGCCCTGCACAGGCGGAGCTCTGCGGTGTGATTCCGTCGGTGTGCTGCCCTTACGCTGGCCCCCCGAGGGCATCCTGTGCCTCCTCCTCATCCTCCTCCTCCTCTCTCCTATTAGGCACCCACGTGGAGTCAGTGACCTCATCATCCCCTCCCTCCTTATCACTGGAGCCAATCTGGCAATATGCTGCAGCTGCTGGAACATGACTGCCAGATTGGTGTCCTTCTTGAGCATCCCCTCTCTCTGCTCTCACGCTACTGCCTTCCTCTAGCTGGGTATTATTATCAGACCCTTCGAAACGCTGGGCATCCTCCTGGAGCATGTACCCAACACTGTGCTCAAACAGTTCGGGGGACTCCTCAGGAGGACATGGTTGGTCTAGGGAAGGAGTGACTGATGATGACATTGATACCAGGGAAGAGGACGCTTTGGAAGCTGCTTTGCCAGTACCCTGAGCCTGGGTGAGAGAGGATGAGGAGGATGAGGAGGGCTTGGTCATCCACTCTACCAAGTCTTCGGCATGATGCGGCTCAACACGTCCAGCTGCCGAAAAGAAGGACATGCGTGTCCCATGGCCACGTGCTGATGGCGATGCACCGTGTCCACGACCAGCACTGTTGTCTCTAGACACAGAGCCTGCTTGCCCTCTTTTATTGGCTCCTGACTGTCTGCCTCTCCTTGTTTGCCTTTCAGACATTCTAATGGCCTGCAGGGAGATGGGAAAACAAGCAATAAGGCCTAGCTTCAGGAGTATATTTTACAGGAATCACACTACGCCTGCTGTAAGTGCTGCAAATGCCTGTTGGTGTAACACACCAGGAAAACACAGCAATACAGGCTAACTTCAGGTGTAATATGATCAGGAGGCACACTCCGCCCGCTGTAAGTGCTGCAAATGCCTGTTGGTGTAACACCAGGAAAACACAGCAATACAGGCTAACTACAGGTGTATAATGTGCAGGAGGCACACTCCGCCCGCTGTAAGTGCTGCAAATGCCTGTTGGTGTAACACACCAGGAAAACACAGCAATACGGGCTAACTTCAGGTGTATAATGTGCAGGAGGCACACTCCGCCCGCTGTAAGTGCTGCAAATGCCTGTTGGTGTAACACCAGGAAAACACAGCAATACAGGCTAACTTCAGGTGTATAATGTGCAGGAGGCACACTCCGCCCGCTGTAAGTGCTGCAAATGCCTGTTGGTGTAACACACCAGGAAAACACAGCAATACGGGCTAACTTCAGGTGTAATATGATCAGGAGGCACACTCCGCGCGCTGTAAGTGCTGCAAATGCCTGTTGGTGTAACACACCAGGAAAACACAGCAATACGGGCTAACTTCAGGTGTATAATGTGCAGGAGGCACACTCCGCCCGCTGTAAGTGCTGCAAATGCCTGTTGGTGTAACACACCAGGAAAACACAGCAATACAGGCTAACTTCAGGTGTATAATGTGCAGGAGGCACACTCCGCCCGCTATAAGTGCTGCAAATGCCTGTTGGTGTAACACACCAGGAAAACACAGCAATACGGGCTAACTTCAGGTGTATAATGTGCAGAAGGCACACTCCGCCCGCTGTAAGTGCTGCAAATGCCTGTTGGTGTAACACACCAGGAAAACACAGCAATACGGGCTAACTTCAGGTGTAATATGATCAGGAGGCACACTCCGCCCGCTGTAAGTGCTGCAAATGCCTGTTGGTGTAACACCAGGAAAACACAGCAATACAGGCTAACTTCAGGTGTATAATGTGCAGGAGGCACACTTCGCCCGCTGTAAGTGCTGCAAATGCCTGTTGGTGTAACACACCAGGAAAACACAGCAATACGGGCTAACTTCAGGTGTATAATGTGCAGGAGGCACACTCCGCCCGCTGTAAGTGCTACAAATGCCTGTTGGTGTAACACACCAGGAAAACACAGCAATACGGGCTAACTTCAGGTGTATAATGTGCAGGAGGCTTAGCAACAATGACACTGACACTGTCCCCTGCCTATCCTTCTCTCTCCCTGCACACAAGGTTTATCAAAGAATATGACACTGACACTCTCCCTGCCTATCCTTCTCTCTCCCTGCACACAAGGTTTAGCAAAGAATGTGACACTGACACTGTCCCCTGCCTATCCTTCTCTCTCCCTGCACACAAGGTTTATCAAAGAATATGACACTGACACTCTCCCTGCCTATCCTTCTCTCTCCCTGCACACAAGGTTTAGCAAAGAATGTGACACTGACACTGTCCCCTGCCTATCCTTCTCTCTCCCTGCACACAAGGTTTAGCAAAGAATATGACACTGACACTCTCCCTGCCTATCCTTCTCTCTCCCTACACACAAGTTTGAGGTACAAATAGCACTGACACTGTCCCTGCCTATGTAACTCTTTCCCTGCGGCGGAACACACTACACAAGGCCGCCGCGCTGGCGGCCTTTTATAGTGTGGGGGGTGTGCTAAACCCCCTGAGCTATAATTGGCCACAGGCAACCTGCCTGTGGCCAATTATGGCTCTCCTAGCTGCCGGTGCTGTGATTGGCCAAGCATGCGGGGTCACAGTGCATGCTTGGCCAATCACAGCGCCGGGATTGCACTGCGATGGCGCAGTGTATTGTGGGCCGTTCGCGTCACTTGAATTTGGCGCGAACGGCCCAAATCGTTCGATGTTCGCCGAACAGTCGAACAGCCGATGTTCGAGTCGAACTTATGTTCGACTCGAACACCGAGCTCATCTCTATTTGCCGGTACCGGGTCCCCAAAGTCTGGGAGATCAGGCGCAAAAAGGTGACTCAAGTATAAGCCGGGGGGGGGGCTTTTTCAGCACAAAAAAATTGCTGAAAAACTGGGTTTATACTCGAGTATATACGGTATTCTATTACTGGTGAGAATTACATTTTATGTCTGGTATGCAGATGGGTGGTTATTAATCATTGCTAAATATTATTGCTATGGGGATTGTGATGAGGACCTGAGCATTACATTTGTGGGTCTAGTGTCAATGGGTGATGGCGGGTCATATGGCATAGTTGTGTGGAGCTAAAATAATGGTAATGTATGATGCTGAATTTAAGTACATATGATATATACTGGTATTATGGTCTTATTTCAAGCCTCAGAGTTATACTGGGAGCCCAGAGCTGAGATGTGTTCTGAGTTTAATTTTTTTAATGTTGGTGGAGAGTAAGGTCTGGTGTCAGACTGACTCTCAATTGTTATGTGTTTGTTTTTTGTATGTTATCTGAAAATGACAATAAAGTATATTTTTCACAAAAACCTGACCACACTAAGCAGGAGAACACAGCGTCGTCAGCTCTCTAGCTATGCTGGGAACTCAGTGTGCTCTCCTTCAATGACCAGACTTGTCCTGTCACACCCCCACTGCACAGCATTCCACTGGAAAGATTAGTGTGCTGATGTTTCTCCTCCACTAGCTCTTATGCAGCTGAGACCAGAAGGAATGTTATCATATATAAAAAAGGGGGGAAAAAGATATTTATATATTTTTTTGTTTTTTGTTTTTTTAAATCTTTGCAAAAATGTTTTACCTTTCATTTCTATTTTAAATTGAATGGATTGTTTTACACAGTGATTGTTTACAATAATTTTAATGCAGAGAATGCATTAACCGCTAGCCGACCAGCTCGTGACAGAGCAGGAACGTGGATCTGTGTGTGTAAACACACAGATCCACGTCCTTTTAGGGGAGTAGAGACAGATTGTGTGTTCCTAGTATACAGGAACACCGATCGGTCTCCTCCCCTAGTCAGTCCCATCCCCCTCGCAGTTAGAACACACCTAAGGAACACAGTTAACCCCTTGATCGCCCCCTAGTGTTGACCCCTTCCCTGCCATTGACATTTATACAGTAATCAGTGGCTATTTTTAGCTCTGATCGCTGTATATGTTAATGGTCCCAAAAAAGTGTCAAAAGTGTCCGATCTGTCCGCCGCGGTGTCGCAGTCCTGATAAAAATCGCAGATCGCCGCTATTACTAGTAAAAAAAAAAAAAAAATAATAAAAATGCCATAAATCTATCCCCTATTTTGTAGATGCTATAACTTTTGCCCAAACCAATCAATATATGCTTATTGCGATTTTTTTTACCAACAAAAATGTAGAAGAATACATATCAGCCTAAACTGATGAAGAAATTATGAAGAAATTTTTTTTTTTTTTTGAAGAGGGTGATGGGACTTTAAAGGTACCGAAATAATAGTTAAACAAATTATAAAAAATATAAATTTTATTAATAAACATTGTTTCTTTAAAACGACATTACATGTTCATAAAATGCATACTGTCTGTATGACACGTGCAACCACTTCTTACTCTACATGTTTCGCTCAAAGAGCTTCCTCAAGAGATTTTTACAGTGTTGCAAGGAGTTTTTAAATACTACGAAATAAACAATAATTGTGAGAAATCTCATTACATTAATTGTAATGCAATATCACATTAATTACAGTATATATTATTATTACATAGAATTTTTTTTTAAATAAAAAATTGAAAATATATTTTACAGATATATATGACACGCTGAGAATGAATGCCTACCAGTTGCTTTAAAACATTATAGATCTGTTGCTGATTCCTAGGCAAAGATCTTGAATTGGAGAGGGGGACCTATTATGAGTTACCATAGAGAGAGTATTCATATCTAAAAAAGATAGAAGTAGATTTGGTTTTTCACAAAAAGAGAATCTCTACATAGGGAGATAATTGATATGTTTTCATAAGGGTGTGTATAGTTTACCTCAATTATTTTGGTACCTTTAAAGTCCCATCACCCTCTTCAAAAAAATCATTTTCTATAGGGATGTGGTACCTTCCAAAGACTTCTCATTTGCCCAGCTTCCAAATAAATTTGATGAAGAAATACGTTTTTTTGTTTTTTGTATATTTATTGTAGCAAAAAGTACAAAATATTGTGTTTTTTTCAAAAATTTTCAATTTTTTTTGTTTATTGCGCAAAAAATAAAAACTGCAGAGGTGATCAAATACCACCAAAAGAAAGCTCTATTTGTGGGGGAAAAAGGAGATCATTTTTGTTTGGGTACAACATCGCACGACCACGCAATTTCAGTTAAAACGATGCAGTGCTGTATCGCAAAAAATGGCCTGGTCAGGAAGGGGGCAAATCCTTCCGGGGCTAAAGTGGTTAAGTGAAAAACCTTTTGCCTTTCTAACCCCTTTAAAACTTTCTTCAACTTTCTTGTGGTTACACCACCACAAGCTGGAGGTAATAAACAATTTTATCAGGGGTTAGAGGGCATTGCTTGGGTCAACAAAACAATATCTTTTAGCATAAAGAAAAAAAAATGGTCAAAATATGGGTGATATTTTAGGAAGAGTACCGTTAAGTTTACTCTCATTTCAAATTATTTAGAGTAGCTTGTAGTCTGCCCAAGGCCTGCTCCAAACAAACACATAGTAATATAAGAAATATTTTCTTTATTATTTTTAGGTATGCTGTGTGTTAGGGGAATATGTAACAGACATATGGGGCCACAGGGGGTTTTCTGAACTGTGACAGCAAAAGTGGAAATACACTTTAAACATGAGGGACTGGTATGAAATCTTTACATTTTAAATGTACTCCTGAATCATTATCATAATTTTCTGGCAGATATGTCTGTTTTATTCATGTAGTGGTTTCCATCATTGTTATCAAGAAAAACCTGTTTATTCCGTGCTTTAATCACAGCTGGGTGCAGTCATTTTTATCTTGGGTTAATTGACAAGTGGACACAAGGTCACCTTGTGTGTTTTAAATGCATGTGTCTGACCTTATGACACCCGCTATAATTTCATTTCTTTATACTGTACGATTGGAGATCTGTACCACTGAGCAGTAATGATCAGTGCTTGTAAATGACACCTGAGATGAGCTATGGCCCAAGACATAAATACTGAGCACCTTGGTGGTTTGTCAGGCTTTAAAAAGTTATTGCTCCAGCCTCAAGAGTTTTCCATTGACATTTCTCCCACTGTATGTATAAGTCCTGACCTTTACTATTTCTGTGTTAAGAGCTTTTTGCTTTGCATAGGAAATCTATTGAATAGCGTTTCCAGATACTATTATATTTCAACGTCTGATTTTCTTCCTTTTCTGAAATAAAATAATCTCAAGTACTGCGAGCAGCAATCCATGTAATGGACAAAAGGTGGAATTATCTGGGTAAGTGAGACACTGGAACAGTTCAGTGTGATGAATTTCACAAAGCAGCAAACTCTTGTTAAATTACAGCAGAACTAAATCCCAAAAGTAGGTTTTTATTTCTTTCTTCTGAAAGAGGGCTCCAAACTCTCTTAAGGGTGCAGTGCTGCACAACTGAAGCCTAAAAATGCTTCAACTTAAAGCGGTGTTCCACCCACTTTTTAAAGTTTGCACCCCCGCATTCATGATTACATGTCAATGACTCCTCCAACCAATCTTTTTACCTTATTTGAGAAGCTGAAGGCTCTGCTTCCACTGTACCTCACGTAATTTCTGCCCGTCCATCAATCCCAGGAGTCAATGGGCATCCTCCACTTCAATGAGTGCGCTGCGCTTTGTATGCACTGCACATGCATGAGATCGAGAGGTGCATGCTGGTTAGCCAGCAGCACCATGTCCCGAAAGGAGCAATGAGTGGGCTTCAAATGCCCACACTAAAGATGGGAACCCATGCGATGGGGAGAGCAGAGTGAGTTTTTAAAAATAGAAAATGAATCAGAAAACCTACTATTATTATTAATTCCATAATGTATTGGATTAGTTGTGACCATCGTGGGAGTGTTTTTAAAAAAAAACAAGTTAAAACTGTTTTAAAATCAAGAGCGAATCAGTATCTGGTGCTAGTATTCAAGTAGCAGCCTCAACAGCTCCCCCAAAAACAGGTGCGTAGGCACCTGCATGAGCTACTACCTGGAATAGAAGTGATCTAAAAAAAATCGAATCCTGCAGCCCATATTAGCTAGTTCATTTTTTTAGTGTCCTATTTTTAGGGTTTCTCTACCATTTTTGTTAAACTGGCTGCAAATCTTCAGAGAATGGTAGTATTTCAGTGAAAGGCTGTTATGCCAAATTTATGTAACCACATTTTCTTTTCAAATATTTTATTAAAGATAATACAATACATGTTATGTATACAAAATTTTAAGTATAATAAAGATAAACAAATAAAGATTTTGAGGCTTCTCAGTTATCATTCGAAGCATTCAGTGTTACTAAAGTAATAAATATAATGGGTATTTTAAGGCATCATTCATCTATATCTAATTTTTATGTATGTAGCACTACCCCCAGTTAAGAGAGCTGCTGGTTTGTTTTGGGTCTGTACCCTAGGTATCAATCTCAAACCCTCTCTTGGCACAACTGGTCTGCAATTAGGTTGTGGAACCCAATGGCAATGGGATACACAAAAATACTACACAACAGTAAAATGGTACATAAAATTGTTACCTTGTATAGCCACTGGTCCTCCGGGATAATATAGAGAACTCCACAAAGTATTCTGCTTAACCAAAAATCACGTTTACTTAGTGATAAAAATAGCAGAGTTAAACAACTGTACAGTTGACTTGTGCAGGGCCCTGCAGAGTCAATGATATATGGCAATTTTATAACACAATCTAAATGCGCACTTTCTAATTAAGTGAAAAGGCCTACGCTTGCGAGCTCCCCCCAATGGGCAATACTGTGCCCCTGTCCCATCACCATCAATCCTAGTCAGGCCTGACTGAATTCAATGTCCAGTTCCTTCAGTGGTAGGAGTCTTCGCTAGCAAACATTGGTGCACATAACATTTGTAATCCAAATGGGTATTAAAGGAAAGCAAACTAAACTTCCACAGTGTTTGTGAATGAAAACTCTATAGCGGTGCAAACGCCAACCTTAAGCCATGCAGCCTCCGTGAGATGCGCTATGTCCTGTCGTGTGGCGCACTTCTAATAATGGTGGGCCTTACAAAGTCACAGGCCTATATAAAAAGTTAATGAAATCCGGACAGTTGCCCTCTCACCAAAGTAGGCCTCATCCCTCCGGTACGTCCCGCTGTCGGTACCTTGATCTGCGACCCTTCCGCAAGTTGCAGTCTCCGGTTCCTCTCACAGCCGCAGTGGATGTCAGTTGAAGGATGACTCCGGTCTCTAAGAAGCGCAAGCTGGTCACACAGAAAAGGATCCCTCTTTTAGCTGGATGATCCTCCGCAAAAGCTGTAGGCCCAGGCTTTAGGCCTAGTTGCTTCAGCAGCAGGCCTCACACAGACTTCCTGCTTGATTGAGGGCGAAGTCCAGAGAGAACTAGCGTAGCCCCTCCCTTCCTTTAAGTAACCTCCCCCAGAAAGCTGTGCGAGAATGCAATGCACTTTGGGAGTACAGCTGCACTGTGGGTACCATAGTCCCTTTCTTTCTGTACCATAAGTTCCACAATGCATTGTTCAATAAGGTAAACAACAGTTGCTGCAATCTCTTAAAGAGACTCCGGAGGGAGCTGAGGATATTCTTAATATAACCATAGTCCTTTATAGCACACTACAAATAGGCACCCCACAACACACTCCCCCCACTTCAAATCTTTGGTCCCCAAAAACATCCAAAATCTTGGTTCTGTAAGACATTTTTGCCTCTAGACGGCTGCATAGGACTGACAGAGGAGCCTCCCACCAATTGTCATATGATGGGGAGCTGTCCTGCCTACAGGCCACTCCAACAGGA
The DNA here is from genome assembly GCA_029206835.1 of Rana muscosa. NCBI lineage: Eukaryota > Metazoa > Chordata > Amphibia > Anura > Ranidae > Rana > Rana muscosa. The sequence goes on from CM055117.1 coordinate 458,509,085, forward strand.
ATGACCTGACCAGCTGTGCCAGGGGGTGAGCTAGGGTTGCCCTCCACCAAATTTACAGTGGAAGGACCAGGCATATCAACTGTCCTTCTTGCAGTGAAAGCAGCTTCTTCAGAGCATTCACTCATTTGATGGTAAGTCAGTCTCTTTGGAGGGTGAATGACTTTCCTCTCTCTCTGCTCCCGAGGGGTTGGCATATCAAGGGCAATAGATTCTGCTGGTACATCAAGTGCTCTCCCTTCTGGTTCGGGCATGCTGAGCTCCATTATTTCGGAAGTGTCTGGTTCAATTTCAAGGGGCAATAAAGTCTCATCAGGGTCTTCTATTAGCAAAGGACCCGGATCGTTGTACAAGTCTTCGGTGAGCATGCTGTGCGGCACAAACTCAGGAGCCTCTGGGCGAAGAACTTCACTGTCAGCTACTTCAGATGGTGACAAGGAAGTGGTCATGGGTTCTGGCACTTGAGATGACCACAACCAATCAAGTTCCATCTCCTCATCCTCAGAATCCCTTCCCTCCAAGTCTTCATCTTCCATATATGGATGTGTTAACTGAGATCTGGTAACTGGTCTAGATCCTTGAGAGGTTGAAGGGGGCTCTTGTGAGTCTGAAGAGGAGGGTAGGCGAACTGCTTCAGAAAGGGGCAACAGATGGTTTCTGTGCCAAGTCTTTAGCGGGCCTACACTCCCCTCTGGCCTTATTTGATATACTGGAAGGCCTGGCAGCTGCTTGCAGATGATGTACGACTGGGATCTCCTACGGTCAGCCAACTTATGTTTCCCAGGGATACCCAGATTCCTCAATAGTACCCTGTCCCCTGGCTGCAAGTCCTGTATTCTGACTCTGAGGTCGAAGTTTATTTTGTTCCCTAATCCCCTTTGGTCAGATGTAGCTTGAGCCTTTCCATAGGCCATTTCCAGACTCTTCCGTAGCTGATCCACATACCCCTTGTGGGATGTTGCCGAGGTGTGATCCAATGAGGTGCCAAAGGCCAAGTCCACTGGTAGCCGAGCCTCTCGCCCAAACATCAATCAGTACGGGGAGTATCCAGTTACATCACTGTTGGTGCTGTTGTAGGCATGTATGATGGCAGCCACATGCTTGCTCCAGTGTTGTTTCTTTTCTGAGCTCAGGGTTCCCAGCATGTCCAAGAGAGTCCGGTTGAACCATTCAGGCTGAGCATCCCCTTGTGGGTGGTATGGGGTTGTTCTAGTCTTCTTAATGCCTAATAAATCCAACAGTTTCCTTATTAGCCTGCTTTCAAAGTCTCTCCCTTGATCCGAATGAAGGCGTTGGGGCAGGCCATAATGCACAAAGAACTTCTCCACAAGTACTTTTGCTACTGTCAAGGCCTTCTGTTCCTTTGTTGGAAATGCTTGAGCATATCTGGTGAAATGGTCTGTTACCACTAAAACATTCCCTTGTCCACTCAGATCAGGCTCTAGGCAGAGGAAATCAATGCACACCAGTTCCATGGGTCCCTGACTTTGTAGGTGGCCCATTGGGGCGGCTTGACGGGGCAGAGTCTTCCTTTGGATGCACCGGGCACAAGAATGACAGTACCCTTCAACTTCAGCCTGCATACAGGGCCAATAGAACCTGTCTCTTACAAGGTGGAATGTTCTCTCAGGTCCCAAATGACCATGTTCGTCATGGAGAGCAGTCAGGACTCCCTTCCTGTGTTTAGCGGGTAGGAATAGTTGCCATTTTTCCTCCAGGTCATCAGAGGGACCCCTTTGGTAGACCACCCCTTGATGTATCTGCAGCCGGTCCTACTCTCTGTGTAACAGTCTGGCTTCCTTACTGGAGTCTTTTAGAAGCATCTCAGGGCACTGGTTCTCAATAGGAGCTTCCCCAGGGGGTCTTCCAATTGATCCCTTCTCAAGTCTCTCTTGGACAGTTTAGGTAGCCCCTCTTCTCCGACTTGAGTCACATTACAGTAACACCCAGGTACTCCAACAGCCAAAACTCCAATCTCTTCGGCTCTTGATCCCCCTCTGGCCTGAAGTTCTGCTCCCTGGTATAGGGCTCTCACTCCTTCCGGGGTCAACTGAGTCCATTCTTCAGTGGGGTCACTGGGGCATGGGATCTCCTGGAAAGGGCATCTGCATCCCTATTTTCAATTCCAGGTCTGTATTTTAAACTGAAGATGAAACCCGAGAGGGCAGCCAACCATCTGTGTCCTGTGGCATCCAGTTTGGCGGTGGTCAGAAGGTAGGTGACAGGATTATTATCCTTCTTTACCACAAATTCAGCCCTGTACAAATAGTCTTTCAACTTGTCCACTACTGCCCACTTTAAGGCCAGGAATTCAAGCTTGTGTGTGGGGTAATTCCTCTCAGCGGTGACCAGACTTCTACTCACATAGGCAACAGGCCGCAAGTGGCCACCCTGCTCTTGGTAGAGTACTCCGCCTAGCCCATCTCTACTGGCATCAACATGCAACTCATAAGAAGATAGGGTTTTAACGTATATCCTTGCACAGGGTGACACTGTGGATATACTAGTAACAGTGTGCCAGCGTCCCGATAATATGCACATTTTTAAGCTAAAAGCTAATGGTTGGACTTTGAAGGCACACGGTAGACAAAAGTAAAAAACTAGAGGTATTTTAATGTGAAATAATTAATTCATATAAAACAGTCATAAAACATCAAAATATTTGATCAAATGTTATAACTGGTCCACAGAGGTTATCATAATAATCATCATACAGTACATTTTCCTTAATTGAACTCAAACGAGTGGAAACAAGGCAATAATCATAAAACTATAAGATTGATAACCAGGCAGTGGGTCCAGAGGAGGTGGAGAGCTTGCTCAACATGTTACGCGTTCATAAAACGCTTCCTCAGGAGCATATATATATGAATCTATTAAAAATATACAGAGAAAAAGACAATAATCAATAAGTTTAATCTTACACACCTGTCCATTTGTAGTAGTATTTAGTGAAATCAGGAACACTTAATCCACCACGGATTCGAGGAGTATATAGAGTAGATTGTGGTAGGCGGGGTTTAATTTTTCCCCATATGAATTGTAGAACTTTACGTTGGAGAGTGCGGAGAAAGTGTGCTGGGACTTGGATTGGGAGTACTCTGAAGAGGTACAGGATATTAGGTAAAATTTACATTTTAACAACGGTAATTCTGCCCATTCATGCCAATGGTAAAGATGACCAGTGTTTCATTAAAGTATTTAAATGGGTCATTAAAGGCGGGTAATTTGCTTTATATAAATCTTTTGGGTTTGCCGTAAATGAGATACCTAGGTATGTAATATGTGATGTTGACCAGCTAAAAGGAAGGGAGTCTTGTAATTGTGATTGTAATTCTCTGACAGGGAGATATTTAGAGCTTTGGATTTGTGGGGATTTATTTTAAGACCAGATATATTACCAAATTTGAGAAAAGTTTGAGAGAAAACCGCGCTAAACACATAAAAACTTCAATGATATTAAATATAAAATTGATAAATAAAAGCAACAACTCTCCTGTAAATAAACAAAACAGCAAGGCACAAATGTAAAAAATAGAATTGCGCTAAAAGCTCAGCATAAACATAGTTCAGCATTTCATAAAAATATAAAGTCCACTAGTGTTCATAACTAAGGGCTTATTCTTATGATCCATCCATCAATTCCACGAGTGAGTTCCACCACCATAAAAGATAGATGTCTCCTTACCGGACATTGATGACCCTCCATTACAGAGGGTCATAGCATGCCCGTAACAACTCTTAATCTTTAACCCGGAATCCAGCAGTGCATCCAGCGTCCGGTAAGCTCACAGCCATTGACTCCACTCGAACCAGTGTATGGGTAATTTCATAAAAGAGAAAGGCTCCATATAGTGTAAAACCTTAGATAATTTTATTAAGCTAAAAAATATTGCACTTACAGAATCCGAAAAAACAAACAGCCTTAAGTCTGGTGTGCCGGCCGCGCACATCCACACAGACCCGTCCTTCCAGGGAACGATGGCGATACAGCACGAGGTGACGTCAGCGCGTAGCTCTGCCCTACACATTTTGTGATAATTCACATCGTCCAGGGGCACGGGCGGCGCACTGCGTCACCTCTTAAATAACAAACATAATGGGGCCAAGCTTCGGTCTGAGCCGCAAGCCTGCCAAACTAACCAGGACCAAGCCTCGATCTGGATTGCGAGCCAGCCTCGGTCTGAGCCGCAAGTCCACCCAGCCAACCAGGACCAAGCCTCGATCTGGACTGCGGGACAGTTTTACTAACAAAAACCAAGCCTCGATCTAGATCACAAACCCATCTAAGGGCATGCGCACTAACGTGAGTTTGAGCATCCCCGCAGACTCACACTGTATTGCACAAACTGCAATATGTTTAAAAATATATAATACCTCATTAGTTAAATTAACAAAATAATGATTCATTCGGGCTCTAACTAAAATATTTAATATATTACTATCGTAGTACTTATTCACTCGAAATACCCAGAAGTCAATCAAATCTACAGCAGTAGGAATACCAATCCATGCTAAGCTGACCTCTAGCGGTGAAATTTAAAATAGCATGTTGAATTGATTTAAACTTAAACTACTAGGGCCTAACCCGTATACTACCTAAAGTTTGCTAAAAAATTAGAGATTGGTCTAAATTTATTCATGGTAACTGGCAACCTGAGGCTCAGAACCAGGCAAAACCCATACAAAAATCATCACATACCAATATCCCCACATTAAATCATTGTCAAAAAATCATTACTTAAAATATATTTTTTTCCCATAAAAAAGGGGAGAATGAGGTGGCTGCCGATTACTAAACAATCACATCCTCCCTTCATTACTTATCAAATAATAACATGAACAATAAACATTTACGCATTGTTAATAAACGCATTCACATCTGTGTCTACGTTAAGGCCATAAGGGACATAAGTTCTCAATCTGTATACCCAGGCCATTTCCTGTTTGGATATTTCCCTGACAAGGAAACTCCCCCTCCAATGTGGTTTATATTTGTCTATCCCAACAAATAAGGTGTTAGAGGGGTCCCTGTCATGAACAAGATCATAATGTCTTGACACAGAGTGATTTTTAAAACCTTTCCTAATATTATTTATGTGTTCATTAAGTCTGACCTGAAGGGCCCTCTTAGTCCTACCCACATACTGAAGCCCACAAGGGCATTGTATGAGGGAGACGACCCCTACCGATGAGCATGTAATAAAAGGTTCGACTTGAAAGGACCGTGATGTACTTGTTGAAACAAAACTACAAATTTTCCTATCTTTACACCTATTCAGGGAACACACCTGGCATTTTTTACAACGGTAGTATCCTGTAAGATTTTGGAAAAAACACTGTGACTCTTTTGCGGGGTCTTGGATGGTAGGTGCTATCCTATCTCTTATTGAAGAGGCTCTCTAAAACACTATTTGTGGTCTACTGGGCAAGACCGTATTCAAAATCTGGTCACTACCCAGTATGTGCCAGTGTTTTTGGATTAACTTTTTTATACTCCGGTGTTGCACAGAGAAGGTAGTTATGAATGGAATTGGCATCATAATAATAACAATAACTTGGGATCATATCCCTTGTCCATGAACCTGCTAAAAAGCACAGAAGCCTGTTGGTCAAACTCATGCACTGCAGTACAGTTACGTCTGAGATGCATGAATTGGCTCCTGGGCACTGATCTCAACCACGGTTCGTAGTGGCAGCTATCCAAGGGAATGTACGAGTTCCTATCAGTTGGTTTAAAAAAAGTTGATGTTATAAATTTTTCATCTCCTACTGAAATTTTCAAATCTAGAAAATAATTTCCTCCAGACTCGATTCAAAATTAAGCTTAATACCCCTGTCATTACAATTAAGCATCTCCATAAAGTCTTGGAGGTCAGAGGCACTGCCATCCCATAGGAGGAGGACATCATCTATGTATCTAACCCACAACACCACCTGCGGTCGGTGCTGGGCATAGATGACGTCCTCCATCCGACTTAGTTGGGGTAGGTAGTTAATCCAAAAACACTGGCACATACTGGGTAGTGACCAGATTTTGAATATGGTCTTGCCCAGTAGACCACAAATAGTGTTTAAGGGAGCCTCTTCAATAAGAAATAGGATAGCGCCTGCCATCCAAGACCCCCCAAAAGAGTCACAGTGTTTTTTCCAAAATCTTACAGGATACTACCGGTGTAAAAAATGCCAGGTGTGTTCCCTAAATAGGTGTAAAGATAGGAAAATTTGTAGTTTTGTTTCAACAAGTACATCACGGTCATTTGAAGTCAAACCTTTTATTACATGCTCATCGGTAGGGGTCGTCTACCTCATACAATGCTCTTGTGGGCTTCAGTATGTGGGTAGGACTAAGAGGGCCCTTCAGGTCAGACTTAATGAACATATAAATAATATTAGGGAAGGTTTTAAAAATCGCTCTGTGTCAAGACATTATGACCTTGTTCATGACAGGGACCCCTCTAACACCTTATTTGTTTTGATAGACAAATATAAACCACATTGGAGGGGGAGTTCCCTTGTCAGGGAAATATCCAAACAGGAAATGGCCTGGGTATACAGATTGAGAACTTATGTCCCTTATGGCCTTAACGTAGACACAGATGTGAATGCGTTTATTAACAATGCGTAAATGTTTATTGTTCATGTTATTATTTGATAAGTAATGAAGGGAGGATGTGATTGTTTAGTAATCGGCAGCCACCTCATTCTCCCCTTGTTTCTGGGAAAAAAAAAATATTTTAAGTAATGATTTTTAGACAATGATTTAATGTGAGGATATTGGTATGTGATGATCTTTGTATGGGTTTTGCCTGGTTCTGAGCCTCAGGTTGCCAGTTACCATGAATACATTTAGACCAATCTCTTCTTTTTTAGCAAAATGTAGGTAGTATACAGGTTAGGCCCTAGTAGTTTAAGTTTAAATCAATTCAACATGCGATTTTAAATTTCACCGCTAGAGGTCAACTTAGCATGGATCGGTATTCATACCACTATGTAGGTTTGATTGACTTCCGGGTATTTCGAGTGAACAAGTACTCCGATAGTAATATATTGTATTTATATTGAGATTAAATTACACACAGGTGGACTCTATTTACTAATTAGGTGACTTCTGAAAGTAATTGGTTTCACTAGATTTTAGTTAGGGGCATCAGGGTAAAGGGGGCTGAATACAAATGCATGCCATACTTTTCAGATATTATTTGTAAAAGAAAATGAAAACCATTTATCATTTTCCTTCCACTTTACAATTATGTGCCACTCTGTGTTTGTCTATCACATAAACATGTGCCACTTTGTGTTTGTCTATCTCCAAAAAAAGCATTTACATTTTTGGTTGTAACTAGGGATGAGCTTCGAGTTCGAGTCGAACTCATGTTCGACTCGAACATTGCCTGTTCGCCCGTTCGCCGAACAGCGAACAAATTGGGGTGTTCGCGGCAAATTCGAAAAATCTATGGGAGAAATCTAAAGTGCTAATTATAAAGGCTGATATGCAAGTTATTGTCCTAAAAAGTGTTTGGGGACCCGGGTCCTGCCCCAGGGGACATGTATCAATGCAAAAAGAAGTTTTAAAAACGGCCGTTTTTTCGGGAGCAGTGATTTTAATAATGCTTAAAATGAAAAAATAAAAGTGAAATATTCCTTTAAATTTCGTACCTGGGGGGTGTGTATGATATGCATGTAAAGTGGCGCATGTTTCCCGTGCTTAGAACTGTCCCTGCAAAAAGTGTCATTTTTGAAAGAAAAAAATGCATTTAAAACTGACTCGCGGCTATTAATGAATTGTCGGCTCCCGGCAATACATACAAAAGTCATTGATAAAAAAAAAAAAAAAGAGTGGGGGTTCCCCAGAATTCAATTACCAGGCCCTTCAGGTCTGGAATGGATATTAAGGGGAACCCCGCCGCAAATAAAAAAAAAATTGACGTGGGGTTCCCCCAAATATCCATTCCAGGCCCTTCAGATCTGGACATCGGGATCGCCGCGGGACACTGGATTTCACCGCTGGAATGTTTTTTTTTTTAATAAAGGACTTTTTCAACGTGTTTGTGTGTTTTTTTAAACATTTTTTTTACGCTTTCTTCGTGAAATGGTAGGGGTACAATGTACCCGTTACCAATTCACATAGGGGGGGGCGGGATCTGGGGGTCCCCTTTGTTAAAGGGGTCTTCCAGATTCCGATAAGCCCCCCGCCCGCAGACCCCCACAACCACCGGGCAAGGGTTGTGGGGATGAGGCCCTTGTCCCCATCAACATGGGGACATCCTCCCCATGTTGAGGGCATGTGGCTTGGTACGGTTCAGGAGGGAGGGGGGGCCGCTCTCTCGTCCCCCCCTTTTCCCCTGCGGCCGGCCAGGTTGCATGCTCGGATAAGGGGTCTGGTATGGATTTTTAGGGGGACTCCACGCCATTTTTTTTTTAAACTTGGGGTGGAGTTCCCCTTAAAATCCATGCCAGATCTGAAGGGCCTGGTAATTGAATTCTGGGGAACCCCCACGCTTTTTTTTTTTTTTTTTTCTCAATGACTTTTGTATGTATTGCCGGGAGCCGACAATTCATTAATAGCCGCGAGTCAGTTTTAAATGCATTTTTTTTCTTTCAAAAATGACATTTTTTGCAGGGACAGTTCTAAGCACGGGAAACATGCGCCACTTTACATGCATATCATACACACCCCCCAGGTACGAAATTTAAAGGAATATTTCACTTTTATTTTTTCATTTTAAGCATTATTAAAATCACTGCTCCCGAAAAAACGGCCGTTTTTAAAATTTCTTTTTGCATTGATACATGTCCCCTGGGGCAGGACCCAGGTCCCCAAACACTTTTTAGGACAATAACTTGCATATTAGCCTTTATAATTAACACTTTAGATTTCGAACGTTCGAGTCCATTGTATTTAATAGGGTTCTAAAGTTTACACGAACATTTTGTCTGTTCGCAGGTTCTGGTGCGAACCGAACAGGGGGGTGTTCGGCTCATCCCTGGTTGTAACATGACAAAATGTGGAAAATGTTAAGGGGTACGATTACTTTTTCAAGGCACTGTATATGTATACAAACTATTATACTGCTTAAACTTACTCACTCCCACCCTGCCTCTCTGAAACAATTTCAAGCTCACCGGCTGCCTTTTCATATAGTCATGCATTGTGACCTTGTTCATTTATTTCAATTCTACACTACTGACTCTGGCAGTATGAAATATCTCCAGAGATTTATATGTTTCATAGGCTGAAGTCACAGCTCTTTGTGAATGTTATTTCTCTAAATGACTGCATACACTCTACGTAATGTCAAGGTTTATAGCCATGTCTATTCCATAGTCCTTTAACTGTGCTCCTGCCACTTCCGTCTAATTGTGATTTTTTAATGGTGAATGCATGTATTCATTATTTATGACAGCGATGAGCACATTTTCAGATTTTGCTTAATGGCCTTCTGTTTTATATACCCCCACTGATCTTGGAAAAGATCCTTTCCTCACTTTACCGCACAGCTAGCTTTAAAATACAGCATACAGCTCCTAAATGTTGAGTTGTCAGTTAGTTTATCACTTTCCTGTCATCTTCTTTCCTTTTAACATGTTATTTAAGAAAAGGATTTAGCTAGATGCAGGTTAGGTATTAATGCTGCTTACAGTAATGATAGTACTCAGATAATACTCTAGTTTTTTTACACCAGAACTGCTTTGTCATGATGTACAGTAGATGTGTCTGTCACCATTAAATTATTATGTCCAGAGCTCAATAAATGTCATACGGCCTTGGCCAGCACAAATTTGACCTGTCAAGTCTGCCATGTCATTTGATTCCTTTTCTTTAGTGGCCACAGTATTTGACCTCCAGTGCTGCACCATACCCTCTCCTTTACACTTTTCCCCATACCAGATCATATATGATATGATACTCTGACTGGAGGAATCTCAATTTCTGCAGGCCTGGAACACTATTTTGTGATCAGGCATGGAAAGAAGAGGAGTGGAAAGAATCTAATGAACAACAAAGTTACTTTGAGATGGGGATTGGAATGTGTCCCAAACTGAATAAGATCTAAAGATTAGCATTCTAGAAGTGAAGAGACTCAAAGAAGTTATAGATAGAAAATAAAATAAGATGCCTAAGTTCTTTGGGATCCCAAGGGACAAATCACTATATGGTTCTTCTTCTTTAAATGTTAAAGAGGAGCTCCAGGCTATCCCTAAAATAAGAGGGCACAGTCACGGAGCATGCGGCGGGTGCGCGCCGGGGCCACAATGCCGCGTTTTAAAGGGGACGTACCTGTACGCCCATTTGCCAAGCCGAGCCATTGTGCCGATGTATATTGTCGTGCGCTGGTCGGCATGTGGTTAAGGACGCGGGGAGCCAACTTCCCAACCCACTGCTTAACAACCAGCTATTCTTCACACAGAATTCAAATCGGTTTATTGTTTTTCGATCGATCCGAATTCTAATCATTCTGAAAAGTTGGAATTCATTAGAAAATTAATAAACAAAATGAAATTTAATGAAAACAATACTAATTCTGAGAGCAAATTAAACAAATTCCATAACAAGACAAAATTTGTAACATATGAATCTATCCAAAACGAAAAAAAAAAAATGTTTCCGTTCTGCGCGTCTAGTATATATAGTGCAGGAGTTGGAAATATACAATATAGTGAATACTGTATAGTGCAGGAGTCCATAATGTAAAATGTAGTGTGCATTACACAATGTAGTGTACAAAGCAGCTTTCTGTTCATTCACAAACTAAAGCATAGTAAACATAGTTTACTATGCTCCAGTTGTAAATAAACACTGGAGCGATCGGTACCAATTGTTCGTTCAGGAAAGGAAGGGGCCGGTAAATATGACTCCATCCTGAACCCAATCCTCCTGTGTCCCACAGTAGCTTAAGCTGGCAGGAGAGCAAGGATTAGAGCCAGCAATGCTGCGGGGGGGGGGGCACACAGGGGGATTGGAGCAACAAGAAGAGTGGGTGGTATTCAGAGTGATGGGGGAGTGCTGGGTGCAGATGCTGGAACTGATCCCCCCTGCAGTGCAGCCAGCAGGAGAGAAAGGAGGAGAAGCCAGCTGCACTGGAGGGGGATCATAGTCCAGGGTGCCCACCTATCCTGGGACAGTTGAGAGGTATGCTAAACACCACCAATGAACACAGGACAAATGTAGTTGAGACTAGCACTGTGACTGACCAATGCTACAATCAGCAAAGAACCAGAAACTGGCCACCACCACAAAAAAATCAAAAAGCAAAGACCACAATAGCCAGGAAATAACCACTTCATTAACACTGCTACAGCAATGAAATAGTCACAACATTAGCTTTATTTTAGCTTGAAAATGGCCATTATATTTACAACACAACAGACAGGATTGACTATCACCATAATCACCACTATGCCATGGAACAGGCCACCACAGAAGACTGGATCTAAGGAGAGGACATCCTATATATGTGCCTGTTAGATCACATCCACTAACTTTTTGGAATGCACCACTTTACAATTGCTGCTTAAGTGAGCCACACAGTAATTTATCTAGCTTTAAGAACTGGTGGAAGATTTAGGACTCATTTCTAGGTCAAAATTTAGTATTCTAGGTAAACATTTATTTTTTAATTACTTGGTTGATACTGTCCTATTCTAAAGCTACTTTGAGGCTACATGAAGCCACGCATTTTTTGCCTAATGGAGCCTTAAGTCTTGAAAGCACACATATACTGCAAGAGCTAATTTATTTAGAAAACAATCAAACTACAATTATATTCTGACACTGATATACTATGGTACATTTTAAAGCCGTTCAATGAAGCTTGATACAACTGAACCAAATTACTGAAAATGGTCTGTTGCCCCTTGTATGTCTGTACTGATATTTGAAAAAAAACTCAATTCAGGATACTGGAAAAATATATCATGCAATATTGTTTTGTGGGGCTTTTCTTAGTGAAGAATTAGCTTTGCACTGTCCTAAATGGCTATGTTCTAGTGGCCACTGTTAAGCTTCTCTTGCAAATAATTTTAGGCATGTCTAGAAAAACTCCATATTTGATGAATCAACCATGAACAAGATTCAACAAAAATCTCCAAGATGTTCTTCAGACTACAAATCTTACAGGGAAATATTTTAGGCATGTCTAGAAAAACTCCATATTTGATGAATCAGCCATGAACAAGATTCAACAAAAATCTCCAAGATGCTCTTCAGACTGCAAATCTTACAGGGAAATATTTTATTATGGAGTTCTTGCATGTCTACAGAGCAACTCAACATGCAACTATGCACAAGTCACCCGCTGAACAACTAGAAGGAAGACAAATGTGCATATGTAGCAGACACGTCATAAGGCACATCATTCTGGGGCAAATCATTTGTGTCAAGGTGCACAATAACATCAACACTGCACTCTTCACTAGCTTTTTTGACAATTTTTAAAATGCGTCTTTTATCTCTTCTAACAGTAGCACCAAGAAAACACCTAGCTTTCTTTGATATTTCCACATGACTTCCTAAAGAAACACCTCTTACAATCAAATCACCAACAAGAAAATTACTTCTCCTTTTAGAAGCCTTATCTTCAACACTTGCCTGGTTTGCAACCTCAGATAAAACAGTTACTTTGGCAAAGCAATATGGGGGTACTTATTTCAGATGATTACAAACAGTGTGGCCAGGCAGTCAGGAAAGCTGATAGAATTCTAGGATGGATCACTAGAGGGGTCACCAGTAGGAGGAAGGAGGTTCTAGTTCCCCTATATAGATCTTTAGTTAGACCTCATTTAGAATACCATGTACAGTTCTGGAGACCTCACTTACAAAAAGATTTTGATAAGATAACGAGTCTAGGTAACAAAAATGGCGAAAGGTTTGAGGGATAAAACATATCAAGAGAGACTTCATGACTTCAGAAACCTAATATGTCTGGAGGAAAGAAGGAAATGGAGAAACATGATTGAAACCTTGAAATACATCAAGGTTCAAGGGGGCAGTATTTTCAATATGAAACCAAGATCAGGAACACAGGGACATGACCTCAAACTAACTAGAGGAAAGTTCAAAACTAATCATAGAAAGTATGATTTTACTGAAAGGGTAGTTGATGTTGATAAGTAGTTTCAAACGTAATTGGGACAAACATAGATCTATATATACTCAGACAAAAGTTAATGAAAAAATAGAAAAACATAAAAAGGATACAAAACCTGTACAAAACACTTGCCTACCATGCACTGTAGTTGTAGTTGTTGCATGCAGAATCACGTATATATAGCTCACCCGGCTGTGCTGTCACTGGCACCAGCACTTGCCGATCACCGGGTCCCGGCCAATGATTTATGACCGGGACCCACCCATCAGCGGAGCATGTGACAGGAGAGAGCTTTGTGTATGTAAACAACACAGAGCTCTCTACTGACAGCAGTGATGTGCCAGTTTTTGTTTCCCTGCAAAGCAGGGAATAGAAAACAGCACATCCCTTAGTAAAAACACCTCACAGTAAACACTTTACACATTACTAGGCACACAGTTAATCCTTTTATTGCCCCAGATGTTAACCCTTTCCCAGCCAGTATCATTGGTACAGTATCAGTGTATATTATTAGCACTGATCACTGTATTAGTGTCACTGGTGATGTCAGAGTCAGTTCCCACCAGCGTCAGTCAGTGTCAGAATGCATGCCATACTATCGCAGTCCCACTGATAATCCGCTGATCATTAAAGTAGCACAGTGCGAAATAGCAAACAAAGGTCATGAAGGGGGTAAAATCTTCCAGAGGTCAAGTGGTTAACCACTTCAGCCGCAGACCATTTAGCTGGCCAAAGACCAGAGCACTTTTTGCGATTCAGCACTGCGTCGTGGCTCCCAAACAAAATTGACATCCTTTTTTTCCCACAAATAGAGCTTTCTTTTGGTGGTATTTGATCACCTCTGCGGTTTTTATTTTTTGCGCTATAAACAAAAATAGAGCGACAATTTTGAAAAAAAGCAATATTTTTAACCTTTTGCTATAATAAATATCCCCAAAAAATATATAAAAAAAAAAAATTTTTTTCCTCAGTTTAGGCCGATACGTATTCTTCTACATATTTTTGGTAAAAAAAATCGCAATAAGCGTTTATTGATTGGTTTGCGCAAAAGTTATAGCATCCACAAAATAGGTGATAGTTTTATGGCATTTTTATTCATTTTTTTTTTTTTTTACTAGTAATGGCGGCGATCAACGATTTTTATCGTGACTGCGACATTATGGTGGACACATCGGACACTTTTGGCACCATTTTGGGACCATTCACATTTATACAGCGATCAGTGCTATAAAAATGCACTTATTACTGTGTAAATGTGACTGGCAGTGAAGGGGTTAACCAGTAGGGGGTGGGGAAGGGGTTAAGTGTGTCCTAGAGATGTGTTCTAACTGTAGGGGGGCTGGGCTATGTGTGTCAAAACACTGATCACTGCTCCCGATCACAATCGCTAGGAAGAACAGGAAAATGCTTTTTTACATTAGCATTTCCTCGTTCTTCCTCTCCGTGAGACGATCGCGGGACTCTCGGTGGACATCGAATCCGCGAGACCCGCGGTCAACTCACAGAGCTCGCGGCGGGCCCACGATGCTGTGTCTTAAAGGCAACGTATATATACGTCAATCTGCCCAGCCGTGCCATTCTGCCGACGTATATAGTCGTGCAGCGGTCGGCAAGTGGTTAATGATGTAATAAAGATTTGTACATTATTTAAAAAATCAGAGCATAATCTCATTTGTATCAGTAAAATGTGCATTAATATATTTTTTTATGTTGAAGTAATACAACATTTTGGATGTGGTACAGAGGTGGTAAAGAATTGTATTATCTGCTTTTTAAACCTTTGTTTACCATCTGCCAGCTGTTGCCATTCCAAGTGTATCTGAGGTCGTCAACCTGGGAACCATTCACTTGTAGGGTGTTCTAGTGAACACCAGTTGGCCTCTTAGAAATTACGCTTCTGTAGTCTTTAAGGCCTGGTTCACACCTATGCAGGTTGCAGTTGATGCTTTTTCATTGGGGAATTTTGCATTTTTCAACACACGTTTTTGATCTATTGAAGTCTATGGAACCAAAAACTCAACATGCTGGTCCCTGGCCCTTTCCATAAAATGCACAGATGTAAACGTAGGAAACCATGTTAAATGGAATGTAGTGTGTTTCTGCAAAACTGAAAACGCACTAAAACATACATAGGTGTGAACCAGGCCTAAAGCTTACATTTGCCTGGTGATGAAGAGAGACCACTACTGTTGTGACAAAAATTACAGAATACAGTACACTGTCTGTGTGAGAAAACTAAATTTTCAGCATGGATCTATTTTTAGAGTAAAGAAATCCAGCCTTTTCATAGAGGTACAATTGAATTTTTTTTACTAGTACTGTTTTGTGATATTAGTCTGTAGATTGTTGTCTATTTGCATTTTTCTATATTGAGGAACAGATATTATTTTTTACTATGATAGGATTCTATGGTGTTCATATCAGTCTATGAATCTCAATTTACTGTATATAACAGCTACAGTATCTCACAAAAGTGAGTACACCCCTCACATTTTTGTAAACATTTTATTATATCTTTTCATGTGACAACACTGAAGAAATGGGACTTTGCTACAATGTAAAGTAGTGAGTGTATAGCTTGTATAACAATGTCAATTTGCTGTCCCCTCAAAATAACTCAACACACAGCCATTAATGTCTAAACCGCTGACAGCAAAAGTGAGTACACCCCAGTGAAAATGTCCAAATTGTGCCCAGTTAGCTATTTTCCCTCCCCGGTGTCATGTGACTCGTTAGTGTTACAAGGTCACAGGTGTGAATGGGGAGCAGGTGTGTTAAATTTGGTGTTATCGCTCTCACTCTCTCATACTGGTCACTGGAAGTTCAACATGCCACCTAATGGCAAAAAACTCTCTGAGGATTTGAAAAAAAATTATTGTTTCTCTACATAAAGATGGCCTAGGCTATAAGAAGATTGCCAAGACCCTGAAACTGAGCTGCAGCACGGTGGCCAAGACCATACAGCTTTTTAACAGGACAGGTTTCACTCAGAACAGGCCTCGCCATGGTCGACCAAAGAGGTTGAGAGCATGTGCTTAGCGTCATATCCAGAGTTTGTCTTTGGGAAATAGACATATGAGTGTTGCCAGCATTGCTGCAGAGGTTGAAGGGGTGGGGGTCAGCCTGTCAGTGCTCAGACCATACCCCGCACACTGCATCAAATTGGTCTGCATGGCTGTCATCCCAGAAGGAAGCCTCTTCTGAAGATGATGTACAAGAAAGCCCGCAAACAGTTTGCTGAAGAAAAGTAGACATATATGATCATGTACCCCTTACCAATTCACATAGGGGGGCCGGGATCTGGGGATCCCCTTTGTTAAAGGGGTCTTCCAGATTCCGATAAGCCCCCCGTCCGCAGACCCTTACAACCACCAGGCAAGGGTTGTGGGGATGAGGCCCTTGTACCCATCAACATGGGGACAAGGTGCTTTGAGGGGTCACAGACCCCCAAAGCATCCTCCCGATGTTAGGGGAATGTGGCCTGGTATGGTTCAGGAGGTGGGGCGCTCTCTCATCCCCCCCTCTTTTCCTGCGGCCTGCCAGATTGCATGCTCGGATAAAGGGTCTGGTATGGATATTTGGGGGGAACCCCACGTAATTATTTATTTTTTTAATTGATGCAGGGTTCCCCTTAATATCCATACCAGACCTAAAGGGCCTGGTAATTGAACTTGGGGGGACCCCCCACGCATTTTTTTTTTTTTATCAATGACTTTTCTCTGTATTGCCGGGAGCCGACAATTCATTATAGCCGCGGGTGCTTTTAAATTCCTTTTTTTCCTTCAGAAATTACACTTTGTGCAGGGACAGTTCTAAGCACGCGAAACAAGCGCTACTTCACAGGCATACTATACACACACCCTAGGTATAAAATTTAAATGAATATTTCACTTTTAATGTTTCACTTTAAGCATTATTAAAATCACTTCTCCCGAAAACAATTCAGTTTTTAAAACTTTTTTTTGCATTGATACAGTGCCAAAAAGCTAAAAATATTAGTCATGAATGGGGGTAAATCTTCAGTAGGGCAAGTGGTTAAAGATAAAAATAGGAAAAAAAAAAACAGTAACATACAACAAGAAACAAGTGAATGTTTTGTGTACAAGAAAGATGGTAATTTAAAAGCAGATTGCAGAATCTGGAAAGCTAGGATGCAAAAACAAACTGAACCAAAATGGGCCAAAAGTGTGAAGGAAGAAACTGATTTTTCTTCAGATAATGAATACAGTGAAACCTCGGATTGCGAGTAATGCGGTTAACGGCTGTTTCACAATACGAGCATTTTTTTTTATTATTCTGACTCGGTTTGAGAATGTTGTCTCACAAAACGAGCAGGATTCAAGCCAAAGCGGTGTGCAATACAGCATTTGGCCAGATGTGCGGGGGCGCAGAACCGAGCACAGCCGAGCGGAGTAGATCTGAGCTGTTCGAAAATACTCAGAAAAACACGAAAAACTTCGAAAATACTCAGTTCTTGAGCCTTTCCGAGGTTTTCCGAGTTCAGCAGAGCTGTCCCCGAGCCTTTCCGAGTATTTCCGAAGCTCTCTGGCACCCCCCCTCACCTCTGGCCACATGCGGTGTTGCATGCAATTGAAGTGAATGCAGAACAAATTATTTTCGTTTCCATTGACTTCTATAGGGGAACTCGCTTTGATATGCGAGTGCTTTGGATTACGAGCAATCTCCTGGAATGGATTATGCTCGTAATGTAAGGTTCCATTGTATGTTTTTAATACAAAAGTTGCACCTAATCTTTGCAGGCATAGTGTGTTGCTGCAGGAGCTGAGAGTCGCATGGCAAATCAAAGAAATTTGTTTATTCACCTTGACCAGAGTAAAACAGAAAAATTCACCACAGCTAATGGGCAAATAATGGAATCAGAAGGAATAGGAGACAGTTTTCTTTACTGTCATATTTCCCAGAGTGTCACCAGAAAAATACCTGTGAAAAATGTCCTCCATGGTCCTGCTCATGAAACAAATCTTTTGTCAGTAAAGAAACTCACAAAACAAGGCAAATTTAATGATCTTCCAAGGTGACAGTTGTGCTATCAAAAAAGGAATATCTTACTTCCAAAGGCTAAAATTTCATGAACTGACACAAACGCTTCAAACTGAGGGAAATGCCATATCGATGTCACATGAAGATAAGCAACAAAGTCACACCAATAGAAATTAACGCAGACAGTCCAAATGCTGTAAAAGAAGAAAACCAGGCCCCAAGAGGCTTCAATCAGGAAATCCACCAAAACCAATATAGGAAATTACAGCCAAATATCTGTCCTTTGTTGCTCACATAACATTAACTACTTGCTTACTGGGCACTTAAACCCCCTTCCTGCCCAGGCCAATTTTCAGCTTTCAGCGCGGTCACGATTTGAATGACAATTGCGCGGTCGTGCGACGTGGCTCCCCAACAAAATTGACGTCCTTTTTCCCCCATAAATAGAGCTTTCTTTTGGTGGTATTTGATCACCTCTGCGGTTTTATTTTTTGCGCTATAAACAAAAAAAGAGCGACAATTTTGAAAAAAACACAATATTTTTTATTTTTTTGCTATAATAAATATCCCATTTAAAAAAAAAAATATATATATTTTTTTCCTTAGTTTAGTCCGATATGTATTCTTCTACATATTTTTGGTAAAAAAAATCGCAATAAGCGTTTATTGATTGGTTTGCGCAAAAGTTATAGCGTCTACAAAATAGGGCATAGTTTTATTGCATTTTTATTAATATTTTTTTTTCACTAGTAATGGCGGCGATCAGCGATTTTTATTGTGACTGCGACATTATGGCGGACACATCGGACACTTTTGACACCATTTTGGGTCCATTGTCATTGATACAGCGATCAGTGCTATAAAAATGCACTGGTTACTGTAAAAATGACACTGGCAGGGAAGGGGTTAACACTAGGGGGCGAGGAAGGGGTTAAATGTGTGCCCTGGGAGTGATTACTACTGTGTGGGGGAGGGGACTGACTGGGGGAGGTGACCGATCTGTGTTCCTATGTACAAGGGACACAGCATCGGTCTCCTCTCCCTGACAGGATGTGGATCTCTGTGTTTACACACAGAGATCCACGTCCCTGCTCTGTGTACATGCCGATCGCGGGTACCTGGCGGACATTGCGGCCTCCAGGCACGCGCATCGGCATCTCAGTGATGCACCGGGCGCACGCGCGTGCCGCTGGCGGCGCTCGCGCGCCCCCCAGTGGCCGAAATAGCCGAGGACGTCTATTGACGTCCTCCCGGATTTTTAGATCCACATTGAGGCCGTCAATAGTCTATGGCCCGGATCTAAAGAGGTTAAAACCAGAGCCAGATTAATGGGATGAAATGCAAAGATTTCCAACTCATGAGAAACAAAAGTGAATAAGATGCATTGACAAAACCACTTACAAGAAATAGATTTATAGTAGTTTAGTGGGGGTGTGGAATGCATTGTTCATGTATTTTGTGCAACAACTACAGACTTGCAGTGTTTACAAGTTTTAGCTGTATCTATGTTTAAACTCAATGTCTTTTCTCTATAATAAACTTTCCTGTTTCCTGTCTGCTGTTAACTGTGGACTGTACACTGTCTGTTTTGTAAGGCTATACACAGAATTTATAACAATAACCTCTCCCAAAATCTACATCAACAAAAGGTCCTGTGGGCGCTACAAACTTCCAATGTTAGCATGAAAAATGTCCAACCTGTAAGGGATCAAGAAGGCCGGTAACCAGTGCAGCTGCAAACCACTGGAAAGGTGGATAGGAAACACAAAAAACACAAAAAGCAGCGCTCAAATGGAAAAGGCATCAAACTTTATAGCCTTGGATTGAATAAAAAAAATAAAAATAAAATAACATAGCACATGGCAATAACACTTAAAAATGCACAAACATGCCAATAGTTGTGGTATGGTATGAAGATCAACAATGGTGCCACTGCGGAGTCAGAGATGAGAAGGGTTAATATCACTCCATAATGTGGATCCCCATGGGAGAACTGACAAGACTTCAACAAATTGACCACCAGTAGGGACAGTGCGATGTAATGGCTCTAGTGTACCTGCTATACTGGTCCTCCCAATTGCTCGAGGAGTGTGGAGCGTAGTGCAGGGGTCCCGAGGTGGAAATTACAGGTGTCACCACTGAGAGCGGGCAGGCAGACCGCACAAAGGTACCGACTAGTGCGGGAATCCGTAGATGTAACAGCTCCTAGGCAGGAAACACCGTGGACGTCTCGCAGCAGAGGGGCGGCTCAATGAGGAACATAGGAGGCGGCAGACTGACCAATAGGAAGCCGGACGCACTCGAATGAAGTTACCACTAGCCGGATCAGATGGAAGGAAGTGATCCAGTAGATGGGATCCAGACACACAGATGTAACGTCAGCAATGGCATTGATGTAAGCAATGATGGAATCGATGGAGATGGGACTCAAAATGCAGTGGCAGTGACAACCATGTGACTCAACCAGGGGGCCGTGACTGACATGTTTCGTGTCACAACCTGTCAGGAACTTGGTAGGAGGCCGAGATGCTAGGAGGGCTCCCCTTGCGGCCGAGCGCAGCACACCACTGGAGGTGACACAGCAGGTGTGGTGCCCACAGAAGCACGGGTGCCTGGTAGCTGGAACTGGAGACAGGCGTGCTTGGATGGTCCAGTAAGCAGGGACCGGTGAACAGACTTGATAACAGAGTCGGGAACCAGGCCAGGGGTCAACACAGGAAGTCAGTCTAGGATCAGATGCAGGAGGCAGGCAGAGGGAAGTCAGATGCAAGCCAAGGATCAAGCTAGGGGGTCAGAAGGATCAGGTCAGGACAAGCCGAGTCGGTACACGGATCAGAAACAGCAGATTCACAGGACACAGGAACGCAGACAAGCTGAAGATACACCAGCGATGCGCCACTGTCAGCAGTGAGTTTAAATAGGCCGGGCATCCATCACGCCGGGCGTGCGTCATTGCGCATGTGCGTGCGCATCGTCATGGCGCATGTGCGTGCGCATCGTCATGGCACATGTGCGTGCGCATCGTCACGGCGCCGCGCGTCCGCCTAGTCCCGGCGCGCGCCTGCCCAACCATGGTGCCGCGCATCCTTGTGCGCGCATGCGCATCAAAGCGTCTATTTCCCTGATACAACCCTTTCTCAAAGTCCTCAAACTCCTCACTTCCTTCCATCTGATCCGCAGTGGTACCATTGTTGCTCTTCATACCATACCACAACTATTGCCATGTTTGTGCATTTTTAAGTGTTATTGCCATGTGCTGTTATTTATTTTTTATTTTTTATTCAATCCAAGACTATAAAGCTTGATGCCTTTTCCAGTTGAGCGCTGCTTTTTGTGTTTTTGTGTCTCCCAAAATCTAGCCTACTGCTTGCTAGGGATGACCCGAACACCCCCCGGTTCGGTTCGCACCAGAACCTGCGAACGGACCAAAAGTTTGCGCAAACTATCGAACCCTGTTAAAGTCTATGGGACTCTAATGTTCGGAATCAAAAGTGATAATTTTAAAGGCTAATATGCAAGTTATTGTCCTAAAAAGGTTTTGGGGACCCGGGACCCCTCCCCCCCCCAGCCCATTTGGGTCTTGTATAGGGATGAGCTCGGTGTTCGAGTCGAACATACATTCGACTCGAACATCGGCTGTTGGATCATTCGGCGAACATCGAACGATTTGGGCCGTTTGAGCCAATTTCGAGTGACGCGAACGGCCCACAATACACTGCGCCATCGCAGTGCAATCCCGGTGCTGTGATTGGCCAAGCATGCACTGTGACCCCGCATGCTTGGCCAATCACAGCGCCGGCAGCTAGGAGAGCCATAATTGGCCACAGGCAGGTTGCCTGTGGCCAATTATAGCTCAGGGGGTTTAGCACACGCCCCACACTATAAAAGGCCGCCAGCGCGGCGGCCTTGTGTAGTGTGTTCCGGCGCAGGGAAAGAGAAGGATAGGCAGGGACAGTGTTGATATTCTTTGTGCTATTCTTGTGTGCAGGGAGAGAGAAGGATAGGCAGGGAGAGTGTCAGTATCATATTCTTTGCTAAACCTTGTGTGCAGGGAGAGAGAAGGATAGGCAGGGGACAGTGTCAGTGTCATATCCTTTACTAAACCTTGTGTGCAGGGAGAGAGAAGGATAGGCAGGGGACAGTGTCAGTGTCATTGTTGCTAAGCCTCCTGCACAGTATACACCTGAAGCTAGCCCTTATTGCTGTGTTTTCCTGGTGTGTTACACTAACAGGCATTTGCAGCACTTACAGCGGGCGGAGTGTGCCTCCTGCACATTATACACCTGAAGCTAGCCCGTATTGCTGTGTTTTCCTGGTGTGTTACACCAACAGGCATTTGCAGCACTTACAGCAGGCGTAGTGTGATTCCTACAAAATATACTCCTGAAGCTAGCCCGTATTGCTGTGTTTTCCTAGTGTGTTACACCAACAGGCATTTGCAGCACTTACAGCAGGCGTAGTGTGATTCCTGCAAAATATACTCCTGAAGCTAGCCCGTATTGCTGTGTTTTCCTAGTGTGTTACACCAACAGGCATTTGCAGCACTTACAGCAGGCGTAGTGTGATTCCTACAAAATATACTCCTGAAGCTAGCCCGTATTGCTGTGTTTTCCTGGTGTGTTACACCAACAGGCATTTGCAGCACTTACAGCAGGCATAGTGTGATTCCTGCAAAATATACTCCTGAAGCTAGGCCTTATTGCTGTGTTTTCCTAGTGTGTTACACCAACAGGCATTTGCAGCACTTACAGCAGGCGTAGTGTAATTCCTGCAAAATATACTCCTGAAGCTTGCCCGTATTGCTGTGTTTTCCTGGTGTGTTACACCAACAGACATTTGCAACACTTACAGCAGGCGTAGTGTGATTCCTGCAAACTATACTTCTGAAGCTAGCCTGTATTGCTGTGTTTTCCTGGTGTGTTACACTAACAGGCATTTGCAGCACTTACAGCGGGCGGAGTGTGCCTCCTGCACATTATTCTCCTGAAGCTAGCCCGTATTGCTGTGTTTTCCTGGTGTGTTACACCAACAGGTATTTGCAGCACTTACAGCGGGCGTAGTGTGCTTCCTGCAAAATATACTCCTGAAGCTAGGCCTTATTGCTGGTTTTCCCATCTCCTTGCAGGCCATTAGAATGTCTGGAAGGCAAACAAGGAGAGGCAGACAGTCAGGAGCCAATAAAAGAGGGCAAGCAGGCTCTGTGTCTAGAGACAACAGTGCTGGTCGTGGACGCGGTGCATCGCCATCAGCACGTGGCCATGGGACACGCTTGTCCTTCTTTTCGGCAGCTGGACGTGTTGAGCCGCATCATGCCGAAGACTTGGTAGAGTGGATGACCAAGCCCTCCTCATCTTCCTCATCCTCTCTCACCCAGGTTCAGGGTACTGGCAAAGCAGCTGCCAAAGCGTCCTCTTCCCTGGTATCAATGTCATCATCAGTCACTCCTTCCCTAGACCCACCATGTCCTCCTGAGGAGTCCCCCGAACTGTTTGAGCACAGTGTTGGGTACATGCTCCAGAAGGATGCCCAGCGTTTCGAAGGGTCTGATGATGATACCCAGCTAGAGGAAGGCAGTAGCGTGAGAGCAGAGAGAGGGGATGCTCAAGAAGGACACCAATCTGGCAGTCATGTTCCAGCAGCTGCAGCATACTGCCAGATTGGCTCCAGTGATGAGGAGGGAGGGGATGATGGGGTCACTGACTCCACGTGGGTGCCTAATAGGAGAGAGGAGGAGGAGGAGGATGAGGAGGAGGCAGATCTCCAACGAGGCAGGATGCCCTCGGGGGGCCAGCGTAAGGGCAGCACACCGCAGAGCTCCGCCTGTGCAGGGCGCTGCCTCTGCCCGTTATTCAAAAAGTTCTTTGGTGTGGGCCTTTTTTGAGTCGAGTGCATCAGATCGCACAGCTGCTGTTTGCAACATATGTCTCAAGCGTATATCGCGTGGCCAAAACATCACATGCTTGACCAGACATATGTTGTTGACCTGCCATGCAGTTCGCTGGCAAGCCTACCTTAAAGACCCACACCAAAGAACAAAGCGGATCTCTCCTTGCACCGCATCAGCTTGGATCTCCAACCCCACTATACCTTCAGTCCTCTCTGAAACCTGCACTGAGAGGAATGAAGGTGTAGACTTAGGTGTGTCACAGCCAAGTACTTGCGGGCACTCTGCTAGCAGTACAGCGACGTCCGATTCTAGCAGGCAAATTTCCCTGCCCCAGCTGCTGGAACGTCGAAAGAAGTTCACTCCCAGCCATCCACATGCCCAGCGGTTGAATGCTAGCTTGGCTAAATTGCTAGCGCTTCAACTGCTGCCTTTTCAGTTGGTAGACTCGGCCCCCTTCCGTGAGTTTGTGCAATGTGCGGTTCCTCAGTGGCAGGTTCCCAAACGCCACTTTTTCTCACGGAAGGCGATTCCGGCTCTCTACCGGCATGTGGAAGGCAATGTCTTGGCCTCGCTGGACAGGGCGGTCAGCGGTAAGGTGCATATTACCGCTGACTCATGGTCCAGCAGGCATGGACAGGGACGCTACCTTTCTTTCACAGCCCATTGGGTCACTCTTTTGGCAGCTGGGAAGGATGCAGGACAAGGTGCAGTAGTGTTGGAGGTTGTTCCGCCGCCACGCCTCCAAAATGCTACTACTGGTTGTGACACACCTCTCTCCTCTACTCCCTCCTTTTCTTCTTCCTCCATGGCCTCTTCCTGTGCTTTGTCCTCGGAATCAGCGGTGCTCCGTAGGCGTTCAAGGGGCTACGCAAGTACGCAGGCAAAAAGATGCCATGCCGTGCTTGCGCTGGTGTGTTTGGGGGACAGGAGCCACACTGGGGCAGAGGTTCTGTCTGCTCTGCAGGGGCAGGCCGAGAGGTGGTTGACGCCACGCCAGCTTAAGCCAGGAATGGTGGTTTGCGACAATGGCACCAACCTCCTCTCCGTCCTCCGACAGGGACAACTGACCCATGTGCCCTGTGTGGCTCACGTCCTTAACCTGGTGGTGCAGCGGTTCTTTGGCAGGTACCCGGGCTTACAGGATGTCCTGAGGCAGGCCAGGAAAGTCTGTGTGCATTTCCGCAGATCTTATAATGCCAGTGCTCGCCTGGCTGAGCTTCAAAAGGAGTTGAACCTGCCCAAGAACCGCCTTATATGTGACATGCCCACCAGGTGGAACTCAACGTTGGCCATGCTGCAGCGGCTGCACACGCAGCAGAGGGCTATCAATGAGTACCTGTGCGACTACGGCACCAGGACAGGGTCAGGGGAGCTCGGGTTTTTTTCACCACGCCAGTGGGGCATGATCAGGGATGCATGAACTGTCCTGGCACCATTTGAGGAGGCCACGAGGATGGTGAGCAGTGACAGTGCATGCATCAGTGACACTGTACCTCTTGTCCACCTGTTGGAACATACGCTGCGTGGAATAATGGACAGGGCACTTGAGGCAGAACAGAGGCAGGAAGAGGAGGACTTCCTTGCCTCTCAAGGCCCCCTTTACCCAGACAGTGTTCCTTCTGTCCCACCCATCGCACAGGAAGAGGAGGAGGAGGAGGATTGTGTCAGCATGGAGGTGGAGCCTGGCACTCAGCATCATCAGCAGCAGTCTTTTAGGGATGATTTACAGTCCCAAGAAACCCGTGGACTTTTACGTGGCTGGGAGGAGGTGGCTGCGGATCATGTCGTCCTTAGTGACCCAGAGGACTCCGGACCGAATGCCTCAGCTAACCTACGCTACATGGCCTCCCTGATCCTGCAAAGTCTGCGGAAGGATCCTCGTATTCTTCGGATCAAGGAGAGGGACCATTACTGGCTAGCCACTCTCCTTGATCCACGGTACAAGGGTAAGGTTGCGGACCTTATCTTACCATAGCAGAGGGAGCAGAGGATGAGACAACTCCGGGAGGCCTTGCAGAAAGGTCTGTGCAACGCGTTCCCAGAGACTGGGAGGTTACAAAGCCCTGGTCCTGGACAACGAGTTGCTGAGGCTTCGGTCAGTCAAAGAAGGAGCGGTGGGGAAGGTGGCCGTCTGACCGATGCGTTCAGACAATTCTTTAGTCCGCAGCCCCAAGGTATGATCGGTTCCAGCAACCATCGCCAGCGTCTGATATACATGGTGCAGGAATACCTAGGGGCAAGGTCAGACTTGGACACCTTCCACACCGAAAATCCTCTGGCTTACTGGGTCTTGAGGATGGATCACTGGCCAGAGCTTGCACAGTATGCAATTGAGCTACTGGCCTGTCCTGCATCCAGCGTTCTTTCAGAACGCACATTCAGTGCTGCTGGAGGATTTGTTACGGATCACAGGGTGCGCCTGTCCACCGACTCGGTTGATCGACTGACCTTCATAAAGATGAACCAGTCTTGGATCACCACCAGCTACCAAACACCTGAAGCTGATATAACAGACTCATTTATTTTCAAATGTCACATCCCTTCAAGAATGATGCTGATGCTGAGTGACTGTCCTGTTATGTTGACTGACTATCCTCCTCCTCCTCAATGATCCGATTGATGATGATAGCTTGGAAGAACATTTTTGTTTCTGGGTGCCGCCACCAGTGGCTAAGGCTCAATTTTTCAGCCACTGTTTAACAGGGGCATGTAATTACAATTTTTTATGCAATGCTTTGCAGCAGGGCTCATTCCTGCACTCCAACTAGAGTATCTGTATCTGGGAGAGGTTGCAGTGTCGTGGCACCAGCACCAGTGCCTAAGGCCCAATTTTTCAGCCCCTGTTTTTTGATGCAATACTTTGCAACAGGGCTCATTGCTGTGCTCCAAGTACAGTATCTGTGAGGGGTTGCAGTGTTGTGGCACCAGTGCCTAAGGCCCAATTTTTCTGCCCCTGTTTAACAGGGGCATGTAATTACAGTTCTTGATCTAATAATTCACAGCAGGGCCCATTCCTGCGCCCACCAAGAGTAACTGTGAGGCCTTACAGTGTTGTGTCAACACCACCACCACCACCACCAAAGGCCCAATTTTTCAGCCCCTGTTCAACAGGGGCATGCAATTACAATTCTTGATATAATAATTCACAGAAGGGCCCATTCATGCGCCCACCAAGAGTAACTGTGAGGGCTTACAGTGTTGTGGCAACACCAACACCTAAGGGGCAAATTTCTGCAGAGTACATACGGCAGGCCCCTACTTTCAAATATCCAACTTACAAACGACTCCTCCTTGCAAACGGAAGGATACAACAGGAAGTGAGAGGAAATCTACCCCTAGGAAGGCAAATTCTCTCCTGTAAGAGTTAATATAGGAAAAAAGTGTCTCCTCTCCACTGATGCTTTATCACCAATTCTTGTTTCAATAAAAACCCCAAATTTTCAAAAAACATTTGTCATTAGGACGGAAAGTGAGGTGAACAGTTCTGAACAGGTGCACACTGCACAGACAGCAAAACAAATGTTACAGGGGTGATTACCCTTCCCTATGTTTTCCAAAAAGCTTAAAAATAGATTTTTTGGCTGGAGCTACACTTAAACAATGTACCTGTTCAAAATTACAAACAGATTCTACATAAGAACAAACCTACAGTCCCTGTCTTGTATGCACCGCCTGTATACGGCTGTTCAGAGTATATAGGGCCTTTTTTCTTTTGTGTGCGGGGTTCCCCTTAATATCCATACAAGACCCAAAGGGGCTGGTAATGGGCTGGGGTGGGGGGTGATGGGGTAGCTATGCCATTTTTCTTAAAGATTTTCATCCATATTACCGGGACCAGACATTACATTCAAGCAGTTTTAAATGGCTTTTTTTCCTTTAGAAATGTAATTTTGTGCAGGGACAGTTCTAAACACGGGAAACATGTGGCACTTCACAGGCATACTTTAGACACCCCCCAGGTACGATATTTAAAGGAATATTTCACACTTTTTTTCACTTTATGCATCATTAAAATGACTGCTCCCGAAAAACGGCCGTTTTTAAAACTTATTTTTGCATTTGCAAAAAAACAGGAGAGAGGAGAGGGAAAACCCCCCCACAGACAGTATTCTTCAAAAAGGCTCAACTAAACTAAAGATACTAAATCTAAGTAAACCGCAATTGTAAAAATAAAAAAACTATTTAATGATTATACATGATATTTATACACCACATCAGAAGACAACTATAATAAAATAAGACTAGTCAAAAAGAAAACACTGTGAAAACAGAGGTGGCCACCCAAACGACCATACACACCACACACATGCAACCGTTGCTGATCATGAAAGGAATATCGATATAGGCATAGTCACAAAGACTTTGGGGTTATTATGTAAGTGCCTGAGAGATGAACAGTATTCAATCCGTGCGTGTGACTGTTTATGATGAAAAAGTTGGCAGGTGACTGTGCTGGGTAGCCATAGACCAGCCAATATGATTGAACAATCAATAGTTGGGTGAGGGTGTCACAGGGATAGAGATTGGCTGAATTGCGCTTCAGAAAAATGGGTGACTGTGGCCGAATAAATAGTCGACAGTTGTCCCTCACAAAGTTATATCTGTGGGATAAATCCACCATCCATTGGAAGCTGCCAAAAAGTTCATATATGGAAGACACTCACTCACCAGTTCAAAGTGTGTTGGTCGGCTGCTGTTAGTCTATGCTTCTGTTGGTATCACCTGGAATGTATTGAGTTCCATTCATCAAGCCCGGGAGGAATCATCCCAATAAATGCACATGGAATGGAAAGTCTGTCCACACAAATGGAATATCGTCAGATCAAAGCGGCATAGTAACAGATCATGGCGGCTGGTGGGGGTGGTTAGTCCGGTGGGTTAGGCACCCCTGTTTACACGCTACACAAAGTGTAGCAAAAAATTGCTTGACTTGCTGACATGTTTCACTTTCATTAAGGTTTCATCGGAGCATGCGCATAAGCATGGTGTCTGTCCAGATATAGTTAAGCCAACATGTGTTCCTAATTAAGGTACCTGTTGGAAAATTGGATCACTCATACACCCATTCACGCCTGTTCAAGCATTTCTATTGATACTGACTATACAGAAACGAATAAATAAATAGAGATCCACCGTGAGGGGTGGGGAATGGGGAGGGGGGGGGAACATTTAATGAGGGGCATAGTTCATGGGAACACATAAAATCGAAGAGGAAATATTTTGCTGTTCATGTGCCATAGTAATGCTTTCATTGGTAAGTCGAGAAAGCAGGGGAATCGTGGATGCATGTGAGGTGTCATTCCAGGAAACAAAGAAAAAGACACCGCTCAACAGCAATATTTCCCTGTTCATATCTGTGGTACCATTGATTTATTAGTCAGTGGGTGAAAATGCATTGCTTCTTTCAAATACCCATGTCGGTTATCGGTTTATCAGTTTATGTTTGTCAATATGCCAATAGAAAGCAACAAACATCATATAGATAAAAACCAATGAGGCTGTATGTATGGGGGAATCGTTTGTAGATTATGGATTTTTAATTAACTTATTCCAAAATACCCCATAAGTAACAGAGATGCAAGTATACACGGTAGTCTTCATGCAGCAATCCCGTTCTCACATAAACTCGGCCATGCATGTAACGGTGTACCACCAAGTGTACATGGTCGGGGATTATAACAAGAAAAAATAGAAGTTTGTATTTTTCTGGCATGAATATCCATGTACGGGTGTATGTTTGTTTTGCCTAAATCATCTCTGCTGCCAACAAGACAAAAACAGGGAGAGCTGCTGAAAACGGTCATTGATGAACATTTATCTGGAGGAAAACAGACCCGTCTATGTGTATGGGGGAATCGTTTATAGATTATGGATTTTTAGTTACCGTATTCCAAAATACCCAATAGGTAACAGAGATACAGATATACACAGTAGTCTTCATGCAGCTATCCCGTTCTCACATAAACTCGGCTATACTTGAAGTTAGTACCACCGAGTGTACATGGTCCGGGATTATAACAGGATTAAATGGAAGTTTACATTTTTCTGGCATGAATATCCATGTATAGGCACATGTCTGTTTTGCCTGAATCACTTCTACTTCCAACAAAAAAAAATGGGGAGAGCTGCTGAAAACGATCATTGATGAACATTTATCTGGAGGAGAAAGCATAGGGGTTACCGATGGTAACGGGCCCATCTTAGTGGGGAAGTATATATTGTCTTCATATAATTTTAGACATGGGCAATCAGAAAGAATAATTGTGGATATAGTCACAGAATAGTTGCATAGTTCTTTAACCCTATGTGGTCACACCACATTATTTCAAACATCAAGGAAAACCGATAGGTTGCATTCGTTGTTTAACCCCATCGGCTGCATGCTATCTAAGTTATATATCCACATTTTCTCCTTCTTATACAAGATTTTATCGAAATCTCCCCATCGATGGGGGAGATTCAGGCGGTATATGCCCTTTACAGTGAGTCCCTCAGGTTTTCCCTCATGGTGTTTCAGAAAATGAAGAGATAGGGGTCGTTCATCATCTTTCTTAAGTATTGTTTGAATATGTTCACCTATTCTGATTTTTAGCTGCCTTTTCGTCTTCCCCACATAGTTTTTCCCGCATGGGCAAGTAAGCATGTAGATCACACGTGTAGTAAGGCAATTAATGAAGTTAGTAATCTTGAAACTTTTTGTGCAATCTGAGTTACTAAATACATCAGTGCGATCTACATATTTACATATAGGGCACCTGCCGCAGGCATACATGCCTTTCAACGGGGGAAGGTCGGTCAACCAGTTTGTCCTGGTAGATCTTGAATATTCCGAGTGGACCAGACTATCCTTTAAGTTGCGAGATCTCCTCGCAGTGAGCATAGGTCGTTCACCTACAAAGTCCCTCAGGATAGGGGCATCAGATAAAATATGCCAATGTTGGTTTAGTATGTTTCTGACCTGGCCCCACTGAGACCCGTATTTGGTGATAATGCGGATGGGAGCCTGAGGTTGGGTTTGTTTATCCATTTTCTTTTTAATCAATAATGTATCCCTTTCAGTTTGGAAGGCTCTTTTTTTTTTTTGGCCTTCCTCAGACAACGATGGGAGTAACCTCTGTCTCTGAACCTATTGTAAAGTTGGTCAGCCTCGACCTTAAAATCAGTGTCCCTAGAGCAATTGCGTTTGCTACGCAAAAACTGTCCCACCGGGATTCCTTGTATGAGGGACGTAGGATGGTGGCTGCCAGCAAACAATAAGCTATTGGCTGCTGTGTCTTTTCTAAATGTCTTGGTGACAAGTTTTTCATCAATGACCGATATGGATAGGTCCAAGAAGGGGAGTGTTTGTGAATGCCAATTGTAAGTCAACTTGATGTTCCTATTATTGTGATTGAGTTCACCCAGAAATTCAGTGAGTTCATCCGTGGACCCCGCCCAGAGCATGATCACGTCATCAATGAATCTTAACCAGAGTTTGCAATGCGCCTGGTATAGAGAAGAGGTATACACCAATTGTTCTTCCCAAAGACCCAGATGTAAACATGCGTACGCAGGCGCCCAGGGTGCTCCCATCGAAGTTCCTCTTATCTGCCTATAGTTTCTGTTGAGAAACTGAAAACAGTTATTGGTCAACATAAACTTCAAAGTGTCAACCAAAAACTTGTTTTGTGCTGCTAGCATGGGAAACTTCTGATGCAGGAAATAGTCGGTGGCTTTTAATCCCCATTCGTGAGGGATTGATGTATAAAGGGATTCGACATCAATCCCCACTAGGAGTGCTCCCGGGGGATATATGGTTCCTTCAAGATGTCGGAGCACATCCCTGGTATCCTGTATAAACGACGGGAGCTCGACAACCAGATCTTTAATGAGGGCATCGGTCAATTTGCCCACCTTTTCCAAAGGACCCTTGATGGCAGAGACTATGGGTCTGCCGGGAGGGTTAATAATGGATTCATGAATTTTGGGGATAATATAAAATATCGGTGTATTATATTCGATCACCCTAAGATATTCAAATTCTTTCTTTGTAATCAATTTCTCCTCATAGGCAAAACTCATTTTAAAATTTAGCTCCTGCACAATCTTAGGAAAAGGATTCTGGTCAAGTCGTAGATACGTCTCCTTATCGTTTAACAGTCGGTCAACTTCTCCTTCATACATTGTCTGAGTGAGAAGAACAATATTGCCACCTTTATCACTGCTCTTAATAATTAAATCATGTGCTTCCTCAAGTTGTCTAAGTGCTTTGCGTTCATTTTTAGATAAATTGTCTAGACCTTTCCATTGCCAGTTTACCTTAGATAGGTCTTTTTGGACCTGATCCAAGAAAAGTGAAATCCAGCGATGTTTCGCTAGTGGGGGCATTTTCAATGATTTGATAGGGAGTTTGGATTGGAGCGGGCAACCGGGCTCTATTTCAGTTGGTAGATCAGTCTCCCCATCTTCATTTTCCTCCAGAAGGGAAACCAAATTCATCAAGGCTTCCTGTTCAGCCTTATCCACATCGGTCATTGGCTGTTCACTATCTCGTTGGTTATGCCAGCATTTAAATACCAGTTTCCTCAGAAATAGACTAATGTCTTTGAACACCTCAAATTCATTCATTGAGGCTCTTGGTGAAAACGACAATCCTCTTTTTAGGAGTGAATGATGGTGTTCATTCAATGGAAACTCAGTGAGGTTTATTATTTTCATATCAGCAGTTTTGGTGAGTTCATCACCATTCACTGCTGTTATATCAATTTCCGTTATTTCTTGTGTGCTTTTGATCTTAGGTCCCTGTTGTGTCTTTCCACGTCTCGTCTGCTTCCCTGTCTGGAGTTGTGTGTCTGTAAATCTGGTTTCTCCCTGTGTGTAGATTTTTTGGGTACAGATTTTGTGGGGATGGGACCTCCTGCCACATCCCCTTTTGGGTCTAAAAAAATGACCGATTTTGGTATGGTGGTTTCAGAAGAATCCTGTTCACTATCAGAGGAAATATAGGGGGAAGGATTTCTTCCTCTAGATTTAGAATTACGTCCTCGCCTGGATTTACTCCTATCTCTTTGAATGGTGGGATCAAAAATGTCACCTTTCTCCCAATCGAGATGGTTCTGTCTAAAACGCTCCTGTTTGGTGGTTTTCAGGGTCTTCTGTAATCTCTCTATCTCTTTTTTCAGGAGTTCATTATTAGTCTCAAACTCCGGGTCATTTTTAAAGGGTTCTAGCAGTTTTACACTCTTATCAATCTCTGACTGAATTTCCCCTAGCTGTGCGACTTCTTCATCAATGATCATTTGCAGGGTCTCAAGGCCCCGGGTTACACAACTCTTTTTCCATTGTTCTAGGAATCTAGGGGTGTGTAAATGGCCAGCCGGAATTATGCGTTCCCTAAGTCCTCTGGGGATAATTCTGTGTTCTATATGTGATTTTAGAGAGGAGATATCCCATTTACGATTTAAGTATTTCACAGTAAGTTTCTTGTGATTTTTAAACAGGGTTCGTAGTGTGTCATCATTGGTCACACCTGTCTGCTGTTCACATGAAAAAGCTAAACTGATTTCATGTTCAATGTCCTCATCTAAAAGATATGCCATAACAAGAATCCTACTTGAACACTATTCGGTGATAGAGGTGTTTGGATCAAAAGACTCTCAATCAGACCAGGAAAAAACAACAAATATTTGGTCAAAACGGTGTGTATATATATTTGTGAGTGTTCCACCTCTAGTTTACCCCTCACGGTGAGTGAATAAAAATAGAAGTATAAATGATGTAGGTGTTGCGGTTTTGGAGAGCTAAACCCAGAAGAGAAGTGGAATCTCATCAAAAACATGGAAATAAAAAACACAAGGGGGTGGGTTTATGGAGAAACTCATCCAATAATTAATTAACAGTGGTGCCCAGGTGGGGGTGTGAGTTATAAATCAGTCTATTAGCGGGTATAATAATAACCTCCAACTATAAGGGCATATTCCACCTGTAGAGCCTCTGAATAAGGAAATCATATGCAAAAAAACAGGAGAGAGGAGAGGGAAAACCCCCCCACAGACAGTATTCTTCAAA
The DNA here is from genome assembly GCA_029206835.1 of Rana muscosa. Taxonomy (NCBI): domain Eukaryota; kingdom Metazoa; phylum Chordata; class Amphibia; order Anura; family Ranidae; genus Rana; species Rana muscosa. The sequence continues at coordinate 458,543,108 of CM055117.1, forward strand.
AAGGCTCAACTAAACTAAAGATACTAAATCTAAATAAACCGCAATTGTAAAAATACATGTCCCCTGGTGCAGAACCCGGGTTCCCAAACCCTTTTTAGGACAATAACATGCATAATAGTCGTTATAATTAGCACTTTAGATTTCGAACGTTCGCATCCATTGTATTTAATAGGGTTCTAACGTTCGTGCGAACTTTCGGTCCGTTTGCGGGTTCTGGTGCGAACCGAACCCGGGGGTGTTCGGCTCATCACTAGTCTTGTATGGATATTAAGGGGAACCCTGCACCCAAATTAAAAAAAGGAAAGGCGTTGGACCCCCCTGCCCTATATACTCTGTACAGCAGTATACAGGCGGTGCAAACAAGACAGAGACTGTAGGTTTGTTCTTAAGTAGAATCTGTTTGTAATTTTGAACTGGTACATTTTTAAAGTGTAGCTCCAGCCAAAAAATCTATTTTTAAGCTTTTTGGAAAACATAGGGAAGGGTTATCACCCCTGTAACATTTGTTTTGCTGTCTGTGCACCTGTCTAGAAGATGTCACCTTACTTTCTGTCCCAATGACAATTGGATTTTGAAAATTTGGGGGTTTTAGAGAAACAGGGATTGATTATAAAGTATCAGTGGAGAGGAGACACCTTTTTCCCATATTAACTCTTACAGGAGAGAATTTCCCTTCCTATGGGAATAGATTTCCTCTCACTTTCTGTTGTCTCCCTCCGTTTGTAAGTAGGAGTCGTTTGTAAGTCGGATGTTTGAAAGTAGGGGCCTGCCCTATGTACTCTGCAGAAATTTGGGCCTTAGGTGTTGGTGTTGCCACAACACTGTAAGCCCTCACAGTTACTCTTGGTGGGCGCTGGAACGCCCTGCTGTGAACTATTATATCAAGAATTGTAATTACATGCCCCTGTTGAACAGGGGCAGAAAAAATAGGCCTTAGGCACTGGTGCCACAACACTGCAACTCCTCACAGATACTATAGTTGGAGCGAAGGGAATGAGCCCTGCTGCAAAGTATTGCATCAAAAATTGTAATTACACGCCCCTGTTAAACAGGGGCTGAAAAATTGGGCCTTAGCCACTGGTGGATTATTCGGTTACATCAGCATTAGGTGCTTGGTAGCTGGTGATCCAAGACTGATTCATTTTTATGAAGGTCAGCCGATCGGCCGATTCGGTGGACAGGCGCACCCTGTGATCGGTTACAAAGCCTCCAGCAGCACTGAATGTGCGTTCTGAAAGAGTGCTGGATGCAGGACAGGCCAGTAGCTCAATTGCATACTGTGCAAGCTCTGGCCAGTGATCCATCCTCAAGACCCAGTAAGCCAGAGGATTTTCGGTGGGGAAGGTGTCCAAGTCTGATCTTGCCCCTAGGTATTCCTGCACCATGTAAAACAGACGCTGGCGATGGTTGCTGGAACCGATCATACCTTGGAGCTGCGGACTAAAAAATTGTCTGAACGCATCGGTCAGACGGCCACCTTCTCCACCGCTCCTTCTTTGACTGACCGAAGCCTCAGCAACGCGTTGTCCAGGACCAGGATTTTGTAACCTCCCAGTCTATGGAAAACGCATTGCACAGACCTTTCTGCAAGGCCTCCCGAATATGTTTCATCTTCTGCTCCCTCTGCGACGGCAAGATAAGGTCCGCAACCTTACCCTTGTAACGTGAATCAAGGAGGGTTGCTAGCCAGTAATAATCCCTCTCCTTGATCACACGAATACGAGGATCCTTCCGCAGGCTTTGCAGGATCAGGGAGGCCATGCAGTGTAGGTTTGCTGAGGCATTCGGTCCGGAGTCCTCTGGGTCACTCAAGATGACATGATCCGCAGCCATCTCCTCCCAGCCACGTACAAGTCCATGGGTTTCTTGGGACTGTAATTGATCCCTTGAAGACTGCTGCTGATGCTGAGTGCTAGGCTCCACCTCCATGCTGACACAATCCTCCTCCTCCTCATCCTCTTCCTGTGTGATAGGTGGGCCAGCAGGAACACTGTCTGGATAAAGGGGGCCTTGAGAGGTAAGGAAGTCCTCCTCTTCCTCCCTCTGTTCTGCCTCAAGTGCCCTGTCCATTATTCCACGCAGCGTGTGCTCCAACAGGTGGACAAGAGGGACAGTGTCACTGATGCATGCACTGTCACTGCTCACCATACTCTTGGCCTCCTCAAATGGTGCCAGGACAGTGCATGCATCCCTGATCATGACCCACTGGCGTGGCAAAAAAAAACAAGCTCCCCTGACCCTGTCCTCGTGCCATATTGGCACAGATACTCATTGAGTTCCACCTGGTGGGCATGTCACAGATTAGGCGGTTCTTGGGCAGGTTGAATTCCTTTTGGAGGTCAGCCAGCCGAGCACTGGCATTATATGACAGGCGGAAATGCACACAGAGTTTCCTGGCCTGCCTCAGGACATCCTGTAAGCCCGGGTACCTGCCCAAGAATCGCTGCACCACCAAGTTAAGGACATGAGCCAAACAGGGCACATGGGTCAGTTGTCCCTGTCAGAGGGCGGAGAGGAGGTTGGTGCCATTGTGGCAAACCACCATTCCTGGCTTAAGCTGGTGTGGCGTCAACCACCTCTGAGCCTGCCCCTGCAGAGCAGACAGAATCTCTGCCCCAGTGTGGCTCCTGTCCCCCAAGCACACCAGTTCAAGCACCGCATGGCATCTTTTTGCCTGCGTACTTGCGTAGCCCCTTGAACGCCTACGGAGCACCGCTGGTTCCAAGGACAAAGCACAGGAAGAGGCCATGGAGGAAGAAGAAGAGGAGGGGATGGAGGAGAGAGGTGTGTCAGAATCACCAGTAGTAGCATTTTGGAGGCGTGGTGGCGGAACAACCTCCAACACTACTGCACCTTGTCCTGCATCCTTCCCAGCTGCCAGCACAGTCACCCAATGCGCCGTGAAAGATAGGTAACATCCCTGTCCATGCCTGCTGGACCATGAGTCAGCGGTAATATGCACCTTACCGCTGACCGCCCTGTCCAGCGAGGCCAAGACATTGCCTTCCATATGCCAGTAGAGAGCCGGAATCGCCTTCTGTGAGAAAAAGTGGCGTTTGGGAACCTGCCACTGAGGAACCGCACATTCCACAAACTCATGGAAGGGGCAGAGTCTACCAACTGAAAAGGCAGCAGTTGAAGTGCTAGAAATTTAGCCAAGCTAGCATTCAACCACTGGGCATGTGGATGGCTGGGAGCGAACTTCTTTCGGCGGTGCAGCAGCTGGGGCAGGGAAATTTGCCTGGTACAATCTGACGTTGGTGTACCGATAGCAGATTGCCCACAAGTACTTGGCTGTGACACACCTAATTCTACACCTTCATTCCTCTCAGTGCAGGTTTCACAGAGGACGGAAGGTATAGTGGGGTTGGAGATCCCATCTGATGAGGAGCAAGGAGAGGTCCGCTTTGTTCTTTGGTGTGGGTCTTTTAGGTATGCTTGCCAACGAACTGCATGGCAGGTCGACATATGTCTGATCAAGCATGTGTTGCCCAAGCAGGTGATGTTTTGGCCACGCGAGATACGCCTGAGACATATGTTGCAAATAGCAGCGCTGCGATCTGATGCACTTGTCTCAAAAAATGCCTACACCAAAGAACTTTTGGAATAATGCACAGAGACAGCAGCGCCCTGCACATGCGGAGCTCTGCGGTGTGATGCTGTCGGTGTGCTGCCCTTAAGCTGGCCCCTGGAGGACATCCTGCCTCGTTGGAGATGTGCCTCCTCCTCCTCCTCCTCTCTCCTATCAGGCACCCACGCAGAGTCCGTGACCTCATCATCCCCTCCCTCCTCATCACTGTAGCAAACCTGGCAGTATGCTGCAGCTGCAGGAACATGACTGCCAGATTGCTGTCCTTCTTGGGCATCCCCTCTCTCTGGGCTGACGTTATTGCCTTCCTCTAGCTGGGTACCATCATTAGAGCCTTCAAAACGCTGCGCATCCTCCTGCAGCATGTACCCAACACTGTGGTCAAACAGTTCGGGGGACTCCTGAGGAGGACATGGTGGGGCTATGGAAGGAGTGACTGATGCCTTTGAGCCTCCAGATGCCCACTCGAGCTGGTTGAGAGCGATGAAATGCCCGTATGAGCACGGAGATTGGTCTCAGGTTCCCAGGAATTTTCTTCTGGGCCGAAGCCCTTTTCCACTTAATTAGATATTGGTTGAGTCCTCGTCGTTTCCTGTGACCCAGAATGGCTTCAACTTTGAATTCCTCTTCTCCATCTATCATTATGGCCTCAGGGGGCCCAGTTTCACGATCCGGAAATGGGTTTGACACGTCAGGTTTTATTAGTGAAATGTGGAATACAGGATGTATTTTGAAAAATTCAGGAAGATCGAGCTCGTATGCCACCATGTTGAGTTTCCTTTTAATTGGGAAGTGTCCCAAGTACCTAGGTCCCAACTTTTTAGAGGGACAAGCAAGTTTCAGATTTGCAGTGGACAGCCAGACAAGGTCACCAACCTTTAGATCCAATTCCCCTCTTCTCCTCCTGTTGAAGAATCTTTTGTTGATCTCCTGAGCCTTGGAAATAGCTTCCTTTAAGTTTTGGTTATAGGAAGAAAGGAATTTTAACCTATCCTGGACTGCTGGTAATGGAGAATCCGGGATTAGTGTTGGTAGAAAGGTAGGATGGAATCCATAGTTGGAGAAGAAAGGTGTTTGATTTGTGGCAGTGTGAATGGAGTTGTTGAATGCAAATTCTGCTAGGGGGAGCAATGATGCCCAATCCTCCTGGGTGAAAGATGAGAAGCACCGTAGGTACTGTTCCAGTGTCTGGTTCGTACTTTCTGTCTGCCCGTTAGTCTGAGGGTGGTAGACTGAGGAAAAATTAAGTTTAATGCCCAGGGTTCCACATAGCGTTTTCCAAAACTTAGATGTGAATTGTCAGAGATTGGTCAGAGATTATGTCGTCCGAAATCCTGTGCAGTCTGACAATTTCCTTCATGAATACCTTGGCCGTTTCGGGTGCAGATGGGGTTCCCTTCATGGGAATAAAATGCACCATTTTAGAAAATCGGTCGACCACCACAAAAATTGACGAAAACCCTTCGGAAGGGGGGAGTTCAACAATGAAATCCATCGCAATTCTTTCCCAAGGTCTTTTAGGGATGGGCAGAGGTCTTAATAATCCCGAGGTCTTGTTCTTTGGGCTTTTATTCCTGAGACAGGTTGGGCAGGCCCTGCAATCTTTTGCTAGCCCTGGCCACCAGAAATGTCGTTGAACTAGGTCCGTTGTTTTGTGGCCCCCAAAATGGCCAGCCAAGGTGTAATCATGACAAGTCTGTAAGACATTTGTATGGAGATCCTGGGGCACAAATATTTTTCTTCCCTGCCAGTAAAGCCCTTCTCTTACCTGGAGACCGATATGCTGGGGCAGAGGAATATCCAAAGATGCCTGGCGGATCTGGGAAACAAAGTCAGTTAGTAGGAAATTTCCAGCTTGCAGGATAGTATCTGGCGGGGATGAGGTTTCAGTGTCCGGGAACATACGGGAAAGTGCATCTGGCTTAATGTTCTTGGATCCTGGCCAGAACGTAATGTGGAAATTAAAACGAGAAAAAAAAAAGAGCCCATCTCTGTGTTTGGCGGTTCTGAGGTATTCCAGATTTTTGTGATCTGTGAAGATCAATACAGGATGTGCTGCTCCCTCCAAGAGGTACCGCCATTCCTCCAGGGCTGTATTTATTGCCAGCAATTCTCGGTCCCCCACGTCATAATTTCTTTCCGAAAGTCCTAGTTTCCGGGAGAAGAAGGCCACAGGGTTCATTAATGATTTGGCTCCCTGACGTTGGGACAGGATGGCCCCTACCACAGTCTCAGAGGCGTCCACCTCCAGGATATATGGCAAGGTAGGATCAGGATGCCTTAATACTGGAGCAGATGTGAATAACTCTTTGAGCTTGTCAAAGGCGATTTGTGCTGCTTCAGTTCATTGGAATTGGATCTGTTTTTTGGTGAGATGTGTGATGGGCGCTATAATGCCAGAAAAGTTCTTTATGAATTTCCTATAAAAATTGGAAAATCCAACAAAGCGTTGCACCCCTTTTTTGTCGGTGGGAGGTGGCCAGGACATGATAGCTGCAACCTTCTGAGGGTCCATGGCCACACCCCCAGTTGATATGACTAGGCCGAGAAAGTGGATGGTTTGACGCTCAAACTCACACTTTTCGGCCTTAGCGTAAAGTCCATTTTGTCTTGTCCTGAGGAGGACCTGTTTTACATGAGTCCGGTGTAATTCTAGAGATGCTGAGAATATCAGGATATCATCCAAATATACAATCACGAACAGATCCAAAAAGTCTCTGAAAATGTCATTAACAAAGTGCTGAAAAGTCGCTGGTGCGTTACATAATCCAAATGGCATCACGAGGTATTCGAAGTGACCAAAACGTGTTCGGAAGGCCGTCTTCCACTCATCCCCCTCACGGATTCTAATTAAAATGTATGCCCCTTGTAAATCAAGCTTTGTGAATATTTTGGCAGAACAAAGTCTCTGGAACAGCTCTGGGATCAAGGGAAGGGGATACCATTTTTTAATGGTAAATTTATTTAATTCCCTGTCAATACAGGGACGAAGGGAGTGCTCCTTCTTCTAAACAAAAAATATTCCTGCACCAGCTGGGGAGGATGAGTGTCGGATGAATCCCTTGTTGAGGTTCTGGTTGATGTAGTCCTTGAGGACATGAAGTTCGGGCTCCGAAAGAGGGAAAATTCTTCCAAAAGGAATTTCTGCTCCTGGCAGCAACTCAATTGGGCAATCGTATACCCGATGTGGAGGAAGAGTGTTTGCCCTTTGTTTATCAAACACATCTAAGAAGTCGTGGTAAGTGGGTGGAACGACCTTCTGGGTTTCGGGGACAGCTTCCAAACAGCCAACTACCGGGGTGGTAGGGTGGAAAGACTTGAGACTGTTCTGGATGCAGTAGACGGACTGGAAGTGTCATGGATATGCATTAATGTCTGTCTGCCATCTTACCTTCCTCCTCATGTGTTCATCTAGAGACCAGACCTCCTTCACCTGGCTTCCTTTATAATCTCCTCCCAGCCTGACTCCACCCCAGGCCCTATCACTGAACACTATATTAACCTGTGCACTGCAAGCCTGCTTTGCTGATCAACGTGTTTGTTAGGCATTGTGTGTTTGGGTTCCTGCCTGCCGTGTGCTACGTCTGTCTCTCTGTTACGTTATTGGCTTGTCCCCGACCATCCCTGTCTGCTCGTGACCCTTGACCTTCGGCTCGTTCTTCGTTATCCTTGTCTGCTTGTGGCCCCTGACCTTCGGCTTGTTATTCGGTTCTCTCTATCGTGTGCTGCTGCTTCCCCTTATCCTACGGGGCGTGAGCTAGGAAACTCCAGGGGCCGCGACCTGGTCCCAGCCTGCAGCGTAACATCCTCACCACTAGAGGCCCTGGAGAAGACCAGCTGGGTCTTAGACTCCGCGCCCTGGGGAATCTTGGCTCTCGCTTCCGTTGGGATCCCGGTTGTGCTCCTCTGGTCCCGCTTTCCACAACCACCCAGTTTCCTATCCACAGAAGCCAGCCATAGGGTTCACTACCTCGCGGTGCACTCCTGTCCCCCTACGGTGTGCATCTGTCACCTGGCCACAGGTGACCCTGACAGTTTGATCAGCCATGAACCCGGCTGACATCCCGCTTCCCGCGGATGATCCATTGCAGGGCATAGTTCGCAGACTTGAGACCCAGGAATCAAATCAGACCCAGGTGATGCGATTCCTCCAGGATCTGGCTTCTCGATTCGAGCAGCTTCAGGTCTCCTTGGGAACCCCGAATCCGCAACCCCAAGTACAACCAGCGGCTGTACCTATCGCACCAGTCGCAGCCTCACACTCACTAAGATTGCCAGCTCCGTTCCGTTTCTCTGGGGACTCCAAGGCCTGCAGGGGGTTTCTCAGCCAATGCACTATTCATTTTGAGCTTCAGCCTCAAAGCTTCCTATCTGACCGGGCTAAGGTAGCCTATATCATTTCCCTCCTCTCCGGTGAAGCTTTGGCCTGGGCTGCCCCCCTGTGGGAGAGGAACGATCCGGTGGTTTCCAGTCTGTCCGAATTCTTGAAGCTCTTTCGTAATATCTTCGAAGAGCCGGCTCGGGCTTCTTCAGCGGCTAGTGCTGTCTTACGTCTTCGCCAAGAATCTAGTTCAGTGGGGCAATATGCTCTTCAGTTCCGTATCCACACAGCTGAATTGAGCTGGAATAATGAGGCCCTGGTCGCTACCTTTTTACATGGCCTCTCTGACCGAGTGAAAGACGAATTAGCGGGAAGAGCCATTCCCGTCGGTCTGGACGATGTAATTTCATTATGCAACCAGATCGACATTCGTTTTCAAGAGAGGTCCTTAGAAAAAAGACGCCAGCACTCTCTGGGTCCTAGCCAGTCTGAGCTCCCCTCCCTTCATTCCGTGGAGCATCCTCTACCTGCTGAAGAACCTATGCAGCTGGGCCGGACCAGACTAACCCCCGAAGAACGTGCTAGGCGCAGAACTCTGGGCTTGTGCCTCTATTGTGGGGGCAAGGGTCATTTTCGTGACTCCTGCTCGCTTCGTCCGGGAAACGCTCGGGTCTAATACATTTGGAAGGTGGAGTATTGGACCCAGAAACATCACCTTCTCGCCTGCTCTTGCCGGTGTCCCTTCATGTAGGCACTTCTCCTCAGTCAACCCTTGCATACCTGGATTCCGGGGCTGCCGGCAATTTCATGGATTGGAGAACTGCTTCTTCTATGAAGCTTACCCTTTCACCTCTCACTACCCCATTGGTAGTCTCGGCAATTGATGGCACTGTTCTCCCAGGGGGCCCTATTCGCTTCCAGACGCTACCCATTAGGATGTCGGTAGGGATTCTCCACCAGGAGTGGATATCCTTTCTTATTCTACCCAAGGCCTCTACCCCAGTTGTATTGGGCCTCCCTTGGCTACAGCTCCACTCTCCACATGTGGACTGGGTCTCTGGGCAGATCCTGGCCTGGGGTTCCTCATGTTTCTCGTCGTGTCTTCTCAAGGTGACCCCCAAGGAGAGTCTTCCGGTTGCTGCCACTTCTGTTTCTTCGGATCTTCCCGCCGCATACAGCGATTACCGGGATGTGTTCTGTAAAAAATCAGCTGAGGTGCTTCCTCCCCACAGGTCTTTTGACTGTGCTATTGATCTTGTCCCCGGAGCAACTCTACCCAGGGGTCGTACCTACCCTCTGTCCATCCCAGAGACCCAGGCCATGTCGGAGTATGTAGCAGAGAATCTGGAGAGAGGGTTCATCCGGAAATCCTCATCGCCTGCAGGGGCAGGGTTCTTTTTTGTTGCCAAAAAGGATGGTACCTTAAGACCCTGCATCGATTATCGGGGTTTAAATGCGGTTACTATTAAAAATCGATACCCCTTACCCTTAATATCTGAGCTATTCGATAGGTTGAAGGGTGCCTCCATTTTCACCAAGTTGGATCTCAGAGGCGCGTACAATCTCATTCGAATACGGGAGGGTGACGAATGGAAGACTGCATTTAACACTAGAGACGGGCATTACGAATATCTGGTGATGCCTTTTGGTCTGTGTAATGCTCCAGCCGTGTTTCAAAACTTTGTCAATGAAATCTTCAGAGATCTGCTGTACCAGTTTGTTGTCATCTATCTGGATGACATTCTGATCTTTTCTGAAAATCTGCTCGTCCACAGAAACCATGTCCGCACTGTACTTCAACGTCTTAGAGAGAACAATCTCTATGCCAAGCTGGAGAAATGTTCCTTTGAATGTTCTGAGGTCCTGTTTTTGGGGTGCTTTGTCTCATGTTCGGGGCTTCGTATGGACCCTGGGAAGGTCTTGGCTATCACCAACTGGCCTCTTCCTGCTAGCCTCAAGGCCACACAGCGCTTTCTTGGCTTCACTAATTATTATAGGCAGTTCATAAGGAATTACTCTTCCATTGCCGCGCCTATTATCGCTTTGACCAAGAAGGGTGTGAATGCCAGAGACTGGCCTCCCGAAGCTGTCTCTGCATTTCACAACCTGAAACAGGCCTTTGTTTCTGGCCCCCTCTTGAGGAGACCAAATCCTGGGAATGCATTTTTTATTGAAGTGGACGCTTCCTCAATGGGGGTGGGAGCTGTGCTTCTTCAAATCTTTGAGAAGAGACGCCAACCATGTGCGTTCTTCTCCAAAAAAATTTCTCAGGCAGAGAGGAATTATGCCATCGGTGATCGGGAACTTCTCGCAATTAAATTGGCGTTAGAGGAGTGGCGTCATCTCTTGGAGGGTTCCCCTCACTCCATAACGATCTTTACCGATCACAAGAATTTACAGTATCTACAGAATGCTAAACGTCTGAATCCTAGACAGGCCAGGTGGAGTCTCTTCTTTGCCCGTTTTAATTTCACGATTACCTACAAACCTGGTTCCTGCAACGGTCGGGCTGATGCGCTCTCTAGGTCATTTGACACTTTGGACGAGGAGTCCGCCCCTGAACCTGAGCCGATCATTCCCACCTCATGCATTGTTGCCCACTCTACCACCCTGAAGTCTAAAATTCCGCCTGGTAAGACCTTTGTCCCCACTGAGCTAAGAGCTAAGATCCTTCGTTGGGGACATGATTCCAAGGTGGCAGGGCATTCTGGATTCCTCCGATCCTTCCTACTCATCAGTCGTCACTACTGGTGGCCTAATCTCCGCTCAGACGTCAAAGACTACGTTAAAGCTTGTCATGTCTGTGCTCAGTCCAAATCCTCCACACAAGCTCCTGCTGGTCTCCTCATGCCCTTGCCTATTCCTAAGGAACCCTGGGCCCATATTGCCATGGATTTTATCACCGATCTCCCACTGTCTGAGAATAATACAGTCATTTGGGTGGTAATCGATCGATTCTCCAAGATGGCTCATTTTGTTCCTCTTCCTGGTCTTCCTTCTGCCCCTGCCTTGGTTCCCATTTTCATTCGAGAAATTCTCCGCCTACATGGGGCCCCTTCTCATATTGTTTCCGACAGGGGAGTCCAATTCACGTCTCGTTTTTGGAGAGCCTTTTGCAAATCCCTCAATATTGTCTTGGATTTTTCTTCTTCTTACCATCCCCAATCCAATGGACAGACTGAGAGGGTTAATCAGGAGTTAGAGGTCTTTCTTCGCACCTTTGTGTCTTCTCACCATGACGATTGGTCCTCTCTACTCCCGTGGGCAGAATTCTCCCATAACAATCATGTGAATACCAGTTCGCAGAAGACACCCTTTTTCACAGTTTATGGAAAACACCCTCAACTTCCTCTTCCTATGATCTGTTCTCCAGACATTCCAGCTTTGGCTTCGGTTCAGGAGTCTCTCAATTCCGTTTGGGGTCACGTTCATGATTCCCTCCGGGCAGCTGCTGAAAAATTCAAAGGCTTTGCCGACCGCCGCAGGCGTAAACCGCCTTCTCTTCAGCCAGGGGACAAAGTCTGGCTCTCTACCAGGAACATCAAGCTCCGAGTTCCTTCTCTGAAGTTTGCTCCACGATTCATCGGTCCATACACGGTAACTGCTAAACTGAATCCGGTTTGTTTCAAACTCCAGATTCCTAAGAGCCTTAAAATCACTAACTCCTTTCATGTTGCTCTTCTAAAGCCTTTAGTCCTCAATAAATTCTCTCGTCCTCTTCCTACCGTGGCGCCTGTCTCGGAGGATAATCAGGAGTACGAGATCAGTCAAATTCTGGACTCCCGACTCTGTAAAGGCGTTCTTCAGTACCTCGTTCATTGGAAAGGGTTTGGTCCTGAGGAGAGGTCTTGGATCACTGCATCTGAGGTCTTTGCACCTCGTCTGTTAAAGGAGTTTCATCTGAAGTTTCCCTCTAAACCTGGGCCCAGGCGGGGAAGGGGGAGGCCTCGTAAGAGGGAGGGTACTGTCATGGATATGCATTAATGTCTGTCTGCCATCTTACCTTCCTCCTCATGTGTTCATCTAGAGACCAGACCTCCTTCACCTGGCTTCCTTTATAATCTCCTCCCAGCCTGACTCCACCCCAGGCCCTATCACTGAACACTATATTAACCTGTGCACTGCAAGCCAGCTTTGCTGATCAACGTGTTTGTTAGGCATTGTGTGTTTGGGTTCCTGCCTGCCGTGTGCTACGTCTGTCTCTCTGTTACGTTATTGGCTTGTCCCCGACCATCCCTGTCTGCTCGTGACCCTTGACCTTCGGCTCGTTCTTCGTTATCCTTGTCTGCTTGTGGCCCCTGACCTTCGGCTTGTTATTCGGTTCTCTCTATCGTGTGCTGCTGCTTCCCCTTATCCTACGGGGCGTGAGCTAGGAAACTCCAGGGGCCGCGACCTGGTCCCAGCCTGCAGCGTAACATCCTCACCACTAGAGGCCCTGGAGAAGACCAGCTGGGTCTTAGACTCCGCGCCCTGGGGAATCTTGGCTCTCGCTTCCGTTGGGATCCCGGTTGTGCTCCTCTGGTCCCGCTTTCCACAACCACCCAGTTTCCTATCCACAGAAGCCAGCCATAGGGTTCACTACCTCGCGGTGCACTCCTGTCCCCCTACGGTGTGCATCTGTCACCTGGCCACAGGTGACCCTGACAGGAAGGTCACTTGGCCGGTGGTCCAATCAATGTGAGGGTTATGAGCCCATAACCACGGCACTCCCAGGATGACTGGGAATGACGAGGAGGGAATAACATCCAGGCGCAGCAGTTCTAGGTGGTCCGGTTGAATATTTGAGGGAAGAGGTTGGGTTTCATGGGTAATGGGCCCAGACTTGATGTTTGATCCATCAGCCAGTTGCACGGAGAGTCGCTGAGATTTGGGTTGCAGAGGAATGTTGTGTTGCTGGGCAAAGACACGGTCTATGAAGCAGCTGCAGGCGCCCGAATCAATTATGGCTTGGACCCGGACCACCCCTTCCGAAAGCTAAAAAGAGACAGGAACAGAAATATAAGTGGTTTTGGTTAAGGTCAGAAAACCAGGATCATGAGAAGGGGAATCAGACTTATGGGTCTTGTTAGGGCACATGTTTGCATAAAGTCCAGTTCCGCCACAATATAAACAGAGATTGTTCTGGCGGCGTCGCTGTTTTTCTTCTGGGGTCAGGGGTGCACGGAATAGGCCTATTTGCATTGGCTCGGGGGCATCAGAGGCAGTAGCAGGTGATGAGGAGGCTGGAACCGTTGGGTGGCTGGGAACTCTGGGTAGCATCCAGACAGGACGAAATTGGCTGGTTCTCTCCGACCTATGCTCCCTTAAGCGTTGGTCTATCTGAATAGACAGTTGGATCAGGGCTTCCAAGGAACTGGGAACTCCCACTCGGGCCAATTCGTCCGTCAGTGCCTGTGAGAGGCCTAGGCGAAGTTGATATTGGAGGGCAGCGTCATTCCATTGGGTATCAGAACTCCATCGCTTGAAATTTGTGATATAGTCCTCTACTGGTCTACATCCCTGCTGGAGGGCACGGAGGCTGGCCTTAGACATGGCAGTACGCTGAGGGTCATCGTACAACTTGGCCATTTCATCCAGGAAGTCATCTAGGGTGTTCAGGCAAGTATTGGCTTGTTCCATTAGGCGATGAGCCCAGGTTTGGGGTTCTCCTTGGAGGAGTGATACGATGAAGCCCACCTTCGTGCTTTCTAGGGAGAAGGTACGAGGTTGAAGCAGGAAGTAAAGCCGACAGGCGTTTTTAAACGCACAGAATTTGCTGCGATCTCCTGAGAATCTTTCCGGAGTAGGAACACGTGGCTCTGGGGGTGACACCATTACTGTGGTAGTTGGAGCTGATGCTGTGGCTGCTGAAGGTGCTGATGCCGTGGCAGGTGATGGTGAGGTACCCGGGGCTATAGACACCACTCTTTGCTGCAGTTGGCGGTAGCCTTCTTGAAGGCCCTGAACCGCTTGGGTGAAATCAGAGATCTACTGGCACAGTGTGTCCAGAGGCAAAGCCCCCGACCCGGACTCCATTTTGGCTGGATTGTACTGTCACGTACCTTACAGCGGAGCCGAGGAAGTGGGGGCGGCCTTGCATGATCCTGGTCCCCGTACCACCTGGAGGTGAGAACAGGGAATGCAGGGGCACGAGGAGGTGCAGGTGCCTGTCGATTCAGATAGGGTTACTGGGAGGCACTGGAACCCTCTTCAAGCACAGGTGCTGCAGAAACCAGGCGTCAGATCTGTTCAGGGAAGATCCAGAAGAGTAAACAGATGAGGGCAGAGGTTCAGCAGCGGGCTAGCGGAGAGGTACCAAATCGAGAGGCAAGGTCGTGGTCAAAGTCCAGGCCGTGGTTAGTAAAACAGGCAGAGGCAGGAGAGCAGGTAAGGGAGATCCGAGAAGGGTAGTCAAAACAAGCCAGGTATCTTCAGGAGCAGATCAATCCAATAATAAGGTTTTCAGACAGGGATACAGGTACTAGCTGAAAAGACAATCCAGCACTGATACTCAGGTGATCCAGGTTTAAATAGGGCGCCGTGCGCCGGGATTGGAAGAGACGCGCGCATATGCATGGACGCGCGCATTGCGCGTGCCCGGTCTGAGTCCTATACGGCCCATTCTAAGTGTCCGCGCATGCGCATTAGCACCTGCAGAATGGGAATTCCTTGCTGACACCCGGAAATGAGTGTTAGCAGCACTGGGTCTCTGACAAGAACATAGTACACTAACTGAAAATACTTGCATTTCCCTGCCTGTGGTATTAGTATGAGAACACCAGCAATTGTATTCAGGTAGCTTTAGGTGCACACTGTGCAGAGGAAACAGTACACTAACTGAAAATACTGCAGCTCCCTGCCTGTGGTATTAGTATGAAAACACCAGCAATTGTATTCAAGTAGCTTTAGGTGCACACTGTGCAAAGGACACAGTACACTAAATGAAAATACTGCAGCTCCCTGCCTGTGGTATTAGTATGAGAACACCAGCAATTGTATTCAGGTAGCTTTAGGTGCACACTGTGCAAAGGACACAGTACACTAACTGAAAATACTTGCAGCTCCCTGCCTGTGGTATTAGTATGAGAACACAAGCAATTGTATTCAGGTAGCTTTAGGTGCACACTGTGCAGAGGACACAGTACACTAACTGAAAATACTGCAGCTCCCTGCCTGTGGTATTAGTATGAGAACACCAGCAATTGTATTCAGGTAGCTTTAGGTGCACACTGTGCAAAGGACACAGTACACTAACTGAAAATACTGCAGCTCCCTGCCTGTGGTAATAGTATGAGAACACCAGCAATTGTATTCAGGTAGCTTTAGGTGCACACTGTGCAGAGGACACAGTACACTAACTGAAAATACTGCAGCTCCCTGCCTGTGGTAATAGTATGAGAACACCAGCAATTGTATTCAGGTAGCTTTAGGTGCACACTGTGCAGAGGTCACAGTACACTAACTGAAAATACTGCAGCTCCCTGCCTGTGGTATTAGTATGAGAACATCAGCAATTGTATACAGGTAGCTTTAGGTGCACACTGTGCAAAGGACACAGTACACTAACTGAAAATACTTACAGCTCCCTGCCTGTGGTATTAGTATGAGAACATCAGCAATTGTATTCAGGTAGCTTTAGGTGCACACTGTGCACAGGACACACTACACTAACTGAAAATGCATCTCCCTGCCTGTGATATTAGTATGAGAACACCAGCATTTGTCTTCAGGTAGCTTTAGGTGAACACTGTGCAGAGGACACAGTACACTAACTGAAAGTACTGAAGCTCCTTGCCTGTGGTATTAGTATGAGAAAATCAGCAATTGTATTCAGGTAGCTCTAGGTGCACATTGTGCAGAGGACACAGTACACTAACTGAAAATACTGCAGCTCCCTGCCTGTGGTATTAGTATGAGAACACCAGCAATTGTATTCAGGTAGCTTTAGGTGCACACTGTGCAAAGGACACAGTACACTAACTGAAAATAAAGCAGCTCCCTGCCTGTGGTATTAGTATGCGAACACCAGCAATTGTATTCATTTAGCTTTAGTTGCACACTGTGCAAAGGACACAGTACACTAACTGAAAATACTTGCATCTCCCTGCCTGTGGTATTAGTATGAGAACACCAGCAATTGTATTCAGGTAGCTTTAGGTGCACACTGTGAAAAGGACACAGTACACTAACTGAAAATATTTGCAGCTCCCTGCCTGTGGTATTAGTATGAGAACACCAGTAATTGTATTCAGGTAGCTTTAGGTGCACACTGTGTAAAGGACACAGTACACTAACTGAAAATACTTGCAGCTCCCTGCCTGTGGCATTAGTATGAGAACACCAGCAATTGTATTCAGGTAGCTTTAGGTGCACACTGTGCAAAGGACACAGTACATTAACTGAAAATACTTGCAGCTCCCTGCCTGTGGTATTAGTATGAGAACACCAGCAATTGTATTCAGGTAGCTTTAGGTGCACACTGTGCAGAGGACACAGTATACTAACTGAAAATACTGCAGCTCCCTGCCTGTGGTATTAGTATGAGAACACTATCAATTGTATTCAGGTAGATTTAGGTGCACACTATGCAAAGGACACAGTACACTAACTGAAAATACTGCAGCTACCACAATCACCTGCCTGCCTGTCAGTATATTAGGAAGAGAATAACAGGAACGGATCTTGCTAAACTGAATACAGTATATATATATATATATATATATATATATATACAACACCTGGGATGCATATATATCCTCTACACACTGTAACTGCAGCTAACTGACTCGCCTGCCTGCTCTATCTAACTCAAATGAAATTACACTATCTCTCTCTGTCTTTCTTTCCCCCCGCCGCAACAAACTACACAAGGCCGCCACGCAGGCGGCCTTATATAACGTGGGGCGTGTACTAAACCCCCTGAGACATAATTGGCCAAAGCCACCCTGGCTTTGGCCAATTATGGCTCTCCGTTCTTACCGCGCTGTGATTGGCCAAAGCATGCGGGTCATAGTGCATGCTTGGCCAATCATCAACCAACAATCCACTGCGATGCCACAGTGAATTATGGGCCGTGGGGCGCCACTCGAATTTGGCGCGAACGGCCCATAATGTTTGAAATTCGACAAACGGTCGAACAGCCGATGTTCGAGTCGAACATGAGTTTGACTCGAACTCGAAGCTCATCCCTACTGCTTGCATCAGGACTAATGGCTTTTGAGAAGAGTACTGAGGCAGGGAGCTGTGAAGCTATGTATAGTCCCCCCCACCAGCCATGATCTGTCCACATTGTATAAAGAAGCACGGAGACCCAGTGATACCATAACTACTATATAAGTTATGCAATTGTAGGAATCTGGTTCTACTTTATAAATTTGTAAACGCCTGTAAATATAATATGATTGTACTTTCTGACCCTGACTGTTGGCTTTAAAACCCCAGAAGAAGAAAGTGGAGAGAGAGAGGAAGCCTCAGCCACATGCCTTGCCCAGGCTGCTGTTAATCCTGTACCAGAAAAGACCATTTTACACACATACAATACAATAGCAAAAACATACTGAATTCCACTGCCACGCCACAGTGTGCTGATCAGAAGTTCCGTTCCAGGCAGGATAAACAACAGTTGGAGGATACCTTTGTGACCACCAATCTAGTCTTCAGGTCTCCGGCATAAAGACAGATGCTACATAAGCCTCAGGAGCCCCTGAAGCTGGACTTTGCGTCAACATTTATTTGGAGGTTAACCGGTTGTCATCCGGTCGCCGTCAAATGACAGCGGCAGGAAGACCCTGTTATTCTGGGCGGACGTCATATGACGTCGCCTTTAAAAGCCACTAAGGGGCCCACGCCACCGCGTCACTGGGGACCCGATGTGCGTGCCCAGTAACCGACCAGGACCATGGATCTGTGTGTGTGTAAACACACAGATCCACGTCCTGTCAGGGAGAGGAGACCGATGGTGTGTCCCTTGTAGATAGGGACAATCATCGGTCACCTCCCCCAGTCTGTCCCCTCCCCCCACAGTAAGAATCACTAATAAGGAACACATTTAACCCCTTCCTTGCCCCCTAGTGTTAACCCTTTCCCTGCCAGTCATGTTTATACAGTAATCAATGAATTTTTATAGCACAGATCGCTGTATAAATGTGAATGGTCCCAAAAATGTGTCAAAAGTGTCCGATGTGTCCGCCGCAATATCGCAGTCACAATAAAAATCCCGCCATTACTAGTAAAAAAAATTAAAAAATAAAAATGCTATAAATCTATCCCCTATTTTGTAGATGCTATAACTTTTGCGCAAACCAATCAATATACGCTTATTGTGATTTTTTTTATACCAAAAATATTTAGAAGAATACATATCGGTCTAAACTGAGGAAAAAAATAAATTAAAAAAAATTGATATTTATTATAGCAAAAAGTTTAAAATATTGTGTTTTTTTTTCAAACTTGTCGCTCTTCTTTTGTTTATAGCGCAAAAAATAAAAACCGCAGAGGTGATCAAATACCACCAAAATAAAGCTCTATTTGTGGGAAAAAAAAGGACGTCAATTTCATTTGGGTACAGCGTCGCACGGCCGCGCAATTGTCATTCAAATTGTGACAGCGCTGAAAGCTGAAAAATGGCTTGGGCAGGAAGGGGGTGAAAGTGCCCTGTAGGCAAGTGGTAATAACTATATATACTCGGGTATATGTGCACAATTCCACCAGGACTCCTATCTGGCCCTTTCTTGATAATATCTCTTTATACATTGGATGTATATACTGTTATTAATCTCTTCTTATGCATCTATATGTTTACGATTGTTGTTATATTCTGGATGCAGTAGTTCTGCTCCCAATTACTTCGTTCAGATTACTGATTAATTTTCCAGGAAGGGATTCCCCTCTGTTCACAGAGGCCCTATCCTGGGTGGAGGCACTACCCACTACCATAATAAAGTATCTTTATTATGATACTTTCTCTTACTATTAGCGAAAGTTTTGTCTCTCTTATTTACCCACAGATTTAACACAATATCCTGTTTGGGGAGGCCCATTTCTCATAACCCCACAGAAGAGGGCTAAACAATGAAAATGGATTAGCATGTTGATAACGGGGGACCATGAAAGAAAAATTATAAGCAGATCAGGTTCAGTTTTAACGTAGTCTCTTTAAGTAAAACAAATTTAAGCCATTATATATTAATGATTATTTTTGGTACATATATTTTTCTTTAACTAACAGCACTATTTATTGCAGAAAAGTAAAGAGGAATGAGTACCTTCTGCACTGTCACATAGCCTATTAATAAAATATAAGTTTAATAGAAACTATACAGCAAGCTGACAGCCTAGAGTGATAAAGGGATTTATAACACTACAGATCTAGAACATTGCTCACGCTACATTCTGAGCCATTGATGTCTGGTTTACTGAATAGTCACAGTGCACAGGTGGTTGTCTGTGCATCCTTTGAATTGCACCCTTAGGTGCTCTCTACCTCTGTGATTTCCCCTCAGAGTTGAAGACTGCGAAGAAGGATAAATACCTTTCTAGAAACAGATGATATTGACAGGGTCAAAACATGAATAGGTTGTTGTGCTCCAAAGAGATCCTATAGTTCTTTGAAGAAATTCTCAAAGGTTTATACTGTATGTGGAATGATTAATAATGGTTGGAAAGTCAACTGCAGTTTCTGCAGGATGCTAGAATTCAGAAAAAAAAATGTAGTCTTGCTGTATGCCACAAGAACTAAACTGACCAAACAGAAGAAGTGTTCTCTTTTTATTTATTGAAATGGTTTATAGATAAATAATGGTATGAATTCCAAATGACATAATGATTGGATTAGTATTTATCCTTCTTTACAATTATCCATGTTCAGAAAATGGTTCTACAGAGAGGGTAAGACGTGTCAAGTCAGATGATATCATTCTCATCCATCTCTGTTTTTAACCTGTCCTTGGAGTACACTTCTTTTTAATGACACTTCCATAATACTAAGCCACAAATAAATAAGAGGGGTCACTGGCAGTGGCGTAGCTAGCACATCTGGCACCCGGGGCTGGACATTTTTTTGCTCCCCCCCCTTATAAAAATGGTGTGTGGCAATATAGCGACACCATGCCAAAACTGTGGGTGTGGTCAGATTCCATCAACAGTGGGAGGGGCTTAAAGGGCCATATGCTTTAATGAATGTGCCACAAGCGAGTATGTAGCAGACAGTACAAACCTCAGTATACTCATTTTAATAAAATAAAACTGTTCTATTGCATATCCTTTACTACACACAGCTACCCTTTAAGTGATATTGAAGTCTTGTTTTTCGCTTTTTTTTCTAAACAATAAACATATTATACTTACCTGCTCTGTGTAATGGTTTGGCAAAGAGCAGCTTGGATCCTCCTCTTTTTGGGTCCCTCGCCGGCACCCCTGGCCCTACCCTCTTTCTGGATGCCCCCACAGCAAGAAGCTTGCTATGGGGGCACCAAAGAAGGCGCGATCCCGAGACACAGCTCTTTGTGTCCATTCACACAAGGAGCCATGGCTCGACTCCGCTCCTGCCATCTTTGATTGGCCCACTGACTGTGATTGACAGCAGTGTGAGCCAGGTTCTCCTGCTGCTGCCAAAAGCCAATCAGGAGTGTGAGTCCCTGGACAGCCAAGGCTCTCATGGACATCATTGGATCGAGAGGGTTTTTTTACCTTCATTCATAGAATGTTTATGTGTAATATTTTTTATATATATATATTGGATATGGATTGATATTTAAAATGTTAAATGTGATGGTTGAGACCCTTGCTTAGTTAAAAATATTCTTTTGATAGAGCAAAACAATCTGCACTGATGTGATCAACAGAAGTACAACCATACAGGTTTTTGGCTGTACTTTTCCTTTAATAAATCTATCACACAACCTGCACTCCTCTCTGCTCCTGTTTGGCATTACTTGCAACAATTGATAAATGTCCCCATTTATGTTGTGAACTTACCCTCCAGGGCCCAGGAAAGGCTCTTCCTCAGCCCAGGTTTTAAATTCAGGCTTTTTTTCTCCCTGAAGCTGGAAGTGGAAGGTCCTTCAGGCACCCTCTTTCCTAGTCCAGAGGGCATCCACAATCCCCCTCTCATAGGCCAGGGCCTCCAGACACCTGCTGCCCTAGTCCAGGTCCTCCAGACACCCCCTCTCCTAATCTGGGACCTCTAGGGACCACTTCACCTAGTCCAGTATCTCCCTTGTACCTCCCCCTCATCCTTTGCCACACTAACCACCATTTCCTTGTCAATGGCCTCCTCTGTACTCCTCTCCCAGTCCAAGGCCTCCTTTACAGCTCACCCCAACTTAAGATCCTCCTCTGCACCCTGCTCTCCGAATCCAGGTCCTTTATCAACCCCACTTTTCAAGTCCAAGGCACCTCTAGGACCTACTCTGCATCCTCCAAGTCCAGGGTCTCCTCTGTGCCCACCCAGGCTAGGGCCTCCTCTGCACCCCCCCCACTCCAGCACCTCCCTCTGCACCGCCCTAGTCCAGGGCCTCCTCTGCACCCCCAGTCCAGGGCCTCCTCTGCACCCCCCAGCCCAGGACCTCCTCTGCATCCTTCAAGTCCAGGGTCTCCTCTGTGCCCCCTCCCCAGGTTAGGGCCTCCTCTGCACCCCCCAGCCAGGCACCTTCTCTGCATCCCCCGAAGTCAGGGCTTTCTTTGAAGCCTCCCCTTCTCTGGGATGCCTCACGCAGAAAGGACATAGGCTGTTCGGGCACTGGGCAGGACTAGGATGGAGACCTGCCTGTCCATTACACTTGATTGGGCAGCAGTGACACCCTAAGAGCAGCGGTTCCCAGTGCAGGTGGGGGCGGCACCCCTGGCAGCACCTCTCTAGATGCGTCACCCGGGGCAGGTGCCCCCTGCCCCCCTCCTAGTTTCGGTCCTAGTCACTGGTACAGGAAGGCACATAGGGCAATAAAACATGACAAAGGTTACAACGTTCTCCACTGTACTGACACTAAACTATAACCTTATTTTCCAAAAATAATCCATACACATCCACTACTTAAAGTACTTATAAAGGTACAAGGTGTTTTACCTTCATGCATTCTTTGCACTCACTGCACTCACAAGACTGAACAGGAGCACCCTGAGAATAGGTTAGTACAGTGGAATCACGGATTGCGAGTAAAGTGGTTAACAAGTGTTTTGCAATACGAGCAATTATTTTTTTTTAAATCCTGACTCAGTAAGAGGGCCTCTGTGTTCCAGTACTTAAAACAAGCCAGGCCACATGTCGTTCTCCTGCAAGATATGTGGCCTTGGATATTAAATGTTTATCTACCGCCACTGTTTAATGTGCAATGTTTATATGATTTGTTGGTTAGGCTGGCCCCTCATGCCCATCTCCCGTTTCTAATCATGGGGGACTTCAATGCTACATTGGATGCCTTGGACTCCTCCAATGTGGGTAGGCTGGGCTCGACAGATCTGATGTCGTGGGCATCTGTTGCTGGGCTGTCTGAGATATGGCGGGCAAAGAATCCCACTGCCAAATGCTTTTCCCACCTCTCGCAGAAGCATCGCTTATCGGCCAGGATTGACTTTGCTTTTGGTAGTCCGGTGATGATGTTGTATGTTAAGGACATTGCTTACCTGGCGGGGGGTTTGTCTGACCACAACCCACTTTCCATCTCCCTGGCTCTCTCTTCAGGGAGGGAGTCCAGGGGTTGGAAACTTTCACCTGGTTGGCTCCAAAATGATAAGGTAAATGCTCACCTTATGGAATCAGTTACGGAATATTGGGAAAAAAAATCCAGAATCTTCTGACCCCCCTATAGTCTGGGATGCCTTTAAGGCAGTCATTAGGGGGAATGCATTTCAGCTATAAAGAAGGAGAGGGTGGAACAACAGGCCGAGGTTCAATTGTTACAAGACAGAGATAGGGAGCTTGTGGACAGCAATGCCAACGACCCCACTAACTCCTCATACACAGGCTTGCTTGAGGCCCAGAGGAGGCTCACTCTGCATTTTAACAATCTGGCGCATACTGAAGCGAAACATAGGGCAGATTCACTGTTTGCAGAGGGGGATAAGAATGGGAAGCTCCTTGCTAGGTTGGTAGCTGACTCTCGTCAACTTGCAAACATTTTGGTTATTAGACGTAAGGATGGATGACTGGCTAGTGACCCCACTGACATACGCACAGAGTTTCAGGGCTTTTTTTCGACCTTGTATGCGCCCATTCCTCCTTACGACAGGTCAGCTTTAGAGGATTTGCTGGGGGGTCTCCCTCTTCCGAGGCTTTCTAATGAAGATAGGGAGATCTTGGAGGTTGAGATCACTAGCAAAGAGGTGGTGGCAGCGATTTTTGCCTTTCCTCCACATAAGGCCCCGGGTCCGGATGGTTTTCCGGCAGATTTTTACAAGGTATACGCAAATAGCACTTAGACTTAACAACACCGCTCAACCTCTTCACACAGGAGGGTACGGGCTTGTGGCGTGGTGTGCCCTCTCTCCCTGCGAGGAGCCAAAGGCAGGTGAAGGGGGTGAGTATCGCTACATAAAATACAGCCTAGCATACAGAGTGTAGTATTTAGGAGTATGAAATGTATAACATAGTGTCTATAGTGCATGGCTCAGGAGTGAGTAAGGCAGAGTGAACGGGTCATTATTGCGTAATTCAATGAGTGCAGGGCTCAGGAGTTCATATAGCACTGAGTGCAGGGGTCAGGAGTGCATTATGCCAAGAGTTCAGGACTCAGGAGTTGGTATCGTGAAGAGTGACAGAGTCAGCAAGTAGTTACCACAGAGAATGCAAAAAAACTCTCCTGGCACAAACCCCTCAGTACAGCCTTTCCCCCAGAACAGACTTCTCAGTACAAACCCCCACCCCACACAGACCTCTCAGTAAAAACCTCACATCCACACAGACCGCTCAGTAAAGTCCCCTGATTCAGCACAAACACCCTAGTAAAGAATGAGTGAGTGATTGAATAACTTGTATAGCGCTACAAATGCGAACTAAATTGCCTCAAGGCACTTTTTCCATCCAGTTTCATCCTAATCCTTCAGAAGAGGTGGGTCTTAAGTTTTTTCCTGAAGGCCCTATGGTTTTCTTCCATGCGGATGTCTGTGTGTAGAGCGTTCCATAGCCGTGGTCCTTGGACTGCAAATCTTCATTCTCCCTACGATTTGTAATGGGACTTGGGGATGTGGAGGAGGTTTTGGTTGGATGATCTAAGAATGCGATTGGGGGTGTAGTGTTTTATTTTCTCGCATAAGTATTGAGGAGCGTTTCCTTGTGTGCACTTGTGGGTGAGACAGAGGGTCTTGAATGTGACCCGATCCTTTATGGTTAGCCAATGAAGGGTCCTCAGTGAAGGAGTGATGGATTCCCAGGGTTTTTTCCCCGTTACCAGTCTGGCTGCCGTGTTCTGGACGATTTGTAGGCACGAAATCTGGTATTTAGGTAGTCTTATGTAAACGGAGTTTGCGTAGTCGAGTCGGGAATTGATGATTGTTCCAACTACTACAGCTATGTCCTCTTCTGGGATGAAGGGGATGAGTCTACGCAGCAGGCGGAGGAGATGGTGCGATCCGCTGACTGCTGATCCTATTTATTCATCCATCGACATCTCCGAGTCAAAGATGATTCCGAGACTTTTGACTTTGGTGCTCGGGGTAATGGTCTGTCCAAGGATGGTGGGTGGTTTGTCTTTCGGTTTGCGTGGAGGAGAAGAAGTTCTGTTTTGGATCCATTGAGTTTGAGGGAGCTCTCAGTCATCCAATCATCGATCAATGTGAGGCATTTTTCCAGTCCGTGATATTGGTCTTTTTTTCCGGTGATGCAAAAGTAGAGTTGAGTGTCGTCAATGTAGCACAGATCATGTTTGCTGATGATTTTGAGGAGTGGGCGGAGGTAGATGTTGAAGAGCACGGGTGACAGGGGTGATCCTTGCGGGAGGTGAAGGCTCCTAGTTTCACTGTCTGGGAACGATTTTCTAGTACAGACCAACCCCCCCCCCTCAGCACAGAATCCTCAGCACAGATTAAAAGTTTAACACAGACCCCTCAGTACAGATATCCCCCTTCCCTTAGACTCACTCACCAAATACAGCAGCAGTTCAGAGTAAGAAGAAGACCTCCTTTCAACTATGTCATATGACCAGAGCAAAGAAGAAGCCTTCCCCGGCTCTGAACCGCCTCAATCAAGGGAGCAGAAGTGACGCTGCACTGCAGCACCGTACAACTCAAATGAAAAATATTGGACGGTCACAGCATCCCCAGCGAGTCAGTACCCAACGAGGACCGCATGCCCCTAAGTATTCCACAGAGTACGTGTTTGCTAACTGATGTATACATTTAAAAATGACATGTTGCACAAAATAATGCTTCTGCCAGTGCCCTTTATACTTAGAGGACTGGTGCCATTTTTGATCAGGCCCCATTCAAGGATCAGGATCTAATTGCTAAACTCAGATGCTGGCCCAGATATGACACTGTCATATACTGTAAATTCCAATGTTTGTTTAGTAGCCTTTATGTCCTATGTGTATACAGGTTGTCTCATGACAAAATCGCAGGAAGAAGAAGTCTGACCTTTGTAAAATGACATGTCTTATGTAAGCTTGCTGTATAAAACTATATGAATTTGGAATGTTTGGAAGTGCATGTCTGTATAGTTTAATGAAATGGAGTAAAAGGAAAAATGTACAACATCATCATGTTCTTTAAAGTATAACTAAAGGCAAAAGTTTTTTTTTTAGTTTTGGGTTGAATATAGAGGGATTAAACACCTACCAGTTGTATTGCTGTCTGTGACCCCATTAAGGAAATTCACTCTCACTCCCACTATTTGTCCTGTTTGCCATTATCATTTAAAGTGAAGGTAAAACAAAACCCCAAATTTTGGGTTGTCCCCAGAAAAGTAATATTGGGAACATTTTCCAATGGGGACAATAGTTCTGGTGACCAAGGAATTTCCTTAATTTGTAGGGATTTCTTCACACTTTCTGTTTGGTTATGGGACACATAGAGTAAATATCTGCAATGGGACATGTAATGGGAAGGCCCGGGGAACTCAGAATCGCTTAGAAAGTATGAGATACCCTTGCTTCAGCTCCCCCAATGCCTCTTATGTGTCAACCACCCTGTGTCTCTATTAGGGGCACAGGGTGAATGAAAACCCCAATATGGTCTAAGATAGCCATATTCAATGCCGCACATACATTGTATCTAGATTGGATGTGTACTGTGAGGGGGGGGGGGGGGGTTGTGTAATCATTGCTGTGAGGTG
The DNA here is from genome assembly GCA_029206835.1 of Rana muscosa. Taxonomy (NCBI): domain Eukaryota; kingdom Metazoa; phylum Chordata; class Amphibia; order Anura; family Ranidae; genus Rana; species Rana muscosa. Next base: position 458,569,259 of record CM055117.1, read on the forward strand.
TTAAGGTGATTTGCATTCTATTGTCTATTATGAATTAAGTCTGCTACTGTGACGATGTGGATTGGAGCTGGTCGACCGTCTGACTGCATATTATGGGATGTTGAAGTGTCTTCTGTGAGGAGGGGGAGGAATCACCCCTCCTGCTAAGACTGTTTACTGAAGGAGAAGTTTGAACACACCTGACCTGTATCACCATTGTCATTGGACAGTTTAACCCGCCCTGTTCCCCAAGGATGTGTTTTGAAAATAAAGTCATTCCCTGTTTTGGAACTTGAATACAGAGCGTTGTCTCGTATCTGGGGGGAGAATCATTCATATGGGGTCTTATTCGGCTGGTTGGAGTGTCTGGTGGCTGTCGTGTGGTTGGAAAGGGAATATCCTAACGGTGTTAACCCCTTTCATACTTGGGATGCCGTTACAGGACACATAGATTTTTTTCCGTTAGTTCTATGCATCTATGCATCCCTGTTCATGAATAGTTTAAAAAGGTTAAAGTGATTGTAAAGGTTCCTTTTAAAAAAATAAAAATAACAAACATGTTATACTTACCTGCTCTGTACAAGGGTTTTGCACAGAGCAGCCCCAATCCTCCTTTTCAGGGGTCCCCCCCCCCCCGCTTTCCGTGGGGGGGGCACTCGTGCGGACAAGCTCCTGTGTTTTGCTGCTGCATCCATTGACACAGACAGCAGGACTCGGGCCTCGCCCCCCGGCTCCCGCATCATTAGATTTAATTGACAGCAGAGGGAGCCAGTGGCTCTTGCTGCTATCAATCTATCCAATCTATCCAAGACAGTGGCTGGAGCTGTTGTGCTCATCCCGTCACGGGAACAATCGAGATCAGGTAAGAAAAAGGGGCGTTCTGGGGTGCAGCTGCAGCACAGGAGGTTTTTCACCTTAATGCATAGAATGCATTAAGGTGAAAAACCTCAAGGGTTTACAACTCCTTTAATTCTGAGACAGCTTAGCTTGAAAATTATTAGAAATAATGCTCACACGCTGGAATAAAATGACATAAATTAACCACATAATTAAATGTAGCGCCCCTCTACTTTGAGGGGTGCTGTGTGCCTAAATTTAGGGGTTGGTCTGAGCTAGTAGCCAGGCTCAGACCGCTTTTATTGATAGGTTCGGTTATTTGTTCTTCAGGTGTTGTACTGGTGTGCAGTTCCCTGTGGCCTGTAGGTGGCACTGCCATGACAGGTCAGGGTTGAACCACTGATAACAGTGCTGTGCCTTAGGGTGTCCTCTCTCGGCAGTAGTACAGTGGGCGTGGTCGGCCTTCTGTGCATGCCGGGAGGGGATACATAAGGGGCAGACGCCGCCTGGAGCGGGGTTGTTGTTCCAGAGTTCCGGGGCTCTGGAGTTCGGGTCGCGTGACCTGGTCCTCCAGGCCAGGGGTGCGCGTATGCATTGGTCCCGGGCACCTTTAGCCTGGGGCTGCAACTTCGCCATTGGGTCCAGCACCTTTGGCTGAGGCTCAGCTCTAAGAGGAGGAACCCCCGCTCTAAGAAGTAGAGACCAGGGGAGGACCTTTTCTGAGGGACCGGTGAGAGTTTCACGGTGAAAGAGAGGCCCGGTAAACTTCTGGAGGGATTTCACTAATCATCTGAGGCCTTGTAATGTGCAGCAACTTGCACCTGTTCTTTAATTACAAGCGCTGAGAGGTTCGGGGCTCAGAGATTCTGTGGCAGAGAATCTCCCGATCGTATCTCCAAGGGAAAATTAAGAAAAGTAAAGTTTGTGCATCACTCCGGCTGCTAGTACCGTGGGAGGGGACTATCTGGGTGAACAGAGCCCACTCGGGATTAAGTGGTGATACCAAGTGCCTGAACCTGTCTCCCTGTTTCTTTATTCTTCAACTCCAACTTTCCTATCCAGTTGTCAGCATAAAGAAAATAAACCTTCCTTCATTAAGGTTTAACCTTGTCTGGACATTGGCCTTATTGGTGCACCTACAACAGACTCTTCCCTACGCTCTAGGGGTGAGAACCAGCCGAGGGAAGGTAACTCGCTGCTGGACCCAACAATTTCTGAACACCGCTCACCCTCTTATTCAAGAAGGAACCTGGGCATTGTGGTACGGTGTGTCCTGCCTTGAGGAGGTAAGGCCAGGGATCTGTGTGCTACATAAAGAAGAACTAAATGTACATTTTGGATAGAATAAAGGAAGGTTATAGCCCCATTGGGGAGATTTCCCTTCACTTCCTGTCCCATAACCACCCAAATGTCTCTAAAGTGAGGGAATCCCTGGTAGTCACCAGAACTAGTGCCCCCATTGGAAGGTCTCCCCTCTATTACTGTTTTGGTGACAACTCAGAATTTGGAATCAAATACATCCATGAGAGCTGGTATTCCTGCCAAAAGATTTGTATTTTTGTCAATCCAGTCCTGAGTTTCACACTGAGCTACCCAACAGCACAGTCTAGCAGGGGAGGGGACCTGATCTGTCTCTGCTGCATTTTTATTTTCACTTACAGGTCCCCTCCCCTACCCAATGACTGGACAATAAGAAGCAGTGCAATGACAGGTGCATCTCTTTTTCCCTCTGCTCTCTCCTTCCATCAGCATAGATTCTTGCACTGCAACCACCTGACTGGTTCTTTATGCTACTTCTCTCTCCCCCTTTCTAGGATCTCCTGTTCAGGCTTTACAGTAGTAAGGGAATATGTGGAAAGAATGGACTTTGTAGGCACTGCTATAGAAAAATATATGTATCTTTTAATAATGTCATATAGAATACATAAAAAACACAAATAATTGAAAAATTAAATGAAAAGACATATAAAATAAACAGCAAGAAAGGGAAAAAGTGGTAACCCGTGTGTCACAACCACAGGAAAACACTTAAAAATTGTTGTTGTCACTTGATGCGGGGATGAACGTGCTGAATATCCCTCGCTGGACTCTTTGAAAAGTGTTTCCCAGGTAAGTATCCACCGGGTTCCTGAAGGATTTAAAAGTTGCTCTACATCATGGATATGCAATTAGCGGACCTCCAGCTGTTGCAAAACTACAAGTCCCATCATGCCTCTGCCTCTGGGTGTCATGGTTGCTGCTGTCAGAGTCTCGCTATGCCTCATGGGACTTGTAGTTTGGCAACAGCTGGAGGTCCGCTAATTGCATATCCCTGCTCTAGTCTACATGTTTCGCGATTTAGATAGAATCGCTTCTTCAGGAGCTTCAATTAGAGTATTGTTTGCAAAAAGTCGAATACAATTGCTTCACCGCTCAGCAACTCCTCTAGGAGAACCGACCACTAGGGGGTCGCGGACTGTACCCCTGCAAATCCTGACTGTCTTTGCCAATCGCGGGAGGTGGGGATGCTGGGAGATACGGGGGTGCACCGGGAAAATGTATAGAGGGTTTGGTAATGTACAAACCCAAGGAAGGTTTTTCTATAGCAGTGCCTACAAAGTCCATTCTTTCCACATATTCCCTTACTAATCAATCAGGATGTGGCACTTTAGTTATCTAGGGTGACAGATTACCACCTGAGGGCATCAGTAATCTAGTCTCTAATCAGGCTTTACAGTAGACTGCAATAAGTTAGCCTAGTTCATATTTGGGCACCTACACGGCTTGCATCTAAAAAATTACATCCGTTCAAGTAACAAGTATTATATAACCCCTATATTTGGGTAATAACATCACCTGTGTCCCCGGCCCCTTTGTTATACCATTTTTAGCTTTCAGCCAGGGAATCTCTTGGCTAACAGTTGAATGGGGCCAGGTATGCAGAACTATGCAGGAAACTGTCACATTCGTCACAGCTACACCAGCTCAAAGTTGGTTTTAGTAAACCCAAATTTCCTAATCTGAGAACTGCCAATAAATCTTTAAGAATCTATCACAGCCAAAGCAACGGGTTTATAACCACTTTAGCCCCGGAAGGATTTACCCCCTTAATGACCAGATAATTTTTTGTAATACGGCGCTGCGTTATTTTAACTGACAATTGCGCGAGCGTGCAACGCTGTACCCAAATAAAATTGATGTCCTTTTTTTCCGACAAATAGAGCTTTCTTTTGGTGGTATTTGATCACCTCTGTGGTTTACATTTTTAGCCCTATAAACAAAAGAAGACCAACAATTTAAAAAAAACAAAAAAAACCAATATTTTTTACTTTCTGCACAATACAATACATATCCAAAAAAAAACAAAAAATGTCTTCATCAATTTAGGGCAATTTGTATTCTGGTACATATTTTTGGTAAAAAAAAATCCCAATAAGCGTATATTGATTGGTTTGCGCAAAACTTATAGCGTCTACAAACTACGGGATAGATTTATGGACTTTTAATTTATTTCTATTGTTTTTACTGGTAATAGTGGCGATCAGCGATTTTTAGTGGGATTGCGATATTGCAACGGACAAATCTGACCCTAAGTGACACTTTTTGGGGACCAGTGACACCAATACAGTGATCAGTGGTTAAAAAATGCACTAATCACTGTATAAATGACACTGGCAGGTAATGGGTTAACATCATAGGCGATCAAAAAGTAAAATGTGTTCCCTCCGTGTGTTTCTAAAGCCCCGTACACACGGTCGGACTTTTGCCCAACAAACTTAGTTTTAAGCAAGTTGGACCAACAATCCGACCGTGTGTACGCTCCATCGGTCAAACTTTTTTTCGTTTGGTTTTGTTTTCATTAGACAAATGTTGGGTCTGCAAATGGACAAACTTTTGCCCAACAAAAGTCCGATGGAGCAAAGTCCGACCGTGTGTATAGAAAACCATTGGACTTTTGTCCTAGGTATGAACGCGCATGCTCCGAAGCAATGAACAGCCGGGAGCCTTCAGTCTTGTAAAACTAGCGTTCATTATGGAGATTTCACATTCGTGACGCGGCAATTATGATCTTTTTTAATACAGAGCACATTTGTAATATTTACAATGCCGTAATAAATCTTAAAGCATTTTATCTGTATATACCGATGTAATTATTTGCAAACAACGTCTTTCCTCTTTGTTGAATTTTATATTTTTTAATATAATTTTGGTCTAATTTTTTTTTTTATTGGCTATTTAAGCACAACCACATTATCCCATATGTATTTGATGCTGTAATACAAGCTACTATATTTTTGTCCCTTATTAATATTATCCAAAAATTAACTGCCTACTCACAAACATAAATTATTCTGATAAAAGACAAAAGTAATATTTGTGCAATCATTTTATTTTTTTTACTATCAAAAAAAACATAAATAATAATGACATAATACTATAATTTAGAGAAACAGGAAGGCAGCAATCGATGATTTGGTGGAATTTGCGAAGACTGTGTACCCCAGGGCATACAAATATCCAATGAATGTTGTCATTGGTCACCAGAGGAGTACATATAACAGGGAGCTCAAAGAAGGTCAAGAAATAAAAAAGATCGGGAGCAGCAGCAGAAGACATATTTGTCCCCAGGCTGTGGTACTCCAGCAAGGGTCTGGTATTCGTGGCATACCAGAATGAACCACATACATACATTGCTTTCCACACTACCATCCACATCAGCTGAGGCCATTTTGTTAATATTGTGCATTAAATCTACACAACACAAAAAAAGCAATTTTTTTCAGGCTGACCCCCTAAAATAGGTTAGTACAAAAAAATGTATTTACATAAATGCTACTTAAATCGTTAGTAGCCCCTAAACTCCCCAGACCATTGGCCTTGTTGTGGATCCTGGGGCTGATGTTGCCACTGACCCCCATGTTGCTGGGGTGGGTTGGCTTGCTGGGGTGGGTGGCCTTGCTGGGGTGGGCGGCCTTGCTGGGGTGGGTAGTTTGGATGGGGTGGGTAGTTTGGATGGGGTGGGTAGTTTAGAATTTGAGGAGCTGTGTGCTCCAAATCACACAGATGTATTGTCGGTGTTATCTCCCCTTTTCTTGCTTTGCTGAGGAGCTGGATGATGAGCCCCTCACATCGCTCTCTTTGTTCCACATCCACCTCCCTCAGCTTGTTGGCTGTAAAGCAGCCAAATCCTTCCGCACTATCGGGTGCGTTGGTGATGACTGCCGTAGCCCGATGCAGAAACTCAGCAGTGGCCTCGTCAAGGTGGTGCCTCTTCCTGGCCCTTTTGCTAGGAGGGCGCAGGGTAGGCACTCTGGACTCTGTGGTTATGCTGCTGGGCCCGGCCTCCTCTTGTTGCAAATTTTCCTGGTTCTGTAAATTAAACATAATTAGTAAATTATTTATTAGTAGGACACATTTTCACAACACATTTTAGCATCCTTTGTTAGTTAAAAATAAAAAACAAAGGTTGGCATTGTCACTGCAGCATTTTTCATTTTTTTAAATACATTTTAGATCATATTTTTGGATTTGTTTTTCATTTCCACAGATTTACATTCCTAATAGTTTAAAAAAATCATAACAACACATTGCCCTCACTTTCTCAAATAATTTATGTATTAGAAAATGCTATACCTGGGGCAAGCTGAGATCCTCCTCCTCCTCTTGTGTCGGATCCGCCTCTGTATCAGTGGCCTCAGCTGATGTGGAGGGTAGTGTGGAGGGTAGTGTGGAGGGTAGGGTAGAAATATGCCTGCGTGGCACAGTCTGGTCCTTCAAAAATCCCAGGCTTGCGAAGTACCACAGCCTGGGGACATAAACGACTTCTGCTGCTGCTCCCGATCTCTTTGAATCCTCAATCTTCTTTATCTCCCTGTTGTACATACTCCTGAGGCCTCCAATTTTGGTCTTCACCAATGTTTCGTCTGCCCTGAGGTACAGAGTCTTCGCCAATTCCACCAAATCATCGATTGCTGCCTGCCTTTTGTTCTTATTTGAATAATGTTTGTTTTTCACCTGCCACAGACAGGCGTGATGGCGATATTTCTCGATGAAATCAGCCATGAATTCAGGGCTATTAAGAATTGTCCCCTTCATTATTGATTAAATTTGAGAAGATGGCTGCAAGAAATAACACAAGAACAAATATTTTTTATTACCTTCAAGCTCATAACCTGATAAGAATATAGGCCTTTATGCATGTCCCCCATCCTAAATTGATGTTCCCCTTAACCAGCTTCAGGCATGTGCCCCCTGGAGCCTAGGTGAAGTGGGGGGGGGGGGGGGTGGGCCTTTATACCGTTATTTTTAAAGCGGGGGCTACTGACGCATCTAATTTTTGAGATTGTGTTTGCTTTGGATGCTGATGAACAAGTAAATAAAAAGTGTGTGATTGCATCCTGTGCCCCTGGGACCTCCAGGCATGTCTGCCATCATGGGGGTACAGGCAGTACACCTGTAAGTGGCCCGGAGGTCCCTAGGGCCCCGGATGTCCCCCGCACCTTTTTTTAAGTTATTTAGTGTTCGTAAGCACCCAAAGACCCTTGACCTCCACAATTAGCGTTGGCAGCACCCCCCCTTCTCAATTTGCATCACCCCCCCCTTCTCAATTCGTGGCACCCCCCGCTTTTATTTTTGTGGCGTCAGCAAACCCCCCCCCCGGTTCTCCTCTGCTCCAGGGGGCCCATGCCTGAAGCCGTGTAAGGGGACCCTACATTCCTGATGGTGGCCCTGCCTCCATGACCCTTACAGGTGTACTGCCTGTACCCCCCTGTTGTCAGCCCTGCCTTTAGGTAATAAAAATTTGGGCATTAGGCCCCATGCACATGAGATGCTGCTCAATGCACATTCAATAGGCCTTAGTACAATTTTTCTAACTGCCCCAGCACTCATTCAATGTTATGCTATGTGTCCATTGCACACACTGTTACAAAGTTGTCACGTATAGAGTTGAGCGGACACCTGGATGTTCGGGTTCGACGGGTTCGGCTGAACTTCGGAAAAAAGTTCAGGTTCGGGACCGAACTTTAACCCGAACCCGAACCCGAACCCCATTGAAGTCAATGGGGACCCGGACTTCTAAGGACTAAAAAGGCTCTAAAAAAGTAATGGAAAGGGCTAGAGGGCTGCAAATGGCAGCAAAATGTTGTTAAGAGCATGGCAAGTGCTCTGCAAACAAATGTGGATAGGGAAATAACTTAAAATAACATAAAAAAAATACAAAAATATGCTGGAGGCCCCCTTTTCAGCAGAAGAGGTACGGGAAGTCATTAAGAACCTCAGAAACTCAACGGAACGATGCCACACATATGGTGGGAATGCCCCAGAATACGCCCTTTCTGGAATAAATTATTAAATTTAATGGATAAGCTAGTGGGAAAATAAAATACTTTGAAATAAAAATGTAGCGGGGTGCTAAATTTAAGGGAAGTTTTTGAGTGGTAAATAGGCTCAAACACCCTAATTCTGTAGGATTCATGGACCATTTTGTCCTCGGGGGACAGTATTGGTGTGCAGTTCCCTGCGGCCTACAGGTGGCGCTGCCATGGTAGGCTAGGGTTGAACCGCCGATACAGTGCTGTGCCTTTTGTGTCCCCTCTTGGCAGCAGTACAGCGGGGCGGGGAACCTGCTGTGCATGCCGGGAGAGCATATAAAAGGGGCAGACCTTTGGCCTGGGGGCTGATGTCCAGTGGGGTCCACGCCCAGGTGCCTTCGGCCTGGGTGCATGTGTTCCTGTTCCATCTCGGGTACCTTTAGCCCGGGGTGAGGTACTATCCTGGAGTTCCTGCTGCCCTGGGTATGGAGGCCTAGGTGCGGGAGTAAAGCCTGGAGTCCAGAGCCTTCGTCTGGAGTCTGCTAAGGGTCGAGGAGTCTTAGGGTGCCGCCTCGTGTAAGGGACCATGTTCCAGGGAAGGGAGGATCATTCTGATGGACCGATGCGGGAGTCACGGTGAAGGAAGGGTCTGTTGACTCCCTGGAGAGATGTCTTCCCCTTGATATGGGCTAGGTTCGTAGAAGGAGAAGCTCAAGGTCATCTTGACTGTATCAGAGGCCTTATTCATCCGGCCCGTGGCAGGGGCCTTATACACCCTGGTCTGTCGCAGAGACCAACCTCAAGGTCTGTGGCAGAGACCGTGCACCTAAAACTGTTTGAGAAACCTAAGCAGTGAAGTGAATGTGCTACGTTTGTGCCTGGACCTCCTCCACACCTTAAGCTGTCCTGTTTCTTTGCTCTAACCTTTTCTATCCGAGTAGAGTTTATTTTGCCATGAGAGAATAAGAGTTGTAATTTCAGCTGGTGTGGACATTGACTTTACTGGGAATTAAAGGACTTGCCTCTACCTACAGTAGAGGTGAGAATCATCCTCTGGAGGAGTTTTGACTCCGGCTGTGGACACGGACCGTCAAGTACACCGCTCAACCTCTTTATATAGGAGGGTACGGGCTGGTAGTGCGGTGTGCCTTTCTCCCTCCTGCGAGGAGCCAACAACATAAAGGCAGGTAAGGGGGAAAGGATCTGTGCGCTACAAAAAAAAATAAAAAAAATAATAATCTTGACCTAGGAGGACGAGGTCCATATGGAGTAGGAGGTTGAGGTGGCGGCGGTGGAGGAGGACGAGGTAGCCAACACTGGTTCAAAAATACAACAATGGCTGGGTAAGGCCGTGTCATGGATATGCATTAATGTCTGTCTGCCATCTTACCTTTCCTCCTCATGTGTTCATCTTAGAGACCAGACCTCCTTCACCTGGCTTCCTTTATAATCTCCTCCCAGCCAGACTCCACCCCAGGCCCTATCACAGAACACTATATTAACCTGTGCACTGCAAGCCTGCTTTGCTGATCAACGTGTTTGTTAGGCATTGTGTGTTTGGGTTCCTGCCTGCCGTGTGCTACGTCTGTCTCTCTGTTATACATTTGGCTTGTCCCCGACTATTCCTGTCTGCTCGTGACCCTTGACCTTCGGCTTGTCCTTCGTTTTCCTTGTCTGCTTGTGGCCCTTGACCTTCAGCTTGTTATTCGTTACTCTTATATCTTGTGCTGCTGCTTCCCCTCTTTTCCCCTTATCCTACGGGGCATGAGCTAGGAGACTCTAGGGGCCGCGACCTGGACCCAGCCTGCAGCATAACATCCTCACCACTAGAGGCCCTGGAGAAGACCAGCTGGGTCTTAGGCTCCGCGCCCTGGGGAATCTTGGCTCTAGCTTCCTATAGGATCCCGGTTGTGCTCCTCTGGTCCCGCTTTCCACAACCACCCAGTTTCCTATCCGCAGCAGTCAGCCATAGGGTTCACTACCTTGCGGTGCACTCCTGTCCCCCTACGGTGTGCATCTGTCACCTGTCACAGCGTGCAAACCACTCGTGTCTTGTCATCAGCACATTGTGTGAAGAACTGCCACGCTAGGGAACTCCTTGGACCTGGCTTTGGTGTGCTCGGTCCCTTGCTGCGTTGGGCAGTAGCAGACATACTGTCTAGGGGACGGACGCTCCGCTTTTGCACCCTGCTCCCTCTTCTGCTGTGCTGGTGGCTGTCAGAGAACGTACCTTGCCGGGCGTGTTGGTGGTCGCTTTGGTGTGCGTTCGCGCGCGCCAATGCACGCTGATGTTGGGCATGTTCCTGTCCGCGCTGGTGCACTTCCCAGACTGCGGGCACGCGCACCTGTGCGCGATGGTGTGCCTGTGCGCGCGGGTGCATGTGCGCGCATTGCGTGCGCGCGCGTGCGCCATTGCGCACGCTGATGCGCCGATGCGCCATTGCGCGCGCCGATGCATGCCGGTTTGCCCATTTAAACTCCTGGAACACTTCAGACCAGTGCTGTCTGATCTACAGTCCCCTGTGTATCCTGCTCCTGTTAATTGCCTGAAACCTGATCTTCTGACCACCCGGCTTGTTACTGGACTTTTCCTGCTATCCGCCTGCACCCGATCTCAGCCTGTCTTTGATCTTGAACCTGCCTACCCCGCTGTACCATACTGCCTGAACGTTGCCGAACCCTGCTTGTCTTGACCACTCTCTCTGCACCTGCCCAGCTGCGCTGCTCTACAAACCTGCCTGCCTACCTGCCTGCCTGCAGCCAGCCTGGCTCAGCTACTCTCCTGAACCCAGGATCCGGAGCTGCCTTCCAGTAACCACTCTCAGGCTCTCTTACCCTTCCGCACTTCCGTGCCTCCTGTCTGCACTACCAGGGGCCTGCGAGTCGGATCCGTACGGGGGACCTTCCTCTGCTCTAACGGACTCGCTGATCAGGTACGTACAACCCTGACAGTATCAGACAGCCATGTCCGAGTCCGAGCAGGGAAGGGATCCCATGGAGGAATTGTGCAGACACCTGAACGGGCTGACGCAAGCCGTGAAAGACCTCCAAGCCGGCTATACCAGATTGGAGGAGAGAGTACAAGTTCTGTCCACACCTGCCAGCTCTCAAGTCGCGACATCCACGGGATACTCAGCTACACCCTCTGTCGTCATGCTTCCTCCGGAACCCAGGGTCCCTACACCCGAGAAGTTTGCGGGCGACCGCAGCAAATATCGTGCGTTCCGCAACGCCTGCAAACTTTTCTTCGCCTTGCAACCCTGCACCTTTTCTCTGGAGGTAACCAAGGTGGGCTTCGTCATCTCCCTGCTGACCGACGAGCCGCAGGCCTGGGCTCACGCCTCCTAGAGCAGAAGGATGCCTCCTTGGAGACCCTTGCCACGTTCTTTGCCGCTATGTCCCAACTTTACGAGGATCCGCAACAAGCTGCTACCGCAGAATCCGTTCTTCACTCTCTCCTGCAAGGTCGCAGAGCGGCTGAGGACTATGCGGCTGAGTTCAAACGATGGAGTTCCGACACGGAATGGAACGACGCTGCTTTGCGCTATCAATTCCGGATGGGCTTGTCGGATAAGCTCAAGGACAAGCTAGCACGAGTCGGGGTCCCCCAAACCCTGGACAAGCTAATAGATCTGACAATTCAGATCGTCCGGCGCCTGAGAGAGCGCCGCTCCGAGAGGACTTCCAGTCAATTCCGACCCACCTGGTTGCTTCCCAAGGTTCCAAACCCAGTCCGTCTGGCACCACCGGCTTCCCCGTCGCTGGCCTTAGATGACCCGGAACCCATGCAACTGGGCCTACTTCGCCCTTCTCTCTCTCCCGAAGAACGCCAGCACAGGCGTAGCAACAATCTGTGCATGTACTGTGGTGAACCAGGACACTACGTGAGGTCCTGCCCGGCCAAGATGCGTAAGTGCCTGCCTGTTTCTTCTACTTGTGCCTCTTTGTTGCCTAACCCAACTTCTCACTTGGCTCTCTCCATTTCTTTACAGCCACCCGGAAGGACTACCGCAATCCCAGTATCCGCCATAATTGATTCGGGGGCATGCAGCTGCTTTATCGATTTGACATTTGCTGCCAATCATCACATTCCCCTGCAGCCGAAATCCCGGGGACTTGCAGTGCACCTCGCTGTTGGCTCCATTATTAAATCCGGCCCTGTCACTCAGGAAACCGTTCCCTTGTTGGCCTCCTTGGCAACCAACCATCAGGAGTTCCTAAGTCTGGATGCCATCTCCTCTCCGTTATTCCCCGTCATTTTGGGGATGCCCTGGCTGCAAGCCCATAACCCCAATATTGACTGGACTACAGGGAGGGTCAAATTCCTTGTCATGGATATGCATTAATGTCTGTCTGCCATCTTACCTTCCTCCTCATGTGTTCATCTAGAGACCAGACCTCCTTCACCTGGCTTCCTTTATAATCTCCTCCCAGCCTGACTCCACCCCAGGCCCTATCACTGAACACTATATTAACCTGTGCACTGCAAGCCTGCTTTGCTGATCAACGTGTTTGTTAGGCATTGTGTGTTTGGGTTCCTGCCTGCCGTGTGCTACGTCTGTCTCTCTGTTGCGTTATTGGCTTGTCCCCGACCATCCCTGTCTGCTCGTGACCCTTGACCTTCGGCTCGTTCTTCGTTATCCTTGTCTGCTTGTGGCCCCTGACCTTCGGCTTGTTATTCGGTTCTCTCTATCGTGTGCTGCTGCTTCCCCTTATCCTACGGGGCGTGAGCTAGGAAACTCCAGGGGCCGCGACCTGGTCCCAGCCTGCAGCGTAACATCCTCACCACTAGAGGCCCTGGAGAAGACCAGCTGGGTCTTAGACTCCGCGCCCTGGGGAATCTTGGCTCTCGCTTCCGTTGGGATCCCGGTTGTGCTCCTCTGGTCCCGCTTTCCACAACCACCCAGTTTCCTATCCACAGAAGCCAGCCATAGGGTTCACTACCTCGCGGTGCACTCCTGTCCCCCTACGGTGTGCATCTGTCACCTGGCCACAGGTGACCCTGACAGTTTGATCAGCCATGAACCCGGCTGACATCCCGCTTCCCGCGGATGATCCATTGCAGGGCATAGTTCGCAGACTTGAGACCCAGGAATCAAATCAGACCCAGGTGATGCGATTCCTCCAGGATCTGGCTTCTCGATTCGAGCAGCTTCAGGTCTCCTTGGGAACCCCGAATCCGCAACCCCAAGTACAACCAGCGGCTGTACCTATCGCACCAGTCGCAGCCTCACACTCACTAAGATTGCCAGCTCCGTTCCGTTTCTCTGGGGACTCCAAGGCCTGCAGGGGGTTTCTCAGCCAATGCACTATTCATTTTGAGCTTCAGCCTCAAAGCTTCCTATCTGACCGGGCTAAGGTAGCCTATATCATTTCCCTCCTCTCCGGTGAAGCTTTGGCCTGGGCTGCCCCCCTGTGGGAGAGGAACGATCCGGTGGTTTCCAGTCTGTCCGAATTCTTGAAGCTCTTTCGTAATATCTTCGAAGAGCCGGCTCGGGCTTCTTCAGCGGCTAGTGCTGTCTTACGTCTTCGCCAAGAATCTAGTTCAGTGGGGCAATATGCTCTTCAGTTCCGTATCCACACAGCTGAATTGAGCTGGAATAATGAGGCCCTGGTCGCTACCTTTTTACATGGCCTCTCTGACCGAGTGAAAGACGAATTAGCGGGAAGAGCCATTCCCGTCGGTCTGGACGATGTAATTTCATTATGCAACCAGATCGACATTCGTTTTCAAGAGAGGTCCTTAGAAAAAAGACGCCAGCACTCTCTGGGTCCTAGCCAGTCTGAGCTCCCCTCCCTTCATTCCGTGGAGCATCCTCTACCTGCTGAAGAACCTATGCAGCTGGGCCGGACCAGACTAACCCCCGAAGAACGTGCTAGGCGCAGAACTCTGGGCTTGTGCCTCTATTGTGGGGGCAAGGGTCATTTTCGTGACTCCTGCTCGCTTCGTCCGGGAAACGCTCGGGTCTAATACATTTGGAAGGTGGAGTATTGGACCCAGAAACATCACCTTCTCGCCTGCTCTTGCCGGTGTCCCTTCATGTAGGCACTTCTCCTCAGTCAACCCTTGCATACCTGGATTCCGGGGCTGCCGGCAATTTCATGGATTGGAGAACTGCTTCTTCTATGAAGCTTACCCTTTCACCTCTCACTACCCCATTGGTAGTCTCGGCAATTGATGGCACTGTTCTCCCAGGGGGCCCTATTCGCTTCCAGACGCTACCCATTAGGATGTCGGTAGGGATTCTCCACCAGGAGTGGATATCCTTTCTTATTCTACCCAAGGCCTCTACCCCAGTTGTATTGGGCCTCCCTTGGCTACAGCTCCACTCTCCACATGTGGACTGGGTCTCTGGGCAGATCCTGGCCTGGGGTTCCTCATGTTTCTCGTCGTGTCTTCTCAAGGTGACCCCCAAGGAGAGTCTTCCGGTTGCTGCCACTTCTGTTTCTTCTGATCTTCCCGCCGCATACAGCGATTACCGGGATGTGTTCTGTAAAAAATCAGCTGAGGTGCTTCCTCCCCACAGGTCTTTTGACTGTGCTATTGATCTTGTCCCCGGAGCAACTCTACCCAGGGGTCGTACCTACCCTCTGTCCATCCCAGAGACCCAGGCCATGTCGGAGTATGTAGCAGAGAATCTGGAGAGAGGGTTCATCCGGAAATCCTCATCGCCTGCAGGGGCAGGGTTCTTTTTTGTTGCCAAAAAGGATGGTACCTTAAGACCCTGCATCGATTATCGGGGTTTAAATGCGGTTACTATTAAAAATCGATACCCCTTACCCTTAATATCTGAGCTATTCGATAGGTTGAAGGGTGCCTCCATTTTCACCAAGTTGGATCTCAGAGGCGCGTACAATCTCATTCGAATACGGGAGGGTGACGAATGGAAGACTGCATTTAACACTAGAGACGGGCATTACGAATATCTGGTGATGCCTTTTGGTCTGTGTAATGCTCCAGCCGTGTTTCAAAACTTTGTCAATGAAATCTTCAGAGATCTGCTGTACCAGTTTGTTGTCATCTATCTGGATGACATTCTGATCTTTTCTGAAAATCTGCTCGTCCACAGAAACCATGTCCGCACTGTACTTCAACGTCTTAGAGAGAACAATCTCTATGCCAAGCTGGAGAAATGTTCCTTTGAATGTTCTGAGGTCCTGTTTTTGGGGTGCTTTGTCTCATGTTCGGGGCTTCGTATGGACCCTGGGAAGGTTTTGGCTATCACCAACTGGCCTCTTCCTGCTAGCCTCAAGGCCACGCAGCGCTTTCTTGGCTTCACTAATTATTATAGGCAGTTCATAAGGAATTACTCTTCCATTGCCGCGCCTATTATCGCTTTGACCAAGAAGGGTGTGAATGCCAGAGACTGGCCTCCCGAAGCTGTCTCTGCATTTCACAACCTGAAACAGGCCTTTGTTTCTGGCCCCCTCTTGAGGAGACCAAATCCTGGGAATGCATTTTTTATTGAAGTGGACGCTTCCTCAATGGGGGTGGGAGCTGTGCTTCTTCAAATCTTTGAGAAGAGACGCCAACCATGTGCGTTCTTCTCCAAAAAAAATTCTCAGGCAGAGAGGAATTATGCCATCGGTGATCGGGAACTTCTCGCAATTAAATTGGCGTTAGAGGAGTGGCGTCATCTCTTGGAGGGTTCCCCTCACTCCATAACGATCTTTACCGATCACAAGAATTTACAGTATCTACAGAATGCTAAACGTCTGAATCCTAGACAGGCCAGGTGGAGTCTCTTCTTTGCCCGTTTTAATTTCACGATTACCTACAAACCTGGTTCCTGCAACGGTCGGGCTGATGCGCTCTCTAGGTCATTTGACACTTTGGACGAGGAGTCCGCCCCTGAACCTGAGCCGATCATTCCCACCTCATGCATTGTTGCCCACTCTACCACCCTGAAGTCTAAAATTCCGCCTGGTAAGACCTTTGTCCCCACTGAGCTAAGAGCTAAGATCCTTCGTTGGGGACATGATTCCAAGGTGGCAGGGCATTCTGGATTCCTCCGATCCTTCCTACTCATCAGTCGTCACTACTGGTGGCCTAATCTCCGCTCAGACGTCAAAGACTACGTTAAAGCTTGTCATGTCTGTGCTCAGTCCAAATCCTCCACACAAGCTCCTGCTGGTCTCCTCATGCCCTTGCCTATTCCTAAGGAACCCTGGGCCCATATTGCCATGGATTTTATCACCGATCTCCCACTGTCTGAGAATAATACAGTCATTTGGGTGGTAATCGATCGATTCTCCAAGATGGCTCATTTTGTTCCTCTTCCTGGTCTTCCTTCTGCCCCTGCCTTGGTTCCCATTTTCATTCGAGAAATTCTCCGCCTACATGGGGTCCCTTCTCATATTGTTTCCGACAGGGGAGTCCAATTCACGTCTCGTTTTTGGAGAGCCTTTTGCAAATCCCTCAATATTGTCTTGGATTTTTCTTCTTCTTACCATCCCCAATCCAATGGACAGACTGAGAGGGTTAATCAGGAGTTAGAGGTCTTTCTTCGCACCTTTGTGTCTTCTCACCATGACGATTGGTCCTCTCTACTCCCGTGGGCAGAATTCTCCCATAACAATCATGTGAATACCAGTTCGCAGAAGACACCCTTTTTCACAGTTTATGGAAAACACCCTCAACTTCCTCTTCCTATGATCTGTTCTCCAGACATTCCAGCTTTGGCTTCGGTTCAGGAGTCTCTCAATTCCGTTTGGGGTCACGTTCATGATTCCCTCCGGGCAGCTGCTGAAAAATTCAAAGGCTTTGCCGACCGCCGCAGGCGTAAACCGCCTTCTCTTCAGCCAGGGGACAAAGTCTGGCTCTCTACCAGGAACATCAAGCTCCGAGTTCCTTCTCTGAAGTTTGCTCCACGATTCATCGGTCCATACATGGTAACTGCTAAACTGAATCCGGTTTGTTTCAAACTCCAGATTCCTAAGAGCCTTAAAATCACTAACTCCTTTCATGTTGCTCTTCTAAAGCCTTTAGTCCTCAATAAATTCTCTCGTCCTCTTCCTACCGTGGCGCCTGTCTCGGAGGATAATCAGGAGTACGAGATCAGTCAAATTCTGGACTCCCGACTCTGTAAAGGCGTTCTTCAGTACCTCGTTCATTGGAAAGGGTTTGGTCCTGAGGAGAGGTCTTGGATCACTGCATCTGAGGTCTTTGCACCTCGTCTGTTAAAGGAGTTTCATCTGAAGTTTCCCTCTAAACCTGGGCCCAGGCGGGGAAGGGGGAGGCCTCGTAAGAGGGAGGGTACTGTCATGGATATGCATTAATGTCTGTCTGCCATCTTACCTTCCTCCTCATGTGTTCATCTAGAGACCAGACCTCCTTCACCTGGCTTCCTTTATAATCTCCTCCCAGCCTGACTCCACCCCAGGCCCTATCACTGAACACTATATTAACCTGTGCACTGCAAGCCTGCTTTGCTGATCAACGTGTTTGTTAGGCATTGTGTGTTTGGGTTCCTGCCTGCCGTGTGCTACGTCTGTCTCTCTGTTGCGTTATTGGCTTGTCCCCGATCATCCCTGTCTGCTCGTGACCCTTGACCTTCGGCTCGTTCTTCGTTATCCTTGTCTGCTTGTGGCCCCTGACCTTCGGCTTGTTATTCGGTTCTCTCTATCGTGTGCTGCTGCTTCCCCTTATCCTACGGGGCGTGAGCTAGGAAACTCCAGGGGCCGCGACCTGGTCCCAGCCTGCAGCGTAACATCCTCACCACTAGAGGCCCTGGAGAAGACCAGCTGGGTCTTAGACTCCGCGCCCTGGGGAATCTTGGCTCTCGCTTCCGTTGGGATCCCGGTTGTGCTCCTCTGGTCCCGCTTTCCACAACCACCCAGTTTCCTATCCACAGAAGCCAGCCATAGGGTTCACTACCTCGCGGTGCACTCCTGTCCCCCTACGGTGTGCATCTGTCACCTGGCCACAGGTGACCCTGACATTCCTCTCAGATTATTGTCAGCAACACTGCCTGCAACAAGCCTCTACTGACCGTCCTCATCTGCTCTGTCTGGACACAGACCCTGACCTTCAGAAAACCATCCCTGAGCCCTATCACGACTTTCTGGACGTGTTCAGTAAGAAGGGAGCAGAAACCCTTCCTCCTCACCAGACCATATGATTGCCCTATAGAACTTTTGCCTGGGACTGAAGTACCTTTTGGGAGGATCTTCCCGTTGACCGAGCAGGAATTGGGCACCCTGAAGGTCTACATCGATGACAACCTAAAAAAAGAGTTCATCCGCCCGTCCACCTCACCTGCAGGTGCGGGCATCTTTTTTGTTGAAAAAAAGGACCATTCCCTATGCCCCTGTATTGATTATCGGGAGTTGAACAAAATTACCATTAAAAACCGTTATCCATTACCTCTCGTGCCGGAACTTTTCCAGTGGCTGGGAACGGCGGTCATATTCACCAAGCTTGACCTCCGAGGGGCGTACAACCTGATCCGCATTCGAGAGGGGGAAGAGTGGAAAACGGCCTTCCGCACGCGATTCGGGCACTACGAGTACCTAGTTATGCCGTTCGGACTGTGTAATTCTCCGGCTACCTTCCAACACTTTGTCAAGGACATTTTCCGCGATTACCTGGACTTGTACGTCATAGTATACCTGGACGACATCTTGATATTCTCCTCCTCAGTAGACGACCATCGCAGGCATGTCCGGAATGTCCTTGTTCGGCTCAGACAACATGGACTTTACGCCAAGCCGGAGAAATGTGAGTTTCAGCGGCAAAGCATCCAGTTTCTCGGGTTGATCATTTCGATTGAGGGCATTAAAATGGACCCTCAGAAGGTGTCGGCTATCCTGGACTGGCCTGCTCCCACGGATAAAAAAGGGGTCCAGCGCTTCATCGGATTTTCCAACTTTTACCGGAAGTTCATCAGAAGTTTCTCTGCAATTGTCGCCCCTCTTACTGAATTAACCAAACAAGGAAACCGATTCTATTGGTCCCCTAGAGCCCAAGCTGCCTTTGACAAACTGAAGGAATTATTTGTCTCTGCCTCCATCCTGAAGCACCCTGACCCTGCATTACCCTTCGTCCTGGAAGTGGACGCTTCCGAAAATGCTGTGGGGGCTGTGCTATCCCAGCGTCAGGGGGCCAAAGCCTTACTCTTTCCAGTGGCCTTCTTCTCGCGCAAGCTTTCCACTGCGGAACGGAACTACGACGTGGGAGATCGGGAACTCCTGGCTATCAAGGCCACGTTAGAAGAGTGGCGTTACCTGCTCGAGGGGGCTGCACACCCCATTTTGGTCTACACGGACCACAAGAACCTCGAGTACCTGAGAACAGATAAGAGGTTGAAACCAAGGCAGGCAAGGTGGGCACTTTTTTTCTCAAGGTTTCTGTTCCACATCACCTACAGGCCTGGCTCAAAAAACATTAAGCCAGACGCACTGTCCCGAATGTTCAGCATTCCTGAAGAGAATTTACCTGTTGACACCATCCTCCCTACTGGGAACTTCCTGCTGCTTCAAGAAGACCTCATGTCCCATATTAAGCTGGCGTCTGCTGGCTTGACCTCTCTTCCGGAGAACTGTGTCAGGGCACAAGATGGTCTGATCAGGCACGAGGGCAAAATTTTGGTCCCAGAGGGTCTTCGGATAGCTGTTCTGGAACTTTGCCATGACCACAAGTTGGCCGGACATTTCGGTACCTTGAAAACGGCCGAGCTAATCAAGCGCACGTTCTGGTGGCCGCAGCTGGGTAGCGACTGCAAAAGCTACGTGGACTCATGCAACACCTGCTCCCGGAACAAGAATAGCCGGATGAGGGCCTGGGGTCTATTAAAACCTTTACCTGTCCCTGAAAGACCCTGGAAGATGGTGTCGATGGACTTCATAGTGGAGCTCCCTCTGTCCGAAGGATTCTCCACGGTCTTTGTTGTCGTCGACAGGCTGTCCAAAATGGCTCATTTTTTGCCCATGAAAGGCACACCTTCCGCCATGGAGACGGCGAAGGTTTTTATCAGGGAGATAGTGAGGCTCCATGGAGTTCCGGCAAGTATTGTCTCGGACCGAGGTGTCCAGTTCACCTCCAGATTTTGGAAGGCTCTTTGTGGTTCTCTGGAAATTGAGTTGGCATTCTCTTCGGCTTATCACCCTCAGACGAATGGTCAAACAGAGAGAACCAACCAAACCTTAGAACAGTACCTCCGTTGCTTTTCCTCCTTTTCCCAGGATGATTGGGTCTCTCTGCTCCCCATCGCTGAATTTGCTTACAATAACTCCCTGCACTCTGCCACTAAGCAAACCCCGTTCTTTGCCAACTATGGTTTTCATCCATCCTTTTTACCCAGTACCATACCCGAATGCACCATCCCTGCAGTGTCCGAAACAATGGACTTCTTCATCTCCAATAACAAACTTCTACAGGAGACCATGTCCAAGACCCAGGAGTACAACAAGAGGATGTTTGATAGGAAAAGGAGAGGGGAACTCATTCTGGAGCCGGGCAACCAGGTGTGGTTATCCACAATCAACCTAAAGATGGCCTGTCCGTCATGGAAGTTGGGCCCTAGGTTCATGGGACCTTTCTCGGTAAAGAGGAGAATCAACAATGTGGCATATGAGCTTGACTTACCCAACACCCTGAAGGTCCACCCAGTCTTTCATGTGACACTATTAAAGCCGGTTGTCCCTAACCCCTTCGCTGGCCGTAACACTGGCCCACCGGAACCTGTTTTGATTGACAACGAGGAGGAATTTGAGATGGAGGCAATCCTGGACTGTAGGAAAAGACACAACCAGATTCAATATCTAATTAAGTGGAGGGGTTACGGCCCAGAAGATAATTCCTGGGAACCCGAAAGCGGCATACATGCGGAGGAACTCATGCAAGCTTTCAGAAGGTCTCATGCCGCGAAGATCGCTCAATTGGGCATCCGGAGGCTGCCCTTAAGGGGGGGCACTGTCAGAGAATGTACCTTGCCAGGCGTGTTGGTGGTCGCTTTGGTGTGCGTTCGCGCGCGCCGATGCGCGCTGATGTTGGGCATGTTCCTGTCCGTGCTGGTGTACTTCCCAGACTGCGGGCGCACGCGCCTGTGCGCGATGGTGTGACTGTGCGTGCGGGTGCATGTGCGCGCATTGCATGCGCGTGCGTGCGCCATTGCGCACGCTGATGCGCCGATGCGCCATTGCGCGCGCCGATGCATGCCGGTTTGCCCATTTAAACTCCTGGAACACTTCAGACCGGTGCTGTCTGATCTACAGTCCCCTGTGTATCCTGCTCCTGTTAATTGCCTGAAACCTGATCTTCTGACCACCCGGCTTGTTACTGGACTTTTCCTGCTATCCGCCTGCACCCGACCTCAGCCTGTCTTTGACCCTGAACCTGCCTACCCCGCTGTACCATACTGCCTGAACGTTGCCGAACCCTGCTTGTCTTGACCACTCTCTCTGCACCTGCCCAGCTGCGCTGCTCTACACACCTGCCTGCCTACCTGCCTGCCTGCAGCCAGCCTGGCTCAGCTACTCTCCTGAACCCAGGATCCGGAGCTGCCTTCCAGTAACCACTCTCAGGCTCTCTTACCCTTCCGCACTCCCGTGCCTCCTGTCTGTACTACCAGGGGCCCGCGAGTCGGATCCGTACGGGGGACCTTCCTCTGCTCTAACGGACTCGCTGATTAGGTACGTACAACCCTGACAGTGGCTCTGTGCGACCACCGCCTCTTCCTCCAAACTACACTGGTCACCTGCATAACGTTGATTCCATGTGGGGTCAAGGACCTCATCGTCCTCCACATCATCTTCCACCCAGTCTTCACCCCTGCCCTTCTTGTCTGTCTGCACAATTGCGAAAGCAGCAGCAGTTGGCACCTGTGTTTCATCATCATCCGAGACGTGCTGCGATGGTCCTCCCATGTACTCATCATGAAACATAAGTGGTTGGGCATCGGTGCACTCAATCTCTTCCACTTCTGGGGCAGGGCTAGGTGGATGGCCCTGGGAAACCCTGCTAACAGAGTCATCGAAAAGCAGAAGAGACTGCTGCATGATTTGGGGCTCAGACTGCTTGGCTGATTTGCAAGGGGGTGAGGTGAAAGACTGATGGACATGGGTTTCAGGTGCCAACTCTGATCTTTCATCAGAAGAGTGGGTGGGAGACAATTTGAAGGAACCCGAGGCACTGTCAGCAACCCAATCTACTATCGCCTGTACTTGTCCTGGCCTAAACATTCGTACAGCCTCATTAGGCGTGACAAAATACTGCCGCAGGCTCGGTCGCCTACTCGCACTTGTTTCACTTGTGCGTGTATCTGGCACAGATTCACCACGTCCTCTCCCTGCAACAGGAGCTCCACCAGCAGCACCACGACCGGGGCCACCACGTCCCTTTGACCTCATATTTTCCAAATTTAGGATCTTGCCCTAAATGGGTGTTTTTGGAAGAGCAGAACACACCCACAGTACGTAACCGCTGAATCGCACAGCTACAGAACTGCAGAAAATGCTATTCAAAAAAATATGTTTTTTTTTAGTATAGCACAGTAGAAGAAAACTATATAGAAATTGTTTATTTCACACACCTCCA
Source organism: Rana muscosa (assembly GCA_029206835.1). Taxonomy (NCBI): domain Eukaryota; kingdom Metazoa; phylum Chordata; class Amphibia; order Anura; family Ranidae; genus Rana; species Rana muscosa. The sequence continues at coordinate 458,591,903 of CM055117.1, forward strand.
CATATGTATAACACACTGCAAAATATTTTTTGTGGCCCTAAATGGCGTTTTTTGGAAGACCACAACACACCCACAGTACGTAACCGCTGAATCGCACAGCTACAGAACTGCAGAAAATGCTATTCAAAAAAAATGTTTTTTTTTAGTATAGAACAGTAGAAGAAAACTATATAGAAATTGTTTATTTCACACACCTCCACATATGTATAACACACTGCAAAATATTTTTTGTGGCCTTAAATGGCGTTTTTTGGAAGACCACAACATACCCACAGTACGTAACCGCTGAATCGCACAGCTACAGAACTGCAGAAAATGCTATTCAAAAAAAATGTTTTTTTTTTTAGTATAGCACAGTAGAAGAAAACTATATAGAAATTGTTTATTTCACACACCTCCACATATGTATAACACACTGCAAAATATTTTTTGTGGCCCTAAATGGCGTTTTTTGGAAGACCACAACACACCCACAGTACGTAACCGCTGAATCGCACAGCTACAGTACTGCAGAAATTGCTATTAAAAAAAATGTTTTTTTTTAGTATAGCACAGTAGAAGAAAACTATATAGAAATTGTTTATTTCACACACCTCCACATATGTATAACACACTGCAAAATATTTTTTGTGGCCCTAAATGGCGTTTTTTGGAAGACCACAACACACCCACAGTACGTAACCGCTGAATCGCACAGCTACAGAACTGCAGAAAATGCTATTCAAAAAAAATGTTTTTTTTTTAGTATAGCACAGTAGAAGAAAACTATATAGAAATTGTTTATTTCACACACCTCCACATATGTATAACACACTGCAAAATATTTTTTGTGGCCCTAAATGGTGTTTTTTGGAAGACCACAACACACCCACAGTACGTAACCGCTGAATCGCACAGCTACAGAACTGCAGAAATTGCTATACAAAAAAAATGTTGTTTTTTTAGTATAGCACAGTAGAAGACAAATATATAGAAATGGTTTATTTCACACGCCTCCACATATGTATAACACACTGCAAAATATTTTTTGTGGCCCTAAATGGGTCTTTTTGCAAGCGTACATTAAAGTGCAAATTTTTTATTATTTTTTTGCCCTAAACGGGTCTTTTTTTGCACGAGCAAAATAAAATGCAAATTTTTTATTTTTTTTTGCCCTTAATGGGTCTTTTGGAAAAGAGCACAATAAAGTGCCTTTATATTTTTTGCCCTAAATGGATCTTTTTCCAAAAGCAGAATACACCCACAGTATGGAAACGGTGTATCTCTCAACGTAATATATGCAGTGCTGGTGCACTGAGCTTGCAGATAAAAGGTAGATTTTCTCTGACACTGGGCTCATGGCAGTGTAAAAAGACTGCACTGCAACACAAACAGGTAAACCTATGCAGATCGCTGAGTTATATCTCTGAATCTGGACTCCTATTCCTATATAATATACTACACTGTCTCTCTATCTTTTCCCTCAGATTCCAGAATCAGGACTAACTCATGTATTTTTCAATCTCTCCCTAAAAGCAGCAGCAGCAGACAAGATCCTCTCCCTATCTATTCTGAAGCAGAGTGACGTGTGTGCTGTGTGCCTCTAGCTTATATAGAAGCTGGGTCACATGTTGCACTGACCAATCACAGCCATGCCATTAGTAGGCATGGCTATGATGGCTTCTAAGGGCACACCAGCTAATCAAAAGGTGATTGGCTGGCCCCTGAAGCATTTCTAACTGCGCCATTAGATTGCCGAACCCGAACCCGAACACGGACTTTTGCGCAAAGTCCGGGTTCGGGTTCCGGAAAAAGCTAAAGTTCGGTACGGACCCGAACTTTACAGTTCGGGTTCGCTCAACCCTAGTCACATACCTTTCTTTCGACTATGCGATCGTCTGAGTTTCGTTTCCCAAAGGTTACGTTCCAGCGTCCGGTCTGGCGAACGGTCGTTAGGTCTTTTATACCCTGCGCATGCGTCAAACTCCGCTCTCAGTACGTCATGATGCTGGGGCGTGCCAACAGACTTTTTAATGCATGCGACATAACGGCGGAACATTCCAACAGCCATAAAGATTATATTTTGGAGAAGGTCATCGCATTATTGGATCGTGAATATGGCGTAAAACAAACGAAATCAAAATCAAATTAGGAAAAGATGGTCTGATTTAAAACACAGAGAGAAAGATCAGTTGGACTCCATTCACCGCATCATCATCAAAAGAAGTAAGCCAAATTCATGACTGTAGTAATTATCTTTATGTGGGAATTAGCTGACTTTACTTTTTTTGCTTAATCAAATTATAATGTGGGTAATTTTTTGGATTTGGAAAATAATGCAGATATGTTTGATTAAATGTATTCTTGATGGCTCCCCATTTTAGGAACAATAATTAACATACAGTATCTATTGAACTTCACAGGAAACAGCACAACATAATACACTACATATGTAAAGGCAACATTCATAGATAATACTTTACAATTCTTGTTTGTGAAATAAATTAAAATACTTACCAATTACATTCGACAAATAATTCAAAATAATATACACATACAACAGTATTTCAAAGATATATAGATGTTTAATTGCCAACAAAAAGGTTATTAGGAAACATTCTCCTAAATATTTGATTGCCAGGGCACTGCCCCACTACCCACAAAGTACTCCTTATAGGCTTCCCTCACAAGACGTCCACTTTGTGAGGAAGGCCCAAGTCCACCAGGTTGAAGAGCTGGCATCACAGGTTCTTCAGCTGCCAGAACACCGGTGATAGGATCTTGAGCCACTGTACCAATATAGTTTGTGCCATGTCTACGCAAATAATTATGTAGAATGCAGCAACACAACACTACATGGTTAATTTTATATTCCGCCAGATTGATAGCGGTTAAAAAAAGGCGGAACCTGTTTGACAGAATTCCAAACGCATTCTCTACAACCCTCCTGGCACGGGATAGCCGGTAGTTGTAGATGCGCTGGTCTGGGGTCAAGTTCCTCATGGGAAACGGCTTCAATAAATGAGGCCCCAAAGGAAAAGCATCATCTGCCAAAAAAACTAAATTAAGGCCCTCTATATTGTCCTGGGCAGGGGGCAAATTCAATGTGCCATTTTGTAACCGTATATTAAACTCCGTGTGGAGCATCACCCCACCATCAGAATGGCGGCCATTGATGCCCACATCCAAAAAAAGAAACTCATAAGTAGCGGACACAAGGGCTAATAAAACAACACTCGAAAAGCCCTTGTAGTTAAAATAATATGACCCAGAGTTGGGTGGGGGGATGATTCGCACATGTTTGTCAATGGCACCCCCACAGTTGGGAAAATTCCAGAGGTTGTTAAACTGGGCCGCAACATCCTGTCACTGCTGATGACTTGAAGGAAACTGGTAATTAGTTATCTCACATACATTCTGCTGCCAAAATAAAATTAAACTGTTTTATTAAGCTGTATGTAATCCATTAAAATAAAAATGAAAAAAATGCATATGCTTCCTCACTCCCTCTGGTGGCACATTTAGGGAATTTGGGGGGGGGGGGGGATTTTGGGGACAGGTAAGAACCCTCTCCACTTCCATTAAAGAGAAATGAGTAACAAATGAAGGTTCATTTTACAAGCCACCTGTGTTTAAAAAATATTGACAGCACAATGTGAAAATAAATATAAACATTAGATGTAATTTTTGATATTAATATTTCTAATACATTAAATATCATTAAAAGTATACTACATGCTAGTGACTACATGTTTTTTTTAATTCATGAAGAAACATTTCTATAAAGTAAGAAATTAATAGGGAGAATGGATTATAAAAAAAACATACAAATAGTAGTTGGATCAGTTGATTCTGCTTTTTGGGGAGGGGAGGGAGGGTTAAAAAATATTTTATGTAGAACCAAAAAAAAAAAAATTGGAAATAAATAAGAATAATAATGTGACACAGTTTAGGGGGTGTTTAGGGTAATCTACTACAAAAATTGTCAGAAATAAAAAAATAAATAATTGTGGAGGTGCCAAGGAAAGCATGCTGGGGAGGTAAGCGCTGAAAAATATGCATGGAGGACAGGGAAAAAAAACTAACATCTACATAAAGGACATTGGGGCAAAATAAATTCCTGGAAAACATGAAAGAAAACATACAGAATCAAATAATAAATTGCAACAAGTATATAGAATTGGAGATAATATCACATTACATACCCGAATATACATACTCCTTCTGCAGAACTTGGATAATAGCACAGCAGGTCTCTGGTATAATATGGCCAAGAGCCTGGGAAGAGATACCTGTTGTAAATTTCAGGTCTTGGAGACTTCTCCCTGTCGCCAAGTAGCGCAGCGTTGCTATGAGCCTTTGCTCTTCAGGAATAGCACTCCTCATGCAGGTGTCCTGCTTCCTAATGTGGGGGGACAGCAAGGACAATAGGTGCTGGAAGCATGAGTCGGACATCCTGAGATAGTTTCTAAAATCATTGGGATTATTCTCCCTCTGCTCTCTCAGCAACGTCATGTGTGAAAATTGGTCACGTTGCTGCAACCAATTTTTACACCAGGTAGTCCTCCTCTTACCCCTGGACCTTGACTGCGCATGGGAAATGGCCACAACCCCCAGGCTATACACAGCACGCTCTCGCTCAGCGTTCCTCAACATCTGCAAGAAAGAACGGAGGATTAAAGACACGAACGTAAAGGAACAGAACAAATCTGCTGACGCCAAACCATCACTACCTCGCGCTTAGCACAACGAGTCCAGAGCGTGACGGCCGTAAATTGAAGGATCCTCTTTTGAAGGCTCGTCAGAACGTTGAAACGTCACTACGTTCATGTTTGTTGGCTACAAAATCCGAGCGTGTGTATGCTATGGGTGTGCCCGTCAAACTCCGTTCGGACAAAAATCCATGGGAAAGTCCGATGGAAGTCCGACCGTGTGTACGGGGCTTAACTGTGTGGGGAAAGAACTGACAGGAACAACACAGAGATTGTTGTTCCTGATTACTAGGAACAGAGGATCTCCATGTTCTCCCCTGTCAGAACAGGGATCTGCCTTGTTTACATAGGCAGATCCCCATTCTGCCTCTCTGTGAAGCGATCGCGGGTGGCCGGCGGACACACTATCTATTGCATGAAACAACGTATTGACTTTTGACACATTTTTGGGACCATTGTCATTTTCACGGCGATCAGTGCAATAAAAATGTGAAAATGTGAAAATGACACTGGCAGTGAAGGGGTTAACCACTAGGGGCACTGGAGGGGTTAAGTGTGCCTAGGGGAGTGATTACTACTGTGTGTGGCCGTGGCTACGAGTGACACGTCACCGATCTCCGCTCTGATTACACAGAGCGGAGATCGCTGACAGTGTCAGTAGCGGAGCGGAGCGGGGAGATGTTGTGTTTACACACACATCTCTCCGATCCATGCCTCCGTAAGACGATCGCGGGGATCCCCTCTGTGATCAAGTCCGCGGGACCCGCGACCTGACTCACGGGGAAGGCAGGGGGGTCGCGAGCGTGGCGGCGCGCGCGAGACCCCTACGTCAGCAGTTAAAGCAGTTAAAGGGCCATGTACAGGTACGTGGTTGTGCCTCCAGGTGCCCTTCTGCTGACGAATATACACAGTGGCTGGTCCTTAAGTGGTTAAGGTAAAAAAACACAAAGTTTACAACCCCTTTAAAGCTGAATTCCAGGAAATCAGCCATTATGTAAAAAGTGAAGGCACACTATGAGTTAAGTTCAAGGAGGTGCATGACATCTCCTTGACATATCTCTATTATTGTTATCTGAGAGGTTTATTGGTCTGCTGGAGAGACACTACTAGATCTGAGAGGAGAGAAGCACACAGAGCAACTATGCCCATTCAGAAAAGTTTTTGTATTTTGTGAATGTGTTCACAGAATACCAAAGCTTCTGTGATTGGGGTGGACATAGAAGATACTGTTGAAAATGCAGAGATCAGAAGGATTAGCGTCAGGCTCCAGGAAATACAGCAATAGCTGTCTTCCTGGAGTACTATAAACCTGTCAGATATGAATAAGAGAGCGAAGTCCAGGAGATGTTATGCACCTCGCATGACACCTACCCAAAAATGGAAATTCCGCTTTAAGTGACGGTGACACCCTGACATGCCACATTTGGCATGTCATTTTTTTTAAGGGGGAGTGAATACCCTCTCTTTAGAGGCATCCAGCTCCCACTTCCTCCCGGAGCTCTGCGGTGCCGGAAGGAAGTTCACCTCTCCCCCTCCCTCCCTGCAATCTTCTGGGACACGTCGCAGGTCCCAGAAGATTGCTTGCCCGGCCAATCACAGCATGCAGCGCAGCTCGCGCATGCGCAGTGTGTACCCGGCTGCGAAGCCAGAGTCGGGCGTCCACAGTAGTGATGCTGGCGCCGCAGAGAGGAGCGGCGCTTCGTTCACCCGCAACGCTGGACCATGGGACAGGTGAGTGTTTGATTATTAAAAGACAGCAGCTACTCTTTTTGCAGCTGCTGACTTTTATATGGGTGGAACTCCGCTTTAACTTATAGTATGCCTTCACTTTTTACAAAGGAGCTCAGCCTTGTGTTACGTCTCGCTCCCTAGCAGACCATCTCCATCAGTCCCCAGGAGCATAATAGCGTTACAGAGAGTTATGGCCTGGTCACTAGGTACAGAGGAACAAGAGTTAAGTGAGCATGTATGAGGCCCATGCTGCATGCTCCGCGGGACCCCATTCTGTTAACGGGAGTGAGGTAGCAGAGGTATGCTAACTGGTGGAGTGGGCATGGGCTCTGCATGTCCCTCCTATTGCAACACAAACACCTGTTCAAGTGTGTAGAATACGGGACACTGTCTTTGGAGGAGGTCCCAGGATTGATGAGCACACCTTTGGGCAAGGTATAATTTCTGTGTTATAACAACTGACCCTACTTGACATCTGGCAGAAGAACCCACCCGGGGAGGCCTCCTGTGTGACCCACACATGGCACCCAACGAGTGAATGGGGAACATATGGAGGAGATAACATCTCCTATCACAATGTGCACCCTACCTCTTACATGCTTACTCTGAATTAGGTGAAGGCAGTCCTTAAGGAATCTACCACCAGAAATGTATCAATACAGCTGTATTGAATTCCTCTTATGCCGCGTACACACGGCCGTTTTTCTCGTTGAGAAAAACGACATTTTTTCCTTTCGACGAGAAAAACGATCGTCTGTGGGCTTTCTGCCGTTTTTTTTCGACGAGAAAAACGGCATTAAATACGACGAGAAAAATTAGAACATGTTCTAATTTTTCTCGTCGTTTTTTTCGACATGTTTTCCGCGGCAGTGTTTCCCATAGGGAAACACTGCCGCGGAGCCCACACACGGTGGTTTTTTTCGACCAAAAAAAAAATGACATTTAAAACGGCCGTGTGTGGGGGGAACAAGCTGTTCCTCGTTTTTAACGTTGATTTTCTCAACGGTGTTTTCACCGTCGAAAAAATCGATCGTGTGTACGCGGCATTAGTGTAGATGAGACATCTTAGTTTAGTTTTAACATTCTCATACTATTACTACTGAGACTGAACTCTCTTTCATCCATATTGACTTGGAAAATATTATTGATGCTTTAATTTAACAAACTGTTTAGACATTCAGAAAATATTTATTAATTAATGTCCTTTTAAAGATAAAAAAGTAAGCATTGTTGCATGACTGAGAGAAATCAGGTAAATCCTTGTGGGAAACCTTTTCTATTCACAGCGGTTGTGATAAGGCAGACAAGGATTTAGCCTGGAGCACTTCAATACTATAGGCATACAGCTGCTGCATATAGTATATACTGACAGCAAAGGTCAAATGATAAACACAGTCTACATCTAGCTATATAAAAGTACAGCTTCACTTGGGATTTATGTCACCTAAGGACACTTGAAAGCTTTAAAAAGGAAACATCCATGTTGCCTGAGTAAAACCAAAAATAACCACGAGTCAGGTTGTGGGACAATTTTAGCATGGGATTGATCTCATTAAAATAAATTGTAAATGTTGATACAAACTATTAATCAATGTATGTGGCAGCCTTTGGGCATATGAAGGTGTCTTACATAACTCTACAGCTGGTTGTGTTCAGAAAAACACATAGGTCCATCAAGTGTGACTGTCCTCAAGCAAAAGATACCAGATGTGTGTCTCGCCAAGTAGAGTGACCCTATTCTCAGAAAGATAGAAGTGTATTTGTTGTGAGCGCTGGGATACAGAATTGTCTCTTGTTAGTTGCATGGCTATTATGTTAAACCAACAGATCCAATATTTTCTCTGTGACGTAGAAAAAGTATGCAGATCAAGAAAGTCAAAGTAAAGTCAATTAGACTCGAGTCCTGCGGATGTCCAGGAGGGCAGCTACAACCTTCATGGGTCACTTCATGGGTCACTTCACAAGGGGCTTTCCCAATACAGGTAATGCAGGTGTAATCTTTTTTAATGTCAAATAAAGATATAGGGGGGGGGGGGGTTATAGATGGTACATTATCTAGGACCTATTCTGCCTTAATCTGTTTCTGTCTGCCTTCTTATTCCAGGTCAGTAACTCAAAAGGTTCATCTCACAAAGCTTTAACACAAGGATGCATCCATCTAATTTAGCCAGCTGAAAATAACTCTCTCATGCAAATACAAGCAGGGAGCTGCAGTATTTTGTTTTAGTGTCCTTTGCACAGTGTGCACCTAAAGCTTACCTAAATACAATTGCTGGTGTTCTTATACAAATACAGGCAGGGAGCTGCAGTATTTTGTTTTAGTGTCCTTTGCACAGTGTGCACCTAAAGCTTACCTGAATACAATTGCTGGTGTTCTCTTACTAATACCACAGGCAGGGAGCTGCAGTATTTTCAGTTGGTGTACTGTGTCCTCTGCACAGTGTGCAACTAAACCTAACTGAAGACAATTGCTGGTGTTCTCATACTAAAAATACTGCAGGCAGTTGATTCTGCTAGCTGCAGTATAATCAGTATAAATATATATCCCAGCTTTGTGCAGCTACATCTCCCTGCAGGCCATTAGTTTGTCTGGAAGGAGAGGCAGACAGTCACAAGCCAATAAAAGAGGGCAAGCAGGCTCTGTGTCTAGAGGCAACAGTGCTGGTCGTGGACATGGTGCATCCTCATCAGCATGTGGCCGTGGGACACGCTTGTCCTTTTTTTTCGTCAGCTGGCCGTGTTGAGCCGCAACATGCCGAAGACTTGGTAGAGTGGATCCTCATCCTCCTCATCCTCTCTCACCCAGGCTCAGGGTACTTTTTCTGGCAAAGCAGCTGCCAAAGCAGGCCTCTGCCCTCGGCTCAATGGCATCAGTCACTCCTTCCCTAGCCCCACCATGTCCTCCTGAGGAGTCCCCCAAACTGTTTGACCACAGTGTTGGGTACATGCTCCAGGAGGATGCCCAGTGTTTTGAAGGCTCCAATGATGGTACCCAGCTAGAGGAACGCAGTAAAGTGATCCCAGAGAGAGGGGGTGCCCAAGAAGGACAGCAATCTGGCAGTCATGTTCCCCCAGCTGCAGCATACTGCCAGGTTTGCTACAGTGATGAGGAGGGAGGGGATGATGAGGTCGCAGACTCCACGTGGGTGCCTGATAGGAGAGAGGAGGAGGAGGAGGCACATCTCCAATGAGGCAGGATGCCCTCCAGGGGCCAGCTTAAGGGCAGCACACCGACAGCATCACACCGCAGAGCTCTGCATGTGCAGGCCGCTGCTGTCTCTGCACATCATTCCAAAAGTTCTTTGGTGTGGGCTTTTTTTGAGACAAGTGCATCAGATCGCAGCGCTGCTATTTGCAAAATATAGTTACATAGTTACATAGTTAGTCAGGTTGAAAAAAGACACAAGTCCATCCAGTTCAACCATAAAAAAATAAATAAAAAAAAATTAAAAAAATATATATATCGTACAATCCCATATACCCAATTCTTTACCCACAGTTGATCCAGAGGAAGGCAAAAAACCCCAGAAGAGCATGATCCAATTTGCTACAGCAGGGGAAAAAATTCCTTCCTGATCCCCCGAGAGGCAATCGGATATTCCCCGGATCAACTTTACCTATAAATGTCAGTACCCAGTTATATTATGTACATTTAAGAAAGAATCCAGGCCCTTCTTAAAGCAATCTACTGAGCTGGCCAGAACCACCTCTGCAGGGAGTCTATTCCACATTTTCACAGCTCTTACTGTGAAAAAACCTTTCCGTATTTGGAGGTGAAATCTTTTTTTCCTCTAGACGCAAAGAGTGCCCCCTTGCCCTTTGTGTTGACCGTAAAGTGAATAACTGAACACCAAGTTCACTATATGGACCCCTTATATATTTGTACATGTTGATCATATCCCCCCTTAATCTCCTCTTCTCAAGAGAGAATAAATTCAGTTCCTCTAATCTCTCCTCATAGCTGAGCTCCTCCATGCCTCTTATCAGTTTGGTTGCCCTTCTCTGCACTTTCTCCAGTTCCCCAATATCCTTTTTGAGAACTGGGGCCCAAAACTGAACTGCATAATCCAGATGAGGTCTTACTAATGATTTGAACAGGGGCAAAATGATATCTCTCTCTCTGGAGACCATACCTCTCTTAATATGTCTCAGGCGTATCTCGCGTGGCCAAAACATCACCCGCTTGGGCACCACATATGTCGACCTGCCATGCAGTTCGTTGGCAAGCACACCTAAAAGACCCACACCAAAGAACAAAGCGGACCTCTCCTTTCTCCTCATCAGCTGGGATCTCCAACCCCACTATACCTTCAGTCCACTCTGAAACCTGCACTGAGAGGAATGAAGATGTAGTACTTGCGGCAATCTGCTATCGGTACACCAACATCAGATTGTACCAGGCAAATTTCCCTGCCCCAGCTGCTGCACCACAGAAAGAATTTCGCTCCCAGCCATCCACATACCCAGCGGTTGAATGCTAGCTTGGCTAGATTCCTAGCACTTCAACTGCTGCCTTTTCAGTTGGTAGACTCTGCCCCCTTCCATGAGTTTGTGGAATGTGCGGTTCCTCAGTGGCAAGTAGGTTCCCAAATGCCACTTTTTTTCACGGAAGGCGATTCCGGCTCTCTACCGGCATGTGGAAGGCAAGGTCTTGGCCTAGCTGGACAGGGCGGTCAGTGGTAAGGTGCATATTACCGCTGACTCATGGTCCATCAGGTGACTCTGCTGGCAGCTGGGAAGGATGCAGAACAAGGTGCAGTAGTATTGGAGGTTGTTTCGCCACCACGCCTCCAAAATGTTACTACTGGTGATTCTGACACACCTTTCTCCTCCACCCCCTCCTCTTCTTCTTCCTCCATGGCCTCTTCCTGTGCTTTGTCCTCGGAACCAGCAGTGCTCCGTAGGCGTTCAAGGGGCTATGCAAGTACGCAGGCAAAAAGATGCAATGCGGCACTTGAGCTGGTGTGCTTGGGGGACAGGAGCCACACTGGGGCAGAGATTCTGTCAGCTCTGCAGGGGCAGGCTCAGAGGTGGTTGACGCCACGCCAGCTTAAGCCAGGAATGGTGGTTTCTGACAATGGCACCAACCTCCTCTCCGCCCTCCGACAGGGACACCTGACCCATGTGCCCAGTTTGGCTCACGTCCTTAACTTGGTGGTGCAGCGGTTCTTGGGCAGGTACCCGGGCTTACAGGATGTCCTGAGACAGGCCAGGAAAGTCTGTGTGCATTTCCGCCGGTCATATAATGCCAGTGCTCGGCTGGCTGACCTGCAAAAGGAATACAACCTGCCCAAGAACTGCCTAATCTGTGACATGCCCACCAGGTGGAACTCAACGTTGGCCATGCTGCAGCAGCTGCACATGCAGCAGAGGGCCATCAATGAGTATCTGTGCCAATATGGCACCAGGACAGGGTCAGGGAAGCTTGTTTTTTGCCACGCCAGTGGGTCATGATCAGGGGTGCATGCACTGTCCTGGCACCATTTGGGGAGGCCACGAGGATGGTGAGCAGTGACAGTGCATGCATCAGTGACACTGTCCCTCTTGTCCACCTGTTGGAGCACACGCTGCGTGGAATAATGGACAGGGCACTTGAGGCAGAACAGAGGGAGGAAGAGGAGGACTACCTTACCTCTCAAGGCCTCTTTTATCCAGACAGTGTTCCTGCTGGCCCGCCTATCACACAAAAAGAGGAGGAGGAGGATTGTGTCAGCATGGAGGTGGAGCCTAGCACTCAGCATCAGCAGCAGTCTTCAAGGGATCAATTACAGTCCCAAGACACCCATGGACTTGTACGTGGCTGGGAGGAGGCATGGCCTCCCTGATCCTGCAAAGCCTGCAGAAGGATCCTCGTATTCGTGCTATCAAGGAGAGGGATCATTACTGGCTGGCAACCCTCCTTGATCCACGTTACAAGAGTAAGGTTGCGGACCTTATCTTGCCGTTGCAGAGGGAGCAGAGGATGAAACATCTTCGGGAGGCCTTGCAGAAAGGTCTGTGCAACGCGTTCCCAGAGACTGGGAGGTTACAAATTCCTGGACAACGTGTTGCTGAGGCTTCGGTCAGTCAAAGAGGGAGCGGTGGAGAAGGTGGCCATCTGACCGATGTGTTCAGACAATTTTTTAGTCCGCAGCCCCAAGGTATGATCGGTTCCAGCAATCATCGCCAGCGTCTGTTTTACATGGTGCAGGAATACCTAGGGGCAAGATCAGACTTGGACACCCTTCCCACGGAAAATCCTCTGGGTTACTGGGTCTTGAGGATGGATCATTGGCCAGAGCTTGCACAGTATGCAATTGAGCTACTGGCCTGTCCTGCATCCAGCGTTCTTTCGGAACGCACATTCAGTGCTGCTGGAGGCTTTGTAAGCAATCACAGGTTGCCTGTCCACCGACTCAGTCGATCGACTGACCTTTTATAAAAATGAATCAGTCTTGGATCACCACCAGCTACCAAGCACCTGATGCCGATCTAACCAAATATTTTTTTTTATGTCAGATCCCTTCAAGACTGCCTATGCTGATGCTGAGTGACTATACTGTTATGCTGAGTGACTATCCTCTTCCTCTTCAAAGATCATGCTGATAGCTAGTAAGAACTTTTTTGGTTCTGGGCACCGCCACTAGTGGCTAAGGCCCAATTTTTCAGCCCCTGTTTAACATGGGCGTGTAAATACAATTTTTGATGCAACACTTTGCAGCAGGGCTCATTCTGTGCTCCAACTAGAGTATCTGTGAGGGGTTGCAGTGTTGTGGCACCAGCACCAGTGCGTAAGGCCCAATTTTTCAGCCCCTGTTTAACAGGGGCGTGTAATTAAAATTTTTGATACAATACTTTGCAGCAGAGCTCATTCCTGCGCTCCAACTAGAGTATCTGTGAGGGGTTGCAGTGTTGTGGCACCAGTGCCTAATGTCAAATTTTTATGCCCCTGTTCAACAGGGGCATGTAATTACAATGCTTGATCTAATATTTCACAGCAGCACCCATTCCTGCGCACACCAAGAGTAACTGTGAGGGATTACAGTGTTGTGGCAACACCACCACCACCAAAGGCCCAATTTTTCTGCCCCTGTTCAAAAAGGGCATGTAATTAGAATTCTTGCTATAATAGTTCACCAAGAGTAACTGTGAGGACTTACAGTGTTGTGGCACCAGCACCACCACCAAAGGCCCAATTTTTCCTACCACTGTTCAACAATGGCATGTAATTACAATTCTTGATATAATAGTTCACAGCAGGGCGTTTCAGCGCCCACCAAGAGTAACTGTGAGGGCTTTACAGTGTTGTGGCAACACCAACACCTAAGGGCCAAATTTCTGCAGAGTATATACAGCAGGCCCCTACTTTCAAACATCCAACTTAAAAACTACTCCTACTTGCAAACAGAAGGAGACAACAGGAAGTTAGAGGAAATCTACCCCTAGGAAGGGAAATTCTCTCCTGTCAGGCCACGTACGCACGACCGGTTTTCTCGGCAAAAAACGACAAGAAAACTGCCGGGAGAGCTTTCTTGCAGAGAAAACCGGCTGTGCGTACGCGGGTTTCAGTTTTCTCGTCAAGAAAACTGCCCAGATTCCCCGACGAGAAAAAAGACGACCTGCGGTCTCAACGAGAAACCCGAGCGTGTGTACACTTACCTGTCGCCGTGGAAACCCACGCATGCTCGAAATGACTTTGACGCATCCGCGGTAGCTTCCTAGGCATAGGCATAGGGTGTAGCAAGATGGCGGCGACGGCATCGAATCTGACAAGCGCACGCTCGTCGTAGTCGATGACGTCACCGCGTTCGTGCCATTCAAAAGAACGGCGGTTCTTTTGAATCGTACGTGTGTACCTCCGGCCGGGACAAGTTTCTTGTCAAGATTCTCATCAGTAGGGATGAGCTCGGTGTTCGAGTCGAACATAGGTTCGACTCGAACATCGGCTGTTCGCGCGTTCGGCGAACAACGAACGATTTGGGCCGTTCGCGCCAAATTCGAGTGACGCGAACGGCCCACAATACACTCCACCATCGCAGTGTAATCCCGGCGCTGTGATTGGCCAAGCATGCACTGTGACCCTGCATGCTTGGCCAATCACAGCGCCGGCAGCGAGGAGAGCAATGATTGGCCACAGGCAGGATGCCTGTGGCCAATTATAGCTGAGGGGGTTTAGTACACGCCCCACACTATAAAAGGCCGCCAGCGCGGCGGCCTCGTGTAGTGTGTTCCGGAGCAGGGAAAGTGAAGGATAGGCAGGGACAGTGTCAAATCTATTCTTTGCTAAACCTTATGTGTAGGGACAGAGACGGATAGGCAGGGAGAGTGTCAGTGTCATATTCTTTGCTAAACCTTGTGTGTAGGGAGAGAGAAGGATAGGCAGGGAGAGTGTCAGTGTCATATACTTTGATAAACCTTGTGTGCAGGGAGAGAGAAGGATAGGCAGGGGACAGTGTCAGTGTCATTGTTGCTAAGCCTCCTGCACATTATACACCTGAAGTTAGCCCGTATTGCTGCTTTTTCCTCGTGTGTTACACCAACAGGCATTTGCGGCACTTACAGCGGGCGGAGTGTGCCTCCTGATCATATTACACCTGAACTTAGCCTGTATTGCTGCTTTTTCCTGGTGTGTTACACCAACAGGATTTTGCGGCACTTACAGCGGGCGGAGTGTGCCTCCTGATCATATTACATCTGAACTTAGCCTGTATTGCTGCTTTTTCCTGGTGTGTTACACCAACAGGATTTTGCGGCACTTACAGCGGGCGGAGTGTGCCTCCTGATCATATTACACCTGAAGTTAGCCTGTATTGCTGCTTTTTCCTGGTGTGTTACACCAACAGACATTTGCGGCACTTATAGCGGGCGGAGTGTGACTCCTGATCATATTACACCTGAACTTAGCCTGTATTGCTGCTTTTTCCTGGTGTGTTACACCAACAGGATTTTGCGGCACTTACAGCGGGCGAAGTGTGCCTCCTGATCATATTACACCTGAACTTAGCCTGTATTGCTGCTTTTTCCTGGTGTGTTACACCAACAGGATTTTGCGGCACTTACAGCGGGTGGAGTGTGCCTCCTGATCATATTACACCTGAACTTAGCCTGTATTGCTGCTTTTTCCTGGTGTGTTACACCAACAGGATTTTGCGGCACTTACAGCTGGCGAAGTGTGCCTCCTGATCATATTACACCTGAACTTAGCCTGTATTGCTGCTTTTTCCTGGTGTGTTACACCAACAGGATTTTGCGGCACTTACAGCGGGCGGAGTGTGCCTCCTGATCATATTACACCTGAAGTTAGCCTGTATTGCTGCTTTTTCCTGGTGTGTTACACCAACAGACATCTGCGGCACTTATAGCGGGCGGAGTGTGCCTCCTGATCATATTACACCTGAACTTAGCCTGTATTGCTGCTTTTTCCTGGTGTGTTACACCAACAGGATTTTGCGGCACTTACAGCGGGCGGAGTGTGCCTCCTGATCATATTACACCTGAACTTAGCCCGTATTGCTGCTTTTTCCTGGTGTTTTACACCAACAGGCATTTGCGGCACTTACAGCCGGCGGAGTGTGCCTCCTGATCATATTACATCTGAACTTAGCCTGTATTGCTGCTTTTTCCTGGTGTGTTACACCAACAGGATTTTGTGGCACTTACAGCGGGCGGAGTGTGCCTCCTGATCATATTACACCTGAAGTTAGCCTGTATTGCTGCTTTTTCCTGGTGTGTTACACCAACAGACATTTGCGGCACTTATAGCGGGCGGAGTGTGCCTCCTGATCATATTACACCTGAACTTAGCCTGTATTGCTGCTTTTTCCTGGTGTGTTACACCAACAGGATTTTGCGGCACTTACAGCGGGCGGAGTGTGCCTCCTGATCATATTACACCTGAACTTAGCCCGTATTGCTGCTTTTTCCTGGTGTTTTACACCAACAGGCATTTGCGGCACTTACAGCCGGCGGAGTGTGCCTCCTGATCATATTACATCTGAACTTAGCCTGTATTGCTGCTTTTTCCTGGTGTGTTACACCAACAGGATTTTGCGGCACTTACAGCGGGCGGAGTGTGCCTCCTGATCATATTACACCTGAAGTTAGCCTGTATTGCTGCTTTTTCCTGGTGTGTTACACCAACAGACATTTGCGGCACTTATAGCGGGCGGAGTGTGCCTCCTGATCATATTACACCTGAACTTAGCCTGTATTGCTGCTTTTTCCTGGTGTGTTACACCAACAGGATTTTGCGGCACTTACAGCGGGCGGAGTGTGCCTCCTGATCATATTACACCTGAACTTAGCCTGTATTGCTGCTTTTTCCTGGTGTGTTACACCAACAGGATTTTGCGGCACTTACAGCGGGTGGAGTGTGCCTCCTGATCATATTACACCTGAACTTAGCCTGCATTGCTGCTTTTTCCTGGTGTGTTACACAAACAGGATTTTGCGGCACTTACAGCGGGCGAAGTGTGCCTCCTGATCATATTACACCTGAACTTAGCCTGTATTGCTGCTTTTTCCTGGTGTGTTACACCAACAGGATTTTGCGGCACTTACAGCGGGCGAAGTGTGCCTCCTGATCATATTACACCTGAACTTAGCCTGTATTGCTGCTTTTTCCTGGTGTGTTACACCAACAGGATTTTGCGGCACTTACAGCGGGCGGAGTGTGCCTCCTGATCATATTACACCTGAACTTAGCCTGTATTGCTGCTTTTTCCTGGTGTGTTACACCAACAGGATTTTGCGGCACTTACAGCGGGTGGAGTGTGCCTCCTGATCATATTACACCTGAACTTAGCCTGTATTGCTGCTTTTTCCTGGTGTGTTACACCAACAGGATTTTGCGGCACTTACAGCGGGCGAAGTGTGCCTCCTGATCATATTACACCTGAACTTAGCCTGTATTGCTGCTTTTTCCTGGTGTGTTACACCAACAGGATTTTGCGGCACTTACAGCGGGCGGAGTGTGCCTCCTGATCATATTACACCTGAACTTAGCCTGTATTGCTGCTTTTTCCTGGTGTGTTACACCAACAGGATTTTGCGGCACTTACAGCGGGCGGAGTGTGCCTCCTGATCATATTACACCTGAAGTTAGCCTGTATTGCTGCTTTTTCCTGGTGTGTTACACCAACAGACATTTGCGGCAATTATAGCGGGCGGAGTGTGCCTCCTAATCATATTACACCTGAACTTAGCCTGTATTGCTGCTTTTTCCTGGTGTGTTACACCAACAGGATTTTGCGGCACTTACAGCGGGCGGAGTGTGCCTCCTGATCATATTACACCTGAACTTAGCCCGTATTGCTGCTTTTTCCTGGTGTGTTACACCAACAGGCATTTGCGGCACTTACAGCCGGCGGAGTGTGCCTCCTGATCATATTACACCTGAACTTAGCCTGTATTGCTGCTTTTTCCTGGTGTGTTACACCAACAGGATTTTGCGGCACTTACAGCGGGCGGAGTGTGCCTCCTGATCATATTACATCTGAACTTAGCCTGTATTGCTGCTTTTTCCTGGTGTGTTACACCAACAGGATTTTGCGGCACTTACAGCGGGCGGAGTGTGCCTCCTGATCATATTACACCTGAAGTTAGCCTGTATTGCTGCTTTTTCCTGGTGTGTTACACCAACAGACATTTGCGGCACTTATAGCGGGCGGAGTGTGCCTCCTGATCATATTACACCTGAACTTAGCCTGTATTGCTGCTTTTTCCTGGTGTGTTACACCAACAGGATTTTGCGGCACTTACAGCGGGCGGAGTGTGCCTCCTGATCATATTACACCTGAACTTAGCCTGTATTGCTGCTTTTTCCTGGTGTGTTACACCAACAGGATTTTGCGGCACTTACAGCCGGTGGAGTGTGCCTCCTGATCATATTACACCTGAACTTAGCCTGCATTGCTGCTTTTTCCTGGTGTGTTACACAAACAGGATTTTGCGGCACTTACAGCGGGCGAAGTGTGCCTCCTGATCATATTACACCTGAACTTAGCCTGTATTGCTGCTTTTTCCTGGTGTGTTACACCAACAAGATTTTGCGGCACTTACAGCGGGCGGAGTGTGCCTCCTGATCATATTACACCTGAACTTAGCCTGTATTGCTGCTTTTTCCTGGTGTGTTACACCAACAGGATTTTGCGGCACTTACAGCGGGCGGAGTGTGCCTCCTGATCATATTACACCTGAACTTAGCCTGTATTGCTGCTTTTTCCTGGTGTGTTACACCAACAGGATTTTGCGGCACTTACAGCGGGCGGAGTTTGCCTCCTGATAATATTACACCTGAACTTAGCCTGTATTGCTGCTTTTTCCTGGTGTGTTACACCAACAGGATTTTGCGGCACTTACAGCGGGCGGAGTGTGCCTCCTGATCATATTACATCTGAACTTAGCCTGTATTGCTGCTTTTTCCTGGTGTGTTACACCAACAGGATTTTGCGGCACTTACAGCGGGCGGAGTGTGCCTCCTGATCATATTACACCTGAAGTTAGCCTGTATTGCTGCTTTTTCCTGGTGTGTTACACCAACACACATTTGCGGCACTTACAGCGGGTGGAGTGTGCCTCCTGATCATATTACACCTGAACTTAGCCTGTATCGCTGCTTTTTCCTGGTGTGTTACACCAACAGGATTTCGCGGCACTTACAGCGGGCGGAGTGTGCCTCCTGACCATATTACACCTGAACTTAGCCTGTATTGCTGCTTTTTCCTGGTGTGTTACACCAACAGGATTTTGCGGCACTTACAGCGGGTGGAGTGTGCCTCCTGATCATATTACACCTGAACTTAGCCTGCATTGCTGCTTTTTCCTGGTGTGTTACACAAACAGGATTTTGCGGCACTTACAGCGGGCGAAGTGTGCCTCCTGATCATATTACACCTGAACTTAGCCTGTATTGCTGCTTTTTCCTGGTGTGTTACACCAACAGGATTTTGCGGCACTTACAGCGGGCGAAGTGTGCCTCCTGATCATATTACACCTGAACTTAGCCTGTATTGCTGCTTTTTCCTGGTGTGTTACACCAACAGGATTTTGCGGCACTTACAGCGGGCGGAGTGTGCCTCCTGATCATATTACACCTGAACTTAGCCTGTATTGCTGCTTTTTCCTGGTGTGTTACACCAACAGGATTTTGCGGCACTTACAGCGGGTGGAGTGTGCCTCCTGATCATATTACACCTGAACTTAGCCTGTATTGCTGCTTTTTCCTGGTGTGTTACACCAACAGGATTTTGCGGCACTTACAGCGGGCGAAGTGTGCCTCCTGATCATATTACACCTGAACTTAGCCTGTATTGCTGCTTTTTCCTGGTGTGTTACACCAACAGGATTTTGCGGCACTTACAGCGGGCGGAGTGTGCCTCCTGATCATATTACACCTGAACTTAGCCTGTATTGCTGCTTTTTCCTGGTGTGTTACACCAACAGGATTTTGCGGCACTTACAGCGGGCGGAGTGTGCCTCCTGATCATATTACACCTGAAGTTAGCCTGTATTGCTGCTTTTTCCTGGTGTGTTACACCAACAGACATTTGCGGCAATTATAGCGGGCGGAGTGTGCCTCCTAATCATATTACACCTGAACTTAGCCTGTATTGCTGCTTTTTCCTGGTGTGTTACACCAACAGGATTTTGCGGCACTTACAGCGGGCGGAGTGTGCCTCCTGATCATATTACACCTGAACTTAGCCCGTATTGCTGCTTTTTCCTGGTGTGTTACACCAACAGGCATTTGCGGCACTTACAGCCGGCGGAGTGTGCCTCCTGATCATATTACACCTGAACTTAGCCTGTATTGCTGCTTTTTCCTGGTGTGTTACACCAACAGGATTTTGCGGCACTTACAGCGGGCGGAGTGTGCCTCCTGATCATATTACATCTGAACTTAGCCTGTATTGCTGCTTTTTCCTGGTGTGTTACACCAACAGGATTTTGCGGCACTTACAGCGGGCGGAGTGTGCCTCCTGATCATATTACACCTGAAGTTAGCCTGTATTGCTGCTTTTTCCTGGTGTGTTACACCAACAGACATTTGCGGCACTTATAGCGGGCGGAGTGTGCCTCCTGATCATATTACACCTGAACTTAGCCTGTATTGCTGCTTTTTCCTGGTGTGTTACACCAACAGGATTTTGCGGCACTTACAGCGGGCGGAGTGTGCCTCCTGATCATATTACACCTGAACTTAGCCTGTATTGCTGCTTTTTCCTGGTGTGTTACACCAACAGGATTTTGCGGCACTTACAGCCGGTGGAGTGTGCCTCCTGATCATATTACACCTGAACTTAGCCTGCATTGCTGCTTTTTCCTGGTGTGTTACACAAACAGGATTTTGCGGCACTTACAGCGGGCGAAGTGTGCCTCCTGATCATATTACACCTGAACTTAGCCTGTATTGCTGCTTTTTCCTGGTGTGTTACACCAACAAGATTTTGCGGCACTTACAGCGGGCGGAGTGTGCCTCCTGATCATATTACACCTGAACTTAGCCTGTATTGCTGCTTTTTCCTGGTGTGTTACACCAACAGGATTTTGCGGCACTTACAGCGGGCGGAGTGTGCCTCCTGATCATATTACACCTGAACTTAGCCTGTATTGCTGCTTTTTCCTGGTGTGTTACACCAACAGGATTTTGCGGCACTTACAGCGGGCGGAGTTTGCCTCCTGATAATATTACACCTGAACTTAGCCTGTATTGCTGCTTTTTCCTGGTGTGTTACACCAACAGGATTTTGCGGCACTTACAGCGGGCGGAGTGTGCCTCCTGATCATATTACATCTGAACTTAGCCTGTATTGCTGCTTTTTCCTGGTGTGTTACACCAACAGGATTTTGCGGCACTTACAGCGGGCGGAGTGTGCCTCCTGATCATATTACACCTGAAGTTAGCCTGTATTGCTGCTTTTTCCTGGTGTGTTACACCAACACACATTTGCGGCACTTACAGCGGGTGGAGTGTGCCTCCTGATCATATTACACCTGAACTTAGCCTGTATCGCTGCTTTTTCCTGGTGTGTTACACCAACAGGATTTCGCGGCACTTACAGCGGGCGGAGTGTGCCTCCTGACCATATTACACCTGAACTTAGCCTGTATTGCTGCTTTTTCCTGGTGTGTTACACCAACAGGATTTTGCGGCACTTACAGCGGGCGGAGTGTGCCTCCTGACCATATTACACCTGAACTTAGCCTGTATTGCTGCTTTTTCCTGGTGTGTTACACCAACAGACATTTGCGGCACTTACAGCGGGCGGGGTGTGCCTCCTGATCATATTACACCTGAACTTAGCCTGTATTGCTGCTTTTTCCTGGTGTGTTACACCAACAGGATTTTGCAGCACTTACAGCGGGCGGATTGTGCCTCCTGATCATATTACACCTGAACTTAGCCTGTATTGCTGCTTTTTCCTGGTGTGTTACACCAACAGGATTTTGCGGCACTTACAGCGGGCGGAGTGTGCCTCCTGATCATATTACACCTGAACTTAGCCTGTATTGCTGCTTTTTCCTAGTGTGTTACACCAACAGGCATTTGCAGCACCTACAGCAGGCGTAGTGTGATTCCTGCAAAATATACTCCTGAAGCTAGGCCTTATTGCTGGTTTTCCCATTTCCCTGCAGGCCATTAGAATGTCTGGAAGGCAAACAAGGAGAGGCAGACAGTCAGGAGCCAATAAAAGAGGGCAAGCAGGCTCTGTGTCTAGAGACAACAGTGCTGGTCGTGGACGCGGTGCATCGCCATCAGCACGTGGCCATGGGACACGCTTGTCCCTCTTTTCGGCAGCTGGACGTATTGAGCCGCATCATGCCGAAGACTTGGTAGAGTGGATGACCAAGCCCTCCTCATCCTCCTCATCCTCTCTCACCCAGGCTCAGGGTACTGGCAAAGCAGCTGCCAAAGCGTCCTCTTCCCTGGTATCAATGTCATCATCAGTCACTCCTTCCCTAGACCAACCATGTCCTCCTGAGGAGTCCCCCGAACTGTTTGAGCACAGTGTTGGGTACATGCTCCAGGAGGATTCCCAGCGTTTCGAAGGGTCTGATGATGATACCCAGCTAGTGGAAGGCAGTAGCGTGAGAGCAGAGAGAGGGGATGCTCAAGAAGGACACCAATCTGGCAGTCATGTTCCAGCAGCTGCAGCATACTGCCAGATTGGCTCCAGTGATGAGGAGGGAGGGGATGATGAGGTCACTGACTCCACGTGGGTGCCTAATAGGAGAGAGGAGGAGGAGGAGGAGAAGGATGAGGAGGAGGCACATCTCCAATGAGGCAGGATGCCCTCGGGGGGCCAGCGTAAGGGCAGCACACCGACGGAATCCCACCGCAGAGCTCCGCCTGTGCAGGGCGCTGCCTCTGCCCGTTATTCAAAAAGTTCTTTGGTGTGGGCCTTTTTTGAGTCGAGTGCATCAGATCGCACAGCTGCTGTTTGCAACATATGTCTCAAGCGTATATCGCGTGGCCAAAACATCACCCGCTTGGGCACCACATGCTTGACCAGACATATGTTGACCTGCCATGCAGCTCGTTGGCAAGCCTACCTTAAAGACCCACACCAAAGAACAAAGCGGACCTCTTCTTGCACCGCATCAGCTGGGATCTCCAACCCCACTATACCTTCAGTCCTCTCTGAAACCTGCTCTGAGAGGAATGAAGGTGTAGAATTAGGTGTGTCACAGCCAAGTACTTGCGGGCACTCTGCTAGCAGTACACCGACGTCCGATTCTAGCAGGCAAATTTCCTTGCCCCAGCTGCTGGACCGTCAAAAGAAGTTCACTCCCAGCCATCCACATGCCCAGCGGTTGAATGCTAGCTTGGCTAAATTGCTAGCGCTTCAACTGCTGCCTTTTCAGTTGGTAGACTCTGCCCCCTTCCATGAGTTTGTGGAATGTGCGGTTCCTCAGTGGCAAGTAGGTTCCCAAATGCCACTTTTTTTCACGGAAGGCGATTCCGGCTCTCTACCGGCATGTGGAAGGCAATGTCTTGGCCTCGCTGGACAGGGCGGTCAGCGGTAAGGTGCATATTACCGCTGACTCATGGTCCAGCAGGCATGGACAGGGACGTTACCTTTCTTTCACGGCCCATTGGGTCACTCTTTTGGCAGCTGGGAAGGATGCAGGACAAGGTGCAGTAGTGTTGGAGGTTGTTCCACCGCCACGCCTCCAAAATGCTACTACTGGTTGTGACACACCTCTGTCCTCCACCCCCTCCTCTTCTTCTTCCTCCATGGCCTCTTCCTGTGCTTTGTCCTCGGAACCAGCGGTGCTCCGTAGGCGTTCAAGGGGCTACGCAAGTACGCAGGCAAAAAGATGCCATGCCGTGCTTGCGCTGGTGTGTTTGGGGGACAGGAGCCACACTGGGGCAAAGGTTCTGTCTGCTCTGCAGGGGCAGGCCGAGAGGTGGTTGACGCCACGCCAGCTTAAGCCAGGAATGGTAGTTTGCGACAATGGCACCAACCTCCTCTCCGCTCTCCGACAGGGACAACTGACCCATGTGCCCTGTGTGGCTCACGTCCTTAACCTGGTGGTGCAGTGGTTCTTGGGCAGGTACCCGGGCTTACAGGATGTCCTGAGGCAGGCCAGGAAAATCTGTGTGCATTTCCGCAGATCTTATAATGCCAGTGTTTGCCTGGCTGAGCTGCAAAAGGAGTTGAACCTGCCCAAGAACCGCCTTATATGTGACATGCCCACCAGGTGGAACTCAACGTTGGCCATGCTGCAGCGGCTGCACACGCAGCAGAGGGCCATCAATGAGTACCTGTGCGACTACGGCACCAGGACAGGGTCAGGGGAGCTCGGCTTTTTTTCACCACGCCAGTGGGGCATGATCAGGGATGCATGCACTGTCCTGGCACCATTTGAGGAGGCCACGAGGATGGTGAGCAGTGACAGTGCATGCATCAGTGACACTGTACCTCTTGTCCACCTGTTGGAACATACGCTGCGTGGAATAATGGACAGGGCACTTGAGACAGAACAGAGGCAGGAAGAGGAGGACTTCCTTGCCTTTCAAGGCCCCTTTTACCCAGACAGTGTTCCTTCTGTCCCACCCATCGCACAGGAAGAAGAGGAGGAGGAGGAGGAGGAGGAGGATTGTGTCAGCATGGAGGTGGAGCCTGGCACTCAGCATCATCAGTAGCAGTCTTTTAGGGATGATTTACAGTCCCAAGAAACCAGTGGACTTGTACGTGGCTGGGAGGAGGTGGCTGCGGATCATGTCGTCCTTAGTGACCCAGAGGACTCCGGACCGAATGCCTCAGCTAACCTACGCTGCATGGCCTCCCTGATCCTGCAAAGTCTGCGGAAGGATCCTCATATTCTTCGGATCAAGGAGAGGGACCATTACTGGCTGGCCACTCTCCTTGATCCACGGTACAAGGGTAAGGTTGCAGACCTTATCTTACCGTCGCAGAGGGAGCAGAGGATGAGACAACTCCGGGAGGCCTTGCAGAAAGGTCTGTGCAACGCGTTCCCAGAGACTGGGAGGTTACAAACTACTGGTCCTGGACAACGAGTTGCTGAGGCTTCGGTCAGTCAAAGAAGGAGCGGTGGGGAAGGTGGCCGTCTGACCGATGCGTTCAGACAATTCTTTAGTCCGCAGCCCCAAGGTATGATCGGTTCCAGCAACCATCGCCAGCATCTGATATACATGGTGCAGGAATACCTAGGGGCAAGGTCAGACTTGGACACCTTCCCCACCGAAAATCCTCTGGCTTACTGGGTCTTGAGGATGGATCACTGGCCAGAGCTTGCACAATATGCAATTGAGCTACTGGCCTGTCCTGCATCCAGCGTTCTTTCAGAACGCACATTCAGTGCTGCTGGAGGATTTGTCACGGATCACAGGGTGCGCCTGTCCACCGACTCTGTTGATCGACTGACCTTCATAAAGATGAACCAGTCTTGGATCACCACCAGCTACCAAACACCTGAAGCTGATATAACAGACTAATTTATTTTCAAATGTCACATCCCTTCAAGACTGATGCTGATGCTGAGAGACTGTCCTGTTATGTTGACTGACTATCCTCCTCCTCCTCAATGATCCGATTGATGATGATAGCTTGGAAGAACATTTTTGTTTCTGGGTGCCGCCACCAGTGGCTAAGGCCCAATTTTTCAGCCCCTGTTTAACAGGGGCGTGTTATTACAATTTTTTATGCAATGCTTTGCAGCAGGGCTCATTCCTGCACTCCAACTAGAGTATCTGGGAGAGGTTGCAGTGTCGTGGCACCAGCACCAGTGGCTAAGGCCCAATTTTTCAGCCCCTGTTTAACAGGGGCGTGTAATTACAATTTTTGATGCAATACTTTGCAACAGGGCTCATTGCTGTGCTCCAAGTACAGTATCTGTGAGGGGTTGCAGTGTTGTGGCACCAGTGCCTAAGGCCCAATTTTTATGCCCCTGTTTAACAGGGGCATGTAATTACAATTTTTTATGCAATGCTTTGCAGCAGGGCTCATTCCTGCACTCCAACTAGAGTATCTGAGAGAGGTTGCAGTGTCGTGGCACCAGCACCAGTGGCTAAGGCCCAATTTTTCAGCCCCTGTTTAACAGGGGCGTGTAATTACAATTTTTGATGCAATACGTTGCAACAGGGCTCATTGCTGTGCTCCAAGTACAGTATCTGTGAGGGGTTGCAGTGTTGTGGCATCAGTGCCTAAGGCCCAGTTTTTCTGCCCCTGTTTAACAGGGGCATGTAATTACAATTCTTGATCTAATAATTCACAGCAGGACCCATTCCTGCGCCCACCAAGACTAACTGTGAGGCCTTACAGTGTTGTGTCAACACCACCACCACCACCACCACCAAAGGCCCAATTTTTCAGCCCCTGTTCAACAGGGGCATGCAATTACAATTCTTGATCTAATAATTCACAGCAGGGCCCATTCATGTGCCCACCATGAGTAACTGTGAGGGCTCACAGTGTTGTGGCTCTCCACTGATGCTTTATCACCAATTCTTGTTTCAATAAAAACCCCAAATTTTCAAAACACATTTGTCATTAGGACGGAAAGTGAGGTGAACTGTTCTGAACAGGTGCACACTGCACAGACAGCAAAACAAATGTTACTGGGGTGATAACCCTTCCCTATGTTTTCCAAAAAGCTTAAAAATAGATTTTTTTGGCTGGAGCTACACTTAAACAATGTACCTGTTCAAAATTACAAAAGATTCTACATAAGAACAAACCTACAGTCCCTGTCTTGTATGCACAGCCTGTATACGGCTGTTCAGAGTATATAGGGCCTTTTTTATTTTGTGTGCGGGGTTCCCCTTAATATCCATACAAGACCCAAAGGGGCTGGTAATGGGCTGGGGTAGGGGGAGGGGGCTGTGATGGGGTAGCTATGCCATTTTTCTTAAAGATTTTCATCCATATTACCGGGACCACTGCTGTTTATATATTTCTATTGTGGGATTTGATTAATTGACCCCCAGTGTACAGCTGCTGTCTATTAGGTTATCTGCCGTGGTTGATTTCTAATACTATTACATTACATTAAAGCCGCAAGCAGTTTTAAATGGCTTTTTTTCCTTTAGAAATGTAATTTTGTGCAGGGACAGTTCTAAACACGGGAAACACGTGGCACTTCACAGGCATACTTTAGACACCCCCCAGGTACGATATTTAAAGGAATATTTGACTTTTTTTTTTTCACTTTATGCATCATTAAAATGACTGCTCCCGAAAAACGGCCATTTTTAAAACTTTGTTTTGGATTGATACATGTTCCCTGGTGCAGAACCCGGGTTCCCAAACCCTTTTTAGGACAATAACATGCATATTAGTCGTTATAAATAGCACTTTAGATTTCGAACGTTCGCATCCATTGTATTTAATAGGGTTCTAAAGTTCGTGCTAACTTTCGGTCCGTTCGCGGGTTCTGGTGCGAACCGAACCCGGGGGTGTTCGGCTCATCACTACTCATCAGGAAAAACAAAGTTTTTTTCCTGATGAGAATCTCGGCTGTGTGTACAGGGCTTAACCGTTAATATGGGAAAAAGGTGTCTCCTCTCCACTGATGCTTTATCACCAATCCTTGTTTCCCTAAAAACCCCAAATTTTCAAAAAGCATTTGTCTTTGGGACGGAAAGTGAGGTGAAATGTTCTGAACAGGCCCATGCCATTTTCCCCAATGATTTTCATCCATAT
Source organism: Rana muscosa (assembly GCA_029206835.1). NCBI lineage: Eukaryota > Metazoa > Chordata > Amphibia > Anura > Ranidae > Rana > Rana muscosa. The sequence goes on from CM055117.1 coordinate 458,619,474, forward strand.
TGCCGGGACCAGACATTACATTAAAGCCGCAAGCAGTTTTAAATTACTTATTTTCCTTTAGAAATGTCATTTTGTGCAGGGACAGTTCTAAACACGGGAAACACGTGCCACTTTACAGGCATACTATAGACACCCCCCAGGTACGATATTTAAAGGAATATTTCACCTTTTTTTTTTCTTCACTTTATGCATCATTAAAATCACTGCTCCCGAAAAAACAGCCATTTTTAAAACTTCTTTTTGCATTGATACATGTCCCCTGGGGCAGGACCCGGGGACCCCATACCCTTTTTAGGACAATAACTTGCATATTAGCCTTTAAAATTAGCACTTTTGATTCCGAACGTTCAAGTCCCATAGACTTTAACGGGGTTCGATAGTTCGCGCAAACTTTCGGTCTGTTCGCAGGTTCTGGTGTGAACCGAACCGGGGGGTGTTTGGCTCATCCCTAATCACCAGGTGCCAGCACATTCTCCCCAGCTTCCTCCGAGTGTCATTCTTTGGCCATCTTGACTGGCCAGCACACTGACCTAACAGCCTGCCTGCTCACAATGTTAAAAAATAAGACTTTAGTTCTGTTTTAAGTCAGTAATGACAGCTTCCGTGTGTAGGCAAGGATCAATTTTGAGTTCTCCTTGAATTTTTGGACACTTACCTGTTTTGCTATATTCTCTGGTTTGGCCCCGCATTCTGCCTATTTATGGATTGGGAGGAATCACCTCTAGGTCTTTTTGTGAATGTCGGCAGTGTGAGGAGGTGAAAAGTTTTTCCTCTTTGCAGGATGGCGCTCCTTGTGACTTGGGGGAAGCCAGGAAGGACCAGTGGAGGCCTATGACCTATGGGGCAGAAAAGCACTGCACCCTGAACAGTGAGTAGTACCACAGCACCCCTCCTGGAAAAATATCAGAACATGTCAAATTGTGAACTGACCACTCATGCCCTGTACACATGATCGGAACTTCCGATTGCCTAAAATCCGATGGAATTTTTAGTCGGAATTCCGTTCAAGCTGTCTTGCATACACACTGTCCGACCAAATTCCAACCGTCCAAAACGCGGTGACGTAAAACACTACGACGAGCCGAGAAAAATAAAGTTCAATGCTTCCGAGCATGCGTCGACTTGATTCTGAGCATGCGTGGGTTTTTTCTTCGTCGGAGTTCCACGTAGACGATAGGAGTTTCCTATCGGTTTTTTTTCCATCGGAAAAAAATAAAACATGTTCTATTTCTAAACACCGACGGAAAAAAGTCCGATGGGGCCCACACATGATCGGAATTTCCGATGAAAAAAGTCCATCTGACTTTTTACATCAGAAATTCCGATCGTGTGTACAAGGCATTAGTGTTCCAAGATGTGGATGACATATTTCTACCTGTTTAATACCAAATGTTCTGAACTGTACCTAGGAACTTGCACTGAAGAAATTCTAATCTGTGGACAGTTGTAACTTGTTTATTACCAAAAGTTAAGTAAAGTTTTTAGCAAAGCAAGTCCTAGCCTTATTACTGTCTAATGCCGCGTACACACGATCGGAATTTCCGACAACAAAACCGTGTTTTTTTTTCCGACAGATGTTGGCTCAAACTTGTCTTGCATACACACAAATGTTGCTCGGAAATCCAAACGTCAAGAACGCGGAGACGTACAACACTACGACGAGCCAAGAAAAATTAAGTACAATGATTCCGAGCATGCGTCAAATAGATTCTGAGCATGCGTAGGATTTTTGTGCGTCGGAATTGGATAGACCCGATCGGAATTTACGACAAGAACTTTTGTTGTCGGAAAAATTGAGAACCTGCTCTCAAACATTTGTTGTCGGAAATTCCGACAGCAAATGTCCGATGGAGTCTACACACGGTCGGAATATCTGACCAAAAGCTCACATCGAATATTTGTTGTCGGAAATTCCGATCATGTGTACGCGGCATCAGAGGGGAAAATGCCTGCATGTGCTGGTCAAGGGTATGGTAAAGAGCAACCTGTCTACATGTGATTTTCCAGTGACAAGTTTTCTTTATGCTGGCATTTATTTATTGGTCTATTAAAGTGACCCTGTCAGCATAAGGGTCAATTGTGTCCAAAAGCCTACCTGCTAAAAGAAATGACAATATACAGTGAGGGAAAAGGTATTTGATCCCCTGCTCATTTTGTATGTTTGCCCGTTGACAAAGAAATTATCAGTCTATAATTTTAATGGTAGGTTTATTTTAACAGTGAGAGACAGAATAACAACAAAAATTTCCAGAAAACGCATTTAAAAAAAGTTATACATTGATTTGCATTTTAATGAGTGAAATAAGTATTTGATCCTCTACCAATCAACAAGATTTCTGGCTCCCAGGTGTCTTCTATACTGGTAACGAGCTGAGATTAGGAGGACTCTCTTAAAGGGAGTCCTCTAAGGCACCTTTCACACGGGACGGCTCCGCTGATCCCTGCTGAGCCGGCGGATGACAGGGTGGTCCCTGCACACTGTGCAGGGACCGCCTTGTCTGATATCCGCTCTCCCTTATGGGGGGATTGGATGAACACGGACCGTCTGTCCGTGTTCATCCAATCTGCTCTGCAGACGGATAGAAAAATAGGATTTTCCTCCGTCTGCAGAATCGGTGGATTGCGGACACGGAGTAGATCGGGTGTCAGCGGATGTTCATCCGCTGAGACCCGCGATCTCATAGGGACCAATGTACAGTGGGGCAAAAAAGTATTTAGTCAGCCACCAAATGTGCAAGTTCTCCCACTTAAAAAGATGAGAGAGGCCTGTAATTGTCATCATAGGTATACCTTAACTATGAGAGACAAAATGTGGAAAAAAATACAGACAATCACATTGTCTGATTTGGAAAGAATTTATTTGCAAATTATGGTGGGAAAATAAGTATTTGGTCAATCTCAAAAGTTCATCTCAATTCTTTGTTATATATCCTTTGTTGGCAATGACAGAGGTCAAACGTTTTCTGTAAGTCTTCACAAGGTTGTCACACACTGTTGCTGGTATGTTGGCCCATTCCTCCATGCAGATCTCCTCTAGAGCAGTGATGTTTTGGGGCTGTCGCTGGGCAACACGGACTTTCAACTCCCTCCAAAGGTTTTCTATGGGGTTGAGATCTGGAGACTGGCTAGGCCACTCCAGGACCTTGAAATGTGTGACAGGGGTCACTTTGGGCACAGGGTGAGCAAGAAAATAATGGACATTAAGAATATGTCTTGGATTGCTTTAAAATGGGACAGTGATATTTTTCCACAATATTCCCCACGATATCTGTAAAGAACTATTTACTGTTTGATTATGAACTCAACAGGTTAACTGAAAAGTGACTCCTTCATGATGTTGGGACACATACTGTTAGATGCTAATGTCATCACCTCCAGCCCCTGCCTGTGTGATGTAAATGAATCTAGGATGGCTTCTGAGGCCCTTTCATTGTGATAATTAACTCTGTACTTGTGTGTATTGTAAACAGACAGTCTGGGGAACATAAAGGTTATGCATAGTCATTTAAACTGAAAATGGATTAGCTAACAAGCCCACCTATTGTCTCTTAAGAGATGTCAAAATAATGTGTATTGTAGGAGACAGTAAGGCTAGCCTAAAGGTCATGTGTCTGAGTCATCAGCTGTAGTTAATTAGCTTGTGTAAATTAGGTCTGGTCAGAAGTGCTTTGTGAGAGGAAAGTAAGAAACTCCCCTCTGTGTGTATATAACTTGCAGTGTTGAATAAAAAGTGGCAGTCCAGTTGGAAAGATACAGAGCGTTTGTCTCGTATGTTTGGAAGGATTAATCCTATGGGAAGCGGTCGCCTGACTGTGGAGGATCGGCAGTGGATGTGTGTCCAGAGAGGGAATATCCTAAACGGCGTTAACCCCTTTCATACTTGGGGTGCCGTTACATTGGTGGCAGCAGTGGGATTTTCCCTCCAGTTACTGGGACACTCCAATCCACCACAGTGAATAACAAGCTATGCAGCCTGCAGGAAAGCCACGCTGAAAGACTTACTTGAGAGCCGTGGAGGGACCGGTGGGACAAAGAACAAGGCCATCTTGATCAGGGAGCTAGCCGAGATGGATCAGAGGGATGGTGATGCAGGACCCCGGTCAGTTGAAGACTTGTTTCAGCAACGAGTTCGAGAGCGGTTGGCATTATATGGGGCTAACCCATCAGAGACCGCCATACAGAAAGCCATTAGAGATATCCAGCTGCAGGATGAGTGACAAGAGAGACAACTGGAGCGACAAGAGAGAGAACTAGAGCGGCAACATGAGCGGAGAATGGCGGAAATACGGCAATCGGAGACAACACCTAAAGATGCAGCGCCTGTCCGTAAGTTGCCCTTTCGGGCGTTCAAACTATTTAAGGAAGGAGAGGAGGAAATTGAAGCGTTCCTGCATGACTTTGAGAGACTATGCCAGATACATGAAGTACTGCCCCAAGATTGGGTCGCCTTACTGGCAAGTAATTTAACTGGCAGAGCGACGGATGCGTATCGGGCCCTGGAGGATGAGGACGCTAAAGACTATGACCGGGTAAAAGAAGCTCTGCTAGCCCGATTTGCCATTACACTCAAAGCCAGCCGGATTAAGTTTCGAGAATCCCGGAAACAAACCCACATAACATACGTGGAGTGGGCACATCGTCTGCAGCGAAACCTTAAGGGCAGGTTCCAGGGAAGCCACGCTCATACCATAGAGGACATCACCCAGCTAGTACTCTTAGAACAGTTCTTGAACCACACCCCTCCGGTATTACGGGATTGGGTGCGAGATAAGTGACCACGGACTGTACAGCAAGCGGCTACCTTGGCCGATTAATATCTGGACTCTCGAAGGTCAGGTGGAAGCGAGCGCTATCCACTATCTCGGCCCAGTTTACCAGCCTCTAACCCAACTTCAGCACCACCTCCAGCAGCCAGTTATCCTCAGCAGCCCAGGTTCAACTCCCAGGACTACTCACAACCCATCAGGTGTTTCGGATGTAAACAGCTAGGGCACAAAAAGCCAGACTGTCCGTTGAATCCAGCCATCCAGTCCCAGTCATGGAGACAGCCAGCAAGGGGGAGCCCCCACACATCCATGCCTGTGGCCCACTGCGTTGAGGAGGAAGAACATTGGGGCGTCCTGCACAAGGCTGATCCAATACAAGCAGCTAACCGGGACAACAGGCGACAACACAGGCAGACTGTCCGGGTTAATGGTTCGGGACACGTGAATGTGGGGGTGATGAAGGATTTGCCAGCGGATGTACTACTGGGGAATGATTTGGCCCCCCTTGTTTCTGCTTACGCCCAGATGGGCCCCGCTGAAGCCAACCCAGTGACTTCCTGTGCCCAGACCCATGCTAATGGAAGCGGCCCGCTTGCGGCTGAGAACTGGGTGAGACTATCTTCCCTGACATGTACCTTAGATCAGGCAAAATATCACAGTCTAGAATTGGAATGTGACAAGTTGGCCAGGGAGAAATCGGAGATGCAACGACACTACGTCATGTATTACGAGATGTCCCATGGCTTGAACATTAAAATGCACAAACAGGCTGAAATTGTCAAAAGGTTAAATGGAATTTGCGCCCAGGTTTTGCCATACCTCTCCCAAGAGCAGCAGCAACACGTTTTGGGAGCCATTGAGAGAGCAAAGCAAGTGACTGTTCCAGAACTGAATTCCATTATTCGCCCTGCAACCTTACAACGTCACCATCAGCTACTGACCCGGTAAGCAAAATGGCCATGCTGCTGGGTTGTCCAGGCATTAGAGGAATGGAACTATGGACTAACTTCGGAGTCAACCCGTCTGGGGTCCCCTCCTGTGTTAGTCTCCTGCCGAAAGGGGAGATGTGTGACAGGGGTCACTTTGGGCACAGGGTGAGCAAGAAAATAATGGACATTAAGAATATGTCTTGGATTGCTTTAAAATGGGACAGTGATATTTTTCCACAATATTCCCCACGATATCTGTAAAGGACTATTTACTGTTTGATTATGAACTCAACAGGTTAACTGAAAAGTGACTCCTTCATGATGTTGGGACACATACTGTTAGATGCTAATGTCATCACCTCCAGCCCCTGCCTGTGTGATGTAAATGAATCTAGGATGGCTTCTGAGGCCCTTTCATCGTGATAATTAACTCTGTACTTGTGTGTATTGTAAACAGACAGTCTGGGGAACATAAAGGTTATGCATAGTCATTTAAACTGAAAAGGGATTAGCTAACGAGCCCACCTATTGTCTCTTAAGAGATGTCAAAATAATGTGTATTGTAGGAGACAGTAAGGCTAGCCTAAAGGTCATGTGTCTGAGTCATCAGCTGTAGTTAATTAGCTCATGTAAATTAGGTCTGGTCAGAAGTGCTTTGTGAGAGGAAAGTAAGAAACTCCCCTCTGTGTGTATATAACTTGCAGTGTTTGAATAAAAAGTGGCAGTCCAGTTGGAAAGATACAGGGCGTTTGTCTCGTATGTTTGGAAGGATTAATCCTATGGGAAGCGGTCGCCTGACTGTGGAGGATCGGCAGTGGATGTGTGTCCAGAGAGGGAATATCCTAAATGGCGTTAACCCCTTTCATACTTGGGGTTCCATTACAAAATGCTTCTTACAAAGCCCCTCCTTCGTTGCCCGGGCGGTGTCTTTGGGATCATTGTCATGCTGAAAGACCCAGCCACGTTTCATCTTCAATGCCCTTGCTGATGGGAGGAGGTTTGCACTCAAAATCTCACAATACATGGCCCCATTCATTCTTTCATGTACATGGATCAGTCGTCCTGTTCCCTTTGCAGAGAAACAGCCCCAAAGCATGATGTTGCCACCCCCATGCTTCACAGTAGGTATGGTGTTTTTTGGTTGCAACTCAGCATTCTCTCTCCTCCAAACACGACGAGTTGTGTTTCTACCAAACAGTTCTACTTTGAATTCCTCTGACCATATGACATTCTCCCAATCCTCTTCTGGATCATCCAAATGCTCTCTAGCAAACCTCAGACGGACCCGGACATGTACTGGCTTAAGCAAGGGGACACGTCTGGCACTGCAGGATCTGAGTCCCTGGTGGCGTAATGTGTTACTGATGGTAGCCTTTGTTACGTTGGTCCCAGCTCTCTGCAGGTCATGCACTAGGTCCCCCCGTGTGGTTCTGGGATTTTTGCTCACCGTTCTTGTGATCATTTTGACCCCACGGGGTGAGATCTTGCGTGGAGCCCCAGATCAAGGGAGATTATCAGTGGTCTTGTATGTCTTCCATTTTCTAATTATTGCTCCCACAGTTGATTTCTTGACACCAAGCTGCTTGCCTATTGCAGATTCAGTCTTCCCAGACTGGTGCGTATCTACAATTTTGTTTCTGGTGTCCTTCGACAGCTCTTTGGCCTTCACCATAGTGGAGTTTGGAGTGTGACTGTATGAGGTTGTGGACAGGTGTCTTTTATACTGATAACAAGTTCAAACAGGTGCCATTAATACAGGTAATGAGTGGAGGACAGAGGAGCCTCTTAAATAAGAAGATACAGGTCTGTGAGAGCCAGAAATATTTCTTAATTGTAGGTGACCAAATACTTATTTTCCACCATAATTTGCAAATAAATTCTTTCCAAATCAGACAATCTGATTGTCTGGATTTGTTTCCACATTTTGTCTCCACGTTTTGTCTCTCATAGTTGAGGTATACCTATGATGACAATTACAGGCCTCTCTCATCATTTTAAGTGGGAGAACTTGCACAATTGGTGGCTGACTAAATACTTTTTTGCCTCACTGTATGTCCCTTTTTTAGATGAAAAAGCGGACATACGGTCCGCTAGTGTGAAAGGGGCCTTAATCTTAGCTTGTTACCTGTATAAAAGACACCTGTCCACAGAAGCAATCAACCAGATTCCAATCTCTCCACCATGGCCAAGACCAAAGAGCTGTCTAAGGATGTCACGGACAAGATTGTAGACCTACACAAGGCTGGAATGGGCTACAAGACCATTGACAAGCAGCTTGGTGAGAGGGTGACAACAGTTGGTGCGATTACTTGCAAATGGAAGAAACACAAAATAACTGTCAATCTCCTTCGCTCTGGGGCTCCATGCAAGCTCTCACCTCATGGAGTTTCAATGATCATGATGAGAACGGTGAGGAATCAGCCCAGAACTACATGGGAGAATCTTGTCAATGATCTTAAGTCAGCTGGGACCATAGTGAAGGACTGAAATCCTTCAGCGCCCTGCTCAAGGAAGCACATGTACAGGCCAATCTGAAGTTTGCTAACGAACATCTGAATGGTTCAGAGGAGAACTGGGTGAAAGTGTTGTGGTCGGGTGAGACCAAAATCTAGCTCTTTGGCATCAACTCAACTCAACGTGTTTGGAGGAGGAGGAATGCTGCTTATGACCCCAAAAACACCATCCCCACCGTCAAACATGGAGGTGGAAATATTATGCTTTGGTGGTGTTTTTCTGCTAAGGGGACAGGACAACTTTACCGCATCAAAGGGATGATGGACAGGGCCATGAACCGTCAAATCTTGGGTGAGAACCTCCTTCCCTCAGCCAGGGCATTGAAAATGGGTCTTGGATGGGTATTCCAGCATGACAATGACCTAAAACAAATGGCCAAGGCAACAAGGGAGTGGCATAAGAAGAAGCACATTAATGTCCTGGAGTGGCCTAGCCAGTCTCCAGACCTTAATCCCATAGAATATATGTGGAGGGAGCTAAAGATTCGAGTTACAAAACGTCAGCCTCGAAACAGTAATGATTTGGAGAGGATCTGCAAAGAGGAGTAGCACAAAATCCCTCCTGAGATGTGTGCAAACCTGGTGGTCAACTACAAGAAATGTCTGACCTTTGTGATTGCCAACAAGAGTTTTGCCACCAAGTACTAAGTCATGTTTTGCGAAGGGGTCAAATACTTATATCACTCATTAAAGCGGTTGTATACCCTGCTTGGTGATTTTTACCTACAGGTAATCCTATAATAAGGCTTACCTGTAGGTAAAGTGAATATCAACCAAACCTGGATGGTTTAGGAGATATTCACCCTGCATGCAGCCGCTGATGTCAGAACGTCAGAACTTCAGAGGTCCTTACCGAAACAGAGGGTTCCCACGCACATGCTTGGGTGTGACGTCATTGCGGCTCCGGCCCCTCACAGAGGTAACTCCACTTTCATGGGAAAATATAATTTGAAAATAAAAAAAACATAGCGTATACAATTGCAACTGAAGTCCTATTGTAATTGAATGTTATTAAAAATTACCTTTCCTTTTCAGTCTGCAGCTCTGTCATTTTTCTGTAAAGTGCAATGCAATATGGCTACCTGGTGGTGTTCTGTACACAGAACATAATTTCCTCTTTGTGTGATTGGTTCACTGATTTTTTCAGAAGTCTGTACTAAGATACATGTCAGATATCAGACACCCCCTGCAACAAAAATGTTTAGTGAGATACTCCCAATAGGAAATCACGTCTAAAGGGATGCAGACCCTGCCATTTTCCTCATTGGAGCCCTGCAGGTGCAGCAGCTGATTGATAATTATGAAACCTCTCCTATTAGACTCCCTTATTCACATGGACACAGATAAACACACAGTAATGTATTCAGAATAACAAAAGGTAGTCACATGCATGAGAAAATGTCATTAATGAGCTCATAGTTATCCAACAATATTTATGAACATACTGCATAAATGTATAAACCCTGACCATATGACTCTATATTGCTAAACTGGACATGTCAATTCTTACCACATGTAATGTGATTTTAACCACTTAAGGACCGGAAGGTTTTATCCCCTTAATGACCTGAGCACTTTTTGCAATTTGGCACTGAGCTGATTTAACTGGTAATTGCGCGATCATGCAGTCATGCAACGCTGTACCCAAACAAAATTTGTGTCCTTTTTTTTCCCACAAATAGAGCTTTCTATTGGTGGTATTTGATCACCACTGGGATTTACATTTTTTGCAATATAAACTAAAAAACACCAAAAATTTGGGGAAAAAATGATATTTTCTACTTTTTGGTATAAAAAAAAATCCAATACACATAATTTTTGTCATTCATTTAATTCAAAATCTATTCAGCCATATGTCTTGGGTAAAAAAAATTCAATAAGCGTATATTTACTGGTTTGCGCAAATGTTATAGCGTCAACAGACGATGGTACATTTACTGGAATTTACGCAGCTTTTAGTTTATGACTATCTATCAAATTTTTGAGGTGCTAAAATGGCAGGGCAGTACAACACCCCCCCCCCCCCAAGGAATTTTCTGAGAGGCATTTTGAGCCCATTAAATATTCAATTTTTTTGTTAGAAGTGATTGAAAAATGAAAAAAGAAAACATTTTGGTAATTTTCCCGAAACTTTCCCTTCAAGCCTGAAGGCAGTGATTGGTTTTCGGGGTCCTAGTCTGGCAAAAAGTCTCACACATGTGGTATCCCCGTACTCAGGAGAGGCAGCAAAATGTATTTTGGGATGTAATTCTACATATACCCATGACATGTGTGAGCAATAAATAATTAAGTGACAACTTTGTGTAAAAAAATAAAATAGCTTGGGTGTCTACTTTCCAAAATGGGGTATATTGGGGGGTTGGGGGCGGTTGAACTGTCCTAGCATTTTATGCCCAACATTAAAAGATTATGCCACACATCACCCACTCTTCTAACCACTTGAACCACCAAGCTCTTTCTGATACTTTTTGTTTACATGCAAAAATTCTTATTTTTTTGCTAGAAAATTACTTTTAACCCCAAAACATTATTTATTTATTTTTTTAAGCTAAGGCCCTACAGATTGAAATGGTGGGTGTTGCAATTTTTTTTTTCACACAGTATTTGCACAGCGGTTTTCCAAACTCAATTTTTTGGGAAAAAAAATACTTTTTGGAATTCTAATGCACAAAAACACACTATATTGCCCAAATGTTTGGTGAAATATAAAAGATGATCTTATGCCAAGTACATAGATACCAAACAAAACATGCTTTTAAATTGTGCACGCCCGTCAAGCAGCCACAAACTACATACATTTTTAAAAGCCTTTAATAGCCTTTACAGATTACCACTTTAGATTTACAGAGGAGGTCTACAGCTAGAGTTACTGCCCTTGATCTGATCGCGGTGAAACCTCACATGCATTGTGCAATTGCTGTTTACATATGACGCAAGACCGACGTTTGTGGGGGGACAGGGGTGCTTTAACCACTTCCCTACCGCCCACCATCAAATGACGACCTTTACTTTGTGCGGGGATATCTGAATGTTGGGTGCAGCTGCAGGCATCATTCAGATATCATTCTTTTCAGCTGGCGATTCTGTGCACGATAAAAATTATCATAGCGGCAGTTCCACCGCTTGATCGTTTTTATAGGCGGCGGGAGGGGACGGTGCTTCTCCGGGCTCTCCCGTGTCAATCAGGGGCCCGGAGAACGAATTGGCAGGTGCCGGATGGGAAGCATAGAGATGACCATCTGGTCACCAGTCATCTCTATGACCGTTGGAGGCCCGGGCACGACGTTATGACGTCACGCCGGGTTCCGTATGTAAACAAAGCCGTGATCTCCGCTGTCAGTATGAGATCGGTGAATTTTTTTTACCGATCTCATGCTTTCCAGCCTGGAGGAGAGATGTGGGGTCTTATTGACCACGCATCTCTCCATAAAGAGGACCTGTTACAATAGATTCCTATTACAAGGGATGTTTACATTCCTTGTAATAGGAATAAAAGTGATCAAAAAAAAAAAAGTGTAAAAATAAAAAAAATTAAGTAAAAAAAAAAGAAAACTAATAAAAAATTTAAATTAAAACGCCCCTGTCCTCGGTAGCTCGCGCCCAGAAGCGAACACACACATAAGTCCCGCCTACATATGTAAACGCCGTTCAAACCACACATGTGAGGTATCGCTGCATGCATTAGAACGAGTGCAACAATTCTAGCACTAGACCTCCTCTGTAATGTGAAAATGGTAACGTGTAAAAAAAAATTAAAGCATCGCCTATGGAGATTTTTAAGTACTGAAGTTTTACCAAAAATTATACCAAGATGATGCCTAAACCTGCAGGCATCATTCCGATATAACCACTCAAAGTTCAGCAACATACCAGTACATTGCTGGTCCTTGTTGGGCATGCTGGGCATGTGGGCTAATCGAAAAAAAAGAGAACCTAACAGATTCCTCCGTTCACATTGATCGATTGGTGGTATGCCCATCATTCGAATACCTACATGCATCCACCCACTTCTAATGATGGGCATACATGCACTGTTGCACTGTTGCTGGCAAAATAATCAAATCAGTGCTGCAGCTGGATGGCGTAACTGCAAAGCAAACAATGGTTAACAATAAAACACAGTAACAATAAAACATTACAATATAATAGTATACAGTACAGTAAAAAATTAAGTAAAAAAAAAATAAATACTAAAAAATAAAAATTAAAACGCCCCTGTCCTCGGTAGCTCGCACCCAGAAGCGAACACACACGTAAGTCCCGCCCACAATTGTAAACGCCGTTCAAATCACACATGTGAGGTATCGCTGCATGCATTAGAACGGGTGCAACAATTCTAGCACTAGACCTCCTCTGTAATGTGAAAATGGTAACGTGTAAAAAAAATTAAAGCATCGCCTATAGAGATTTTTAAGTACTGAAGTTTGGTGTCATTCCATGAGTGTGCGCAATTTTAAAGCTTGACATGTTAGGTATCTATTTACTCAGCATAATAACATCTTTCACATTATACAAATAAATTGGGCTAACTTTACTGTTTTGTTATTTTTTAATTCATGAAACCCCAAAAAAGGCGTTTGAAAATGAATTGCGCTAATACCGTGCGAGATAAAAATTTGCAATGATCGCCATTTTATTCCCTAGGGTGTCTGCTAAAAAAACATATATAATGTTTGGGGGTTCGAAGTAATTTTATAGCAAAAAAATTATGATTTTTACATAAAGGAGAGAAGTGCCAGAATAGGCCCGGTGCTGAAGTGGTTACATTTTTTTTTATTTTTTTTATTATTTATTTTGCTTTTATATTTTATGTTTACACTGTCCCTTTCATTTTTTTTAATCACTTTCATTGTTATCACAGGGAATGTAAATATCCCCTATGATAGTAATAGATAGTGACAGGTACTCTTTTTTGAAAAATGTGGGGTCTATTAGACTCTAGATCTCTCCTCTGCTCTTAAAGATCGGTGTGATAAGATGTTTTTCTAATTTCCCAATGGCACTGTTTATATCAAGTGAAACTGAAGTGATGAAATGCTCGTAGCTTCTGGTTTCTTAGGCCATAGAGAGGATTGGAGCCATTCTAGTCTCCGATCAGCTCAATGTTCAGCTGGCGAAACCACCAGTTGCAATCCCGGTTTCCCCTGTGGGACAGTAGAGCCCCAGAAAACCATGGAAGGCGGCAGGGGGCATGTCTCCTTCCACTGCTTGTAAAAGAAGGTTAGCAGCTAATTAGCTGCTAGAATTGCTTTTACATGAAAGCTGACTGTTGGCTGAAAAAAATGATACCAAGATGATGCCTAAACCTGCAGGCATCATTCCGATATAACCACTCAAAGTTCAGCAACAGACCAGTACGTTGCTGGTCCTTGTTGGGCATGCTGGGCATGTGGGCTGATCGAAAAAAAAGAGAACCTAACAGATTCCTCCATTCACATTGATCGATTGGTGGTATGCTCATCATTAGAATACCTCCATGCATCCACCCACTTCTAATGATGGGCATACATGCACTGTTGCTGGCAAAATAATCAAATCAGTGCTGCAGCTGGATGGCGTACCTGCAAAGCAAACAATGGTTAACAATAAAACACAGTAACAATAAAACATTACAATATAATAGTATACAGTACAGTAAAATGGCGTATCTGCAAAGCAAACAATGGTTAACAAAAAAACACAGTAAAACATTACAGTATAGTATAAAGTACAGTAAGAACAGAACATTAACTCAATAAAACGTTAAATATTTTTGGCTTTTTTATTTTTTTTATTTTTTTTACACTTTTATTTTAACTATAAACCTTCCAGATTAGGGTCTCTCAACATGTGATGGCCATCTAACAACTTTTGAGACCCTATGTGAAAGTGTGCCCTAGACTGTGCCATGCTGTACCCTATACTAATACTCCACTAGCGACGGAAACAGTCCCCGATGCAGAGACCAGGTTGGCCAGGACAGGAAGGACAAAAATAGCGGGTGCCATGTCTATATCTGTGTTTTCTACAGACACAACATCTTCTTTGGGGTGCTCGTTGGGTAGAGGTACCAGGGAGGACATCCGGAAAATGCCTCTCATGCAGCCAGCTCACTGCATCTGGATTGTGAATTTGGGCCACAGCACCTTCTGGATACAGAAGGGTTGTGATGATCTCTTCCTGGAATTTAAGGAAGGATCCACTTCTTCCTGAAGCTTTGTATAGCACATAAGTGTTCATCAGAGCCAATTGGAATAAGTATACAGACACTTTTTTATACCAACGTCTGGTCTTACCGGCAATTAAGTATGCCATCATGGTCGTTGAAGTCCACTCCTCCCATGTTAAGGTTGTATTCGTGGACAGAGTGAGGCTTCTCGACAACACCAGTTGCCATTGTAATTTGGATTGCCATGTCTGCGTGAATGGAAGACAGAAGGAAAACATTCTGTGTGTCCCTCCACTTCACTGCAAGCAATTTATTATGCTTCAAGCAGGCTCAATCCCCCATCTAAGTTGAGATCTACAAGCCATTGGGGGAAGCCCTGGCAATTAGGTCGCACGATGCCACATGCGCCAATTCCAGAATCAAAAAGGGAACTAAAAAGTGGCAAATAATTATCCACGTATAAATGGTAACCCTTTCAGAATAAGGGGGACACCAAGTCTCAAACAATCTTGCCGCTGCTCCCTATGTAGTCTGGGCACTAACGGGGCTCCACAGTGCTAGCTTTTCCCTTGTAAATTCAGAAACAACAGGTATAGCCCATATCTGGCACGCTTGCTGGGGAGATACTGTTTGAAAACAAGGCGGCCAGAAAATTGAATCAGGGACTCATCAATGCAGACAGCTTGTTAGGGCATATACAAGGCTGTAAGTTTTTGGTTGAAGTGATTTACGAGGGGCCGAATTTTGTGGAGCCGATCATATCCAGGGTCACACAGAGGATGACAGAGTTCATTGTCATTGAAATGCATAAGCCGCAAGATTTGCTCGTATCGAGTCCTGGCCATGACAGCAGAGTACATGGGCATATGGTGAATTGGGTCAATGGACCAATATAACGGCAAATCACTCTTTTTAGTAATGCCCATGATGAGGGATAGGCCCAGAAAGGTCTTTAATTCAGGAACCGTTACTTGTGCTAGCCACCGCACCAGCTTGAACTGCACTTATGGGACTCGCCATGTCACCAAGTGTTACTGCAGTGCTGGTTTGTCAATGACCAGGATGTACTAGTATGCTGGTGCTTGCCAGTTCACCAGGAAGTTGAGCAGCACTAGTACTAGCACTCTGCTGCATACGAGAACCATGCGATTGTTGCACCTCAGCAATAGAAGAACGGGGTCGGGTATGCCTGACCTTAGCAGAGACCACTACTCCGTCATCAGAGCTATCTGTCAGGGTGTTGCTGCTCTCTACAGGTTTGTATACTGAGCCTGAATCCGATTCTGATTCTGACAGTGAGGCTTCCCCTGTGCTCTCATCTGTCATGCTGAGTATTCTGTAGGCTTCTTCACTAGTGTACCTTTCGTTTGACATTTTGGCCACTAAATTTATAGGTACAGCTATTGTGGCTCACAGGTAAAAAAGCGCCTGATTGTCAGAGACTGCTTGAATCACTACAAAAAAATTAACTGCTAGCACTAGCAGGGATCAGGCGTGACTCTGCTAAAGCTTCTGTTTTGTGTGTTGGAAGTGACAGTGATCTACTGATCCTGCACTTGTTTGGGCTGGACGGAGGGGCTACACACAGGTGCTGGCAGGTGTTGGGGGTGATCCTGCTAACGCTGTGTTTTTGGGAACATTATACTATTGGAGACGCTAGTATAGTTCTGATCAGATCAAAGATATTGACCTGTTTACAAACTATACTAGTAATGTAGGTGTATAGTGTGTGTGTGTTAGTGATCTTGGAATTTAAGAGTTAAAATCTGACGCTGTCTGAGATTGACGCTAACGCTGATGCTGACACTAACTGAACGCTGATGCTAACTGATGTCACCGTTGACACTAATACAGTGATCAGAAAAAAGATCTGTACACTATACTAATGACACTGTGACAGAGAGTGAAAGAGTTAACTGGGGGTGATCAAGGAGTTAAACCTTTATTAGGGAATATATGAGGGGTACCCTAAACCTATCTGAGACTACCACTAACTGTCCTAACGCTGTTTAGCGTCACAAGTGACACCAATACAGTGATCAGTAAAAAATTTGACCGCTGCACTTGGTGACACTGTGACAGGGAGTGAAAGAGTTAAATGGGGGGGTGACCAGAGGGTGATCAGGGGGTGAAATATGTGCCTACGGGTACTGGTGTCAGTGTAGTGTTGGTGTACTTACGATCTGATGTTCTCTCCTCGCACACTGGAACCAAAAGGGCTCCAGGAGGGGAGATGACATCACTTCCTGTGCCTGTGTTTACATTACACAGACACAGGAGGCTCTCTCATTTGCCAGAACCGATCAGCAGATCCAGGCCATAAATCATTGGCCTGGACCTGAAGATCGATTGGTTCTGTAGCAAATTTGTTTGCCGCGGGGATGGCAGGAGCGCGGGCGACGTACGAGTATGTCAATTCGCACAGCCGTGCCACCTTGCTACAGTACAACTGTGGTGGGTGGTCGGCAACTGGCTATATATCTATAGCTCATAAGGATCACATTAAAACCTGGTGTTGAACACTCTTTTGAACACTATTCACAGGATTAGGACAAAAAATAAAAGCCATTGTGATGTCTATTTGTTACTATGGTGCATTGAATGTGTACATACCAGGACTGAAAGCTATAAATAATTGTTGCCTTGTTAAAGCAGTTTTAAACCAGTAACTAAAAATGTAGTACACTATATTACCAAATGTATTAGGACGCCTGCCTTTCCACGCACATGAACTTTAATAGCATCCCAGTCTTTGTGTGTAGAGTTCAATATTGAGTTGCCCCACCCTTTGCAGCTATAACAGCTTCAACTGGGAAAGCTGTCCACAAGGTTTAGGAGTGTGTCTATGGGAATGGATGGCCTCTTCCTGTTCCAACATGACTAGGCACCAGTGCATAAACAAGGTTTATAAAGACATTGATGAGCAAGTTTGGGGTGGAGGAACTTGACTGGCCTGCAGCTAAACTCGGTAGAACACCTTTGGGATGAATTAGAGTGGAGACTGCAATCCAGGCCTTCTCGTCCATCATCAGTGCCTGACCTCACAAATGCGCTTCTGGAAGAATGGTCAAACATTTCCATAGACACACTCCTAAACCTTGCGGAGAAAAATTCCCAGAAGAGTTGAAGCTGTTATAGCTGCAAAGGGTGGACCAACTTAATATTGAACCCTATGAACTAAGACGGGGATGCCATTAAAGTTCATGTGCAGATAAAGGCATGTGTCCCAATACTTTTGGTAATATAGTGTATATTGCAGCTTACCAATCATTAGATGTGATGCCTGCATCCGTTTTCTTTTTTTAGGCATAGGACACGCCTCCTGTCACACCCCCTTAACCACTTCAGATCCGCGCTATAGCCGAAAGACGGCTGCAGCGCGGACATGAACTGCCGGATGGACGTCCTCTTGTTTACTTCCGCAATGCACGCCCGCGGCGGTGCGCATCATGGAAGAGCTGTGCCCGCTGTGTCACGTGGGTGCCGATGCGCGTGCCTGGCGGCCGCGATGTCCGCCAGGTACCCGCGATCGGCAGTCACAGAGCTAGGGACGTGGATCTCTGTGTGTAAACACAGAGATCCACATCCTGTCAGGGAGAGGAGACCGATGGTGTGTCCCTTGTACATAGGGACAACCATCGGTCACCTCCCCCAGTCAGTCCCCTCCCCCCACAGTAAGAATCACTCAAGAGGGAACATATTTAACCCCTTCCCGCCCCCTAGTGGTTAACCCCTTCACTGCCAGTCACATTTATACAGTAATCAGTGCATTTTTATAGCACTGTTCGCTGTATAAATGTGAATGGTCCCAAAATAGTGTCAAAAGTGTCTCATGTGTCCGCCGCAATATCGCAGTCCTGACAAAAATTGCAGATCACCGATATTACTAGTGGGAAAAAATTAAAAATAAAAATGTCATAAATCTATCCCCTATTTTGTAGGCGCTATAACTTTTGCGCAAACCAATCAAACGCTTATTGGGTTTTTTTTTATACCAAAAATATGTAGAAGAATACGTATCGGACTAAACTAAAAGAAAAAAAATGTAAAAAAAAATTGGGATATTTATTATAGGAAAAAGTAAAAAATATTGTTTTTTTTTTCAAGATTGTCGCTCTTTTTTTGTTTATAGCGCAAAAAATAAAAACCGCAGAGGTGATCATCTAGATACCACCAAAAGAAAGCTTTATTTGTGGGAAAAAAATGATAAAAATGTCATTTGGGTGCAGTGTTGTATGACCGCGCAATTGTCATTCAAAGTGCGTCAGCGCTGAAAGCTGAAAATTGGTCTGGGCAGGAGGGGGGTTTAAGTGCCCAGTAAGGAAGTGGTTAAAGGAGAATTAAAGAAAAAGAAGGTTAATTAAATCCACAAGGGCTTTTTTTTTACCACTACTATTCCTTTATATTGGCTTTTAAAATGTACAACTGCAGCAATTTAGAAATTGGATGAAAGGTTTAGCACTTGGAAACACCTTTTGAAAGATAAAAAGTGCATTTTATATACAACTATATGGATCAGACCACAATAAGGGACAAATGAAGGGGAAAGAGGGTCAGAGGGACATTGCTCCAAATCAGGGACAGTCCCTTGAAATCAGGGACAGTTGGGAGCTATGCAATAAATACTAATGCCGCGTACACACGACCGTTTTTAATGACGAGAAAAATGATTTTTTTTTAAATGGTCATTAAAAATGATCATGTGTGGGCTTTCCAGCAGTTTTCCCGACAAGAAAAATGCTGAGAATCACGACGAGAAAAATTGGAACATGCTCTAATTTTCCACGTCGTTTTTTACATCGTCGTTTTTCTCGTCATGAAAAACGGCCGTGTGTGGGCTTTAACGACATGAAAAAAAATGCGGGCTGCCAGGTAAATTTAAATGCTTTCTGCCTACCAGGGAGCAGGGATCCATTGATAAGGTCTGCTCATGGTGCTCAGGTGCTGCTCATGTTGTCTGAATGCTTCACACTGGTCCATTAGGACGAGGCTTATTGGATAGTGGAAGGAAACCTGAAAAATTAGAGCACAGGCATAGTTGCAGCCCTGGCCATTGGCAGAGGAAAGTGCCTCAGTGAATGCTGGGTGACTTTATATATGCTGAGGGCACATGTGCTCTGGGTCTTCGGCTAGAGAGCGGGGTCCCAGATGGAAGGGGCGACTGCCCCTCCTCTGCACAGGCTGATACCCCAGGGGAGTCTGATGCTGTGCAACAGAGGAGACACAGAGCACCTGGAACTGGTATGTGGCAGATGCCAGAATGTGTCTGTGAGTCTGCGTGCCTGGGGTTAGTTTTTTGCACTGCGGTGAGATGTTGCTGAAGTTGGAGCCAAGTGACTGTCAGCCCAGAAGATTATATGTGAACTGGGAGACAGGGACTACCTCTGGGATGCTGACACCCATTGTAGCTATTCCCTTTGGAAGAGGACGGGGAGTACCGAGAATACCGCTGGGGCCAGGACCAGTAGTACATACTCACACAACCATCTGCCAGACCAAGTAGTAGAGGCTGGGCAGCGGTCGCAGGGTGCATTCGTTGCAGTTGCAGCAAATAGAAGTTTGGCTCTTATGCAGCGTACACACGATCATTTTTCATGCCATTTTTTAAACCAACGTTTTTCTCGTCGTTTTTTTTCATGTTTCCTCTAAAGCCTGTCTTGCGTACACACGATCATTTTAAAAAACGTTCTAGCAAAGCGCAGTGACGTACAACACGTACGACGGCACTATAAAGGGGAAGTTCCGTTCGGATGATGCCACCCTTCATGTTAGTAAAGTTTGTTGAGTGACGATTCGCGCTTTTCAGCCTCCTGCTTTTCAGTCCGTTACAGCGTGACGAATGTGCTATCTCCATCACAAATGCTAGTTTTACCAGACCGTGCGCTCCCATCTCATACTTGATTCTGAGCATGCGCGTTTTTTTTCACCTCGTCAAAGCATACACACCATCGTTTTTCACGTCGTTAAAAAAAACGACATGAAAAACAACGTGAAAAAATAGAGCATGTTCGAAATTTTTAATGCCCGTTTTTCACGTCGTTAAAAATGCTCTGGAGCATACACACGATCGGTTTTAATGCCCATTTTTAAAAATTGCATTTTTAACGGCATGAAAAACGATCGTGTGTATGGGGCATAAGAGGCGCAGAGAGGGCTTGATGGATCCAGAAGCTGGGGTCCTCCAGTTTGTCAAGTGAGGAGGAACCAGGGATCATCGATGTGGGGTCACCCAGGTTTGAGTGCCGTTTTGGATCCCTGAAAGAGGGAATCGGCGATTGGGGATCAGAAGTGGAGACTGAGTGGGATTGGGGAACCGAGAAGAAAGGAAGTTCTCCATGTTCCAGTTTGCACAGTGAAGAAACTGAAGCAGCAGTTATTCGCATGAGGTGTGGAAGAAATCTTGGGTTCTGTGAGACCTATGCAACTAGAGTCCCAGATCTGTCTCCACCATGTACGTATGCTCAGGCCCAAGCTAAAAATTATGCATACTCCAAGCTGATTGGAGACTTCATATGCCCCATCTGGGAGAGGTGACAGACAGAAGCTTCCCACGTTCTCTAGTTTCCAAAGGTACATTCAGAGGAAGGTGGCCATGCAATATGGATATGATTATCCTTATGCTTCCACGGGAGATAATGGAAGAAATTAAGAGTAAAAGGGAGGCTTGGTGTGATGAAGCGATCTGGGACTTTCTCTATGTCCCCAAGCCGCATCGGAATCAGTCCAAGCCACAGTTATGGGACACCTTCCTATCCATTAAAGAAAACTGGAATCTAGGAAGATTATTATACATAGACTGTGTGGAGGATAATCAGCCAGATAGGAAAGGTCAAACTTGGGTCCTCTGTATCCTGGGTCCTGAAGGAAAGATAGTCCGGATACCGCATCCTGATCATTACTATTGGGCTCTGTCAATTTCCTGGTCATTTTGAAAGAACTGTTCATTGCAAAGGGGCTGTTAAGCCTGAAAAGTTGTTCCAATCACCATGTTGCTTTTGAGGCTAAAGTCCCTTTTCCAAAATCCCCTTCCCTTCTATCCTTGCAAATAGAGAGGGGACAACTGAAGCGGCTATTGCTTCACCATTAGGGAGAAAAGAACTTCTACCTTTCTACTCTACAAAAGTTCTTTGTTCGAGCCAAGGGCTGCTACCTGGAGGGGGCAAACCCCTAGTTACTAAAGACACTTTGCGAAGATAC
Source organism: Rana muscosa (assembly GCA_029206835.1). Lineage (NCBI taxonomy): Eukaryota > Metazoa > Chordata > Amphibia > Anura > Ranidae > Rana > Rana muscosa. Next base: position 458,641,027 of record CM055117.1, read on the forward strand.
TGTGTTAAAGACTCTTTGCAAAGACACTTTGCCAAAGATACTTTGTGAAGATTCCTTGGGCCAGTGGGCCCACAGTTATTGAAAGAAATTTTGTGTGAGTTGTTGCCATGTGAAAAGTGCAGTGGCTCATTGTCTCTTCAGAAGGAGGCGCCAGAGAAAATAGCTTTCTTGAAGTGTTCCTACAAATTCCCACAAGTAGGCAAGCCATTGCTAAGGCTCCAGCAATGATGGCTGGCCGCCAAGGGAAGATGTGTGGCCCCCGATGCTGCAGAAAGAGGGTCACTGCGGGCATCAGTCAGATGGACTCCACACTTCTTCATCCTGACTTGTGGGTTTGGCTAATGGGATAGAGTCAGTACCCTGGTGTTTAAGAGGGACTTTGCTTATAATTAGCCATATGGTTTCTGTGAGGAACAATGTAGAATGTGTCTAGTTAGTTAGAGTGGCAGGTTGTTCTGTTTGTCTATTACAGGAACACAACAGGACAACGAGTCAAGAGTTGCCCTTAGGGGCTGGATGAATCAACTATCTCTACGTGAACATTAGCGATAGATGTCTAGATAGGTGAGAAATTCACCTCTGTGGAGAGGACAGTCTCACTGTAAGTAATAATAGTAAAAAGTGATAGACTGTACAGTTACTCCATGATTGTGGGTGTATAAGGAGTCATTATGCCTCAGCAGAAGTTTCTTATGGAAACATCATTGTGCATATGTAATGGTTGTAGTATAGTTAGTTAGGATGTTAAGTCATTTCTCCTACCAACCAGTCCATGTTTGGCAGGGGTGCACTCATACGGTGCATTTGGCAGGAGCTCCTTTGTAAAAAATAAAATTTTGTAAATATATCCTTGTACAGCAGATGTCAAATATATTTTTTTTACTCTAACTAATTATACTTATTAGAACTGCACCGAAGTTTCGGCCGTCAAAACATTTGGGCCGAAAATGGTGTTATCAGCAGAATGCTGATAAGAGACAAGGTGCTGATAATGGCACTGAAAACGCACCACGTTTTTGCTGTGATTTTACAGTGAATTTGCAGAGAATTTCCTACGAATTCACAGCGATCTTGCTGTGATTTGGGGGTGATTTTATCATGATTACTGTGCTTGTGGTGTGCTTAGGGAAGTCTACACACAGCAATCCCTACGGGGGGCAGTGCTACATAAAATTTCCCACATTAGCAATTTTCCAACATAAACATTAAACCTGTGCCAATCAAAGTTGTACTGTGAGCACCTCTTGAAGCCTTAACTGGACCTAGTCTAAAAGAACTTTCTTTTCCAGACAGACAGACTGGTCGAATTTCCATTGAAGGGCATAGTCCATTAAATGAAACATTTATCGCTGGCAAGGTAAAAATCGCCGGGGAAGCAGTTGACCTAAAATGAAAGAAAGTTGGGGTGGGCGGGCAAGCAACTCTTCTTTCTGCTCTTCCAAGGGTGATTGAAGATTTTACCTCAGAGAGCAACTTTCATAGAGTTCAGGCCCAGCCCCTCATCCCCTGCTCAGCTAGCCAATCATTTGACCCATTTGAATTCATATCTCTTGACCGCACCCCCGTCGCTAGGTCATGCTCCCTGCAGTTAAGCCAAGGCTCCCTTTCCCCTATGGGATCAAGGGGCCTCTATTAAAGCGGAAGTAAACCCATCGATTTAACGGTTTCAAAAAGCAGTTACATTCCCGGCATGCCGGGAATGCCAACTGTCACATTGGTTGTGCTCTCAACCAAACTGTCAAACCATCCAATGGCTGGTGTCATAACTGATCACATGTGCAGCATCATGGCAGTTGAAGATTAAACAGAGGCCAAGATGGCAGCTTCCTTGCCTGAAAATGATAGGAGGGTTTACTTCCACTTTAAGGTTGTTTTGCTAATGGACAATTTTCAAATGTTTTCTGAATACAGAGGTAAACCTTTCTTATTTTGGTGTAGTCCAGTATATAGTACTCAACTAGACAACTTTTTTTTTTCTATGACATTAATTTCTGTAGTACTAACATATTCTGCAAATTCTTAACAGAAATAGCAGAACCATTTACACAGATCTCTACATTGATATTAATGCAGTAGTTATTCATTCCTGCTACAGTGGGTATAGAAAAGAATCATCCCCTTTAAAATATTCACATTTTGTTGCTTTGCAGCCTGAAATGAAGACAGACACAGTTTTTGTTTTATCCAGCCGTATTTACTCAGTACAACTTATAACATCCAAGTGAAAGATATAACACCAACATGTCAGAAAGAAAGTAAAAAACAAAAACAGAATCACTGAGTTTTATGTCAGTATTTCGTTGAACCATCTTTAGCTTTAATTACAGCCTTTAGTCTGTTGGGATACGTGTCTATAAAATTTGTACATCTAGACTTTGAAATATTTGCCCACTCTTCTTTGCAGAACTGCTCAAGTTTAGTTAAATTTGATGGCGACTGTTTGTGGAATGCAGTCTTTGGGTCATTCTACAGATTTTCAATGGGGTTTAAGTCTGGGCCCTGACTAGGCCATGCAAGGACAATTACCTTTTTCTCCTTCAACCACTGTGTGATCATTTTTGCTGTGTGCTTTGGGTCATTGTCATGTTGGAATATAAACAGAGAGCAGCAGATTTTCCTCAAGAATTTGATGGTATTTTGCCCCATCCATTTTTTCTTCTATCCTGACAAGTGCTTCAGTCTCTGCGGCAGAGAAACACCCCCATAAGAGGATATTACCACCTCCATGCTTTACTGTGGGAATGGTGTTATTTGGATGATGAGCTGTATTGGATTTCCGCCAGACATATTGTGTGGTGTTGAGGCCAAATAATTAAGTTTTATGCCTCGTACACATGACCGAGTTTCTCGGCAAGAACCAGCAAGAAACTTGCTGGCAGAGATTTCTTGCAGAGAAATTCGTTCGTGTGTATGGTTTCTCGTCAAGAAAAGCGACAAGAATCTCGACGAGGAAATAGAGAACCTGCTCTCTATTTTCTCGTCGAGATTCTCGTCAGCCTGTTTCTCGACGAGAAAATTGTGTGTGTGTACACTTACCTGTCCTCCGGGAAGCCCGCGCATGCTCAAAATGACTTTGACGCATGCGCGGTAGCTTCCTAGGCATAGGATAGGGTGTACCAAGATGGCGGCGACGGCATCGAATGTGACGAGCGCAAGCTTGTCGTATTCGATTACGTCACCGCGTTCGCTCCATTCAAAGAACCGCGGGTTCTTTGAAATGAGCGTGTGTACACTCGGCCGGGACAAGTTTCTTGTCCAAGGATCTCGTCGAAAAAAAAAACGACGTGTTTTTTACGACGAGATTCTCGGCCGTGTGTACGAGGCTTAAGTCTCATCTGACAACCTTGAAGATTCTGAGGCTACATGGAAAGAGTTGTTATGGTCAGATGAGGAGATTAAAATTGAATAATTTGGCCTCAGGGGTTGCAGAAAAGAAATGTGCTCCATTCCCCCATCAACACAGACAGTAATGATGGGGGAATCCCTCCTGTTGGGTCATTCTCCTGATGAGGGGGCGGGGGAGGGCAGGGGAAGTCATCCCCACCAGGAGAAGACAGTGATTATTGCTAGCAGCTATAGCAGCCGCTAGCAAAAAATCACAGGTAAAACCTGGCATGCTGGTTGTACCCAAGTTGATCAATTAATCAACTTGGTATATTTCAGCTTGCCCATACACGGTTTGAATCTCGGAATGCTGAACCGGCCAAGATTTGAACCGTGTATGGCCTGCCTAAGCCAGATATATGTAACTCGGTGACTGCCTGGAGTGGATAGATCACCTTTTTTACAATGATGTCAATACAATATTTATCAGGAGAGTGGTCCTTTATTGGATTTCAGGGGCAGTTTCCATAAGAGTTAACAGTCTTTCAGTGTATTATCTGTATTTGGTGGCTAATTGGATTTATGTTCCTGAACCCCTAAAGACCCAAGTCCATCCCCCTTGCTGTAACTCTATGACATATTGGGGGTGATTTACTATCAACAGTGCGCTGCGCCGGTTCATACCTTTGGTGCGCCGAATAAATCCTTAATTGGGCACATGAACCGGCGGCGCACTGCTATAGTAAATAAAAATGTCAGCGGCGCTCGTATCTCTATTCAAAATTAATGGTTCCCTATGGGAGCCCATTGATTTGAATAGAGGTCTCCCGGGAAGTCGGATGAAGACGATCCGACTTGCAGGGCGACTCGTGTGCCGGTTGACACAGGGGCAGCGCGACTTTGCGAGGCAACTTAGACACGACTTGAGCGTGAAGCAGATGCTAAAGTCGTGTCCTGGAGGCGACTTGAATTACCTGGCCGAGAATGTTCTCGGCGACAAGGTACTGCAAGCCTCGCGCTCGCTGTCCCCTGTGTTTGGTATGAATCATGAAGGGGAACTCCAGGCCAAATTTTAAATAAAAAACCGGCATGGGTTCCCCACCAGGAGCATACCAGGCCTTTAGGTCTGGTATGGATTTTAAGGGATACCCCCCTACGCCGAAAAAACAGCGTGGGGGTCCCCCCAAAATCCATACCAGACCCTTATCTGAGCATGCAGCCAGGCATGTCAGGAAAGGGGGGACGAGCGCCCCCCCTCCTGAACCATACCAGGCCGCATGCCCTCAACATGGGGGGTGGGTGCTTTGGGGCAAGGGGCGCCTTGCGTCCCCCACCCCAAAGCACCCTGCCCAATGTTGATGGGGACAAGGGCCTCTTCTCGACAACCCTGGCCCTTGGTTGTCGGGGTCTGCGGGCGGGGGGCTTATCGGAATCTGGGAGCCCCTTCAATAAGGGGGCCCCCAGATCCCGGGCCACCCCACCCTATGTGAATGAGTATGGGGTACATCGTACCCCTACCCATTCACCTGGTGGCAAAAAAAGTCAATAAAAAAACACAACACAGGTTTTTAAAGTAATTTATTAGACAGCTCCGGGGGTCTTCTTCCGACTTCGGGGGTCTCTTCCGACTCTCCGGCCTCTTCTCCCGCTCTCCGGTGCCTTCTCCGTGCACTCCGGTTCTTCTCCCGCTCTCCGGTGCCTTCTCCACGATCTCCGGTTCTTTCTGCCTTCTGCCGGGCGCCCCGCTATCTTCTTCCAGCTATTTTGCTAGCGGGGTCCCGGTCTTCATCGTCTTCTTCCCTCTTCTCTCTGCCCGATGTTGCCTCGTCGCTGTCTGCCGCTACAATGCTATGTGCGCGGAGCGCAACGACTTATATTGGCATGGGCCGTGGTCACCGGGTGATGCCACCCAGTGAGCCCGCCCCGTATGACGTCACAGTTCCGGGGAATGATGGGACTGTGACGTCATATGGGGCGGGGTCACCGGTGACCACGCCCCATGTCAATATAAGTCGTTGCGCTCCGCGCACACAGCATTGTAGCGGCAGACAGCGACGAGGCAACATCCGGCGGAGAGAAGAGGGAAGAAGACGACAATGAAGCCCGGGACCCCGCTAGCAAAAGAGCTGGAAGAAGATAGCGGGGCACCCGGCAGAAGGCAGAAAGAACCGGAGATCGTGGAGAAGGCATCGGAGAGCGGGAGAAGAGACCCCCAAAGTCGGAAGAAGACCCCCGAAGTTGGAAGAAGACCCCCGGAGCTGCCTAATAAATTACTTTAAAAACCTGTGTTGTGTTTTTTTTATTGACTTTTTTTGCCACCAGGTGAATGGGTAGGGGTACGATGTACCCCATACTCATTCACATAGGGTGGGGGCCCCCTTTGTTAAAGGCGTCTTCCAGATTCCGATAAGCCCCCTGCCCGCAGACCCCCACAGCCACCGGGCAAGGGTTGTGGGGATGAGGCCCTTGTCCCCATCAACATGGGGACATCCCCATGTTGAGGGTATGTGGCCTGGTATGGTTCAGGAGAGGGGGGGCGCTCTCTCGTCCCCCCTCTTTTCCTGCGGCCTGCCAGGTTGCGTGCTCGGATAAAGGGTCTGGTGTGGATTTTTGGGAAAACTCCACGCCATTTTTTTTTTTACATTTGGGGTGGAGTTCCACTTAAAATCTATACCAGACCTGAAGGGCCTGGTATGGATATTTGGGGGAACCCCGCGCATTTTTTTTTTTATTTGCGGCAGGGTTCCCCTTATAATCCATAGCAGACCTGAAGGGCCTGGTAATTGAACTCGCAACGCATTTTTTATTTTTTTTTTACCAATGACTTTTCTATGTATTGCCAGGAGCCGACAATTCATTATAGCCGTGAGTTTCAAATGACTTTTTTTCCTTCAGAAATTATACTTTGTGCAGGGACAGTTCTAAGCATGGGAAACAAGCGTGACTTTACAGGAATACTATACACACACCCTAGGTACGAAATTTAAAGGAATACTTCACTTTTATTGTTTCACTTTAAGCATTATTAAAATCACTGCTCCCGAAAAAACGCCCGTTTTTAAAACTTTTTTTTGCATTGATACATGTCCCCTGGGGAAGGACCCGGGCCCCAAAACACTTTTTAGGACAATAACTTGCATATTAGACTTTTGATTTCGAACGTTCGAGTCCATTGTATTTAATAGGGTTCTAAAGTTTGCGCAAACTTTCTGTCTGTTCGCAGGTTCTGGTGCGAACCGAACAGGGGGGTTGTCAGGAAGGGCATGCCAGCACCCAAGATGGAGAGAGTTACCGCTCAGATGTGACTGGTGACTCATTCACAAGATCCAGAGCCGTGGGTGCAGGCAATGCATATAACAATGCAAAAAGTCTGAGGAAAACGCTTGGACAGCCGCACTCCAAAAAAGGTTCTTTTATTTCAAATAAAAGCACAAACAGCATGCCACAGCAAAAAAACAGCAAGTATGAGCTGACGTTTCGCACTGCGATTCAGTGCTTAATCATAGCTATGTAGTAGTAGAGGTCCCTTGCGAAGTGGAGGAGGCTTGCTCAGGTCCCTGGATGGTTGTAGAGGAGGTCAGGGTCTGTAAACGTCCTTCCAACTGGGTATAGCCTCCCTGTAAGTCTTTAACGGCCCTTGTCAGGCCTGCCAGATGCTGGCAAAGTTCCTCCATGTGAGAGGGTCCTCGCACAGGCTCAGACATGGCTGTCTGTTACTGTCACGTACCTAGCGGTGGAGCCTGATATGCAGAGGACGGCCTCTCTTACACCTCTGACTCGAGGCTCCTGATAGAGCAGACAGGAGGCGCGGGAGTGCAGAGTCGCACGAGTGCCTGGCAGGATCGCTGAGGATGGAGCCGGACCGGAATCCCAGAAGAGGCTGCAGAGGCACTCTGGTGCAGAAGAGCAGGTGCGGCAGCAGGTGGGATGGAAGCTCAGCAGGGCTGAAGGAACAACAGGTGCAGGCTGGCCGTGTCACTCACTGGCGGACAAGTCCGAAGCAGAAGCGTAGGCTGGAGCAGAGTCAGGACACAGACCGGTTTGGTATCAGACTGGTAGCAAGGTAACAGAAGGGGCAGGCAGATGCGAAGTCAACAAGCCGGATCAGATGCGGGTAGAAAGCAGGAACGTCAGGGACAAGCCGGGTCGATATCAGGAACAGGTATCAGATGCAGGAACGCCAGTACACAGAACGCTGTAGAACAGACAGCACTGAGTCTGGGTGCTGACCCAGTTTAAATAGCTTGATTGGCGCCCAAGACCTGTCACTGAACGAACGGGCGCTCGCGCAACCGCCGTGCATGCGCGCCAACGGCATTCCAGTAATGGCTGCGATTCCAGGCCGTCTTCCACGGCCACCATCTTGGGTGCTGGCATGCCCTTCCTGACAGGGGTGTTCGGCTCATCCCTAATGTTAACTAACTAAACGCTTATAGACGCAAATGCGGTAAAACACAGCATGCAAACGCGACAACGCGCGTTTAGAAACGCCGCTTTCAACCTTAGTTCTGAAGACTTTGCACCAGCGTCTCGTGTACATGGGGCCTAAAAACGCCTATGCCATTTACAGCTCAAAAACGCCATGGTGGCCATGAGGCCATAGGCTAACATGGAGAGGCGTTTTAAGCTGCAAAAAACACTCAAACAAGCGGCTGGAAAAACGTCCGTGTGCATGTAGCCTTATATTAACCACTTGCTTACTGGCAACTTAAACCCCCTTCCTGCCCAGACCAATTTTCAACTTTCAGCACTGATGCACTTTGAATGACAATTGCGCGCTCATACAACACTGTAACCCAATGAAAATGTAACAATTTTTTTCACACAAATAGATGCTTTCTTTTGGTGCTATTTGATCACCTCTGTGTTTTTTGTTTTTTTCTATAAATACAAAAGACCGACTAAATAAAAAAAAAATTGGATATTTTAATATTTAGTTCGAACAATTTTCTCCTTCATTGATGTACACTGATGAGGCTGCACTGATGGGCACCGATAAGGTGGCAAGGGTGGGCACTGAGAGGTGGCATTGCTAGTTGGCACTGGTAGGCATTGAGAAGTGGCACTGCTAGGTGGCACTGATTGGCACCAGTGGTGGGCATTGATAGGTGGCACTGGCAGGGGCTACTGATTGTCACAGATGACGCAGAATTGCCTCTTACTCTTCGGGCCCGATGTCCCTTGCACATAAGCTGGTGATTGCCTTTTTTTATGCTCATGCTGTCAGCACAAGGAGAAAACAAAAACCATTACCGAGCTTTTGTTTACATCACATGATCAGCTGTCATTGGCTGACAGCTGATCACGTGGTAAGGGGCAGGGATCAGCCCCTTACTTGGATCTGTCATCACCCGAGTCTCAGTGACTCGGTGACCACAGCGCGCGCACGAAAGGGGAGGACGTCTATTGCCGGACTCCCGGCAATTGAGGACCGTGCTGTGGCCGTCCATCCGTTATAGCGCTGATCTCAAGTGGTTAAAGAGGGTCTAAATGGGCCATTGACATGCATCACAATTCAACTTAAGAATGTGTCTTTGCAAAGTTAAACTAAATGAAATCCTTTTTCATATTTTTGCTTGGGGATAGAGTGCAGAGGGATTAGAAGTCTAGACAGTTTTTGGGGATGTCTGCACCCCTGATAGGGTGAAGACAACTCCCAAATTTGGCCACTTTATCCTTCCAAATGATTCACTTCCTGTCACATAGCCACACAGGAAGTGAGGGGAAATCCCTACCAATGTCTTTCCTTGGGGACACACAGGTCAATCTAAATACTTTCCCCATTATGTACATTGCACTCCAGCATTTTGCTAATTATTAGGTACTTTTGGGTTTATTTACTAAAGGCAAATCCACTTTGCACTACAAGTGCACTTGCTGGATAACCGAGGGGGACATGCAAGGAAACAAAAAAACACCACCTTTGCTTTTACATGATTGGATGTTACAATCACCAGTGCTTCCCCTCATAATTTCAGCAACTACACTTGTCCTGCAGAGTGGATTTGTCTTTACTAAACCCCAAACTACCTAATGATTTGGGGTGTACACAACAAAGTGCTAGAGTGCAATTTGCTTAATGGGGACAATAGTTAGATTGATGTGTGTCCCCAAGAAAAGACATTGCTAGGGTTTTACCTTCACTTCCTGATTAGCTGTGTGACAGGAAGTGAAGTCAATTTTACTAAAAGGGACACAAAGCCCAACCTAAAAAAACAAAAAACAAGCAGGGGTTCTAACACTTACTTGTTTTCCCTCAAAATGCCCACAATTAGAATCGTATTGCCTTGAGCTATTTTTAAGTGCAGTGCTCTAAATCAGTGCTTCTCAAGTACCCCCAACAGGCCATGTTTGCAGGTTTTCCTTCATCTTGCACATGTGCTTTAAATCACAGTCGATGGTTTGGTATTTTGGACAGCAATTCTCGATAAGATAAATTCACAAAACATGTCCTGTTGGGGGTACTTGAGGACTGAGGCTGAGAACCACTGCACTAAAAAGGAAAATTGAATACTTACCGCTCTGTATTTTTTATTTCCTGGTGACTATCCATGGCAGCACACAATACATGCATATGCTTCCATGAAGGCACCAGGGTAGACAAATCACACTTGTTTTGTTTTGACAAGCCAATAAGCATAGTTAAGCTACAGCTGTCACATTTGTTGCATAGAAAACAAAAAAAACAAACATCAAACTTTGCATCAAATGTTATTGGTCAACAAAAAATAGGACTTGGAAAAAAACAAAGGGAAGCAAAAAAATAAATAAAAAAGACATGAAGGTAGATTTGAAACATTAGTCACATCTTGAGAAATATTTAGCAAAATAATGCAGCAGACAATTAAAGGGGTAGGTGAAAAAACATTCGACAATGCCGCCCCCCCCATGGCCGCCGCTGTATCACGGGAGCGCGCCCGCAGTAACTCCACACCATGCGAGCTCGCATTATGGTGTGGAGTCCTTGCGGGGAGGAGCTGAAACAGCCGCCGAAGGACCCCAGAAGACCAGGATCGGGGCCACTGTGTGCAAAACGAGCTGCACAGTGGAGGTAAGTATAACATGTTTGTACTCAGAGTCTCTGCGTGAGACATGGGTAACGAACGTGGAGAATGACATGTGAACAAGACCTGGAGTGTGCCAAAGGTCACGTGGTCGGTATGCCTAAAAGGGGCCAAAAAGAGGACACTAGAGTGAGTATTAACAGATTTTATTGCCGTAACAAAACATCAATCAGTCAGTCAGATGCATGAACGCACGAGCCATCTCCACCTGAGGATCCGGTATGTATCTGCTGAAACAAGTTGAATTCCACCTCCCCAACTTCCTGATGACATGAGCAGGGATCCCCTGGCGTGAAGCCGCAGAGGCCGCCCCAATCCTAAATGAGTGCCCCGACAGACTAGCCGGGTTCAAACCCAGGTTGGACCACAACGTGCGGCAGTGTTTGGAGAACTGTGATGCTGTGAGGGGAGCCACCGGGAAAGGAAGCAAGGGACTGTCCCTGGGTTTGTCGCCGATCAGCGCCATGAGCTGATCCAACACCAACACCGGGCACCACGCACCGCCGGTCTTGAAAAACAAAACATCCGTGCCAGCCCCGAACTGCTGAGTCTTGCAGGCTGATAGGTGTAAAATGTAACGGTTCGGATGCCTGACCAGTTGTCCTCCCGTGAGGGTCCGGGAACCAGGCCCGGAACGGGAAAACTCACCTGGCCTGAGGAACCCAAAGAAAGCCAGGTAAATGGCAGCCTTGAGCACCATGCTGAGAAGCCTCCCAAAAGGCAGTGCATCCAGCAAACCAGACATACTCCGGAAAATATGCCCCGTGACCGGGAGTCTGCAGATGGTGGTCGGAGGACAACTCCTCCGGATGCCCCTCAAAACAGCCTTGATGGCATGGGCAGAGAAAATGGAAAGCCGATTTGGATCCTGCAAGGACAAATGGTGCTGAACCCCGGCAAGATATGTTTTGATGGTGCCATGAGACAACCTGAGTTTGGTATGACAGTAAGCAACAAAAGCCAACAAGTAACGGACATCAGGGCAGTTATCACACGGGTGCTGTGCCTGGAAAACCTGAAAGGACTTCCAAGCTGAGGTGTAAGCCTTCCTAGTGTTGACCGACAATGAAGCCCCGACTAAGGCTGCCGCCTCCAGCCAATGGGAGTTTAATCCAGCATCAGAAGGGAAGCCTGCGGGGACGGCGTGGCACATGCGTCGGCATTCGGGACCTGCTGGTAAAATGACGGAAAGTTAAGCCGGGACAGCGCATCAGCCGCCACATTGTCCACCCCACTGATGAACTTACACTGGATGTGAAAATGATATTGCAGGGATAACCAAATTAACCTACGAACGAAAGACATGATGACCAAGGACCGTGATCTGCCTTTGGTGATAATCTCCACGGCTGCTTGATTGTCCGTGGAGAAAACCACCGTCTGCCCTGACCACGAACTACCCCAAACCCAAGCTGCAGCCACTATGGGAAAAATTTCAAATAAGGCAGATGAATCCGTGAAACCTGGGATGGCCAACATGTCATCTGGCCAAGGCCCTGCCAACCAGTGGGTGCCAAAAATGGCCGCATAGCCCACGGTGGCTGCCGCGTCAGTTCCAACCTGAGGGGAGGAACTGGACTCCGCCGGAATGAACATGGTGACCCCATTCCAACACCGGAGGTACTCGTCCCACATGCGAAGGTCAGCCAACGCCACAGCATCCAGCTTGACCCGTGAATCTGAATCCGGGGCTGCTGGCAACAATGCCAATAACCTGGAAATGAAGGATCTCCCCTGCGGAATGATCCGCATGGCGAAATTCAACATGCCCAAGAGAGACAACAATTCCACCCTGGTACAGACCTGCGAGACTGAAAAGGCATGGATACACTCCCTGATCCTGGTGAGTTTGTCTGCCGGAAGCTTGGCCAGCAAGGACTCGGTGTCCAGGACAATCCCCAAAAAGGTGAGTGCTGATGTCGGGCCCTCCAACTTCTTGGTTGCCAGAGGCACGTTGAGTGCTGAAAAAACCGCCAGCAACTTCTGCAAATCAGTGGGGATTTGCTGAGGACTCTCAATGAGGAGGAAGTCATCCAGATAATGAATGACCTCATGACAATGCTCTACATGGATGAGAATCCATTCAAGAGCTTGGGCAAAAACATCAAACCACCATGGACTACTCTTGGACCCGAAAGTGAGTCTGGTGGCAAAATAGTACAAACCTCTCCACTTTACCCCATGCCACTGCCAGAGTGACGGCATGATCGGGAGGAGTTTGAAAGCATCAGCTATGTCTGCCTTGGACAGCCAAGCCCCCCGTCCCACCTTGATGATCTGTTGGATGGCCTGGTCTACAGAAGCATATCTCAAGGAAAACTCCTCAGACGGGATTAACGAATTGAGACTAGGCACAGCGGAGCAATGAGGGGCGGACAAGTCGTAAATCAATCTTAATTTATTAGAAAACTTCCCCTTGACCAACCCCAGCGGATTGACCCTCCAACACTGAAATGGAGACATGGAAAAAGGACCAATAACAAACCCCTTGTCAAGTTCGGACTGGAGTAAGGTGTCCACCGCCCCCACATCCACTTCACAAGACCTAAGGTTGGGACTCTCGAATGTGACCAACGGCAAGGTGATGAACCCGGTGTGGAAGCCCCGTGTGAAACCTTCCACCAAAAAGGGGCATAGCTCAGTGGAAGGGTGAGAGGACAAGCAGTCCTGCAAAAACCCAATATTGACGCGGCTCAGTCAGCTGTGCTTGCCTTGCCTAAGCGAACAGGATGATTTAGGATGGGCCCTGAAACAGCCTGAGCAGATGTGCAACAACCGGCACTGACTATAATTACACACACCGTGGTTAAAATTGTTGCAAATAGGTGACCTCCCCAGATACTGGATGGGCCGACCCAATTTGTCCACGGTAGCCGCCTGGGTAGGTGCTGGTAGTGAAGCGGGGAAGGCTCTGGAAGTGCCTGGCAGGACCGGAGGTTCCGCGTTGGGGCACCAGTAAGCCGTGTGTGACGATGACTGGCAGGTGGCGCAGACTGGTGACCTCAACCCCGCAAAATGACGGCAGAACAGCTCCGTATCTACGCTGCCCCAGGCTGCCACTACCTGATGCTGGGCCAACAAGGCAGCGGCTTTGGCGGAGAATGATCGGTGGTAATCATAAAATGCCGTACCCCCAAACTTGTGACCCAACTCCACCACCGCATAAAGATAGTGGTCCAGCTCCTCTCTCCTATGGGGACTCGCCGAGCAGATGATGTCTCTGAACAAGCTGAACGCCAACACGAACTCGGGGATAGAGAGCTTGCGGTTCAACCTGTGGTCCCTGGACTTGATGATGACAGAAACGTCCCCACAGGCATACGACTTATTGTCAGCCACATCGTGAGTGGCTATCAATAAGGATGCCAGGTTGACATCCTTCCCATCAAGGATGTCTTTCCGGATGTTCCCTGGAATGAAATGGGCTGGGGTGACGGAAGGGACACTGGTACTGGTACCTGACAATGAAGGCCCAGGAACCACAGGGACCTCTGGCCCTGCCGCGACCCCAGGGACAACCAGATCCACCACAGCAGGAACAGGATCAGCCTCCAGAACCTCCACTCTGGCCCTTAAATCTTGAAAAGAGCCTGCCAGAGAGCTGAGGGTGGAGTGGATCTGAGTTAGGGATGCGGCCATGGCACGCAGGGTGACCTGCTCTGTATCAGAACTCGCCGAGGAGGGGAACAAAAGTCTAAAAAGTTCTGCTTTGCGAGCTGAAGCCGAGTGAGAGATGCCCCTGAGCCGCAACTCCGCGATCAACCTCGGAACCGTCCAGGACCTCAAGGAAGGTGTGCCGCCCTGCACTGACCCCCTCGCTGAAGAAGGGGAAACGGAGGCGAAATCCTCAATGTCCGCTGCCTGAGACATGACCTAAAATAATCGAAACAAATGAAAACAGCCTGGCAGAACTCACCACAGACCAACCACGCCGACTCCCCAACACCCAACCTCCTCTTTAAACCTAACCAACCCTAACCTGGCCCAGAATGATCACCCCCCCTCCCCCCTCCCCGACTAAGAGGGCCGAGTCACCTGCGGTCGCAGATAAATTAAAAACGCACACTCAGGCCCCCCAGAACCTTAAACGGGACAGGTCTAATGATTAAAAGAAATAACAGATACCACCAATTTAAAAACGAGAGATTGAGCCAACGGGTGAGGAGACTTGCCCCAAGTCAATTAAAAACGAACAACTCAACCCGCTAAGACCTAACGAAATAGGTAACCATAGTGGCGATTGCCCCTCAAGTGAAAACGAGAAAAGGATAGCCTGACGCCTAGAACCCGGACTTACCTGCACTGGGAATTTTCAACCCAACGAGAAACCTTGCGTCTGGCGCCTAGCAGCTCTGAAATAAAACGAACGAATTGGAACTGAAAGCGAATCAGAACCTCAGGACGAGGACCAAAGTCACAGATGAAGCCCAGCAAACAGAACCCCCCTACGAGACCTGAAAACGTGTCAGGCCATGCATGAACGTACCATGTAACGCATGGAAGAGAAACAACGTAAAACCCAAACGGTTGAGGAGGCTTGCCACTGACCAAGTCAATTAAAAACGAACATCTCAAAACCGTTGACACCCACAAACGTGGTGGGTGACCCCGCAGTGGAACTACGACCCTCCCCCCCCTCTCTGACCAGCCACCAAGACCCGACACAGAAATGCATGACACTTACTAAAACAACCTGAAAAGGAAAACACAGACTCTGATGCAAACGTAAAACTCGTTAACGTCCTAAAAGGGGAGAAAAAGAAACAACAGATACATGCATCAAATGACTGTGGAGGAAAATGACAGGAACCGCACATGTGAGCTTCCCCCACCTGTCCCAAAGACAACCCTGCCACCCCAAGTCAAACGCAGGGAAATGTCACGTGACGCAGCCTAGTGCAGAAATTGCATCGTGTGTGGGCATGCCCACCGAAAATCCCACATGATGAGTGGCACTGTCAGATGTGCAAACGCCCCCCCCCTCCCTACAAAAGTGACATGTGCTGCAGCAACCAACCTGCCAGAAGGCATGAAGCAGGAAGTACACCCCCCCTGCAACATGAGCTGCAGCAACACACCCCCCCCCCTGCAAAACAAAGAAAAGCAGCCGCAAAACAACCCCCTCCTGACAATGACCTGATGCCGCACCATCACCCCCCTCCCCCCCCCCGGACGACATGCTGTGTAGCAAACAAAAACACACACCCCCCCCTCCTACCATCTATCTGATGCTGCCGCACACACCACCCCCCCTCCCCACCGATACCTGTACCGCCAACGAGGTGACACCGAGGGCCCACAACGATCTGCCGAGCGGAGACAAAGCGAGGAGACGACCCCTCCTGAAAACGGCCGAGCGGAGCGAGGAGGCGATTCCTATCGCTGTAAGCCGAGCCGAGCTGGTGAAAAGAAGCGCCGAGTCCTTGGAGCCTCGTGGAGCACGAAGCCGGCGCCTGAAGATGACGTCACACACAGCGTCGTCGCATAAACAAGAAGGGTCCGGCCGTGGGAGTAAGGAGAAGGAGGGAGGGTTTAAATACCCCCCGACTCCTCCTACAAACTCAGGCCAGCCTACGGCCGGCCTTCCCATTTGTTTAAAAAAAAAAAAAAAACCGGGAACCTTTAGTGTTCCTTTAAATCAAAGTGAACAAACGACATACATTAACAACATCAAAAATATTTCAGGGGAACATATCCCCCACACAAAAAAAAAAACAATCAACAAAAGTAAAACAAACATGTGTTTTGAAAATAAAATGCATGTGTTACAAACTTGATAAGGACACCAAAATGTACATTTTGCCGGCCACATTCACACACAATCTTGCCTCTTTTCAGGGCAAGGGAGAGAATGCTATCTGCAAGCTTTATATAACATAGGTTTGTGTGCTAATGAGGCAATTGAAAACACATGCACAGTCCATGAAACACCCAAAATGCAAGTTCACCCAATGTAGAGATTGAACTTCAAAGTGAGTACACCTGTTAAGGATGTCCTTCAATTACTAACCCAAAAAACACACTCTCTCTGAGCATGCCCAAAAATATCCAGGTGCTGTTCACACACAAAAAGCACCAAAAAAAACCCTAAGTTCCTGACCATGCTGAGACCAACACAAATGCAGCTAGCAGAAAATAATCCAGCATGCTACAAAATTAGAGACGGGACAAGACAAGCACCCGTCGGTCCGGGGGGCAAACAAAGAGCCTAACATGGGCAAAAGTTATACAACAAATACCATTGCAATCTATGGGAACTGACTTGTTAATTTTGCTAGTCCCCACTTGGCTGGCTTTTCTTCTAGTTATTGGCCTTAAAATGGGGGCCCAGGTCCCACCCTAAGTGACATATATCAATGTCACCAATTTGGAAAACACCAAAAACAAAACAAGGAGAAGTGCCTTTAAATATGCCAAATTGCTTAAGGGCCATTTCACACCACATGCAGTGCATTGCGTTTTATATGCATCAAAAATGCATGGAAAGTTGGTTATATGGTTCTAAATGGCAGTGTTTGTTCCAGTGCGTTCCAGTTCCACAAAAAAAGTTGAACTTGCTGCATTTTACCTGCACTGGACTGTACTGGAATGCTGCAAAACGCATCAAAATTGCACTGGAACGCACCACAACACACCTAAATGCACCAAAAATGCACTGGAACACACGTGTCCTTATCTGTGGTTAATAAAAAAGAGGGGTGAAAAAAAAGCACTGGACTGCATCAAAAACGTACCAAAAATGCACTGGAATGCATCAAAAACGCGCATGCAAACAAGCACCTGGAACGCATCCGGATTGCGTTTCTATGGTGTGAACTGGCCCTAGTTCACACCATAGAAACGCAGTCTGGATGTGTTCCAGGTGCTTTTCTGCATGCACGGTTTTGACGCGTTCCAGTGCATTTTTGATGCGTTTTTGGTGCGTTTTTGATGCAGTCCAATGTTTTTTTCCCCCCTCTTTTCACTTAGGACAAGTTTGTTGCAGTGCGTCTTTGGTGCATTTAGGTGCGTTCCGGTGTATTCCAGTGCGTTTTTGGTACATTCCGTAACGTTTTTGATGTGTTTTACTGTGGTCCAGTACAGTTCTGTACATAAAAAATACAGCATGACCAATTTTTTTTTTCCTTTCTGAAACGCACTGGAACGGACTGCAGTGGTGTGAACTATGCCATTGGCATTAATGTGATCAACTTTCTTTGCGTTTTTCATGCATCAAAAAAACGCACTGCACTGCATCTGGTGTGAACTGGCCCTAAATATCATACCTGGGGGGTGTCTATAATATGCCTGTAAAGTAGCGCATGTTTTCCATGTTTATAACAGTTCCAGAGCAAAATGACATTTCTAAAGTAAAATAATAGTCATTTAAAAGTACTCGCGGCTGTAATGAATTGCTGGTTCCCGTCAATACAGATAAAAGTCATTGAAAGTCTTTGGGAAAAAAAATGCGTGGAGGTTCCCCCAAATTCCATTACCAGTCCCTTCAGGTCTGGTATGGATTTTAAGGGGACCCCCGCGCCAAACTTTAAAAAAAAATAGCGTGGGGGTCCCCCTAAAAATCCACACCAGACCCTTATACGAGCACGCAACCTGGCAGGCCGCAGGAAAAGAGGGGGGACGAGAGAGCGCCCCCCTCCCGAACCGTACCAGGGCACATGCCCTCAACATGGGGGGGTGCGTTGGGGGTCTGGGACCCCTCAAAGCACCATGTCCCCATGTTGACAGGGACAAGGGCCTCATACCGACAACCCTTGCCCGGTGGTTGTGGGGGTCTGCGGGCGGGGGGCTTATCGGAATCTGGAAGCCCCCTTTAACAAAGGGGACCCCCAGATCCCACCCCTCCATGTGAAATGGTAATGGGGTACAAATGTACCCCTACAATTTCACAAAAAAAGTATCAAAAATGTTTAAAATGACAATAGCCGGTTTTTGACAATTCCTACTCCTTTCTTCCATCGTCTTCCTTTTTCTTCTTACACCTTCTTCTTCCAGCTTCTTTTTTTCTCCATTCGGGTTTCCTCCTCCATCTTGTTCTTTATCTTCATCTTCATCTTCCTTCTTCCTTCGGTGTTCTCGTCCGCATCTTGCTCCGGCTTCTTGTTCCCTTCTTCTTTCTCCGGCCGCTCCGCTTGAATTGGAGGTTCCCACTGTGTGACGCTTCAGTTCTTCAGTTCTCCTCTGTGTCCGCTGCCACCGGGTGACCCCTCCCCCCTCTGACGCACATGGATTTCACGGGGACTTTCCCCGTGGTGTCAGAGGGGGGCGGGGTCACCGGGTGGCAGCAGACCCAGAAGAGAACTGAAGCGTCACACAGCGGGAACCTCAAATTCAAGCGGAGCGGCTGGAGAAAGAAGAAGAGGGGAACAAGAAGCCGGAGCAAGATGCGGACGAGAACACCGATGGAAGAAGGAAGATGAAGATGAAGATGGAGGAAGAAACCCGAATGGAGAAAAGAAGAAGGTGGAAGAAGAAGAAGGAAGAAGATGGAAGAAAGGAGAAGACATTAATAAAGGAATGGTCAAAAACCGGCTATTGTCATTTTTAACATTTTTGACACTTTTTTTTGTGAAATGGTAGGGGTACACCCTTTCACACAGGGGGGGGCGGGATCTGGGGGTCCCCTTTGTTAAAGGGGGCTTCCAGATTCCGATAAGCCCCCCACCCGCAGACCCCCACAACCACCGAGCAAGGGTTGTGGGGATGAGGCCCTTGTCCCCATCAACATAGGGACATCCTCCCTATGTTGAGGGCATGTGGCCTGGTACGGTTCAGGAGGGAGGGGCGCTCTCTCGTCCCCCTCCTCTTTTCCTGCGGCCTGCCAGGTTGCGTGCTCGGGTAAAGGGTCTGGTGTGGATTTTTAGGGGGACTCCACGCCATTTTTTTTTAAGTTTGGCGCGGGGGTCCCCCTTAAAATCCATACCAGACCTGAAGGGCCTGGTACGGATTTTGAGGGGGACCCGCATGTCATTTTTTTTTTTTAATTGGCGCGGAGTTCCCCTTAATATCCATATCAGACCTGGTAATGGAATTTGGGGGGACCCCACGCATTTTTTTTTTTTCAAAGACTTTCAATGACTTTTCTCTATATTGATGGGAGCCGACAATTCATTATAGCCGCGAGTGCTTTTAAATGCTTTTTTTTTTTCCTTTAGAAATGTCATTTTGCTGTCGGACTGTTATATAAAGGCAAGTTTAGGAGTTGCACCTGTTCAACTTATGCAAATTGATTTACGTGACTTGACATTTACTGAGATTTTGCCGGCGCAGTGAACCGGCGCATTTGAACGAGTAAAATTGCCGCGCGCAGCTTAAAAATATCTCTCGCAAGTTATAAGCGTACTTGCCGGCGCAGCAGGCTGGTTCAGAAAAACGTACTTTCTCAATCTATTTTGGGCATGTTTGTTACTTGGGCAGTTGTCACTAAACTTCCTCACATCACCCCACATTACCCCCATTATATTGGCACTTCCAGCTTCTTTTTATATTTATTTGAAGATGCCGTGTGCCAGGTCCATAGTGGCGCACTGAGCGCCTCCTCCCGTGCGCCGAGAACACTATAGTAAATGGGGAATAGCGCTGCGTTACCGGCGCAAATGTTTTGTAAATACCAAAACTGCCGTTGCGCACGCAGATGCGCCAATACTCATGGCGCAAACGTTTCGTAAATCAGCCCCATTATGTATTACCCTGCCCTTATGAAGGGATATACTGTATTAAGGGAATAGCATTGGTCAGACAGGCGATCACATTACTTTGCACAAAGCTGAGAAAAGCTACATATCTCATGGGCACAGAACATTTTCAGCATGCATCACAGATCTTTAATTTGAACAAGTCATGTTACAGCATTTAAAACACGGGATGGTATTTTTCATAAAAGGTATGTGTATCTCTAACTACTTAATTGATCCTTTAGTCTGACTAGAGTAATGGGAGTTTTTTTTTGTTTGACATATAGTTCTACTTTACGCTAACATGCTCTGTCAAGGCAAGTCTTACCTTGATATAGACAGATTAAAGAGGCTCAGTTCAGTCAGGTTCTTTTTTTATTTTTGCTCACTGAAAATTGGCAGTGTGCAATAAAAGACAGAGTTAGGATACTATTATGTTTAACACATATAGAGTGCTTTTCACTTGAATACAAAATGTTAACAAAAAAGCTCTTGCATTGTACAGTTTGCCTTGTGTTATGCAATCTTACATTTGAGAAATAGAAATGGTATTGGCATAGGTGTGCGCAGTCTATTGCATTAGGGTGTGCACCCCAAAGCTCAAACACACACTGCTGATCACTCAAGATGTTCATTCAGAAAGGGAAGGGGATGGTCAATTACATATTTACCGGCCCCTTCCTCCACTCATCCTAAAACATCCTTGCAGCAACAGCTGGCAGGAGAGGAGTGAAGCTGATAGCACTGCAGGGGGAAGGAGGGAGCCAGGGAAGTAGGGGGAATCTGTGCTGTAAAGGGTGATTAGGGTGTGCCTGGGCACACCTGGCACACCCTGTGCGCACGCCTATGGGTATTGGAGAACAAAAGATTAGTGTCCACCTTGTAGCATGATTCTACAAGTACATGGGAAATTTTGATATAAACCTATTATTCAGTTTCTTTACCCTTGATATCTGAGGAGGTGTAGAGGGTATAACTGATTGCCAGTTATAAACAAACTGAAAAAAAACATGTTGTATGTTTTTCTCCCAAAAAGTGACAGGAATGTTCTCCTGCTTAGCTAATATATCATAGTTGCCAACAGTCACGGATTGGCCGGGACGTTCCCGGGATTCAAACCCTTTTCCCGGATTTATTTTGTCCCGGCCAATGTCCCGGCCAATCCGATTTTTCCCGTTTTCCCCGAATTTGGACGCCGCAGGCCGCCGCCGCTAGAGGTCCACGGCTGGCGGAGACAATGTCTCGGCCGCCGCCATGTTCAAGAAGACCAAAACACGGATGTAGTACAATAGAAAATAAAGCCGCTGCGGCGCCGCCCACACCCCGCACCTCCCCGAGGGTGGGCGGCGCCGCAGCAGCTTTATCTTCTATTGTACTACATCTGTGTTTTGGCTGGCCGGCAGGCCACCCCCCCGCCCCGCCCCGCCCCGCTGCAGGTCTGTCTGTAATGGAAAGGGGCGGGGGTCGGCAGCGCCACAGCTTAATTTTTTTTTTTTCAGCCACACTGTCGGCTCCGCCTCTATTTTGTTCCCCTTCGGGGAAGGGGAAACAATAATGGCGGCCGAGACAGGAGACGCCTGTGGTTAAGGGGGGACTCCGCTGGGGATGCCTGTGGTAAGGGGGGACTCCGCTGGGAACGCCTGTGGTAAGGGAGGACTCCGCTGGGGACGGCTGAGGTAAGGGGGACTCCGCTGGGGACGCCTGATGTAAGGGGGGACTCCGCTGGGGACGCCTGATGTAAGGGGGGACTCCGCTGGGGACCCCTGATGTAAGGGGGGACTCCGATGGGGACGCCTGATGTAAGGGGGGACTCCGCTGGGGACGCCTGAGGTAAGGGGGGACTCCGCTGGGGACGCCTGATGTAAGGGGGGACTCCGCTGGGGACGCCTGAGGTAAGGGGGGACTCCGCTGGGGACGCCTGAGGTAAGGGGGGACTCCGCTGGGGACACTTGATGTAAGGGGGACTCCACTGGGGACGCCTGATGTAAGGGGGGACTCCGCTGGGGACGCCTGATGTAAGGGGGGACTCCGCTGGGGACGCCTGATGTAAGGGGGGACTCCTCTGGGGACACTTGATGTAAGGGGGGACTCCACTGGGGACGCCTGATGTAAGGGGGGACTCCACTGGGGACGCCTGCATAGTTACCAACAGTCCCGAATTTCCAAGCACGATTTTTGGACCCTTGTCCACAAGTGTGGAGGGGGCTCTGCTGGGGAGGCACCTGATGCAAGGACGGACTGCTGGGGAGGCACCTGATGCAAGGACGGACTGCTGCGGAGGCACCTGATGCAAGGACGGACTGCTGGGGAGGCACCTGATGCAAGGACGGACTGCTGGGGAGGCCATCTGGTGGCAGGCGACGTGGCAGGTAACACGCTCAGGGCTTCCACTGATTCGGCATTATGGTGAGTTGAATGATTTCATTTTATATTACAAAATAAAAATAGAAATAATGCACTTCAATCATCCTGACACCGTAACAACCATGGTGCCGGGATGATTGAAGCGCCAACAGGTGTTTTGGAGTATCCTTATCTGCCAATTTTGTTACACATTACTATTGTGGTGTAGGATCTGGCTTCTTTCTTTCTATTTCTTTCTCTCTCTTTCTCTCACCTCGGACTCTAGCCACACCCCTTTGAACCACGCCCATTTAAACCACACCCACTATCGTGCGTAAACCACGCCCATTTTTCACCGCGGCGCGCTTCGCACGCCGCATTTTTCACTCCGACATGACACGCCTACAAACGAATGCCCCGCCCCCTGATTATAGCAAGGCTCCGCCTCAATACAAAAAAGTGTCCCAGATGTTTTTTTTGCAATGTTGGCAACTATGATATATCCGTGCATGTTTGTGGAAAGATCTCTCAACAGAATGCACAAGCAAACTGATCACCCTCATTTTATAGCTTCACTAAAACATTTTCATAATAAACTACCACATAAAATGTCTGCAAAACATACTACCAGGAGTCTTTATCTCTTAAGGGTATCTCTTAAATTCTGTATTCATCTCTTAAATATATCTCTTAAACAGGGGCGGACTAACAACACATGGGGCCCCTGGGCACTAGGGGATCATGGGGCCCCTAGGTTTAAAGGTTGGGCCCCATGGCAGCCATCTTTCTGATGCAACATTAATGCGACAGGCCTGTGTGGAGGGGCACCTAGCTCGGCAACATGCAGAGTGACAGGAGGCTTAAAGCTGGTGACCAGTAAATGTACCAGGAGCCTCTCATGGGCAGTGCCATCTTAACAGCATCATGGGGCCCAGGGCAAAGTAATGCACTGAGGGCCCCTACCAGGGAGAAGGTGACATGCAGCACACATAGCACACTGTGGTACACAGTGGGCATGGCTAAATAATGCCACATATTGGGCGTGGATTTTTAGTCTGATTAGAAATCTAATGCCCCATACACACAATCAGAAATTCCGTCGGAAAAAACTTGGATGGTTTCTCCGACGGAATTTCGCTCAAGCTTGGCTTGCATACACACGGTCACACAAAAGTTCTCTGAACTTTCGAGCGTTAAGAACGCAGTGACGTACCATACTACGACGAGGCGAGAAAAAGAAGTTCAATGCTTCCGAGCATGCGTCAAATTGTTTCCGAGCATGCGTGTTTTTTCCCCTTCGGAATTGCATTCAGACAAACGGATTTTCCGATAGGAATTTGTTCCGTCGGAAAAATTGGGAACCTTCTCCCTATCTAAGTCCGTCGGAAATTCCGATAGAAAAAGTCCGATGGGGCATACACACGGTCGAAATATCCGACATCAAATTTTTTCCATCGGACCATGTGTTCGGGGTATCAGGGGTCTAAACAGACCTCCGGAAGTCTCACTTTTGAGACAGAGAAAGGGACTGAGTACACATTCCCCAATCCCTTGCTCTGTACCCTCAGCTGCACTGCAGATGAATGAACAGGAGACAGAGGCTCCTGTCTATTCATAAACTGAAGCACGGTTTACTATGCTCAGTTATAAATGAATACAGTGAGTGATCAGTATGGATCACTCACTGTGTTCACTTAGAAAATGAAGGGGCTGGTAAATGCCATTTTTACCGGCCCCCTTTCCTGCACTCCGTCCAGAGTATCCCCCTGTGTGCCGGCAACTACTTCCGGTGGGAGAGGAAAGGATGGAAGCTGGCAGCGCTGCAGGGGTGGGGGTCCAGGCAGTGAGAGAAATCCAGATCAGTGCAGCAGATGGGGGAAATAAATGGAACCGATCTTTTGTGGCTTACTGCAGCAGCTGGAGCAGGAAATGTTGGCTTTCAGCTGCTGCAGTGAGCCACAAAAGATTGGTTCCAGTTATTTCCCCTACCTGCTGCAGTGATCACCCACTCTATCCGCTCACAATCCCCCTGTGGGGGGGGGGGGGGCAGTTGTTGAGGATGAGTCATTTGAATAGGGATTTCTTTCAATGGCAGTAACAAGAAACACCACACAGGGAGAAGTACAACAGAGATGCACCATTGCATTTAAAGAACAATAACATCCATTTCATCTCCCTCTTTTAGTAATAATAAATGACACATTCTATAGGTTAAGTCTTATAGGTGGTTTTGAACATCTACCACTACGGGTGAAGACTGGCCCTTGTGCAAGGATTCCTTTAGCCGTCTCTGAAGTTACTGGCTCCTCTCATCACGTACTGGCATGCTCTGCGCTTGACAGCTGTCATGTATGCTTGCTTTCCCAGAACTGTCATTCCCGTTGGTATGAGGCATTCCCTCTGTACATGCCTCACTGTCAATGGGTGAGTATGTCATTGTGATACTGGGTGAGTCTGATCTATCAACAGGATACTGAGATTCAGGCTGCTCTGCCACTCTCAAATCCACTTGATTGCTGTGATAGAGAGTTCATTCAAGTCCACAAAATAAGAGCGTGGTGCAACCTTTTGCAGACAAGTACCTATTCTCCAACAGCCTGTTCGATCTCCAGGTAATGTTTTCATACGGATTTGTTCCCCAATATTCAATTCCGGAAAATCTCTAGCTGATGTGTCATATCGTGCCTTTGACACTTGTCTCTTAATCAGGGCTAGACTGGGACAAAAAAGTGGCCCTGGACATCATCCAGACCGGCCTACTCTAATTTTGCAAACACGCATAAAAACAGTATCCTGTGCACTTGCACGAGAGTGACATCATCACGGCCCAGCTAGCCACACAGCAGGAGCAGGCAAACCCAGAAGGAAGACCGGGTGAAGGGGTAAGCCCCCGTCAGCAGTGACAGCACGCTGCTGGAGGGCTTCACTTCATAGGTAAGTTTGTCATGTGACAATAAAATCATGCCCACACTGCTTGTTTAGGTCCAGGCAGCATGAAAAAGGAAGATTTGCTTACTTGATCCTCCATCCTGCTAGACTGGTCCTCAGAGAGTTTTCTCCCCCATGCTCCAGTGGTCTAAGGTCTTCTGATATTAAGACTGATGCAGAAACCATAACCCCAATTCATCCCATTGGGGCCCCCTTCATTCTACAGGGTCCTTCTTCTAGGCCCCCATCATACCATACAACCCGGCCCCTACATTCCATAGGGTCCTTCTTACCATTGGGGCCCCTTCATTCCATAGGGTCCTTCTTATAGGGCTCCTACATCGCAAACACCCCCTTTATTCCTTAGGACCCCTTCTTCCCACAAGAGCCTCTTCATTCCCTGGTTGTCTTGTATTTTCCAGCCCCCCTCTCCCTCCAGGTGTCCCCCTGTCACCTGCCCCCTAGGACTAGGCCCGAAGCCTGGCTTTGCATTATATATTTTAAAATAAACAACTAATGCGCAACATCAAACAGGTTACCACAAACCCACAGATACTGTAAATTGAATATATTGCAAAGGATGTGGCGCTAACTAAAATAACATAAAAAAATCCATTTGGTGCAAATAATGATTCAAACAATATGCAGAATCCAACATAGCTAAAAGTTCATCAACAGTGTAAATTAATATTGAAATGTGCAAAAAATAAGTGCAATATTTTCAGCAAAAAAATCAAATATAAACCATTTTTTGCACTCTTTTTGCACTTTAATACCATGGACATAATTTGGATATAAAGGTTTGAATAAGCATGGTTTATATATGTTTCTTTGCTGAAAATATTTTTATGTACATTTCAATATTAATTGACACTTTTGATTAACTTTTAGCTACGTTGGATTTTGCATATTGTTTGAATCATTTTTTGTACCAAAAGTTTTTTATTTTTATTTATTTTAGTTAGCGAGTGTGGGCCGGAGGTGGCCGAAGATGTGTGCATTGTTCTGAAAGAGCCGAGTGGGGGCGGAAAGAGCTGAAGTGCACCGGCTCTGTCAGGAAAGGTTCCATCCGCTGGTAATATTTATTATTTGGCTTGCAGTACTGTGGTTCACCAGCAGGTGTCTCCTGGCAGTTTGGAACTGTCAGGAGAATTTCTCCCTGCTGGTGTTATATCATCTTTGGGACGCAGTACTGGTCTCCACCAGCGGATGGATCCTGGCAGAGTCTTGGCAGAGCAGATGGAGTCTTGACCACGGGTCTGTCAGCCATGGCCAAGGTAGCAGGGTTCCTTTCTTTTGGGGTGGCTGAGCTTGACAGCACCCAGGGCATTGAGCCACATAATCTTCAATTGCTGTGTCCATTTGTGGCCACCAAACATAGCTCCGGGCTCGCTGCTTCATGCGCACCATGCCAGGATGGCCCTCATGCAGTATCCTTAGCATGGTTGGTTGCAAATAATGAGGTATAATCACTCTGTTGCCCCACTGTAGGCAACCAGCATTAGTCACAAGCTCACATTTTCTGGAAAAGTACGGACGAAATTCACCTGGGACTTTCTCTGGCCATCCAGCCTGAACATATGAGAATATCTGAGACAGGAAGGGATCTGTGACTGTATGTCTGGCAATTAGGGAGGTGGACATGCAGGATTTCAGCCTGTGTATTTCCACTATGCGTACGTCTCTTGGTGAGTGGTCTCTAATTGGCAATCTGGAAAATGCATCTGCATTGCCATGGGCATCATGGGAGCGGTATCTGATAGAATACGTAGAAGCTCCCAAGAATCAAGCGTACCCTTGTAAGCGAGATGCAGTTGTTGTAGAAATTCCTTTCTGAGGGTTCAGTATTGACAACAGAAGTTTGTGGTCAGTGATAAGTGTGAACTCCCGACCATAGATATACGTATGAAATTTATTTGTGGCCCAAACAATGGCCAAAGCTTCTTTGTCTATCTGGGAGTAGTTTTGTTCTGCTGAGGTTAAAGACCTGGAGGCAAAAGAAATGGGGCGCTCTGGGCCATCTGGCATGACAATGGAAAGCACAGCACCCAGTCCATAAGGCGAGGTGTCACAAGCCAAGGTGAGGTGTTTCTTTAAATCATAGTGGACCAGAACTCGAGAAGACAGAATGAGTTCTTTAGAAAGCCGAAAAGCTTCTTCACATTTGGCTGTCCATATCCATTTAACTCTTGCATCCAGTAAGCGATGTAATGGGTAAAGCTGGTGTGCTAGGTTCGGCAAGAAACGGTGGTAGTTATTTAGGAGGACAAGGTGGGACCTGAGCTGTGTGACATTCTGGGGAGTAGGGGCATGGGTAAGGGCTTTAACCTTTTCTTCAGTAGTGTGTAACCCATGTCGGTCCACAGTGTGGGCACAAAATTCCAGCCGAGACTTTAGAAATTATAGTAGCCTTGGAGCAGCCGATGGTTAATTTGCTTGGCTCAATCACAAGGACAGCACACACTAAATCCACACACAGGTTACCCTCTTTGTTGGGAGCTCAGCTATCCTCTTTTGGTATGTCTTTTTTCCCCTTAATTGGTTTATTTCTCATACACCCCCTCATGTAGACCCCTTGTGCGAACACCTAGATATTCTGCCATATTTTATCGCACCTTACACTTTTACACATTTAATTAATTCTCCCCTTTTTGATACACATTTTTTCCAGGAACACTATGCACTTTTTGTGCACACATAATCCATTGGATCATGCTGTGACCACCGTGTTGTGCTCTGGGCACTGTTCTCCATCCTTGGAGGGTTCCCCCGTCTCAACCCCGGGGGAGACATCATGCCTGTCACCCCCATCTTCCCTGGCCTGGCCTTGGGGCTGTGTAGTGAGTATCCCAGTTTGTCCCCGCCTTGTTGGGAACAAGTCTCTCTGTCCTCCCTTATTCTAAGGGCATCATCATTAATCCTTGTCCATTTCCTTTCCAGTATGTTACGTTACAACACTCCTGATGAATGGCTGTAATGCCAGGAAACGCGTTGAGTGCCACTAGATGCCCTAAGTTACCTGTCCCTACAATGTTTTTTAACCAATTTTTCTTATGTACAGTCATTATGTTGAATTCCTATTTGTATTGCATTCTATGTAGCAGCATATTTAGTGTAAGTCATGTGACTACCTATCCATTTGATATTTTTCTACAATGTAACAATAAATCATGTACTGTAAATCGGGGGGATCGGGGGGATCCATAGTGGAGAAGGATCTGGG
Source organism: Rana muscosa (assembly GCA_029206835.1). Taxonomy (NCBI): domain Eukaryota; kingdom Metazoa; phylum Chordata; class Amphibia; order Anura; family Ranidae; genus Rana; species Rana muscosa. Next base: position 458,669,580 of record CM055117.1, read on the forward strand.
GGTTTTGGTAGATCATAAGCTCAATAATGGCATGCAATGCCAAGCTGCGGTTTCCAAAGCGAGAAAAGTCCTTTCTTGTATTAAGAGAGGTATGGACTCCAGAGAGAGAGATATAATTTTGCCCCTGTTCAAATCATTAGTAAGACCTCATCTGGAATATGCAGTTCAGTTTTGGGCACCAGTTCTCAAAAAGGATATCGGGGAACTGGAGAAAGTGCAGAGAAGGGCAACCAAACTGATAAAAGGCATGGAGGAGCTCAGCTATGAGGAAAGATTAGAGGAACTGAATTTATTCACTCTTGAGAAGAGGAGAATAAGGGGGGATATGATTAACATGTACAAATATATAAGGGGTCCATATAGTAAACTTGGTGTTGAGTTATTCACTTTACGGTCAACACAAAAGACAAGGGGTACTCGTTACGTCTAGAGGAAAAAAGATTTCATCTCCAAATACGGAAAGGTTTCTTCACAGTAAGAGCTGTGAAAATGTGGAACAGACTCCCTCCAGAGGTGGTTCTGGCCAGCTCAGTAGATTGCTTTAAGAAAGGCCTGGATACATTCCTAAATGTACATAATATAACTGAGTACTAACATTTATAGGTAAAGTTGATCCAGGGTAAATCCGATTGCCTCTCGGGGGATCAGGAAGGAATTTTTTCCCCTGCTGTAGAAAATTGGATCATGCTCTGCTGGGGTTTTTTGCCTTCCTCTGGATCAACTGTGGGTATAGAATTGGGTATATGGGATTGTACAATATTTTTTATTTTATTTATTTTTTTATTTTTTTATGGTTGAACTGGATGGACTTTGTCTTTTTTCAACCTGACTAACTATGTAACTATGTAAATTTTATGTTTCTGTCTATATCTGACATGGCGGTTGCCTCACTTAAAGTCCCACAGCTCTCCTTTTCTATAAATTCATTTAGGGATGGAGGTCGCCATGTGTGCTATAGTGTGTGTGCCAGGTCACACTAAATTCACTGTTTTGACAAATATTTGGGTGGAAGACACCCGCACCCAGTGACCTGTCACACCTAACATATCTTATTAACTTCTGTTTATTGCCCCTATACTATAACAGTGTTCAGCAATTTGTTATCAGATTTATTCCTTATTGCCATTAGATTCTTACGTTAATATCTTCCCATGTATTATCTTCGACCCAGTAACCTTTCCAGATCAATTCCCAATCCCTTGTCCGGTTCAGCTTGGGTTTGAGGGGGTCGGGTGTTTTCTCTGTCTCCGGGGTTGCGATGTGCAGCAGCCCGTCCCCTTCCCACCCACACTTTTTGGTGGGGGTGGGGCTTGGCCTCCTGCTCATCGGCGTCATCCTTCAACGCCGCATTTAGCGGTGTCATCGACGTTGATTAAACGTCTTTTTTCCAGCCACGCACGAGGTGGGTGGAGACCTACTGCTGATGGCTCCTCCACATGCAGCTGGGAATCCCCTCCCCACCTCTCTTGTGCAGTATGGCCAATCAGGCATGACATTGACGGGGCCCCTCCCTGGGAATGGGAGTATATAGTAGACTTGGAGCAGCTGATGGTTCATTTGCTTGACTCAATCACAAGGACAGCACACACTGAATCCACACACAGATTACCCTCTTCGTTGGGAGCTCAGCTATCCTCTTTTGGTATGTCTTTTTTCCCCTTAATTGGTTTATTTCACATACACCCCCTCATGTAGTTCCCTTGTGGGAACACATCGATATTCTGCCATATTTTTACACACCTTACACATTTAATTAATTCTCCCCTTTTTGATACACATTTTTTCCAGGAACATTGGATCATGCTGTGACCACCGTGTTGTGCTCTGGGCGCTGTTCTCCGTCCTTGGAGGTCTCAACCCCAGGGGAGACATCATGCCGGTCACCCCCATCTTCCCTGGTGAACACCGGGCCTGGCCTTGGGGCTGTGTAGTGAGTATCCCAGTTTGTCCCCGCCTTGTTGGGCCACAGTCTCTCTGTCCTCCCTTATTGTAAGGGCATCATCATTAATCCTTGTCCATTTCCTTTCCAGTATATGGCTGTAATGCCAAGAAACGCGTTGAGTGCCACTAGATGCCCTAAGTTAACTGTCCCTACAATGTTTTTTTAACCCATTTATCTTATTATGTACAGTCATTATGTCAAATTCCTATTTGTATTGCATGCTATGTAGCAGCATATTTAGTGTAAGTCATGTGACTACCTATCTATGTGATACCATATTTTTCTACAATGTAACAATAAATCATGTACTGTAAATTTTATGTTTCTGTCTATATCTGACATGGCGGTTGCCTCACTCAAAGTCCCACAGCTCTCCTTTTCTATAAATGAAATTAGGGATGGAGGTCGCCATGTGTGCTATAGTGTGTGTGCCAGGTCACATCTCCCGTATTTAGCCAAGCCACAACAACCCAGCCCTGCCATTAGTCACCTGCCTTCCCAAGAATCTATCTCCCCGTCACCCATGGCAACCTCAGCTACAGCCCAGTATACTCAGCTTCCCACCAAGTACTATTACCCAGTCTCTACATGCTGCTAGGGATGCACCCCCCCCCCCCGGTTCGGTTCGCACCAGAACCTGCGAACGGACCGAAAGTTCACGCAAACTTTAGAACCCTATTAAATACAATGGACTCGAAAGTTCGAAATCAAAAGTGCTAATTATAAAGGCTAATATGCAAGTTATTGTCCTAAAAAGGGTTTGGGGACCCGGGTCCTGCCCCAGGGGACATGTATCAATGCAAATTAAGTTTTAAAAACTGACGTTTTTTCGGGAGCAGTGATTTTAATGATACTTAAAGTGAAAAAAGAAAAAGTGAAATATTCCTTTAAATATCGTACCTGGGAAGTGTCTAAAGTATTCCTGTGAAGTGGCACGTGTTTCCCGTGTTTAGAACTGTCCCTGCACAAAATGACATTTCTAAAGGAAAAAAAGTAATTTAAAACTGCTTGCGGCTTTAATGTAATGTTTGGTCCTGGCAATATGGATGAAAATCATTAAATCATTGAGAAAAATGGCATGGGTACCCCCCCCCCCCCCCACTACCAGCCCCTTTGGGTCTTGCATGGATATTAAGAGGGGAACCCCGCACTCAAATTAAAAAAAGACAATATATACTCTTAACAGCAGAATACAGGCGGTGCAAACAAGACAGGGACTGTAGGTTTGTTCTTAAGTAGAATATGTTTGTAATTTGGAACAGGTACATTGTTTAAGTGTAGCTCCAGCCCAAAAATCTATTTTTAAGCTGTTTGGAAAACATAGGAAAGGGTTATCACCCCTGTAACATTTGTTTTGCTGTCTGTGCACCTGTTCAGAACATTTCAAATCACTTTCCGTCCCAATGACAGAGTTTATGGAAAATTTAAGGTTTTTATTGAAACAAGGATTGGTGATAAAGCATCAGTGAAGAGGAGACACCTTTTCCCATATTAACTCTTTCAGGAGACAATTTCCCTTCCTAGGGGTATATTTCCTCTCACTTCCTGTTGTCTCCTTCCGTTTGCAAGTAGGAGTCGTTTGTAAGTAGGATGTTTGAAAGTAGGGGCCTGCCGTATTTACTCTGCAGAAATTTGGCCCTTAGGTGTTGGTGTTGCCACAACACTGTAAGCCCTCACAGTTACTCTTGGTGGGCGCTGGAACACCCTGCTGTGAACTATTATATCAAGAATTGTAATTACATGCCATTGTTGAACAGTGGTAGGAAAAATTGGGCCTTTGGTGGTTGTGCTGGTGCCACAACACTGTAAGTCCTCACAGTTACTCTTGGTGGGCGCAGGAATGGGCCCAGCTGTGAAATATTAGATCAAGAATTGTAATTACTTGCCCCTGTTGAACAGGGGCAGAAAAATTGGGCCTTTGGTGGTGGTGGTGGTGGTGGTGTTGCCACAACACTGTAAGCCCTCACAGTTACTCTTGGTGGGCGCAGGAAGGGGCCCTGCTGTGAATTATTAGATCAAGAATTGTAAATACATGCCCCTGTTGAACAGGGGCATACAAATTGGTCCTTAGGCACTGGTGCCACAACACTGCAACCCCTCACAGATACTGTAGTTGGAGCGCAGCAATGAGCCCTGCTGCAAAGTATTGCATCAAAAATTTTAATTACAAGCCTCTGTTAAACAGGGGAAGAAAAATTGGGCCTTAGGCACTGGTGCTGGTGCCACAACACTGCAACCCCTGACAGATACTGTATTAGGAGTGCAGCAATGAGCCCTGCTGCAAAGTATTGCTTCAAAAATTGTAATTACACACCCCTGTTATACAGGGGCAGAAAAATTGGACTTTAGGCACTGGTGCCACAACACTGCAACCCCTCACAGATACTCTATTAGGAGTGCAGCAATGAGCCCTGCTGCAAAGTATTGCTTCAAAAATTGTAATTACACACCCCTGTTATACAGGGGCAGAAAAATTGGACTTTAGGCACTGGTGCCACAACACTGCAACCCCTCACAGATACTCTATTAGGAGTGCAGCAATGAGCCCTGCTGCAAATTATTGCTTCTAAAATTGTATTTACACGCCCCTGTTAAACAGGGGCTGAAAAATTGGGCCTTAGGCACTGGTGCTGGTGCCACAACACTGCAACCCCTCACAGATACTCTATTAGGAGCGCACCAATGAGCCCTGCTGCAAAGTATTGCATAAAAAAATTTAATTACACGCCCCTGTTAAACAGGGGCTGAAAAATTGGGCCTTAGCCACTGGTGGCGGTGCCCAGAACCAAAAATGTTCATACAAGCTATCAGCATGATCATTGAGGAGGAAGAGGATAGTCACTCAGCATAACAGGATAGTCACTCAGCATCAGCATAGGCAGTCTTGAAGGCATCTGACATTTCCAAAAAAATTATTTGGTTACATCAGCATCAGGTGCTTGGTAGCTGGTGGTGATCCAAGACTGATTCATTTTTTGAAAGTCAGTAGATCGACCGAGTCGGTGGACAAGCGCACCCTGTGATCGGTTATAAAGCCTCCAGCAGCACTGAATGTGCGTTCCGAAAGAACGCTGGATGCAGGACAGGCCAGTACCTCAATTGCATACTGTGCAAGCTCTGGCCAGTGATCCATCCTCAAGACCCAGTAACCCAGAGGATTTTCGGTGGGAAAGGTGTCCAAGTCTGATCTTGCCCCTAGGTAATCCGGCAGCATGTAAACCAGACACTGGCGATGGTTGCTGGATGCGATCATACCTTGGGGCTGCGTACTAAAAAATTGTCTGAACGCATCGGTCAGATGGCCACCTTCTCCACCGCTCCTTCTTTGACTGACCAAAAAAAGAAAAAAGAACAAGGGTGCACCGGCCTAGTGTAATTTCGTTAAGATGTTTTATTTAAAATAAAAGCAACAGAAAGGTACTCACAAAGATAGTACAATTGTTCGCAATGTACAAATGGTGCCTTGGAGGGCTGCAGCATGTGGAACCCAAACCACACTCCAACCGATCTTCTTTTTTCATTTGCTATTAAGATATCCCTATCCATGAAGGGCAGCAAGGCCAATGTTTTCGTGATAGACTATTGAATGCTTGACGGTCATCTCGTTCGCAGGAGTGTTTATTGTTTTTCTGTTACTATAAATACTTTGACTGACCGAAGCCTCAGCAACACGTTGTCCAGGACCAGGAATTTGTAACCTCCCAGTCTCTGGGAACGCGTTGCACAGACCTTTCTGCAAGGCCTCCCAAAGATGCTTCATCCTCTGCTCCCTCTGCGACGGCAAGATAAGGTCCGCAACCTTACCCTTGTAACGTGGATCAAAGAGGGTTGCCAGCCAGTAATGATCCCTCTCCTTGATCGCACGATTACAAGGACCCTTCCACAGGCATTGCAGGATCAGGGAGGCCATGTAGCGTAGGTTTACTGAGGCATTCGGTGCAGAGTCCTCTGGGTCACTGAGGATGACATGATCCGCAGCAACCTCCTCCCAGCCATGTACAAGTCCATGGATGTCTTGGGACTGTAATTGATCCCTTGAAGACTGCTGCTGATGCTGAGTGCTAGGCTCCACCTCCATGCTGACACAATCCTCCTCCTCCTCCTCCTCTTCCTGTGTGATAGCCAGGCCAGCAGGAACACTGTCTGGATAAAGGGGGTCTTGAGAGGTAAGGAAGTCCTCCTCTTCCTGCCTCTGTTCTGCCTCAAGTCCCCTGTCCATTATTCCATGCAGCGTGTGCTCCAACAGGTGGACAAGAGGGACAGTGTCACTGATGCATGCACTGTCACTGCTCACCATCCTCGTGGCCTCCTCCAATGGTGCCAGGACAGTGCATGCATCCCTGACCATGGCCCACTGGCATGGAGAAAAAAATCCAAGCTAGTGTGCAGCCGCTGCAGCATGGCCAACGTAGAGTTCCACCTGGTGGGCATGTCACAGATTAGGCAGTTCTTGGGCAGGTTGGATTCCTTTTGCAGGTCAGCCAGCCGAGCACTGGCATTATATGACCGGCGGAAATGCCCACAGAGTTTCCTGGCCTGCTTCAGGACCACCTGTAAGCCCGGGTACCTGCCCAAGAACTGCTGCACCACCAAGTTAAGGCCGTGAGCCAAACAGGGCATATGGGTCAGTTGTCCCTGTCGGAGGGTGGAGAGGAGGTTGGTGCCATTGTCGCAAACCCCCTTTCCTGGCTTAAGCTGGCGTGGCGTCAACCACCTCTGAGCCTGCCCCTGCAGGGCTGACAGAATCTCTGCCCCAGTGTGGCTCTTGTCCCCCAAGCACACCAGCTCAAGCACTGCATTGGCATCTTTTTGCCTGCGTACTTGCGTAGCCCCTTGAACGCCTACGGAGCACCGCTGGTTCCGAGGACAAAGCACAGGTAGAGGCCATAGAGGAAGAAGAAGAGGGGGTGGAAGAGAGAGGTGTATTAGAATCACCAGTAGTAACATTTTGGAGGTGTTGTGGCAGAAAAACCTCCAACACTACTGCACCCTGTCCTGCATCCTTCCCAGCTGCCAGCAAAGTCACCCAATGCGCCGTGAAAGATAGGTAACGTCCCTGTCCATGCCTGCTGGACCATGAGTCAGCGGTAATATGCACCTTACCGCTGACTGCCCTGTCCAGCAAGGCCAAGACATTGCCTTCCACATGCCGGTAGAGAGCCGGCATGAGAAAAAGTGGCGTTTGGGAACCTGCCACTGAGGAACCGCACATTCCACAAACTCACGGAAGGGGGCAGAGTCTACCAACTGAAAAGGAAGCAGTTGAAGTGCTAGCAATTTAGCCAAGCTAGCATTCAACCGATGGGCATGTGGATGGCTGGGAGCGAACTTCTTTCGGCGGTGCAGCAGCTGGGGCAGGGAAATTTGCCTGGTACAATTGGACGCTGGTGTACCGATAGCAGATTTCCCGCAAGTACTTGGCTGTGACACACCTAATTCTACACCTTCATTCCTCTCAGTGCAGGTTTCAGAGAGGACTGAAGGTATAGTGGGGTTGGAGATCCCAGCTGATGAGGAGCAAGAAGAGGTCTGCTTTGTTCTTTTGTGTGGGTCTTTTAGGTACGCTTGCCAACGAACTGCATGGCAGGTCGACATATGTCTGGTCAAGCACGTGGTGCCCAAGCAGCTGATGTTTTGGCCAAACGAGATACGCCAAGCGAGATACGCTTTAGACATATGTTGCAAATGACAATGGTGCGATCTGCTGCACACGTCTGAAAAAAGGCCCACACCAAAGAACTTTTGGAATAACGCGCAGAGACAGCAGCGCCCTGCACATGCGGAGCTCTGTGGTGTGATGCAGTCGGTGTGCTGCCCTTAAGCTGGCCCCTGGAGGGCATCCTGCCTCATTGGAGATGTGCCTCCTCCTCCTCCTCCTCTCTCCTAACAGGCACCCACGTGGAGTCAGTGACCTCATCATCCCCTCCCTCCTCATCACTGGAGCAAATCTGGAAGTATGCTGCAGCTGGGGGAACATGACTGCCAGATAGCTGTCCTTATTGTGCACCCCCTCTCTCTGGGCTCACGTTACTACCCCCTCTCTCTGGGCTCACGTTACTGCCTTCATCCAGCGGAGCCTTGAAAACGCTGGGCATCCTCCTGGAGCATGTACCCAACACTGTGTTCAAACAATTCGTGGGACTCCTCAGGAGGTCATGGTGGGGCTAGGGAAGGAGTGACTGATGCCATTGAGCCGAGGGAAGAGGCCGCTTTGGCAGCTGCTTTGCCAGACAAAGTACCCTGAGCCTGGGTGAGAGAGGATGAGGAGGATGAGGACGGCTTGGTCATCCACTCTACCAAGTCTTGGGTATGTTGCGGCTCAACATGGCCAGCTGACGAAAAGAAGGACGTGTTTCACGGCCACGTGCTGATGAGGATGCACCGTGTCCATGACCAGCACTGTTGCCTCTAGACACAGAGCCTGCTTGCCCTCTTTTATTGCTTCGTGACTGTCTGCGTCTCCTTGTTTGCCTTCCAGACATACTAATGGCCTGCAGTGAGATGTAGCTGCACAAAGGTGGGATGTATATATATATATATAGTAACATTGGGGGATGTTTAGCTCAGTGATAGATGCATTGTAGGTGAGTTCACAGCCAACAGGAACTAAGGTTTAAGGGCGCGGTAGCCCACTTTTATTGAAAGAAACAGAAAGTAAAGTTCATACATGCATTTGGTTTCCCACACAGGGGTTCTTCTCCCAAAAACATCAACACATGAAAATGCCAATCCACCTGGCTCTTAAGGCTCGCTCAGCCTTGGGCGCAGTTCCTTGCTGCACAGGCCCACTCCTGACCTCTAGGAAGGGCTCTCCTGACACTCCAGGCTTCCACACTCCTCCAAGACTTACAGTCCCCTCTGGTCCCCAAGACTCTCTTCCAGTTGTCTCAGCTACAGTCTCCCCGACTCTCTTAGCTAGCCCAACTCTCTCAGTCTACTGACCTGGAACCTCTCCCACATGGAGAAACATCTTAAGGATGTTGCCTGAGTTCTTTTTCAGTAGCACACTTCCTTCCAGCAACTGCTGTAACACCAACTCCTTTCCCACACCCTGAGCTATGTTCAGCTCTGCCTTATAATGAGTGTGTGCACCTGACCACACACTCAACCTGCAGAGCTCCTAGAAAACACATGACTGAAGTCTCCATCCCTCCCAATGCACTTTGTAGTCTTCAAGTTTCCAGCCCCAATCCAGAGAAAACTTAAAGCATAGTTTTCTCTGCTCAGCAATCTTTTGCTGGAACTTCTCAAATAGCTTCTTTGAGAGTCCTGTGTCCATTTCAAACACATTTCTTCTAAGCCAGGGGCTCTCACCCTCACATATCCCCCCCTATGTTTCGATCCGGAGGGAGGAACACCAGCACACGTCATCAGGGTTGGGACACCTCTGTGCCGGCTGTCAGCCGCGTAGGCCCAACCCTTTTTTCGGGTGCGCTTCCAGCCAAGTCCTTCCTTAACTCTCCATAGGATCCTACTCGTTTTTATTCTACGCTTTCTCCCTCTTCTGGGGTTCCTGGGCTTATTTGCTTTTCTCTGGGGAACTCTGCCTTCCCTAATACCCTCACTTTCTTGATATAGGGGACCTGTTCCTAATACTTTGCCTGATGGGGAACCACCTTTTCCTTCACCGATACCAGTTTTTCCCATCACAACAGTTTTTTTGGGTTTAACAACTTTTCTGAGGTTACCCACGGCAACTAAACCCTTGTTATCAGTAACAACCAGTGACATACCACAAATTCTGATGTTGCCACTTCCAATACCATCAGTGGTTCCCCTCACAGTGTCTCCGGGTACTTTAATTTGTACCTTTGTGCGAATGACATGAAAAATCTCTGCTACTGCCACGTCTATTTCGGGCCCTTCCTTCATGTGAGGTCTAGTGGGTGAGGCAGTGTCCGTGCCCTCTACTGACGACTGCTCAGCCGCACTTTGGACCACATCAGCAGAACTTTTCCTAGTCACAGCATCAGGCGGAGAGACCTCTGATGTTTTCAAACGTTCTCCTGAGCGCCTTCCATCCAAACCGGTAACTGGAAGCACCCTCTCAGAGAACCTTGAGACCATTTGCCACACTACTAATAAATATGGTAACACCAGTTCCTCTCGTGATTAACATCAAGCATAGCTTGTACTACTTGGCTCCACCTACTGGTACTATGCAGTACCACCTTGTCCGACCACGGTGGAGACACCCAGGTGTACAGCAAATGTGTTTTTTGGACTTCAAGAATTTTCAACCACACTTGTCATCTTAATGCAATCCACATCTACATGCAAGACCTTTCTAGGGACTTTTCCATTATCAATGATGTGGAGGGGCTCATCCACTGAAGCTGGAAAGGTAGGGACATATACAGTGACCTCCACTTCACTGGCAGTATCGGTCTCCACAGCTTGGTGCTCAACTGGAGCGCTGTCAGATGTGCGTCTCACATTTACCCTCTCTGTCCCAGCATCAGCGAGCCGCTGCAGGTCATACGTCACATTGCCATTTTTGCACTCACTATTTTCCAGCGGTTGGGCTGCATATAACCCAACTGCCATGCATGCGCCCTTAACCGGTCCTTCTGATTGGAGGGGGCCAATCTCTGCCGGGGCCAACATGCCCTTGGCCACTGGCCACCCTGCAATCCCTCCATTGGGCATAACAGGCGTCATGTCCACATCTGTGTTACGTAACCTAGCCTTATCCAGCATGGCTAGCAATTGTTTGGCCCAGCTGTCCCAGTCAGTGGTACTTCCCTAACAGGTATCCTGAAGCAGTGCATCACCTGTTCCAAGAGGCACCAAAGGAACCTGGGACTCATTACCCAATACTGTACATTTGTCATCTCTATACGCATCACATTGTACAAGCACAGTTTCACTTATGTCACATTGGGACAATGCTTCGTCACAAAACGCAGGGTGCAATACACTATTTTGACCAGATTGTTCTGGTGGCGCTACCATCACATCCAGCTTTATACTACTTGCTTTACCAGGGTGAACAACTTGTTCACCAATCTGGTCACATACCAGGCGGGTGGTCTGCACCCACACATTCTCATTGTGTGGTGCAGTCACTCCTTGTTCCCCCAGAGTAGTGCCAGAGCGGTCCTGGACAACCTCCAGTTCCAACACAGGGAGATCCCTAGAGGTTTCCACAGACAACCCTGCAGCTCTGCCTCTGGTGGTCATGGAAGACATCCTACTTACAACCTTTTTAGTAAACTCATTACCAACATTATTCTCAAACATGACAATTCCAGAAATACATTTCTCAACCTTTAGAGGATCATCATGATACTTAGACATAGCTGTAGCTATTGTGGGTGGCCCTTTACCCACTTGAGCAGCTCCACAGCTGACCTGGGAAACCCTCTGCTCCAACACTGTGGGCTCCTCGGAGGTTTCCCCGGGCAACCCTGCAGCACCTGTCTCTGTCACTAGGGAACATGGTATATGGATTTCTTTGGTCACCCCTAGTACAGCTCTTCCAGCACTGTGCTGGATTCCACCAGGTACATACAGAGTCCCCATGTCCTTTTTAGTCTCTAGTCCTGCTGCCAGTTGGGCTTTACTCTGTGCCTTCCCCCTACTCTGGGTAGCACACTGTAGCAAGTCCACCTGTACTGCAGATCTCCCCGCTGAACACACTTTAATTTCATTGGGTTCTGTCCCATAAACTGCAACAGTCTTACCAATTCCTGTAGCCATTGTCATAGCCTTCATTTGAGTGTGTTGTCTCTCATCTGTGGTGTCTCCACAGGCTGACTCTTCCATGTGGTCATGGAGCAACACTGCAGCCTTTCCGGACCCACCAACACCCCCTGCATGTAACACAGGATCCCTGTTGCTAAGGGTAACAGCAGACCAGCACTCCAAAGATGGTTGGCTACACCTCCTGGTGAATACCGACTGTTGTGCCCTTCTTTCTGGGCTGACCACTTCACATAAGCGGCCATAATACACATCTTTATATTCCTCATGCTCATTGGTACCCCCTGCAGGCCACACAGACTTCTTGCCACTGTTGCCAGGGGTGACAACCGATATGCTTGCAGAAAACACAGGGCTGGTACACCGATGCACACTCATGCTCTCCTGAGCCACCGCTCGACTGGTGCTTTGTTGTCGCAGTGATGCGTCTCCCGTTGCTATGGGCGATGACCTCTCTTTTGCTGGAGCCCATGATGCGATGGAACTCTCCTCTGAGAAGGATTTCCTCTTTAAACTTGCAGTAGTCATCCTGGTCCCCATCCATCAAATGGTAAACCGACCGGAACTCTATCTGTAACAAGGTTTGCAGCAATTTTGGCCACCGATTCCTAGGCCATTTTCTCCTTACAGCGACTTTTTCAAATTTTTCCAGGAAGTCCCCAACCTCCTCTGTGGGCAGCATGGGCTGCATGTAATCAGAGGCCAAGATCATAGCCCCTTGAACTGCATCCGACTCTTTAGTCTGGTTCCGCTTGAACCACTCATTCACGGTCTCATACACCACTGGCCCCTTTTGACTGGCCCTCCTAGGCGTAGACATCTTCTCAGTCCACGCTGAGCTCACTTCCCCTTGAACTTGATTTAATATGAACTTCTTGTGGTGTTTTGACTGCCTCATCTTTGCAGTCACATGCACAGCAGTTTGTTACACAGTTCACAGTAGTAAAAAGAAAAAAATTCTCACAGGTGCACTACCTGCATGCAACAGTCCATCAAATAAACTTCTGCGCAATGCAGTTCGCCTGGCTCCCACACACAGCTAGCAGCAGTTCACTGCAGAGAAAAAAAAATGACTTTTCCTTTACAGGTACACCACCTGCAACACGCAATGCCTTTTGCCTGGCTGCACCTCCACAGACAGCCAACAGTTCCTGACTTGAACTCACTATGGAGCAAGGACCCGGATTCCACCGTCTTGTGCCCGCTGAATCCACCACTGTAACATTGGGGGATGTTTAGCTCAGTGATAGATGCATTGTAGGTGAGTTCACAGCCAACAGGAACTAAGGTTTAAGGGCGCGGTAGCCCACTTTTATTGAAAGAAACAGAAAGTAAAGTTCATACATGCATTTGGTTTCCCACACAGGGGTTCTTCTCCCAAAAACATCAACACATGAAAATGCCAATCCACCTGGCTCTTAAGGCTCGCTCAGCCTTGGGCGCAGTTCCTTGCTGCACAGGCCCACTCCTGACCTCTAGGAAGGGCTCTCCTGACACTCCAGGCTTCCACACTCCTCCAAGACTTACAGTCCCCTCTGGTCCCCAAGACTCTCTTCCAGTTGTCTCAGCTACAGTCTCCCCGACTCTCTTAGCTAGCCCAACTCTCTCAGTCTACTGACCTGGAACCTCTCCCACATGGAGAAACGTCTTAAGGATGTTGCCTGAGTTCTTTTTCAGTAGCACACTTCCTTCCAGCAACTGCTGTAACACCAACTCCTTTCCCACACCCTGAGCTATGTTCAGCTCTGCCTTATAACGAGTCTGTGCACCTGGCCACACACTCAACCTGCAGAGCTCCTAGAAAATCCGGACACATGACTGAAGACTCCATCCCTCCCAATGCACTTTGTAGTCTTCAAGTTTCCAGCCCCAATCCAGAGAAAACTTAAAGCATAGTTTTCTCTGCTCAGCAATCTTTTGCTGGAACTTCTCAAATAGCTTCTTTGAGAGTCCTGTGTCCATTTCAAACACATTTCTTCTAAGCCAGGGGCTCTCACCCTCACAATATATATATATATATATATATATATATATCTGTACTGATTATAATGCAGCTATCAGAATCAACTGCCTGCTGTGGTATTAGTATGGGAAAAGCAGCAGTTGTCTTCAGTTAGTTTTAGGTGAAAACTGTGCAGAGGACACAGTACACTAACTGAAAATACTTGCAGCTCTCTGCCTGTGGTTTTATTATGAGAACACCACTATTAGTCACTAACTGTATTCAGGTAAGCTTTAGGTGAACGCTATGCAACGCACACAGTACACTAAGTGAAACACACAGCTAGCACAATCACCTGCCTGCCTGTCACAGTATAGAGAATAACAGGAACGGATCTAGCTAAACTGAATACAGTGTATAAATATATATACAACACCTAGGATGCATATATATCCTCTACACACTGTAACTGCAGCTAACTGACTCGCCTGCCTGCTCTATCTAACTCAATATAAATGACACTGTCTCTCTCTGTAATCTCTCTCTTTAAATAACTCCAACACACTACACAAGGCTGCCAAGCCGGCGGCCTTATATAGTGTGGGGCGTGTACTAAACTCCCTGAGCCATAATTGGCCAAAGCCACCCTGGTTTTGGCCAATTACGGCTCTCTGTTCAGACAGTGCTGTTATTGGCCAAGCATGCGGGTCATAGTGCATGCTTGGCCAATCATCAGCCAGCAATGCACTGCAATGCCGCAGTGAATTATGGGCCATGACGCGCCACTCGAATTTGGCGCGAACGGCCCATAATGTTCGCAATTTCGCAAACAGCCGAACAGACGATGTTTGAGTCGGACATGGGTTTGACTCTAACACGAAGCTCATCCCTACTGGCTGCACTTATCCTGCCTTCAATCCACTTGCCTCTTCCCTTCCACCTGTAACTATTCCACAAAAATCTCCTCCAGCCACTGCCCCTCGTGTCTCCACCGCATTCCAGCCCTTCCTTTTGCCCAATTACATCCTTTTCTTACATTTCTCCAGTTACTTACAAATCTGCAGCGGCTAAGCCAAAAAAGAGACGAAAGTTCTTTCCGACCCACACAATCCTGCCAGTAACCCAGCCTGCCTCCACACCGACCAACCTGCTCCAGCCTGCGTTCACGCCAGTTGAACCTGATGACTCACCTAAATCTACCAACTCTTTGCCTGTTACCCAGCCTGACGTCCCAGTGCCTGTTACCCAGCCTGACGTCCCAGTGCCTGTTACCCAGCCTGACGTCCCAGTGCCTGTTACCCAGCCTGACATCCTAGTGTCTGTTACCCAGCCTGACGTCCCAGTGCCAGCTACCCAGTCTGCAACTCCAGTACCTGCTGCCCGGTTTGGAGTGCCATTGTTCCAGCCCGAGGTGCCATTGTTCCAGCCTGAGGTGCCATTGTTCCAGCCTGAGGTGCCAGTGTTCTTGTCTGAGGTGCCAGTGTTCTTGTCTGAGGTGCCAGTGTTCCAGCCCGAGGTGCCAATGTTCCAGCCCGAGGTGCCAGTGTTCCTGCCCGAGGTGCCAATGTTCCAGCCCGAGGTGCCAGTGTTCCAGCCCGGGGTGCCAGCATTAAAGCCCGGGGAACCAGTACCAGCATTCCAGCCTGAAGAGCTAGAGCCAGCATTCCGGTCTGAGGTTGTGGTGCCCGTTTCCCGGCCTGAGGTTTTGGTGCCCATTTCCCGGCCTGAGGTTGTGGTGCCCGTTTCCCGGCCTGAGGTTGTGGTGCCCATTTCCCGGCCTGAGGTTGTGGTGTCCGTTTCCCAGCCTGATGAGCCACTGTCTGCTGCCCAGCCTGATGAGCCACTGTCTGCTGCCCAGCCTGATGAGCCACTGTCTGCTGCCCAGCCTGATGAGCCACTGTATGCTGCCCAGCCTGATGAGCCACTGTATGCTGCCCAGCCTGATGAGCCACTGTCTGCTGCCCAGCCTGATGTGTTCCAGTCTGCTGCCCAGCTTGATGTGCCCGTACCTGCAACCCAGCTTGATGTCCCGGTGTCTGCCTTCCAGTCTGATGTCCTTGTGCCTGCCTTCCAGTCTGATGTCCTTGTGCCTGCCTTCCAGTCTGATGTCCTGGTGCCTGCCTTCCAGCCTGATGTCCTGGTGCCTGCCTTCCAGCCTGATGTCTCGGTGCCCGCTTACCAGCCTGATTTGCCCGCTTTCCAGCCTGATGTCCCAGTGCCTGCCTTCCAGTCCGATGTGCCCGCCTTCCAGTTCGATGTGCCTGCCTTCCAGCCCGATGTGCCCGCTTTCCAGTCTGATGTGCCCACTTTCCAGTCTGATGTGCCCGCTTTCCAGTCTGATGTGCCCGCTTTCCAGTCTGATGTGCCCGCTTTCCAGTCTGATGTGCTCGCTTTCCAGTCTGATGTGCCCGCTTTCCAGTCTGATGTGCCTGTCGCCTGCCCGGATGTGCCCGCTGCCTGCCCGGATGTGCCTGCTGCCTGCTCTGATGTGCCCACTTTCCAGTCTGATGTGCCCGCTGTCTGACTGGATGTGCCTGCTGTCTGCCCGGATGTGCCTGCTGTCTGCCCGGATGTCCCCGCTGTCTGCCCGGATGTGCCCGCTTTCCAGTCGGATGTGCCCACTGTCTGCCCGGATGTGCCCGCTGTCTGCCTCGATGTGCCCGCTGTCTGCCCGGTTGTGCCCGCTGCCTGCCCAGATGTGTCTGTACCGGTTGCTCAGCTCAAGCTGCATTTTGTTCTGTTTAAAGCCATGGACTTTCCTCATGCCCAACCTGATGTGACTTTGCCTGTTGCCCAGCTTGTCGCCATGGACTTCCCCAGCAACAGTTAGTTGGAGCATCCGGAGGCCGCTCCTTCGAGGGGGGTACTGTCAGGAAAGGTTCTATCCGCTGGTAATATTTATTATTTGGCTTGCAGTACTGTGGTCCACCAGCAGGTGTCTCCTGGCAGTTTGGAACTGTGAGGAGAACTTCTCCCTGCTGGTGTTAAATCATCTTTGGGACGCAGTACTGGTCTCCACCAGCGGATGGATCCTGGCACTGTGGAGCGGACTGCTCTTCCTGCGGACAGGTGTCACCTAGCCTAATCACTGGCAGATACTTAAATACCCGGCAAGCCCTCACATGTTTGCCTTGGTGTCTCTCTCCCTGACCTTGACCCTGCGATCCTTACTTCTGAGCCTGTATCTGACCCGATCTGATCCCTATCCCGAGCCCATCCTGGTTCTGTCCCTCCTGCTTCCCCATTACCTTGGATACCTGTCCCCCTGTTACCTGATTACTTTGGATCCCTGCTCTGCAGCCTATCCATCCGTCCTCTCCCTGTTCCTGTTGATCCCCCATCCTTACCTATCTTCTGATCTCCTTGTGTATGACCTCAGCCTGGCTTGTTTATGATTACAGTATCTCCCTTCATTGTACATATATGTCTATTGTTATCTGTGGGTCTTGGTTCTAGGGTTGGTTATTGCACTGTGTTTATTTGAGGTGGTTGTATTCATATTTACTTACTTAAATAAGTTATTATTATATTTTCACTCACATGCGTTTTTGGTTTCCTCTGTGCAGTCCACACAGTCTGGTCCGCTAGCTTTCCTGACCGGCTCTTTTCGAAGCTTTATACCTAGCCATGGGCATTACAGCGGTGCTCAAATTACTCGCGCAGCCATTAATTTGACTGGCTGTCACTGAAACCAGCCCACTGAGCCATTGGCCCACCGGTAAACTCCCGGTAGTCCCGATAGCCAGTCCATCCCTGCTCTTAATCCTGAACTTTTCTGTAACACCTTGTATGACAGAGGGTTCAGGAAGCATATTTGCTACTGGTAAGAAGGTCTTTAATCTCCTTGAATGTAAACATACCTTGTGACAGGAATATTCTTGTGTCAGGTATTTTTTTGGAGGTATCTGGGGTCTATAACTTAAAAGCATTCAAAATACCAAGTTTGTCTGTTTCGAATACTGACTTTTTTTTAAAAATCTGGTGCCTTTAAGGTTTCAGTAAACCAGAAGTGATTTCATGACATCACTTCTGTGGTACTAGATCCAAGACCTTATCAAAGCGATTCCGGCTTTGTTCGGGTCTCCCACCAGCCGGCGGACGAGACGGCTGGTCGCTTAGGCTTCCTGGTGGGACAGGAGAGCCCGGGTGGAGCAGCAGAAGGGGACGTCCCCTCCCGCTGCTTGTAATAACAATCGAGCGGGTGCTTAGCCACATTGCTTGTCATCAGAAGAAAGCCAACCGTCGGCTGTAAACAATGGTACCCGGGTGATGCTTGTAGCTGCAGGCATCACCCAGGTACAACCACTTGAAGCAGAATGACGTACAGGTACGTGATTTTGCGGCAAGTGGTAAAAATATGGTAGCCCTGACAGAGGCTAGGTTTCCTTAAATTTCTGGCAGGAGCATTCAAGATTATTCTTAACCACTCAATACAGGGCACTTAAACGCCCTTCCTGCCCAGGCCATTTTTCAGCTTTCAGAGCTGTCACATTTTGTATGACACTGTATTACACTGTAACCATGTGAATTTTTTTATCATTTTCTTCACACAAACAGAGCTTTACTTTGGTGGTATTTAATCACACCTAGGTTTTTTATTTTTTCCCCAAAAAAAGACCAAAAATGTTGAAATTTTTTTTTTCTTATTTTCTGTCAGTAAATTTTGCAAATAAGTAATTTTTCTCCTTCACTGAAGGGCGCTGATGAGGCGGCACTGATGGGTGCTGATGAGGCGGCACTGATGGGCACTGATAGGCTGCACTGATGGGCACTGATGAGGTGGTACTTATGGGCACTGATTAGGTGGCACCGATGAGGAGGCACGAATATGCCGCACTTATGGGCACTGATAGGTGGCACTGATAGGTGGCACTGATGAGCACTAATAGGCAGCACTGATGGGTGGCACTGGTAGGCACTGAGCACAGATAGGCAGCACTGGTGGGCACAGATAGGCAGCATGGATAGGTGGCATTGATGGGCAGCAGTGATAAGCATTGATGGGCAGCAGTGATGGGCATTGATGGACAGCACTAATAGCCATCACTGACTGGCATCCCTTGTGGGCACTGATTGCTGGCACTTTTGGGCACTGGTTGCTGGCACTTTTGGGCATAGATTGGTGGCAATTATGGGCACTGGTTGGCACTGATTGCTGGCAGTGGTGGACAATCATTGCTGGCACTGTTGGGCACTTAATTGTAATCAGGGCACTGATGATCAGTGCCCTGATTACATACCTAGCTGTCCCCTGTGAGGAGATGCCGCTGATCGGCTCTCCTCTCCTCACTCTCTGTCAGTGTGAGGCGAGGAGAGCCGATTACCGGTTACCGGCATCTCCGTGTTTAAATTTTTAAAAAGAGAACTTATCTGTTACCGCCAGTTATGCAAACCATATATTTTCAGATGATCGTCTTTTACAGTTTGTGTTGGGGGGCATGGCCAAGATGGTGCTGTGAGTGGATGTCTGAAGCAAGAGCTCTGCCGAGATCCTGGGCTTCTTCTCTCTCCCTGGTCACGAACGGCTTATGACACATGGCCGCGGATACCCACATGCGCCGACATCACGATAACGGGGTAAGAAGCTCAGTTTCCCCCCAGTGCATGAGGGACCATCGCAGTCCTGTGCCAATTGCGTGTGACCCACGTGCGCTCCTGCTCTAACATGGCGTCCCAAACGGAGCAGGCAGAACAACTTCCCCCTGCCCAGCCGGGCCTTGCTGATGTCCTGCCAGCTATCGCGAACTGCCAGGCATCCATCACAACCCTGACCACTAAGGTGGACGCAGTACAACTGGATGTGGGGCTAATCAGGCAGGACATGGATAAAATCCGCTCCAGGCTCTCCGCTGCTGAGCAGCGCCTGGGTCACATGGAGGACACAGTGGAGAGCCATGGCGCTGACCTCCGCACCCTCCATACTAAAATTAGGGCCCTCGAGTACAAAGCTGAGGATGCCGAGAACCGTAACAGGAGGAACAATCTCCGCATCGTGGGCTTGGCAGAGGGGGTGGGGGGTCAGCGCCCGATGGATTTTGTGGAGGAGTTGCTGCGCACCCTCCTGCCATCGACCCAGTTCTCACCCATCTATGCTGTTGAGAGGGCCCATCGCATCCCAACCAAGCCAGGCCCACCGGGCGCTCCACCTTGCACATTCATCCTTAAGTTCCTGAACTTTAGAGATAGGGATGAGGTGCTCAGGGCAGCCAGAGTGAAGGGAGAACTGCTATACCAAAACAACAAGCTCCTCATCTTCCCTGACTACTCAGTTGAAACCCAAAAGCTGAGGCGCTCATTTGACCACGTTAAAGCAGCGATGTGGGCCAAGGGCATTCGCTACAGCATTCTATTTCCTGCATGATTGAGGTTCCAGGATGGCAAAACAACCAGGTTCTTCACCTCCCCTGAGACGCATCCTCATGGCTGGAATCACTCCCTCCACATCGCTGAGTAATGGAGTCCTGCTTTGGCTGTGCATCATCCCTGCGGTGCTGCAGGTTGGAAGCTTGATGTCTCCCTGAGAGTGAGTCACTGTTTTGCACCTGTTGTGCCTTGTTCTTTTACTTGACAGTTTGGGGTTGATTTACTAAAGGAAAATCCACTTTGCACTTGAAGTGCACATGGAAGTGCAGTCGCTGTAGATCGCTGTAAATCTGAGGGGAAGCTCTGAAATTAGGGGAAGCTCTGCTGATTTTATCATCCAATCGTGTGCAAGCTAAAATGCTGTTTTTTATTTTCCTTGCATGTCCCCCTCAGATCTACTACATCTGCACTTCCATGTGCACTTTCAGTGCACTTTCAAGTGCAAAGTGGATTTTCCTTTGGTAAATCAACCCCTTTGTGTCAATTGATACTGCACTATCAACCACAATATTATACAAACAAAACTTTAAATAACATAGAATATCAATAACAAATCTGTGCAAATCAATACACATCAAAACACAATTATGTGTTTTGATGTGAATTGATTTTTACGTATTTGATATTGATATATTATATTATTTGAAGTTTGTTTGTATGGTATTGTGGTTGATAGTGCAACACAAAATGACATATTTTGAATATACATAATGGATGTGCTTGCAGCTGATATATTTTCCTGTAGTGCAAACTAGCTTTCACATTTTACATTTCACATTTGTTTTACAGTTTGACATCCAATATATAATTGCACAGAATAAAATTATAACTGTTAGGCACCAAACACATTATAGGGGTTATTTACTGTATATTCTAAACAGGAAATGTAATATTCTTCATTTGACACTGTACTATAGTTTGATATCTAAGTCCTCACTCACAATTTAGCATACACCCATGTTTTCCCTGCATGAGATGCACAAGTGTTCCTTGCTTTCATGTGCAGGCAGTCCCATTCATGCCAATTGGGACACAGCAGCTGCAGTGACAAAGCTGCTTCTCCCAATTTGACATCTGTGGGTGTAGGTGTAGGTCCTCAAATGCAAGCATTCTTTAAGTATCAGTGTCTACTGGGAAAAAAAGTATCAGTGTCAGTAAATTAAAAAAAATCTACTTTGCTGGCCCTAAGATTATACGTGTATATGGTCAGCTGATGCCAAAAGTTTATACAAAGCTCAATAAACTGTTTAATATAAATTTGCAGTGCTAAATAAATAAAACAGATCAGCAATAAAATAGATCTGAAACACAAGAGAGGTTGTACTGTAGATTTATGTATCACTCATTTGTCACTGTGATGTGTTAAAAGATTTCATTAACATCTCCTGTCACACAAAACATTTAAGGATGTACCCCGCCTACTATTAAAGTTGTATTACATATGTTAATAGTTCATAAACCTTAAAGTACAAATAACCTAAAGTTAGTCACTTCATAACACTGTCACAGAAATGATAATTGGCGAAGCTTTATTTGTAGGTGCAGCTCTATCAAGATAACAGTACAGTGGCGACTGGTGCTCCAGCCGGGGAGAGGCGTCAATCAAACCACTCGACCACCACGTGGTACTCACGCGGTCGGGTTCTGTGTTGGTGCCGATACAGAGCACTGACCAAAAAAACAACGGTTGTTTACTGCTCCTCCACCGCTCCTTCCCATTGAAAGCAATGGGAAACCATGGCTATCCTGCCGGCAATGCGCCTCTATAGAGGCGCATTGCCGGCGGTATTAACCCTTTTTCGGCCGCTAGCGAGGGTTAAAACCGCACCGCTAGCGGCCGAATACCACCGCACTTCTGACTGTATAGCGGCGCTTAAATTAGCGGCGCTATACCGTCAGCGCACCTCCCGTCCCAGTGTGAAAGGGGCCTAATGCTTTCTATGCATTAAGATAAAAAAACCTTCTGTGTGAAGCACCCCCCCCCCCAGTCCCCCTAATATCTACCTGACCCCCATCTAGATCCAGTGATGTTGCAGGAGGGACTCGGCTGCCCGGGACTCTACCTCCTTATTGGCAGAGGCAGCAGCGTGGCGCCATTGGCTCTTGCTGCTGTCAAGCAAAGTCAGTGAGCCAATGAGGAGAGTGAGGGGTGGGTCTGAACAACGGCTTCGTGCCGGAATGGACACACAGAGCTTCAGCTCGGGTGCCCCCATAGCCAGCTACTTGCTGTGGGGGCACTCGGCAGTAGGAAGGGGCCAGGAGCACCGAAGAGGGACCCGAGAAGAGGAGGATCTGGGCTGCTCTGAACAAAACCACTACACAGAGCGGTTAAATATAAGATGTTTGTTATTTTTAAATGAAAGTTATTATTTTTTTAATGCCAACTTGTCTTAAAACTTTCAAGCAGCAAGGCTTTCATTCTCTTACTTCAGCTTTACTGCTTAGTGATGAAGATGCAAGGATTTGAAGGAATGGACTTTTCAGGCATGTTTTTCTTTTTTCTTTTTTTTTCAAAAAACAAGTCTTTTTATTGTTCAGAATTACACACATACAGTCCGAAGTACCATAAATATTCCAAACGTATCAACGATGTACAGAATCATTTACAAGATATACAATTTGCATAAACATTGGTCACCACCTTGAGTGGGCAAACAGCCATGTTCTGCCACCACCCTGCCCCCGGTACACTACATTGACAAGCCGACTCGCCCCTCTTATTCCAGTACTGGCCCACATTTAACCCATATTCAATCTCAAGATTCTATCCATGACTAGATCGTCCGGGGCAAGCCCCGGCGTATCCAACCACAAGTCCCATAATTTTTCAAACTTTTTAGAGCATCCCCTATGGTGGTATATGACCTTTTCCATTCTCAGTGTGTTACCAAGAGCAGTGATCCATTCCCTGACCGTGGGGGGCGATTCAGACTTCCAATGTTGCATGATCAGTTTGCGGGCCATAAAAAGAGCCCTAGTGAGGGCTTCCCTGATATGGGGTTCCCATTCCAACTCATCTAGCATATTCAGAAGGCATTGTTTAGGATCTAAGGGAACTGACACCTGGAACACTGTGTTCAGCGTGTCTATCACCATCATCCAATAAACATGCAACTTGGGGCAGCGCCAGAGCATATGTATCAGGTCCCCGTGGTCCCTTTTACATCTAGTGCAAGTCGGTTCGGGCAGTATTCCATGTTTTTCTTTTTAAAAGAACAATATTTATTCATTACAAATAATTGATAAGAAAGACTAGGACAAAGATAAAAAAACATTTACATAAGTGAATGTGATTTAAAACATGTCTCAGTGACCAACCATACAGTCTAGAGTTCAAATTGAACCTCAATGGACTGGGATGGTAGGCTACAAAGGTTCCCTAGGCTTGACAGTGACCCCAATAGGTAGCATATGTATATCTGAGATGACCTAAACACTTGTCAATACAACAAAATACTTTATGGAGGGGCTAATAAAGACAAACCAGAGTAAATCAATTCTGCTTAATGTTCAAGAAGTACATTAAACATGCTCGACTAGTTTCGCCACATGTTGAAGGCATGTAGCCTGGTACGGTTCAGAAGGGGGCGCTCTCTTGTCCCCCCCCCCCTTTTCCTGCAGCCTGCCAGGTTGCATGCTTGGATAAGGGTCTGATATGGATTTTGGGGGGGACCCCACGCCTTTTTTTTTATTTTGGCGTAGAGTTCCCCTTAAAATCTATACCAGACCCAAAGGGCCTGGTATGGACTGGGGGGGGGGGGACCCATGCCGTTTTTTTTTCTTAATTCTGTCATGGGGTTGCCCTTAATCACTTCAATACACTATATTATATATTGTACACTGCACTATATACCCTGCACTATATTATATATACACTACACTGACTGCACTATATACTCTGAACAGCAGTATATATACTATACGGACTGCACTATATACTCTGAACTGCAGTATATATACTATACAGACTGCACTATATACTCTGCAGAAAAATTGGACCTTAGGTGTTGGTGGTGCCAGAACACAGTTACTCTTGTTGGGCGCAGGAACGGGTCCTGCTGATAAATATTATTTCAAAATTTTTAATTACATGCCCCTGTTAAACAGGGGCAGAAAAATTGGGCCTTTGGTTTTGGTGGTACCACAACACTGTAATCCCTCACAGTTATTCTTGTTGGGCGCAGGAACGGGCCCTGCTGTTAAATATTATTTAAAAATGTTTAATTACATGCCCCTGATAAACAGGGGCAGAAAAATCGGGCCAACAATGTAACCCCTCACAGCAGAGGCGTAACTAGAACCTTCAGGGCCCCGGTGCAAGAAACCATGAAGAGCCCCCCTGACCCCGTCCCGCAGCCCTTGCCACTCATCCAGGGTCCTTTACTCCCATTGCGAGCTGCGGGATCTCCCTCCAGCTAGCAGTTTACTTCCCGAGTATATACAGTGGAGAGGGAAGGGGCTTCTGACCTGGGCAGGTATCGGCTTCAGTGTACAAGCAGAGTGAATCACTTGTTTACTTACCGAAGCCGATACCTGCCTAGGTCAGGGTCCCCCATAGTTGCCAACATTTCAAAAAAGTTTTTAGGGACATCTTTTTTTAATGCATATCCAGAAAGCCATTGGAGGCAGGCCATTTACTTTAATTAGGGACGGGGCATTCATTTAATATGGGTCTAGTTCTACAAGAAGTGTAAAATTAACATATTTATGTGTTTGGGGAAGCTTTCCTCGTCTCTAAGGCCCCTTTCACATGGGCTGCTTGATCAGGTCCACCTGTATGTGTTTCAGGTGGGCCTGATTGGATGCTTCATTCGGCTCTATGGAGCGGCGGATGTCAGTGGTGACATGTCTGCTGACACACGCTGCTATCCAATTCAATCCTGTCCATGAAATCCAGATGGATGGTGACCCTATTTTCCATCTGTCTGGAGGATTGGATGGGATTGGATGAAAACAGACAAGTGCTCCATTTTTATCTGATCTTACATAGAAGACAGCAGGGCTCTGACAGGTCTGTCTCCACACAGTGAGCGGAGACGGGCCTGTCATCTGCCTGCTCAGTGGAGATTAGTGGATCAATCCCCAGCTCAGCAAAGCGGAGTCAGCCGTGCGGATCTTCCCCGTGTGAAAGAGCCCTAAAGTTTACTGTTTAACTTTTGTGACGTGGTGAATAGTGGGGAGAGATGCTGCTGTAGGGACCCAGAACACCCCATGAGAGATTAAAGCCCTGTACACACAATCTGATTTCCGATGGGATAAATTTAAAACATGTTCTATTTTTAATCACCGATGGAAAAAAGACCGATGGGGCCCACACACGATCGGTTTGTCCAATGAAAACAGTCCATCGGACTCTTTTCATCGGTAAAACCGATCGTGTGTACAGGGCTTTAGAGTACATTCTCTGAGTTCCAGTGCTAGCGGTGATACTGCATGTATCTATTATTATTGTCACTAGGACATTAGGATGCTATTTGAGATAACATGCATGAAGATGTGAAAAATTGCTAAAGTGACCATATATACTGTGACTGTACTTTTTATATTACTTTCATGGTAATGCAACAATGCAGATATTTATTTGGATTTCCTATTGTAGCTTATTATAAACTATAATAATAAACCCAAATAAATATCCACATTGATATTAACAATAAATAAAATAAAAAAATCAGTCACGCTGTTACAGTATATATGGTGGCTTTAGCAATAACATGCATGAAGATGTGAAAAATTGCTAAAGTGACCATATATACTGTGACTGTACTTTTTATATTACTTTCATGGTAATGCAACAATGCAGATATTTATTTGGATTTCCTATTGTAGCTTATTAGAAACTATAATAATAAACCCAAATAAATATCCACATTGATATTAACAATAAATAAAATAAAAAAATCAGTCACGCTGTTACAGTATATATGGTGGCTTTAGCAATTTTTTACATCTTCATGCATATTAGGAACATCTCCATTGGCAGCCTAATGTCCCAGTGACAATAATAATCATTTAAATCTGTAATCTTGCTCACTGACAACAAAGTGTTACACTGGCTGGCAGGGGAGATGCTGAGGTTCCATCTATTAGTTAAGGGTGTAGGTGTAATGTCATTTTTATAAGGTGATGCTGGTGAGATAAAGGCGGGGATAAAAGAGGAGAAAAAAATCTGTATAGCAAGGAGATCAGCTTATGCAAACAGATGATTCAATGACCAATGAAAACTAGCAAAGTTTTATCTGGTGTACCAATCTGGTTTACCTATATCAGAGTATATCCACCGTCTGCTCCAGTCTCTCACAGGGTCTCTCCATGCAGCTTGAACCTCGCACCTGCACCAGAAGGTGGACCGGGCGCCATCACATTCGAGGCTGGCCACACCCCCTCCCCGAGTCCAGCCCAATCAAAATGCAAGCCTCAGCAGGCTCCGCCTCCGACATGTTCTGCGGGAGTAGCAGAGAAAGTCAGTGTACCCGAGAGTCGCCTAACAGCTGCTGGAGAAGAGTTTGTGATTTCCACTGATCGAGACAGGATCGAGGCCCCTCCCCTATGCACTGTATAGAGGAAACTGATCGCAGGTCATTAGCCCCCTCCTGCCCCTCCACTGCATAGTGAAGTGACAACCGGACCTGCAGGGGGAGATGCTGGGTCCTGGGGCCCCCCCACAGTGGCGGAACGGCAGGGCCCAGTTGCAAGTGCGACTGGTGCGACCCTGATTGTTCCGCCACTGCCTCACAGTTACTCTTGTTGGGCACAGGAACAGGCCCTGCTGTTAAATATTATTTCTAAAATTGTAATTACATGCCCCTGTTAAACAGGGGCAGAAAAATTGGGCCTTTGGTTTTGGTGGTGCCACAACACAGTAACCCCTCACAGTTACTATTGTTGGGTGCAGAAACGGGCCCTGCTGTTAAATATTATTTCAAAAATTGTAATTACATGCCCCTGTTAAACAGGGGCAGAAAAATCGGGCCTTTCGTTTTGGTGGTGCCACAACACTGTAACCCCTCACAGTTACTCTTGTTGGGCGCAGGAATGGGCCCTGCTGTTAAATAATATTAAAAAAAATTGTAATTACATGCCCCTGTTAAACAGGGGCAGAAAAATTGGGCTTTGGGTGTTGGTGGTGACCTAAACCAAAAATATTGTTGGAAGCTAGCATCATCAATATTCAGGAGGAATAGGATAGGCAGCATATGCAGTCTTCGTGGAATCACAGATCCATAGCAAATTCAATCAGTTACATCAGCATCAGGTGCTTGATAGCTGCTGATCCGGGACTGATTCATTTTTTTATAAATGTGAGCCTATCAACAGAGTATGTGGACAGGCGCACTCTTTGATCCGTTATAAACCCTCCAGCAGCACTGAATGTACATTCAGAAAGCAAGCTGGATGCAGGACAGGCCAGTAGCTCGATTGCATATTGAGCAAGTTCTGACCATTGGTCCATCCTCAACCCAGTGGATGCTCTGTTGGAAAGGTCTCCAAGTCTACTCTTGCCCCTAGATATTCCTGCACAATATAATGCAGACGCTGGCAATGGTTGCTTAAACCTATTAGACCTTGGCTCTGAGGACTGAAAAATTGTTTAAAGGCATCGGTCAGCCAGCCACCTTCTCCACCGCTCTTCCTCTGACCGAACAAAGCCTCAGAAACACATTGTCCAGCACCAGGAAAGGGTAACCTCCTAGGGTCTGGAAGACTAGATGTACAGTGTCACTGATGCATGCATTGTTGTTGCTCACCATCATTTTGGCCTCCTCAAATGGTGACAGGACAGTGCCTGCCGAATACACTGTATGTATATATTTATTTATATATAAATAAATTAGACTATGTATACCGTATTTATCGGCGTATAACACGCACCGGCGTATAACACGCACCCCAAGTTTAGGAGGGAATTTTAAGGAAAAAAACTTTTAGGAGGGAAATTCAAGGAAAAAAAAACTTACATTTAAATGCAGCATGCAGCCTTGCCCAGTGTCCATCTGCAGCCTTGCCCAGTGTCCATCTGTCCATCTGCAGCCGTGCCCAGTGTCCATCTGTCCATCTGCAGCCGTGCCCAGTGTCCATCTGTCCATCTGCAGCCTTGCCCAGTGTCCATCTGTCCATCTACAGCCGTGCCCAGTGTCCATCTGTAGCCTTGCCCAGTGTCCATCTGTCCATCTGCAGCCGTGCCCAGTGTCCATCTGTCCATCTGCAGCCGTGCCCAGTGTTCATCTGTCCATCTGCAGCCGTGCCCAGTGCCTTTGCGATCGTGTCAGTCCCGGCGGTTTTTAAAATTTGGCGCCGATTTCTGTGGAGAGGAGCGAGCGGGGCCGAGTGTACTTCGGCTGGACTCGGCTCCTCTCGCAGTTCCGCCCATCTCCACTGACTGCGCCGCTGACGGAGAAAGCCGAGTGTACTTCGCCTAGACTCGTGTCTGCTCACAGTCACAGGCAGGACTGCGAGATGAGCCGAGACTAGGCGAAGTACACTCGGCTTTCTCCGTCAGCGGCGCAGTCAGAGATGGGCGGGACTGCGAGAGGAGCCGAGTAAAGCCGATTGTACTTCGGCTTCGGCTCCGCTCCGCTCGCTCCTCTCGCTCGTTTTCAGCAGGGGAATTCGATGGAGTATCGGCGTATAACACGCACCCACGATTTTCCCCTGATTTTAAGGGGAAAAAAGTGCGTGTTATACGCCGATAAATACGGTATATATATACACAGTATATATTGATACACCGCCTGAAGTGTATTATATACTTACTGTACACCGCCGAATGCACTGTATATAAACGCTACATTGAATGCAGAGTATATATATATATATATATATATATATTTTTTTTTTTATTGAGGCACTGCCTGCACTGACTGAATATAGCGTATACACTGAATATATAGTCTATTCTAAATGCAGAGTATATATATATATATATATATATATATACACACTAGACTGACTGTACTGTATATATACATCAAATACACTGCCACTAACTAAATAACCTGCCTGCCTAATCTAACTCAAGCTATCTCATCTCCATCCACGCCAACAACGCTATGTAAGCAGCCTTATATAGTTTGGGGCGTGGACTTGCCCTGCCTTTGGCCATTTATGGCTCTCTCAGCAGAGCGCGCTGTGATTGGCCAAAGCATGCAGGTCAGGTGTATGCTTTGGCCAATCATCATACAGTAATGCATTGTGATCTCGTAGTGCATTATGGGGCGTTCCACGGCGCTCTAATTTCCTGCAAACGCCCCATAATATTCGTTATTCAGTGAACGGGCGAACATCAAGCTCATCCCTACTCACTAGCAGTGAAGCCAAAGGTTCAAAGTTGACAGCCCAGGAATATACAGGTTTAAAAATTGTCAGTTGCAATATTTCTGTCATAGCAATTTCTTTTTAAGCTACCGCCTTGGTAAATCAGATCACAGCTTGATAATTTGACACGCCAGCAATACTTACATCTTTATTTCTATTTTTTCTATTTTTCAATGTGTATTTACTCCTACCATTATGCTGTGGTGATTAGAAAATGATTGTTTGTAAATGAGACACCCTTATTAGTCAGGAAATTGTATTAATAGTAAATTTAAATTGCAACATATCAGGAAAAACAATGTATTATGTATTGTTATCAGCCGTTGAAAGGTGTGTGTGTGTTTTCTTTATTGGAATCATTAATGGCTTAAGTATACTCTAGGAAATTAATGTGTAAAGCTTTGTATTCATCTCTAGCAATGGGTGGTTCTCATTCAAAGATTATCTCTTCTGTAGAGCAGATATGCTGCCACAGCTTCCTGTTTGCACACTATTGTGGGACTATCTGCATGGGGCTTTTTGTTCAGATGTACAGCTTTCTCAACAATTGCACTGAATTAAGGGGATAGCATTCACATTAGTGAAACCAAAAGAGGCTAAATCCTGCGGGAAATCTCTAAAGCAGCTGCTAAAGAGGAAGTAAATCCTGATGGGTTTTACTTCCTCTTTTTCGCCCTGTATAGTAAAAGCATAGTATGCATCGCATACTAGCCCATTATGTGGCACTTACCTGCAAACGAAGCCCACGCTGTCCCCGCTGGTGGCCACATCAATCTTCGCCCCTCTTCCTTCCGGGGCTGTGGACTCTGGCTCAGTGACTGGCTGGAGTCACGTGCTGTCACTCCCTCACATGCACGCGGGAGCCGTCAGTTACGGCACTTGCTAGTGAAAAAACGGCTCGGCAGGCCGTTTCTTCACAGCGCATGCACCAATGACATCATCCTCGCAGTGTACAGCAAATATCTCCTAAGCGCACGTTTAGGAGATATTTACAGTACCTATAGGTAAGCCTTATTATAGGTTTACCTATAGGTACAGTACAAGTGACACAGAGAGGTTTACAACCACTTTAATTGAGAACATTAATTACCGTATTTATCGGCGTATAACATGCCCTTTTTCCCCCTTAAAATAGGGGGAAAATCGTGTGTGTGTTACTCGCCGATAAAGGCTGCCACGGAGGGGAAGGAGGGAACGAGCGCCGCCAAAATAGACAGAGCTGGATCTTCTGTGTACTCGGCTCAGCTCACAGTCATGTCCAGTCCTGCCCCCCTGGACGGCTCCTAGCATTGACATCCCGGCATTGGACCGGTGTTATGTCCATCATAGGATCCGGGCCAAGGGGCGGGACTGGGCGTGACGCCGAGCCGAGTACACAGGAGATCCGGCTCTGTCTATTCCAGCAACGGCAAAGCTGCAGATGGACACTAATCAGGCTGCAGTGATGAGCAATGCCACAGATGGGCACTGATCAGGCTGCAGTGATGAGCAAGGCTGCAGATGGGCACTGATCAGGCTGCAGTGATGAGCAAGTCTGCAGATGGGTACTGATCAGGCTGCAGTGATGGGCAAGGCTGCAGATGGGCACTGATCAGGCTGCAATGGTGGGCAGGGCTTCAGATGTGCAATGATGGGCAAGGCTGCAGATGGGCACTGACTAGGCTGCAATGATGGGCCATGCTGCAGATGTGCACTGATCAGGCTGCAATGATAGGCAAGGCTGCAGATGGGCACTGATGAGGCTGCAATGATGGGCAAGGCTGCAGATGTGCACTGATCAGGCTGCAATGATGGGCAAGGCTACAGATGGGCACTGATCAGGCTGCAGTGATGGGCAATAGCGAGGCTGCAGATGGGCACTGATTAGGCTGCAGTGATGGGCAATGGCGAGGCTGCAGATGGGCATTGATCAGGCTTCAATGATGAGCAATGGCGAGGCTTCAGATGGGCACTGATCAGGCTGCAATGATGGGCAATGGAGAGGCTGCAGATGAACACTGCTCAGGCTTCATTAATGGGCAATGGCGAGGCTGCAGATGGGCACTGATAAGGCTGCGTTGATGGGTACTGACCCTTATTTTTCTTCAAAATTCTTTATTTAAATATTACGTTTTTTTCCTAAAACTTCTCTCTTACAATTAAGGTGCGTGTTATATGCCGAAAAAATACGGTATATATATTTTTTTCCTCTTTTTCAATTATTTTTGTCCACAACCTGTATAAAGGAGTTATATTCAGGTTTCTGTTCCTTTAGGGTTCATTTACACCAGATGCAGAGGGACTGTGTTGGGCGGCTTTTCCAGTGTAGTGTCACCACATGACAAGACTAAATGCCTGGTCATCTGTGTGCCCAGTTCTTACCACTGCTATGCGGTGGTGTACTTATTTTAGCGCAGTGCGCAGCAATCCAACGCCTTGCACCATGCCGCTGGCAATTAAACTTAAAGTGGATGTAAACCTGATTCATGAAATTTGAGCTGGACACATATATATGCAGTGTTTTCGTATCTCTCTTCAAAGCCCTATGACCCATAGCTTTCTCCTGCTCTGTTCTTCTGTTATCAGCCTGATAACTTCTGACAAGTTCTCCGTCAACTGACATAACAGCAGCCTGAGTTTTGTGTTGGGGAGGATGCTATAAATAGATTAGCACAGAGCTGAACGATTCAACCAACAGCTCTGAAAGTCTCTACCTATGAAGAGAGGGGGTGTGTGTTTTTCCCTCAATCAGCTGTATTGGCTGTATGCCCAGACTTCACCGCAGTGCTAAACAGGAAGAGAAAATCTCCTAACACAAACTTTCTAAAGAATAAATAAAGATGAAGACTGCAGATATACATGTAAAACTTATGTAGGGAGGTTTGCTTCATCCCTGTGTATCATCTGAGGCTGTTCACTTCACTGGGTCATATGTGAGGGTTTACATCCACTTTAATAAAAAAAAGTTTCTGTGGCATTTCAATAAAGTTAATTGAAAGAAAAAAAAACAGTGTGATGCGCAGAGATTGAAGTATCAGCAGGGTAGCAATTCCACCAGAACGCACCACAAACCAGCTTCTACGTTCTAGTGCAGCAGCTGGTGTGAATAAGCCCTAATACAGGAATTATAGAAAACATAGGGCAGTTTTCCCCAGATGCCAGTCTTGTTTTATTTTGCATTCCAATACGGATGAAATTAAAAATGGATTCTGTCTGATGCTCCAGTTTTCCAGACTTTATTAGGCATTCTAACTTCTAAAAAGTTTATCACGTACCTAGTAGATATCAAGATGAAGAGGGGCCTCTCTTGCACCTCTTGTCAAAACAACTCTGGTAGCCATGACAAGGGATGTGGCACAAAGGCCACTGTTGTATGCAGCATTGACTGTCGGATGTTAGGGTCAGATGACAACCGGGTAAGAACCAGACGCAGGAACACAGTAGCAACCAGATGCCAGGAGAGTAGGCTAGACACAAGCCGAAAGTCATAAACAGCTGAGTAGCTAGGTACGGAAGCAGAAGGGATTGTGTCAGAGTATAATCCACAGAAGAACTGGCATATCCATCAATGGCCAGCAGAATCGCGGATTAACAAACGCAAATTCGCCAATGCTAATGCGCATGCGCACACAGGCAAGAATGATCAGGGTGTTATATTCTCCAGTGCACATGCGCGTATGCCAAAGTGCACGCAATATGTGATAGACTCTAGGTGCCCAGTGGCCTATTTAAAGCCTGCAGCAGCAACTATTAACTGCTGGATGATCTTCAGCTTCCCTGTGTATTCCTTCCTGGCTTGACCCTTGGCTTGTTCCAGTGACTCCGCTTCTGCCTGCTGATCCGTGTATGACCCTGGCTTACCCCTGACTGATCCTCTGTGTATGACTTCTGGCCTGGCTTTGCTCCTGGCTCTCCCTGCTGCCGAGTCTCATCTGGTACTCCTGAGGAACTCTTGCAAAGCAGTCCACCCTGCTTGTCAGCAGCCTTCCAGCGGACATCTCTTCATCACTTCAGACTGTTGCATCTGGCAACCCCTGCTTCTTTGAGTATAGCACTCCTTGTACCACACTTAGCCGCAAGGGAAGCCCTCTCAGCACTTCGGCCTCCAGGGTACGTGACAGAGGGACAGTGTCAGGATACAGGCCAAGGTCAGCAACAGCTTGGCATCAAGGTACAGAAACATAAAGCAGAAGCAGTGTCAGGATACAGGCCAAGGTCAGTTAAAATCCGGGAAGCCAGGAACCAATTCAGAAGGCAGAAAGCAGAGTCCAAAACACAGGCAGACATCACAACAGGTAGAGTAGGGTCCAGAGACGGGTCAAGGGCAAGCTGGGTCATACACGGAAAGGCAGAAGTAGCAAGTCAGGTGGCAGGTTAATCAGGAACTAGCTGAAGACCACTCAGAAATCTGTTCTTATCACACTTCAGATTTGGCTCCACTAGTGCTGAGTATGCACACATACCAATTATCGTGTACACTAATATGTGTATACTAATGCATGTATGACAGTGACCCTATGCATGGCCATGCACATTTGTCTGCATTGTCTTTTTGTACTGGAACACACTGGACCTTTCTTACAACGTTAATACATGCAAATGCAAACTTACCTCCTCCACCTGGCAAGTGGTGGTAACCTAGTTCTCTGGCTGGTTGTAGTGGGGCTTCTCCGTCGTGCAAAACCATATTTACCATAGTCCCCTTTATGGACCTACACTCAGGTCAGCAAGTCAGAGGGGGGCGCAATAAAAGTACAACATCATTTTCTGCTTTGTTTTTTCTTTGTGGACATCTGTGGGAAGATTCAGTTGTATATTTGAAAAGGAGTTACAAAACATTCAAGGCTTTGTGCAGCTGAATTAATATATAGCTGTCTCTTCTCTTTTTTTTTCCCAGCATAATCTTGAGTGGTGAACAGTATAGTAATAGCTCCAAAAGCTTGTAATATTCACTATAATAAATGTAACATGGTTGGTGACAAGTGGATTAGAAAGAGATCCATTATTCATATGTGCTAGTAGCAGCATAAACTCTACATTTGGCTTAATGTTTTTGGTTGGGTTCACTTGTATCATACTGCATGACATCATGTATTATGGAAAATGCAACAGTTGCATACTCAAGTGTGTTGTCACCAGGTATTTTCCAGCACTATCTGCTGTGTACAGGCAACTACAGTGAATTCAATGTCATTTGGTTGCAAATAGAAATTAGGCTTGATGCACTGAAAAGGTCCCTAAAAATATTATTTATTTTGGTCCACATGAGTTTTAGTTCTTGTGCAATGAATCTGACTACTAATTTGGTTTTTTACCCATGTCAGTCCTCTGCTTCTTGGAATTTATACCTCTGTCATTTGCCTTGCCCTTTTGTCTAGGAAATACTCACAGGTCGTAACATATGAGTGCCATGGAAAAAACATTTAAATCCTCTTCATAAGGGTCCTAGTGGAGGCCATACCTACCATTTGTTACACAAGTGGTCCACACAAACCATAATAGGCATTGGCACAGTGCCTGAACAAAAGGGTTATCCCTGATGGTATTCTATTGATGTTTTACTGTTGTAATTTTATGTCTGCATCAGATTCCATCTCCCTGGCTTATCTTTTGGAATACATCTGTCTGCCATGTGTCATAACTATTGTATTTATTTTGCCATCAATCCTGATTTCTGCCTGTGCCAGGAATTTGAATGGCACCTGCCTGGGATTTGATTGTTACACAGACTTCACTTCTCCCTGGGTACTTTGCTTTGTTAGCTTGTCTGTAGCATCAGCTATCCCTAGTACAAAGCCAGCTAACACATAAAGCAAAATGTATTCATATTGCCGAGATTCCTGGTGTGTATCAAACACTTCCTTTACTCCATGCCTCAAGTTAGCTCATACCTATGCCTGGTGGCAATGGTGAGGGTTCATGTTTCCCATGACAGTTTAATAAAATACACATAAGATAAACTTTCGATATGTTTAGGGCTTATATAAAATGTACAATGCAGCAATTTTTCAGACAACATAAGTATTGCTCTGATACTTTTGAAAGACCATTGTGAACAACATCAGTACAGAAGCTGTCACGTACATTGTGGCAGAGCCGGATGTGTAGAGGCAGACCTCTTGTGCAGCCCCGGCTCAAGGTCCACTGGTGTTGCGACAGTGGCCACGAGAGTGTGGTGAGGTAAGAGTGCCTCCAAGATTTTCCGTTGTTTTCAGAAGTGTGTGGCAGGTGCGTCACCTGAACTGGGCTGGATGGCTAAAGCAGCGGATGGCAACAGGAACAGCGGATGCAGGCACACAGCATATGTAGGACCAGCGTCACCAGGCACTATGCAGAGCAGGACAAACGGATAACTGGATGCAGGGTCAGACAAGCCAGGTAAGCAACGGAGGATCAGGTATAAGCATAAACGGCAG
The DNA here is from genome assembly GCA_029206835.1 of Rana muscosa. Taxonomy (NCBI): domain Eukaryota; kingdom Metazoa; phylum Chordata; class Amphibia; order Anura; family Ranidae; genus Rana; species Rana muscosa. Next base: position 458,705,242 of record CM055117.1, read on the forward strand.
GCAGAGAATTGTCAAGATGCAGGCAGAGGTTGGCAACAGGATATCAGGCAGATAGAAGAAATAACAAAGTCTTTAAGACAAGCCGAGGTCAGGATAGGTGGAGAGCAAGCCTGGTCAGACTAAGCCGGGTGAAACATAGGAATCAAGCATAGATCACAGGAACAGGTATATGGGTAAATCTGCAGATCAGACAGCAATGCACTAGTGCAGCTGGTGCCCTTTTATAGGCCATTTGGCGCCAGAATTAATAGGTGCAACGTTGCACGCCTGCGCAATTGTCAGCTAAAGTGACGCAGTGTCGAATCGCAAAAAAAGCTATGGTCAGGAAGGGGGTAAATTCTTCCGGGGCTGAAGTGGTTAAAATAATTCAAAGGTTTCTCTGAATGTGCAGCAGAGGAGAGCACAGGCAGAGATGCCAAGTGTGTGTGGGAACATAGTGTCTATCTTCTCATGAAGAGCCATAGCTAACCTCTGTGAGCACCATAAAACTGTCAGATCTAAATTAAAAAGATAAGTCCACAGGTGGCATGCATCTCGTTGGACTTATTTCATAGTGTGCCTGCACATTTCTCAAAATGGCTGGATTCCCATGTTCAGCTTTAGACAAAGTTTCAATGCAGAGCCTGGGAGAAACAGAGCACACTTACCTGTAGTTACATAGTTACATAGTAGGTGAGGTTGAAAAAAGACACAAGTCCATCAAGTCCAAACGATGTGTGTGAATATTACATTGTATATCCCTGTATGTTGTGGTCATTCAGGTGCTTATCTAACAGTTTTTTTTAAACTATCGATGCTCCCCACTGAGACCACCACCTGTGGAAGGGAATTCCACATCCTTGCTATGGAAGGAATCGGTCCACTTCTGGATATAATTCCAAGCACAGGATATCCAAATCTATGTTGTTTCAATCATCTAGCAAGCACATACTTCTCTAAGACAAAGCATGTATTAATTTTTTTGTATTTGTACACTAGCAGCCCCACCAGTTAGGAGGGATCTCCGTGGGGAAGGTTGTCTAGGTTCCATGTCGGTGGCAATCTCGCCTCTTCTTTATCGTACATCGCGGGACACAAAGCCAGTCATTACACAATAGGTTAAGTGTCACCAGCGGTGATTGGACACTGGCACAACCAATTGAAGACAGTTCCCCTCCATATAACCCCTCCCATCAGGGAAGTACCTCAGTTTTTTCGCCAGTGTCTAAAGGTGTTGGACGCGATAGGATATGCTAAAGGAAAGCTTTACCAAAGAGACCCTCTGGGGGTAAAAGAGCTATGCTTCCGGATCCATCCAAGATGCCTAAAATTTTAAGCCAAAACTGGATGGGATCCGCGCCTCATGCATGAGGCGTCGCCTGTAATGTCTCTCTTCGGAGGACTGGGCTCTAAGATCCAGCACTTTCGCTACTCCGCTAAAAGTCCTGGTAAGAGTCTTTTACAAGGCCCAGGGGAGAGGTATCCTTTAAATAGGAACCCATATCCCTGAAGGTTGGCACACAAAGCCCGCCATGATGGGTGAAAATTGGTACTGTCTGATTTGAGAAACTGCGGCGGGGACAAGGTAAGTGGTTAAGAGTCCTAAACATTGTTTAAGGACCCTTTCCTATATGTTGGGTGAGTGTCTTCTCTAAAGCCACCACTGGGGGAGTAAAGAGTTGAGTGTAACTCACCATGCTTTGAGAAGTGTCAGTTTCCATCAGGACAAGACACACTTTCTCCTCTGCTGTAGAGCTGCTTTAGTCGCTTCCCTCCTCCTCCTCTCAAGGTATGGCAAATGCTCAGAACAAGGGACACGTAGAGGGCATTATACACAGAGATGTGCAGCCATAAGGAGGGAGTTTCCCTCACACCTGAGACCGCTGCCATAGCCCGGGTCGCGCGCAGGCGCGCGGTTTATCGGCGGCGGGGGTCCGCGAGCGTGCACATGCGCGTGCAGGTAGGAAATACTGCGCCAAAATTTAAAAGCCAAAATGGGCTGAGGATACTGCAAGCTCACTCCTTTTGAATGGGACACAGCAGCATTACAGGGGACACGTAAGACTCCATGTGGTTGGGCTGAGTATTACCAGAGTGACACTCACTTTTTGAAACTGTGTGTTTGAAGTTGCATACTGTATGTAGATTGCTAAACTAAGCACAATAGTATATGCTTTGAGGTACCTCAGCTTTGCTTAAGCAGTATGACCAGGACAAAAATTAAAAAAGCACCGCCGCTTGAGACAGAAGGCTCTAGCAATGCTGGCTCAGTACCTTCCTCACCGGTTTTAGCTGACGCACCTGCACAGGATGAGCTATTGCCGCTATCAGGAATAGCGACTTCCCCGGTGAGGCCTGGGTCTGCATATGTCACTGAAGACACTTTGGCAGTAGCCCTAGACAATTTAGAAGGGAGAATCGCTACGTTAATCGCTAAATCCTCAAAGGACAAAAAGCAAGACAGATCTCCTTCTGTGGTAGACCTCCTTTCAGAAAAATCTGAGGATGAGGATGATGCTTCACCTGCAGAGGATAAGGATGAGGAGTCGGATGGATCAGGGATATCAGAGGAGCCTTTCTCTGCATCCCAGATTCTTAAGTCGCAGGTGCAATGTTATGCTGGAACAGTGCGTTCCGCATTTAAGCTACCCTCTTTGGAGTTAACCGAATCACCTGTCTCCTCCCTGGGTTCATTAAAATCCCAGCAGGGTGCATGCTCTTTCCTGGTTCACCCGTTACTAGAAGGGCTAATGTACGCAGACTGGCAACACCCAGATAAGCGTTTTTCACCTCCTAAAAAGTTTGACATTCTTTATCCTATGGAGGAGAAGTTTTCCAAGAAATGGAGCCTGCCTTCTGTTGACGCAGCTATTACTTGTATAAATAAAAACCTGACTTGTCCGGTGGATAATGTACAAATGTTTAAAGATCCTTCTGAAAAGAAATTGGAATCTTTACTAAAATCCTCATTTCTTTTGGCCGGTTCAGATACCCAACCTGCTGTAGCAGCAGTGGGGATGTGTCAGGTCATCAAGCAACAGGTAAAACAGGGGCTGAAGGATCTGCCTCCGGAACAAGCCAAATTTTGGGAAAACTTGCCTAAAGCCTTATGTTTTACAGTGGATGCCATTAGAGATTCTGTTCTGCAGGCACCTTACACTCCAGCTGGTGCATATGCACAGAGATCTTTGGTTAAAGCATTGGTCAGCAGAAGCTCCATGCAAAAAACTTTTGGCCAGTTTCATCTTTCATGGCGAACGCCTCTTTGGGGAGGATCTGGAAAAATATATCCAAAAGATATCGAGTGGTAAAACCACTCTTTTACCTGAGAAAAAGAAAAACAAGCAGCCTTGTTTTAAACGTTCTGTTTCCCCAGTCCCGGGAAGACCTGCCTCCAGCCAGTGGCGACGGCATTTTCAGCCAGCCACAAAAGCCAAAGGAAATCAGGCTCAGAAAAACAAGAAGCCGTGGGGTTCAAGAGCTAACAAGCAAGACCCCAAAGCCTCTATGTGAAGAGGCGCCCCCGCTCGGACGAGTGGGGGGGCGGCTTTGTTAGTTTTCTGCGGCATGGCAGACAGAAATCCAGGACAAGTGGGTAGTATCCACAGTATCCTCAGGGTACAAACTGGAATTTCGAGAGATCCCATCTTCTCAGTTTCGAAGTTCAAGACTCTCCAAAGATCCACAAAAAAGAGGATCCTTCTTCAAAGGTTTGGATCACTTGCTGTCTCAAGGGGTGGTTACAGAAGTACCCCTAAAAGAGCAAGGTTCAGGTTTTTATTCAAACCTCTTTGTGATTCCAAAACCAAATGGAGATGTCACATACCTTACAGCGGAGCCAAGGAAGTGGGGGCGGCCTCTCGCACGATCCCGGTCCACGCATCCCCTGGAGGTGAGGACAGGGAATACAGGGGCACGAGAAGGTGCAGGTGCCTGTTGATGCAGATAGAGTCTCTGGGAGATACTGGAGACCTCTTAGAACATAGGTGCTGCGGGAACCAAGCGTCAGATCCATGCAGGGAAGATCCAGGATAATAAACAGGTGAAGGCAGGAGTCAGCAACGGGCTAGCAGAGAGGTACCAAATCAAGAGGCAGGTTCGTGGTCAAAGTCCAGGCTGTTGGTCAGTAAAGCAAGCAGAGGTAGGAGAACAGGTAAGGGAGATCCGAGAACAGTAGTCAAACAAGCCAGGTATCTTTAGGAGCAGGTCAATCCGATAACAGGTTTACACAAGAGCCAAGGTACTAGCTGAAAAGACAATCCAGCACTGACACTCAGGTGATCCAGGTTTAAAAAGGGCGCCGTGCGCCGGGATTGGAAGGGGCGTGCGCATGCGCATGGGCACGCGCATTTTGTGCATGCGCATGGGCATTAGCATTTGCAGAACGGGCATTCCTTGCTGACACCCGGAAGTAAGTGTTTGCAGCGCTGGGTCTCTGACAGGAGACATCAGACCCATCCTGGATCTAAGATCCCTAAATCGGTTTCTGAACATTCGCCATTTCCGAATGGAAACGATTCGATCCGTGGTCGCCACCCTACAAGGCGGAGAATTCATGGCGTCCATAGACATCAAGGACGCATATTTACATATACCTATCCATTCCGCTCACCAAAGATTCCTAAGGTTTGCGGTAGAACATCGCCTCTTCCAATTTGTGGCCCTGCCCTTTGGTGTGGCTACCACGCCCAGAGTATTTACAAAGGTGCTAGCCCCTCTGTTGGCAAATCTGAGGACACAAGGCATAGCGGTAACAGCCTATCTAGACGATCTACTTGTGATAGGTCAGTCAGTGGCAGGATTAGATCACGCTGTGCTCACTACGGTAAAATACCTGGAGCATTTAGGATGGATTGTAAACCTACAAAAATCCTCTCTACAAGCCCAAAGAAGGGTAGAGTATCTGGGCATGATCATAGATACAGCCCAAAGCAGGGTATTCCTGCCAGAGCCAAAAATACAGTCTCTGAAAGACCTGATCCACAAGGTCAGGGCAAAGAAAGGGCCATCTATTTGCCTTTGCATGAGGCTATTAGGAAAGATGGTGGCCTCGTTCGAGGCTGTCCCTTACGCCCAGTTTCATTCGAGACTACTTCAAAGCAGTATCCTAGCTAGCTGGAAAAAAAAGATCCAAGCTCTGGATTTACCCATGCGCCTGTCTCCACAAGTGCGCCAAAGCTTCAACTGGTGGCTAAAGACCGAAAACTTGCGGAAGGGAAGATCCTTTCTCCCAGTCACCTGGAAGGTGGTGTCTATGGATGCCAGCCTATCGGGCTGGGGAGCAGTGTTCGAAGAAGCTTCAGCCCAGGGAACCTGGACCAAGACCCAAGAGAGCCTGCCCATCAATGTACTGGAGATCCGGGCAGTATATCTAGCCCTCAAAACCTGGACATACAGGTTACAGGGCCACCCGGTTCGGATTCAATATGACAATGCTACTGCAGTAGCTTACATCAATCACCAAGGAGGCACCCGCAGTCATGGTGCTCAGAAGGAGGTGAATCGGATTTTGGCATGGGCAGAAGATCATGTTCTTTGTCTTTCTGCAATCTTTATCCCAGGGATAGAAAACTGGCAAGTGGACTATCTGAGTCGCCAGCAGCTATCACCAGGAGTCTCCACCCCAATGTCTTCAGGCTATATGCCAGAGATGGGGGACCCCGGATGTAGACCTGCTAGCTTGCAAGTTCAACAAGAGGTTGGACAACTTTGTGTCCAGGACAAGAGATCCTCTAGCCTACGGAACGGATGCTCTAATAATTCCCTGGAATTAGTTCTCACTGATCTATGCATTCCCCCCGATCCCTCTCTTACAAAGACTACTTTGCAGGGTCAAAAACGAGGGAATACCAGTAATCCTAGCGGCCCCAAATTGTCCCAGGAGGCCTTGGTATACCGAAATCCTAAAGATGGTGGTAGGGAGACCCTGGAAGCTTCCGCTTCGACCCGACCTGCTGTCGCAGGTCCAGTGTTCCATCCTTCCTTACAAAGGCTAAATTTGACGGTCTGGCTGCTGAGACCCACATTTTGAAAAAACGAGGGGTCTCTGGTCCAGCTCTTTCTACGCTCATTAATGCTAGAAACCAGCCTCCAGACTCATCTACTATAGGGTCTGGAAAGCATACATTTCCTGGTGTGAATCCAGAGGATGGAATCCTCAGAAATATGAAATAAGCAGGATTCTTGCTTTTTGCCAGTTAGGAGTGGATATGAAATTAGCCCTTAGTACCATCAAGGGTCAAATATCGGCTCTATCAGTCTTCTTTCAAAGACCGCTGGCATCTCATTCCCTAGTTCGTCCGTTCATTCAGGGGGTACTGCGGATAAATCCGCCAATCAAGTCTCCCTTGTGCCCATGGGATTTGAATTTGGTATTGTCAGTGTTGCAAAAGCAACCTTTTGAACCCATTCGCCATATTCCTTAAATTATTTTAACAGGAAATTGGCCTTTTTGATTGCTATCTCTTCTGCTAGAAGAGTATCGGAACTAGCAGCTCTTTCTTGTAAAGAGCCTTATCTAATTTGTCACAAAGACAAAATTGTACTACGACCCCATCCTGCCTTTTTACCTAAGGTGGTGTCGGCTTTTAATTTGAATCAAGACATTGTTCTGCCTTCTTTTTTTCCTGACCCGTGGACGGCGGGGGAAAGGTTATTGCACTCTCTAGATCTAGTGAGAGCAGTAAAGGTGTATCTGCAGGCAACCACTCAGATACGTAAAACAGATGTTTTGTTTATTTTGCCAGATGGGCCTCGTAGGGCCAAGCGGCATCGAAATCCACCATCTCTAGGTGGATTTGACAAGTAATTATTCAAGCTTATGGTCTAAAGCATAGGATTCCTCCTTTTTCTGTTAAGGCGCACTCTACCTGGGCGATCAGTGCTTCATGGGCAGTGCATCACCAGGCTTCGATGGCTCAGATCTGTAAAACTGCAACTTGGTCTTGAGTCCACATATTTTCCAAATTCTATCAAATAGATGTGAAAGGACATGAGGATTCCGCCTTCGGGCGAAGTGTGCTGCAGGCAGCAGTATAGGGCTTCTTGTCCGCAAGCGGCCTGCTTGATCTGGGTCTCCCACCCTTCATATTGAGCATTGCTCTGGGACGTCCCATTATGTAATGACTGGCTCTGTGTCCCGTGGTGTACGATAAAGAAAACAGGATTTTTATAACAGCTTACCTGTAAAATCCTTTTCTTGGAGTACACCACGGGACACAGAGGTCCCCCACTTCTTATGGGAACCTTATTGCTTGCTACAAAACTGAGGTACTTCCCTGATGGGAGGGGTTATATGGAGGGGAACTGTCTTCAATTGGTTGTGCCAGTGTCCAATCACCGCTGGTGACTCTTAACCCATTATGTAATGACTGGCTCTGTGTCCCGTGGTGTACCCCAAGAAAAGGATTTTACAGGTAAGCTGTTATAAAAATCCTGTTTTCGTCCCACCCGGGCAGATATGACAGTGTATCCTCTGCGCTAAATTACATGGCTATACCCCACCATACATCTGAGGTGAAACCATTGAATGTCTCCTTCATAAAACCCCTGAGGAAGAGTTAGATACCTGAAGCGTTTCGGGGAGAATGGAGAAAACATTCTTCTAATGTTTGTCAAAACACTGAGATGTCTGTATAAACCATCCATTTTTGTGTTTAAGTGTATGTAGCGCCCCCCCCCCCAATATTTGGGGGGGCGATATGTGTCTTTTTAGGGGTAGTCTGGGCCAGTAGTTGGGCTCAGATTAATTGATGTCTTATTATTGCATCTGCTCTGGGTGTGATACTGCCTGGCAGTAGTGTTCCCTGTTTGCCTGTAGAAGGCACAGCCATCACCAGCATAGGTTGACCTACGGGGGGTATCACAGCACCTTGGGTGTCCTCTCTCGGCAGCTGTCCAGTGGGCGTGGTGAACCTGCTGTGCATGCTGGGAGAGGGTACATAAGGGGCAGACGCCATTGGGATTGGGGGGCATTCCGGGGAGTCGTTCCTAGGGACCCATTGGTCCTGTGTGTGCGCCTCGTGGCCCGTATGGCACGGGGTGCGCGTGTTCTGATCCCGGGCACCTTCAGCCCGAGGCCGCATCGCTGCTTTGTAGGCCCGGCTCTGCTGGCTGGGGCCTATGTTTCAAGAAGGGATCCCAAAGCTACCCACCTATGGGGAGCCACGGCTTAGGAAAGGAGTCCAGGGGAGGATCAGTCCCAGAGGAGACTAGCGACGGTACTGCTGTCTCGGGCAGAGGCTTGGAAACTCGCCTAAGGAGGGAACAATGATTACAAGGCCCTGCAATACGCCAATCTGGCAACAAAGGTTCTCTTCATTATTGCTTGGCTGGGAGGTTCGGGGCTTTTAATCCTGTGGCAGAGGGTTCCTGATTGTATCCTTAATAACAAATATAAAGGAAAGATTGATTCGTGCTACATCCCGGCTGCTAGGACTGCTCATAAAGGGACTATACCCACTCAGGCTTGAGTGGCGATGAGTGCTGTTTAAGTGTTGCGTGCCTGAACCTTCCCCTGTGTATTTCTCTCTCGTGTCCTACTCTTCTTCTAAGTTCACCCAGCAAAGAGAAAAATAATGCCTAACTGTTTTGGGTTTTACATGGTGTGGACATTGACTTTTTCTAAAGACCTTTCTTACACCCCTGACAACGGAAGCCAAGAGGTGATTCGCAGACCCAACAAAACCAGCCGGTCACTTAAATGGGGGTAAGTGCTAAACGTACCTTTCTACCAAAGCATTTTAACCACTTTAGCCTCGGAAGGATTTTCCCCCTTAATAACCAGGCCATTTTTTGCGATACAGCACTGTGTTGCTTTAACTGACAATTGCACGATAGTGCGACGTTGTACCCAAACAAAATTTATGTCCTTTTTTTCAAACAAATAGAGCTTTCTTTTCGTGGTATTTGATCACCTCTGCCGTTTTCTTTTTTTTGCGCTATAAACAAAAAAAGAATGACAATTTTGAAAAAAAAAAAAAAATTTTTACTTTTTGCAATAATAAATATCCCCAAAATAAAAAAAAATAAAAAAATGTCTTCATCAGTTTAGGCCAATATGTATTCTTATAAATTTTTTTGTTAAAAAAAAAAAAAGCAATAAACTTATATTGATTGATTTGCGCAAAAGTTCTAGCGTCTACAAAATAGGGGATAGATTTATGGCATTTTTTTTTTTACTAGTAATGGCGGCGATCTGCTATTTTTAGCGGGACTGCGACATTGCGGCAGACAGATCAGACACTTTTGACACATTTTTGGGACCATTGACATTTATACAGCGACCAGTGCTATAAAAATGCACTGATTACTGTGTAAATTTCACTGGCAGGGAAGAGGATAACACTAGGGGGCGATCGAGGGGTTAAATGTGTTCCCTGGGAGGTGTTTCTAACTGATGTGGATGGAGATGACTGGAGGAGGAGAGAGATCGCTGTTCCTAATCACAAGGAACAGCAGATCTGTCTCTTCTCCCCTGTCAGAACAGGGATCTGTCTGTTTACATTGACAGATCCCCGTTCTGGCTCCCTTTCCCGTGGGTGGCCGGTGGACATCACAGCCGCCGGCCATGCGCATCGGCTCTGCCATGGCTCTTAAAGGAGCTGACGTACAGGTATGGCGATTCGCGGGAATTTGCCGACCTGCAGCCATATAATGATGGTGGCAGGTCGGCAAGAGGTTAAGATGTTTAAATAAATGTATACTTTTTACATTTATGTGTTGGTGTCATATTTGCCATTAAAGTCCCAGGTTCCAATGGAGGATACACTCTTTTTTGTGGTTCAGCTTTAAAGCAGTATTAAAACCAAAAACAAACATTTAATGAGGAACTATAGGGAGATCCTAGCAACTCATAAATTCAACAGATAGACAGAGCTTAGAAAAGTAACATTTGGTACTTTCCCTCACTTTGTTCAACACATACTTACATTTAATCCTTCGGGAATCAGGATATATCCAGTTGCGTAAGTCATGCAAGGGTCACATATGTACTATCCTCCTTCTTGATAGTGTATTGGATTTGTTTAAACAACACCTTGACCAAATACTGCTGTATACTCTGCACCTTCTAGTGTGTCATAAGGCATAAAAAAGTTACATATACTGTGTTTGAGTTATTCTGACATGTTGACACTCCCTCAAGTGTGTGATACATATACTAACTGAAATTTAACCAATTAAGGAGATGTATATATATATATATACATATATACAGTATATCACAAAAATGAGTACACCCCTCACATTTTTGTAAATATTACATTATATCTTTTCATGTGACAATACTGAAGAAATTACACTTTGCTACAATGTAAAGTGGTGAGTGTACAGTTTGTATAACAGTGTAAATTTATTTGCTGTCCCCTCAAAATAACTCAACACACAGCCATTAATGTCTAAACTGCTGGAAACAAAAGTGAGTACACCCCTAAGTGAAAATGTCCAAATCGGGCCCAATTAGTCATTTTCCCTCCCCGTTGTCATGTGACTTGTTAGTGTTACAAAGTCTCTGGTGTAAATGGGGAGCAGGTGTGTTAAATTTGGTGTTATCGCTCTCACATACTGGTTACTGGAAGTTCAACATGGCATTGAACACTCTGAGGATCTGAAAAAAAGAAATGTTGCTCTACATAAAGATGGCATAGGCTATAATAAGATTGCCAAGACCCTGAAACTGTGCTGCAGTACGGTGGCCAAGACCATACAGCGGTTTACCAGGATAGGTTCCACTCAAAACAGGCCTTGCCATGGTCGACCAAAGAAGTTGAGTGCTTGTGCTCAGCGTCATATCCAGAGGTTGTCTTTGGGAAATAGACGTATGAGTGCTGCCAGCATTGCTGCAGAGGTTGAAGGGGTGGGGGGTCAGCCGGTCAGTGCTTAGACCAAACGCTGCACACTGCATTCAATTGGTCTGCATGGCTGTCATCCCAGAAGGAAGCCTCTTCTAAAGATAATTCACAAGAAAGTCTGCAGTTTGCTGAAGACAAGCAGGCTAAAGACATGGATTACTGGAACCATGTCCTGTGGAGACCAAGATAAACTTATTTGGTTCAGATGGTGTCAAGCGTGTGTGGTGCAGGGGCGGATCCAGAGTCTAGTCTCGGGAGGAGCAATGCCAGAAAAAAAGTTTTATTGGGGGCAATTTTCGGGGGAAATAGCTGGTGTTGGCGCTTCAATCATCCAGACACCATGGTTGTTATGGTGTAAGATGATTGAAGCACATTATTTCTATTATTACATTGTTATATAAAATGAAATAGTTCAGCTCACCATAATGCAGAATCAGTGGGAGCCCTGAGCATGTCACTTGCCACTAGGGATGAGCCGAACACCCCCCCGTTCGGTTCGCACCAGAACCTTCGAACGGACTGAACGTTCGCACGAACTTTAGAACCCTATTAAATACAATGGACGCGAACGTTCGAAATCTTATTATAACGCCTAATATGCATGTTATTGTCCTAAAAAGGGTTTGTTGACCCGGGTCCTGCCCGAGGGGACATGTATCAATGTAAAAAGGATATTTTAAAACGGTTGTTTTTTCGGGAGCAGTGATTTTAATGATGCATAAAGTGAAAAAAAATGTGAAATATTCCTTTAAATATCATACCTGGGGGGTGTCTAAAGTATGCCTGTGAAGTGCCACGTGTTTCCCGTGTTTAGAACTGTCCCTGCACAAAATTACATTTCTAAAGGAAAAAAAGCCATTTAAAACTGCTTGCGGCTTTAATGTAATGTCTGGACCCGGTAATATGGATGAAAATCTTTGAGAAAAATGGCATAGCTACCCCATCACACACACCCCCCCCCCCCCCCCCACCCCAGCCCATTACCAGCCCCTTTGGGTCTTGTATGGATATTAAGGGGAACCCCGCACACAAAATAAAAAAGGCCCTATATACTCTGAACAGCAGTATACAGGCGGTGCAAAAAAGACACGGACTGTTGGTTTGTTCTTAAGTAGAATCTGTTTGTAATTTGGAACAGGTACATTTTTTAAGTGTAGCTCTACCCAAAAAATCTATTTTTAAGCTTTTTGGAGAACATAGGGAAGGGTTATCACCCCTGTAACATTTGTTTTGCTGTCTGTGCACCTGTTCAGAAAATTTCACCTCACTTTCCATTCCAATGACAAATGTTTTTGGAAAATTTGGGGTTTTTATTGAAACAAGGATTGGTGATAAAGCATCAGTGGAGAGGAGACACCTTTTTCACATATTAACTCTTACAGGAGAGAATTTCCCTTCCTAGGGGTAGATTTCCTCTCACTTCCTGTTGTCTCCTTCCGTTTGCAAGTAGGAGTCGTTTGTAAGTTGGATGTTTGAAAGTAGGGGCCTGCCATATATACTCTGCAGAAATTTGCCCCTTAGGTGTTGGTGTTGCCACAACACTGTAAGCCCTCACAGTTACTCTTGGTGGGCTCTGGAACGCCCTGTTGTCAACTATTATATCAGGAATTGTAATTACATGCCATTGTTAAACAGTGGTAGGAAAAATTGGGCCTTTGGTGGTGGTGCTGGTGTCACAACACTGTAAGCCCTCACAGTTACTCTTGGTGGGTGCAGGAATGGGCCCTGCTGTGAATTATTAGATCAATAATTGTAATTGCATGCCCCTGTTGAACAGGGGCTGAAAAATTGGGCCTTAGGCACTGGTGCTGGTGCCACAACACTGCAACCCCTCACAGATACTGTACTTAGAGCGCAGCAATGAGCCCTGTTGCAAAGTATTGCATCAAAAATTTAGGCTTTAGGTCAGGGGTGTCCAAACTTTTTTCAAAGAGGTCCGGTTTTCATGAAGTGAACATGCATGAGGGCCGACCATTTTGCCTGACTTTCTTTGCATTAAAATTAAATGCAAATTAATTTTTTTTTTTTAAATCAAACGGTTTTTATTGCTCACAAAAAAAAATACGAGGTACAAAAATATGCAGCATATTATATCTTTTACAAGTAGCAATATAGGTTTTTGACATTCCTTGGTCACATCTAAAATCACATACATTAAACAATCCGCTCAGAATTTCAAATAGCATAGGGTGAACTGTACACATCCCATCAGACTATCCCCCCTCCCACCCGCCCACCTGTTGCCGGTGGGAGCATGCTACACACCTCCCAACAGCCTCATCCTCACCAATTCCATGGGACTTAAACCCGGTACAGCAAGCCATGCATCCCAGAGCCTATCAAACTTTCCCGCGTTGCCCCTGTGCTGGTATATGTATTTCTCCATCAAAAGCGTTTTACCCATCTGCTGTATCCACAGCTGGACCGTAGGCAGCTCCGCAGACTTCCACAGTAGTAGAATAGTTTTTCTCGCCTGAAACAATGCCCTAGTAATTGCCATTCGAGTCACCTCCTCCGGGATCTCCCCCTCCAGTATTCCTAACAAGCAACATAAGGGGTCAGAAGGAACGTTGGTCTGGAACACCAAATTAAGCGTAGCCAGTACCTCCGTCCAATATCTATGGAGTTTGGGGCAACGCCAGAGGAGGTGAATCAGATCTCCAGGCACCGCCCTACATCTACCACATAGCGGATCGGGCAGTCTTCCCATCTTGAATAGTTTTACCGGTGTAAAATGTACTCTCAGTAGTATATATAGTTGGGATACCTTTTGTGCCACATTAAGCGAGCAGGCGTTTACCGCCTGCATTGCCTCCTCCCAGAGCTCCCCCTCTATAGGACCAACATCCGCCTGCCATTGGCTCACCACTTTCATGGGGTGTCCCTCCAAAAACGAGGACAACAGCATGTTATAGCACTGAGAGATGACACCCCTGGTCTCACAAGCGTCCTGCAGCATGTGAAAGACAGGGGTGGTGGACTGAACCCAGTCCACTGCATCTCCCTGAGCCCTGACAGCATGTCGCAGCTGCAGGTAGTAAAACAGCATATTGGACGGGAGCGCATATCTCGATTGAAGTACATGAAATAGAAGTAAGGCCCCATTATGAAACACTTGTCTCAGGTGGGTTATACCTAGTGACCTCCACTTAGGGCCCTGCTGAAGTTTCGCCAGTTCAGTGTAATTGCCGTTCCCCCATAGCGGGCTGTACCTAGTGAACCCCGTGACATTCTGGAGTTGTTTGGCCTTATTCCACACCTTCTGAAGGAGCAAATAAGTGGGCATCTTTTTAATTGATTTCTGAAACCGCTGAGCCTCCAGCCCCTCCGGCACCGTGTCGGCCCCCGAGCCAAGCAGCATCAGCCTAGCCGAGGAGCCCACAGGAGCCGGTACCATGGCACCTATCAGGTGCTGTAGTTGCGCTGCCAGATAGTATATTCAAGGGTTGGGGAGGGCAAGGCCCCCCCCCTCCTTTGGTCGCTGTAGTTGTTCCAATTTGATCCGGGGGGGTTTGTTGTGCCACAATAATTGTCTAAAGAGGGAGTTGACGACCCTGAAGATTTTAAGCGTGATAACAACAGGAGCATTGTGTAGCAGGTACAGCAGCTGGGGCATTAGTATCATTTTAATAAGGTTCGTCTTGCCGGCCAGGGACATCCGCAGTCTGTTCCATATCTGTATTTTATCCCTGAATCTAGTCAATAAGGGGTATATATTCAGCTGACAGAATTCTGTGATCACCGGGGAGATGAATACACCCAAGTACTTAAATGAGGATACTATGGGGACCGGGCAGGAGGGCCCCTCACCTAGCACGGGGGCCTCATCCAGGAACATCAGAGCCGACTTGGACCAGTTAATTGTAAGGCCCGAGAAACGGCCAAACTCTGTGATAAGGGCCATGACCTGAGCCAGTGATTCATCCACATCTTCCAGGAAGAGGAGCATGTCATCGGCGTATAGCATAATTTTCTCGTGTATATTGCCATAGCGGAAGCCCCTGACCGACCGGCAGTCTCGCACCAGAGCCACCAGGGGCTCAATGGCCAGAGCGAAGAGCAGGGGGGGACAGGGGGCAGCCCTGCCTGGTCCCCCTGCCCAACGCAAAGGCGTGAGACATCCTGTAAGACATTCGTATGGCCGCCTGCGGCGAGCCGTACAGCAGCCTCACCCACCCTAGGAACCGGGGTCCAAACCCAAACTTGGCCAGTACAGCCCAGAGATACCGCCAGCCAACACTGTCGAATGCCTTATTGGCGTCAAGAGACAACAGTGCCCTGTGGCCGACGGATTCCGAGGGGGTCTGCATGTTCAAGTATAGCCGCCTAAGATTAGTTGCGGTGGAGCTGCGAGGCATGAACCCCGCCTGATCTGGGTGAATAATGGACAAGATAATTTTGTTAACCCTCATAGCCAATACCTTAGCCAGAATTTTAACGTCGCTCTGCAGCTGTGAAATGGGCCTATACGAGCCGGGGTCCAAGGGATCCTTGCCTGCCTTTAACAACAGTATAATATTAGCTCTATTCATGGAAGGGGGCAATGCTCCGGACTTGAAGGAGGTGTTGAACACCGCAAGCAGCCTGGGCAGAATCACCTCGCCATATTGGACATAGGCCTCCATGGGGATCCGCAAATTAAATATTTTATGCAAAGTTTATTGCAAACGGCATACTTTTCATTTTGTAACATGGATGACGAATCTAATCAGGTGTTAAATCACTCTGCCTTTCATATCTGAAGGCCGGATGAAAAAAAAATCCAGGAACCTGAACTATATGTCAGGAACATTGTAAAGTACATTACATATTATAATAATGCCTGTCAGTAAGATAAAAAAATATGAAACAGGAACATAACACCGAGTATACATCTTGTGTCCAAATATATTCATAACTGATTTAGACCAACTGACATTAACTGAGATTTAACAATATATTCATGTCAATTGAAAAAGAAAACTTGTCTGCACTAATGTGAAGGGTGAAACTGAGATCTGGACTACAGCACATAGGCCAGGTCTGGGTCAAAGGCAGTGGTTTTGATGCGCAAAATGTCACGCAGGTGAGAGTCACTTAATCTTGTCCTCACGCAGTTCTTGTTAAAGTTCATAACAGAGAATGTCTTCTCACACATATATGTTGAGCCAAACAAGCTCAGCATTTTCTTAGCCAATGTTTGAATCTCTTGAAACCGACTCTTATCCAGTTGGCGGTAAAAGTTCACAAGAGAGATCTGTTGGTGACGACTGCGTAACTCGCTGTCACAATGCAGATCAATGAGCTCGAGCTGCAGCTGATCTGGAGCATCATCGGGGTCAACAGAGAATGGAGAGGAGAAAAGGCTTATCTCCTTTTCAATAGCTGAAAAATCCTAAAAGCGCAGTTTAAACTCCCCAGCCAGAGATGTGATGTCTGCTGCATATCTGCTCATTTGTGCACTGATATTGCACTGATATTGTCCTATGGAAAACTGTTCATTATTTCCTGCAACACTGAAAAATGTATGAGATTGGGCTGTGTTTGTGACAACTGCCTTATGAAAAGTTGCATCTTTGTTCCAAAAGCTTTGAGGTGCGAATAAAGCTGATTCAACGCTGCATCTTTCCCCTGAAGACTCGTGTTCAGTACATTCAGATGCTTTGTAATGTCAACTAGAAACCCTAAATCAGCAAGCCAAATCGGATCAGATAGTTCTCGCATCGGTTGCCCCTTTGTTTCCAAGAATTCTCTGATTTCCTTTCTGAGAGAGTAGAAACGCTGCAGTGCAGACCCTTGACTGAGCCATCTTATATCGTTGTGATATAAAACATCTTCGTATTCAGCCTGGATGTCCAGTAGAAACTGTTTAAACTGGCGGTGGCACAGGGCTTTAGAGCGAATAAAATGAATAGTCTTTACCGCCGGTTTCATAACATGGTCATATTTGAGATGTTTAGCACAGAGAACTTGTTGATGAATGATACAATGGAGTTTAATAGCTTTGCCTCCTTCTTCGATCACCTTGTTACAGATTAGGGTTGCCAATCCACTTCGTTCACCAGCCATGGCAGGTGCCCCATCAGTAATAATCCCAGTAAATTTGTTCCAAGGCAGTTTCATGTCATCTAATGCGGAACTAACAGGAACAAATAAATCTTTTCCTCTTGTTTGGTCCGTAAGGCTCTGGAGGTCAAGTAGCTCTTCGGTCACATTCATTTCATCGTCCACCCCTCTCATAAAAATCAGCAACCTAGCCGTGTCAGATAGGTCTGTGCTTTCATCACAGGCTTTTGAAAAGAAGTCAAAATCCACTCCTTTGGATGTCAACTGTCTCTTAATATCTGATGAAATCTCTTCAATTCCCCGTGCTACAGTGTTACGAGCCAGGCAAATGTTGGCAAACTCTTGCTTCTTCTTGGGACAGATATTCTCAACCATTTTCATAACGCACTCTTTGATAAAGTCACCCTCAGCAAAAGATTTGCAATTTTTAGCAATTAACGTTGCCACCTCATAGCTTGCCTTTGTGGCATTTTCATTTGACTCACGGGCTCTTGTGAAAAATCGCTGTTGCGACATTAAAACAGCTTCAAGTTGCTTCAACTTTTCACTGTGGCCACGCCCTGTTAGCTTGTCGCATGTGCTATGTCGCGACTGGTAGTGTCTCTTGACATTAAATTCCTTATAAACAGCCACATTCTCTTGGCATATCAGACAAACACAGTGATTCCGTATTTCAGTGAAGAAATATTCCACTTTCCACTTGTCCTGGAAGCGGCGGCCCTCACTGTCAACTTTCCTTTTCTTGTTTACAGTCGCCATTTTAGAAATTGACCAGAAGGGGAAGGGATCATGTGAATGCAGTATCAGAGGTTTTGATCTAAGCGTGTTCGTCCGATACACTAATACACTGCCCAACAAGTACCGGTATATCGTTTGGATATATATATCTCCTCTTTGGCTCCGCTCAGGGTAAGGATGAGCTCAGTTCAGTACAAATAAATTAATTTTCTCTCCTGAGAAATCTGGCCTTTATCACTTCTGTGGCAAGGATGAGCTATTGTTTTTTTTTTTATATATTATTTCTGGCCCCCACTTGTAATCTGCCCCCAGGCTCAGATCAGGGCAAGGATGAGCTATTTTTTTTTTTTATATATATATATTCTTTCTGGCCCCCACCTTGTAATCTGCCCCCAGGCTCAGATCAGGGCAAGGATGAGCTTGTTTTTCCTAAATTAGAAATATAGATGTACAGTATACAATCTTTCCGTGTGTGAGTTAACAACTTATCTTATCTTTATCCCCGAGCGCCTCTCACTGCAGGGATCAACTCGCACGAGCCCGCTGGGACGCTGACAGCGCACAGCGCCGCAGCCAATCACCGCTGCCAATCACAGACACTGAGAGCTCTGCAGCTGCCGCAGGGAAATGACTCAGTGTCTGCTATTGGCGCCGCGCGTCAGCGGGGTTTGGAACATGCCCCAGCTTGTGAGAGGCGCACGGGGATTAGAGAACATCTCTTTTTTTTTTTTCCTAAAAGCCGAGCTCGTACTTGCCCTGTGCGGAGCCTGGGGGGCCACAAGGGTGCCAAATTGCCAACTGAGATGGGGGCCGTATAAAATCGGACTGCGGCCCGCAACTGGCCCACGGGCCAGACTTTGGACATGTCTGACTTAAAGACTCAAGTATTTAAAAAATACCTGTTAATTTGTCAAAAAAAAATTCAGCCACTGTTGTGGGCTGACAACACACAGCATTTTTGTGGACTGAATGCCCTGCCCGCAGCCTTTTTACTAAACTCCTCAACCACTCCAACTCTCAGATCACAAATCTCTAATTCTGTATAGTCAATGATATAAACTAGAAGGGCTTTCGAGACTCTTTGTGAATATAAAGGAATTGTTGGTATATTTAACAGAGCAAAAGGGAGCAAATAAGAAATGTTTATTGTTAGACCGCTTTCACACTGAGGCGCTTTTTAGGCGCTTTCACGCTAAAAACAGGGCCTAAAAAGCTCACGAAAACGTATTTCCATTAAAATCAATAAATGCTTTCACACTGGGGCAGTGTGCTGGCAGGGCTGTGAAAAACTTCCCTCTCCATTGAAATTAATGGAAAGCTCTTCAAAAGCGCCTGAAAAGCGCTTCAAAAGCGCTTAGTGTTTTTACTGGCAGTTTAGAAGCGCCTCAGTGTGAAAGTGGCCTTAGGGTTTATTTAGACTTTAATACACAGTAAAAGGAACATGCACTATTTTTATTAAAGCAGCACACTACAACACACAAAAAGGTTTGCATTGTTCTGGACTGCCTAGGTGGGTTTGGCTGGCATTTGGAATGAACAGCAATGCAATGCACCTCTCTGCGGTAATGCAAAAACAGAAGGGAAATAATCAGAACATGATTGAAGGTTGAAGGGAAATAACGAGGACATTTTTAGTGGAGTGGGGTAGGATTGAAATCTATTTGATGTTTTTATAGCTGTGTACATCTTCTAATGCTGGTGACCTTTGTCCCTCTCATTTCTTGTGTAAAGCCAGCCATAGACAGTTCCTGCTCAAACGGCCGAGGTTTAAAACATGTATGGGCAGGCTGAATGTACCCAAGTTGATCAATTGATCAACTTGAGTTTAAGTGAGAGCTTTATATCTACGATCAATCAACTTGGGTACAACCAGCTTGTCGGATTTAACATTTTATAATTGCTAGCGGCTGCTATAGCCGCTATGCAATAATCACTGTGCTCTCTCAGTGGGGACGGCTGAACCCCCCCCCCCCCCCTCTGCCAGGAGAACACAATGGCTCCATGGGAGGGATTCCTTCATCAACACTGACTGATGGGGGAATCAAACAATCACTCCATCTATGGCAAGCCTAATGAGTGTGTTTTAAAAAAAAAAATAAGCTATTTGTCCTTCAAAACTGCATGTATATTCGTTCTGTGCGAATGCTGTCAAAATTGAATATTCCTAAGCCTTTTTTTCTCTCCATGTCAAATGTCCTTCTTTTGTAGGAATAACGTGAATCAGGAATATACTGCACATTTCTAACTCTTCCCCACTTTATTTAAAACTAAATAAAAAAGCTTGTCTAGAGTTGAACCTTAGGATATGTTAGTTTTAGTAACACTGAGTAAGCAGAAAAGACGTGATTGTATCTTCTTGCCCCAAACTAGTGGATAGATAACAAAAGGTCATGGCTTAGGGTGGCAGAAACATGAGGGTGATTTATACAAGTTTTTAAAATATACTCTAAAGAGCTTGGACACGTCTATTTATATAAATGTACCTTAAATGTACTAAGTGGGCTATAGCCAGGATAGGGCTGACATATGTGAAGTTTATATATATAAAGCGAGCAAAGTCCTTTCTTGTATTATCCAGAGAGAGAGAGAGATAATTTTGTCCCTGTTCAAATCATTAGTAAGACCTCATCTGGAATATGCAGTTCAGTTTTGGGCACCAGTTCTCAAAAAGGATATTGGGGAACTGGAGAAAGTGCAGAGAAGGGCAACCAAACTGATAGGAGGCATGGAGGAGCTCAGCTATGAGGAAAGATTAGAGGAACTGAGTTTATTCACTCTTGAGAAGAGGAGAATAAGGGGGGATATGATCAACATGTTTAAATATATAAGGGGTCCATATAGTGAACTTGTTGTTGAGTTATTCACTTTACGGTCAACACAGAGGACACGGGGGCACTCTTTACGTCTAGAGGAAAAGAGATTTCATCTCCAAATATGGAGAGGTTTCTTCACAGTAAGAGCTGTGAAAATGTGGAATAGACTCCCTCCAGAGGTGGTTATGGCCAGCTCAGTAGATTGCTTTAAGAAAGGCCTGGATACTTTCCTAAATGTACATAATATAAGGCCCCTTTCACACTGGGGCGGGCATATGTGGTGGCGGTATAGCGGCGTTATACCGTCGTGTTTACCGCGATATTCGGCCGCTAGCGGTGCGGTTTTAACCCCCGCTAGCGGCCGAAAAAGGGTTAATACCGCTACAGCCGTGGTACCGCTACAGCCGCGGTTTGCGGGCGGTATTACCGCGGTGTCCCATTGATTTCAATGGCAAGGAGCGGTATACACACCGCTCCTTCACCACTCCAAAGATGCGGCTTGCAGGAGATTTTTTTGTCTCCTGCCAGCGCACCGCCTCAGTGTGAAAGCCCTCGGGCTTTCACATTGAGAATGCTGGGGCAGGAGTATTTCAGGCGTTATTTATGCGCTATTTTTAGTGCAAAAACGCCTGAAATACGCCTCAGTGTGAAAGGGGCCTAACTGAGTATGAACATTTATAGGTAAAGTAGAAAGGGAGGGCTGTGGGACTTTGAGTGAGGCTACCGCCATGTCAGATATAAACAGAAACATAAAATTTACAGTTAGGCCCCTTTCACACGGAGGTCCGTTCAGGTCCGCCTGTCAGTTTTTTAGGCGGACCTGAAACGGATCCTCCATGCACCCCTATGGAGGCACGGATGTCAGCGGAGACATGTCCGCTGACATCCGCTCCGCTCCGCTCCGCCAAAGTGTGACGGAGGAAAACCCTATTTTTCCTTCCGTCGGCGGAGCGGATCGGATGACAACGGACTCTACGGTCCGTCGTCATCCGATTCCCCATAGGGGAGAGCGGCGCTCTGACAGGGCGGTCCCTGCACAGTGTGCGGGGACCGCCCAGTCATCCGTCGGCTCAGCGGGGATCAACGGAGCGATCCCCGCTGAGCAAGCGGAGGTTCACGGGGCGGATCTGCATGGATCCGCCCCGTGTGAAAGGACCCTAAGAGCCCATTCACACAGGGGCAACACGACTTCCAGCGCGATTTTATGAGGCAACTCAGACACGACCTGAGTATGAATCACAGTGCGACCTGGAGCTATTTACAAGGCAACTCCAAGTTGCCTGCAGGACAAGAGACATTCCAGTGGCCAATCAAACAAGAATCAGCTCTGTGGGAGGGAGGGGGGAGAGAGAGTTTTGCAGGAGAAATGTATGTTATCTTCCTGGAGAGTCGCTCCTATTAAGACAGGGAGAGGCGACTCCCATTGAAATGAATGGTTACAGGTCGCCTAGGAGTCGGATTGAAGTAGTACAGGGACCATTTTTGAAGTCGGAGCGACTGCAGTAGTGTGCATAAGGACGACTCCATTAACTTACATTGATTTCTTCAGCCAGCGCGACCTGAGGCGACTAGGGGCGACCTGGGGCGATTTGGAGTCGGATCCAAAGACGCCCCTGTGTGAATGGGCTCTAAATAGTTTATTGTTACATTGCAAAAAATATTGTGTCAAATAAATAGGTAGTCACATGACTTACACTAAATATGCTGCTATATAGCATGCAATACACATAGGAATTAAACATGATAACTGTACATAATAAAGTAGATGGGTTAAAAAAAATTGTAGGGACAGATAACAGGCATGGCATGATGTCACCCCCATCTTCCCTGGCGGACACCGGGTCTGGCCTTGGGGCTGTGCAGTGAGTATCCCAGATTGTCCCCACTTTGTTGGGACATATTCTCTCTGTCCTCCCTTACTCTTAAGCCCTGTACACACGATCGGATAACCTATGGATTTTCGTCCGATGGATTTGACCATCGGAAATCCGATGAAACTGTTTTTCATCAGTCTTGGCCACACACCATCAGTCAAAAAACCGACCGTTCCAAACGTGGTGACGTAAAACACTCCGATGAGCCAAGAAAAATGAAGTTTAATGCTTCTGAGCATGCGTCGACTTGATTCTGAGCATGCGTGGGTTTTTTAACCGATGGACTTGCCCATAGACGATCGCAAATTACCATCGGTTCTTGATCCATCGGAAATTTTTAAAACAAGTTCTATTTTTTCCATCCGATGGAAAAAAGACCGATGGGTACCATACACGATCGGTTTGTCTGATGAAAACCATCCATCGGACGGTTTTCATCAGTTAAACCGATCGTGTGTACGGGGCTTAAGAGTATCATTATTAATCCCTGTCCCTTTTCTTTCCAGTATATCATGTTACAACACTCCTGATGAATGGCTGTAATGCCAGGAAACGCGTTGAGTGTCCCTAGATGCCCCAAGTTATCTGTCCCTACAATGTTTTTTAACCCATCTACTTTATTATGTACAGTTATCATGTTTAATTCCTATGTGTATTGCATGCTATATAGCAGCATATTTAGTGTAAGTCATGTGACTACCTATTTATTTGACAGCCTATTGTTACATTGTAAAAAATATTGTATGTACTGTAAATTTTATGTTTCTGTTTATATCTGACATCGCGGTAGCCTCACTCAAAGTCCCACAGCCCTCCCTTTCTACAAATCAATTTAGGGATGGAGGTCGCCATGTTTGTGCTATAGTTGTGTGTCAGGTCACATCCAATTCACTGATTTATAGGTAAAGTTGATCCAGGGAAAATCTGATTGCCTCTTGGGGGATCAGGAAGGAATTTTTTCCCCTGCTGTAGCAACTTGGATCATGCTCTGCTGGTTTTTTTTTTTGTTGCCTTCCTCTCGATCAACTGTGGGTATAGAATTGGGTATATGGGATTGTACGATATTTTTTTAAATTTTTTTTTTATGGTTGAACTAGATGGACTTGTGTCTTTTTTCAACCTGACTAACTATGTAACTATGTATACAGTATCTCACAAAAGTGAGTACACTCCTTACATTTTTGTAAATATTTTATTCTATCTTTTCATGTGACAACACTGAAGAAATTACACTTTGCTACAATGTAAAGTAGTGAGCTTACAGCTTGTATAACAGTGTACATTTGCTGTCCCCTCAAAATAACACACCGACATTAATGTCTAAACTGCTGGCAACAAAAGTGAGTAAACCCCTAAGTGAAAATGGCAGAATTGGGCCAAAGTGTCAATATTTGTGTGGCCACCATTATGTTCCAGCACTGCCTTAACCCTCCTGGGCATGGAGTTCACCAGAGCTTCACAGGTTGTCACCGGAGTCCTCTTTCACTCCTCCATGACGACATCACAAAGCTGGTGGTTGTTAGAGACTTGCGCTCCTCCAGCTTCCGTCTGAGTATACCCCACAGATGCTCAATAAGGTTTCGGTCTGTAGACATGCTTGGTCAGTCCATCACCTTTACCCTGAGCTTCTTTAGCAAGGCAGTGGTCGTCTTGGAGGTGTGTTTCGGGTCTTTATTATGTTGGAATACTGCCCTGCGGCCCAGTCTCCAAAGGAAGGGGATCATGCTCTGCTTCAGTATGTCACAGTACATGTTGGCATTTGTGGTTCCCTCAATGAACTGTAGCTCCCCAGTGGCGGCAGCACTCATGCAGCCCCAGACCACAACACTCCCACCACCATGCTTGACTGTATGGCACACTGTATGACACACTTGTCTTTGTACTCCTCACCTGGTTGCCGCCACACCAAGGGCAGATCCAGGGGGGGCAAAGTGGCAATTGCCCTTCCCGAGAATGTGAGCGAGTGAGTGGGCGGGCTGCTCCGCGGATGAGAGAGCGAGCGGCTCCCTGGGTGAGAGAGTGGGCGGCTCCGTGGGTAGACCGGGCTGTTAGGTGGCTCGGTTGGTGAGAGAGCGGGCGAGCAGCTGGGTGGCTCGTGGGTGAGCGGACAGCTGGCCAATCAGGGAGCCGGCGAGCGGGGAAGCAGAGAGATGACATCATCTCTCACCGCCCGGCGCCCGCCCTGCATTCCTGCAGTGCAGTTATGCCCTCACTGTGCAGGCAGCCGCGGGAAGCAGAGAGATGACATCATCTCTCTACTGCCTGACTGGTTATCTGCTGCCTGACTTGCAAGAGACCACCTTAGCAGGAAAGTGACACAGCAAGTGACAATCCGCAACGTGTGGCAGGCGATGTGGCAAGTGACAATCCGCAACGTGTGGCAGATGACTTGGCAAGTGACAATCTGCATCCGGTGACAGGCAACGTTGCGAGTGACAATTTGTGACGTGGCAAGTGACAATCCGCAACATATGGCAGGCGACGTGGGAAGTGACAATCCGCAACGTGTGGCAGGCGATGTAGCAAGTGACAATCTGCAACGTGCGGCAGGTGACAAGGCAAGTGACAATCCACAACGTGTGGCAGGTGACAATCTGCATCTGATGTAAAGCGACGTGGCAAGTGACAATCCGTATCTGGTGACAGGCGACGTGGCAAGTGACAATCTGCATCTGGTGACAGGCGACGTGGCAAGTGACAATCCGTAACGTGTGCCAGGCGACGTGGCAAGTGACAATCCGCATCTGGTGGCAGGCGACGGTGGCAAGTAGGGATGAGCTTCGTGTTCGCATCGAACACACGTTCGACACGAACATCGGCCGTTCGATCGTTCGACGAAGAACGAACGTTATGGTCCGTTCGCGCTAAATTCGTGTTGCGCGACGCGGCCCATAATTCACTGCGGCATCTCAGTGCATTGCTGGCTGATGATTGGCCAAGCATGCACTATGACCCGCATGCTTGGTCAATCACAGTGCGGAAAAAACGGAGAGCCGTAATTGGCCAAAGCGAATTAAATGCATTTTTAATTTGGGCAATTATGGCTCAGGGGGTTTAGTACACGCCCCACACTATATAAGGCCGCCTGGAAGTCGGCCTTGTGTAATGTGTTGGCGTTTGAGAAAGAGGCAGTTTCAGAGAGATAGACAGTGTCATTTATATTGAGTTAGATAGAGCAGGCAGGCGAGTCAGTTAGCTGCTGTTACAGTGTGTAGAGGATATATATGCATCCTAGGTGTTGTATATATATTTATACACTGTATTGAGTTTAGCTAGATCCGTTCCTGTTAGTCTCTATACTGTGACAGGCAGGCAGGTGATTGTGCTAGCTGCAGACAGTCAGTGTTTCACTTAGTGTACTACTGTGTGCTTTGCATAGCGATCACCTAAAGCTCACCTGGATACAGTTATTCTCTATACTGTGACAGGCAGGCCAGTGATTGTGCTAGCTGCAGACAGTCAGTGTTTCACTTATGGCTCTTTCACACGGACGGACCGTTCAGGTCTGCCTGTCAGTTTTTTGGATGCTCCATGTACCCCTATGGAGCCACGGATGTCAGCGGTAACATGTCCGCTGACATCCGACCCGCTCCGATCCGCCAAAGTGTGACGGAGGAAAACCCTACTTTTCCATCCGTCATCGGATCGGATGACAACGGACTCTGCGGTCTGTCGTCATCCGATCCCCCATAGGGGAGAGCGGCGCTCTGACAGGTCGGTCCCTGCACAGTGTGCGGAGACAGACCTGTCATCTGCCTGCTCAGCGGGGATCGACGGAGCGATTCCCGCTGAGCAAAGCGGAGCCCGCACACGGACACGGATCGTGTGAAAGGGGCCTTAGTGTACTACTGTGTGCTTTGCATAGCATTCACCAAAAGCAGACATGTCCAAAGTCTGGCCCGTGGACCAGTTGCGGGCCACAGTCCGGTTTTATACGGCCCCCATCTCAGTTGGCAATTTGGCACCCTTGTGGCCCCCCAGGCTCCAAACAGGGCAAGTACGAGCTCGGCTTTTAGAAAAAAAAATAGATGTTCTCTAATCCCCGTGCGCCTCTCACAAGCTGGGGTGTGTTGCTGGGGCATGTTCCAAACCCCGCTGACGCGCGGCGCCAATAGCAGACACTGAGGCCTCGTACACACGGCCGAGATTCTCGTCGAAAAAAACATGTGGTTTTTTTCGACGAGATTCTTGGACAAGAAAATTGTCCCGGCCGAGTGTACACACGCTCGATTCAAAGAACCCGCGGTTCTTTGAATGGAGCGTACACAGTGACGTCATCGACTACGACGAGCATGCGCTCGTCACATTCGATGCCGTCGCCGCCATCTTGGTATACCCTACGTATGCCTAGGAAGCTACCGCGCATGCGTCGAATTCATTTCGAACATGCGCGGGCTTCCCGGTGGACAGGTAAGTGTACACACACTCACTTTTCTCGTCGAGAAACAGGCTGACGAGAATCTCGACGAGAAAATAGAGAGCAGGTTCTCTATTTTCTCGTCGAGGTTACTTGTCGGTTTTCTCGACGAGAAACCCGATAGTCGCGTACACACGACCGATTTACTCGGCAAGACATCTCTGCCAGCAAGTTTCTTGCTGGTTCTTGCCGAGAAAATTGGTCGTGTGTACGAGGCCTGAGTCATTTCCCTGCGGCAGCTGCAGAGCTCTCAGTGTCTGTGATTGGCGGCGGTGATTGGCTGCAGCGCTGCACGCTGTCAGCGTCCCAGCGGGCTCGTGCAAGTTGATCCCTGCAGTGAGAGGCGCTCGGGGATAAAGATAAGATAAGTTGTTAACTCACACACGGAAAGATTGTATACTGTACATCTATGTTTTTAATTTAGGAAAAACTAAAAATGTCTGCCTGTTCTTTTGAATGGCACGAATGCGGTGACGTCATTGACTACGACGAGCGTGCGCTCGTCACATTCGATGCCATCACCGCCATCTTGCTACACCCTATGCCTAGGAAGCTACCGCGCATGTGTCTAAGTAATTTCGAGCATGCGCGGGTTTCCACGGCGACAGGTAAGTGCACACACGCTCGGGTTTCTCGTCGAGAAACAGGCCGACGAGATTCTCGACAAGAAAATAGGCCGCAGGTCGTCTTTTTTCTTGTCGGGAATCTGGGCAGTTTTATTGACGAGAAAACTGAAACCCGCGTACACACAGCCGGTTTTCTCGGCAAGAAAGCTCTCCCAGCAGTTTTCTTGTCGTTTTTTGCTGAGAAAACCGGTCGTGTGTACGCGGCCTCATTCTTTGTCTCCCTTTTTCTTTGTTCCTCCCCCTCTTTTCCTCTCCCTTCCACTAAAAATGTCCTCGTTATTTCTCTTCAACCTTCAATCATGTTCTCATTATTTCCCTTCTGTTTTTGCATTACCGCAGAGAGGTGCATTGCATTGCTGTTCATTCCAAATGCCAACCAAACCCACCTAGGCAGTCCAGAACAATGCAAACCTTTTTGTGTGTTGTAGTGTGCTGCTTTAATAAAAATAGTGCATGTTCCTTTTACTGTGTATTAAAGTCTAAATAAACCCTAAGGCCACTTTCACACTGAGGCGCTTCTAAACTGCCAGTAAAAACACTAAGCGCTTTTGAAGCGCTTTTCAGGCGCTTTTGAAGAGCTTTCCATTAATTTCAATGGAGAGGGAAGTTTCTCACAGCCCTGCCAGCACACTGCCCCAGTGTGAAAGCATTTATTGATTTTAATGGAAATACGTTTTCGTGAGCTTTTTAGGCCCTGTTTTTAGCGTGAAAGCACCTGAAAAGTGCCTCAGTGTGAAAGTGGTCTAACAATAAACATTTCTTATTTGTTCCCTTTTGCTCTGTTAAATATACCAACAATTCCTTTATATTCACAAAGAGTCTCGAAAGCCCTTCTAGTTTATATCATTGACTATACAGAATTAGAGATTTGTGATCTGAGAGTTGGAGTGGTTGAGGAGTTTAGTAAAAAGGCTGCGGGCAGGGCATTCAGTCCACAAAAATGCTGTGTGTTGTCAGCCCACAACAGGGGCTGAAAACATTTTTAACAGATTAACAGGTATTTTTTAAATACTTGAGTCTTTAAGTCAGACATGTCCAAAGTCTGGCCCACGGGCCAGTTGCGGGCCGCAGTCCGGTTTTATACAGCCCCCATCTCAGTTAGCAATTTGGCACCCTTGTGGCCCCCCAGGCTCCACACAGGGCAAGTACGAGCTCGGCTTTTAGAAAAAAAAAAATAGATGTTCTCTAATCCCCGTGCGCCTCTCGCAAGCTAGGGCGTGTTGCTGGGGCATGTTCCAAACTCCGCTGACACGCGGCGCCAATAGCAGACACTGAGTCATTTCCCTGCGGCAGCTGCAGAGCTCTCAGTGTCTGTGATTGGCGGCGGTGATTGGCTGCGGCGCTGCGCACTGTCAGCATCCCAGCGGGCTCGTGCAAGTTGATCCCTGCAGTGAGAGGCGCTCGGGGATAAAGATAAGATAAGTTGTTAACTCACACAAGGAAAGATTGTATACTGTACATCTATGTTTCTAATTTAGGAAAAACTAAAAATGTCTGCCTGTTCTTTTGAATGGCACGAACGCAGTGACGTCATTGACTACAATGAGCGTGCGCTCGTCACATTCAATGCCGTCGCCGCCATCTTGCTACACCTTATGCCTATGCCTAGGAAGCTACCGCGCATGCGTCGAAGTCATTTCGAGCATGCACGGGTTTCCATGGCGACAGGTAAGTGCACACACACTCGGGTTTCTCGTCGAGAAACAGGCCGACGAGATTCTCGACGAGAAAAAAGACCGCAGGTCGTCTTTTTTCTCGTCGGGGAATCTAGGCAGTTTTCTTGACGAGAAAACTGAAACCCGGGTACACACAGCGGGTTTTCTCGGCAAGAAAGCTCTCCCAGCAGTTTTCTTGTAGTTTTTTGCCGAGAAAACCGGTCGTGTGTACGCAGCCTCATTCTTTCTCTCCCTTTTTCTTTGTTCCTCCCCCTCTTTTCCTCTCCCTTCCATGTATTCTCTATTTTCCTTCTCTTACTCCTTGGTGGGGGGGGGGGGCGATTGGGATGAGTGGCAGTGCTGGCGGGGAGTTGGGATGAGTGGCAGTGCTGGCGGGGAGTTGGGATGAGTGGCAGTGCTGGTGGGGTGGATGGGATCAGTGGCAGTGCTGGGGGGAGTTCTGTTCAGCCAACTTAGGTGCTCTTGATCAAGGTCATCTGCTAATCTGAGAACTGTAGAGGGGACTTTTAATGGCAACTCTCATCACAGCCTAGTAGTGTTACTCACTGTGTCTCCAGCTATGTGGTGTCTCGCAGCAGTGACACCTATGCCAAAATCAGGAGATAGGGTCTCCTCCCACTCCTCCCACTTCACATTCCTCACCAGTTAGCTGACCTCTTGTCTCTCCCCCCACCCATGCCGTGAACTGAATGGGCGGCTGCGAAGAGGCAATAGTGGGCAGGCGCGGGCTACAGGAACAGCCCAGCTGGGCGACCACAGGCTCCAGGGACAGCCCTGCTGGGCAGCCACGAAAAGGCTGGTAGAGCGGTGCAGGGTTCAGGAACAGCCCAGGATTCAGTGACCCCTGGCAAATTGTAACTTGACCCCCAAGGGGGTCCCGACCCCCAGGTTGAGAACCACTGTCTTACATGTTCTACCCGTATTTAGGGCAACCCCTCTCCAATTTGAGGCTGAAATGCATCAACTTGCTGTAATAAAGATTTGTACACTGTGGAGTCCTGAATTAAAGGAAATTTTTTAAGAACAACAAGTGGTGGTGCAGTTCATTTATCAGAATATTGGTTACATGCCCTTTGCCCTCTGACTGACCTTTTTTTTGGCACAGCTTGCAGAGTTCGTTTTCTGTTTAAAAAAAGGCTAAATGAACTTGTGTGGCTCACAGTAGTTCACATTTGCCCAGAGTTATTTTCTGGCATAACAGCTCATTCTGGCATCTGCCAAATTTGTTAGATTGCCAGCTTGGGCTTGCACTAATAAATCCTATAAAGGTTGGATCCAGAGAAAACAAAATCCCTACATGCATCCATGGGTCATCTATGATGTGGCACAAGAAAAACCCATTCTCTGGGGTTCCATCGCAGCTGCATCCAACCGTAACCCCTATCTTTATATTTCAACTGCTTAAAGCGGAGGTTCTGCGGTGCATTTTTTTTTTTTTTTAGAATCATTGTAATGCAAATCATTAGCAGTGTATGTACTCACGTCCGCGGCTCTTTAAAACAGTCCATGTCACTTTTCCGTCTAAAAAAGAGTTTATAAAACTCTTCCTTATTTTCCCATTTTGCTTGTGGGCATCTTGAAGCCCACAAGCATATTCTTCCGGGTAGAGAACAATTCCTCTCTCCCGGCATTCAGCGCTGATCTCGCGCACGCGCAGTGTTGACGGCGAGCAGCGCCGTCAACACTTGCAGGTTGCCATGACAACCTGCATAAACATTTAAAGTTCACACCCACTACACGCCCAGATGTGATGCAAGGGAAAGAAAAATGAACAGCATGAACGGATAACAACACTCTTGAGACACAGCTGTGCAGGTAATGTTTATTTCTCCCTCTCTGGCAAAGCAATTCTAAAATTGTATTATTTAATTCAGAGCATATATATAATGTATATAATATATATATATATATATAATAAATAAAATGTTAAATTAGATCTATAATAATATGAATTTTCTTTTTAAAAAAAACACAAAATATGTAGAAGGATAGAATGTTTTTAAAAAATTATTTATTAATAAAAGAATTTTTTTTTTTATTTTTTTTTTATGATTAATGCATAAAAAAAAATATTGAATATAAACGCACACACATAAAAAAATCTTAATTTAGAACACTTATTAATACATTTTACATTATAAATTTATATAAATGTGATCAATATACATACCTGTAAATATATGCAAGTAAACGTGGAAGAAACTGATGATCTGTTCCTTTCTTTGAAGACAAACAAATAAAAATTACCTTTAAAAAAAAAATATAAGTTAAATTTTTTTTACAATGAATGAAAACATAAATAGACATTGAACATATATGTATAAAAATAAAATTGCTTACCTTTCAAGTAATTGGCAAAGATAAATCGATAATCAAATTTTTTGATGAGATGATTGGTATCACGTCCTTAACCTCGTGTCCGCAGGTGTATAATGGCAAAATACACCCGCGTGCCCTTATCTAAAATGGCGGAATTAGATCCGCCCCCCCTCGTCACGTGACCGACCGGCTAGACGAGTCACGTGACGATACAATTATCGTGAGATCTCACTGGAAGGAAGCTGGGCAAGTTGATCCCAGGAGGCACTGCGGGAATAGGACGTAGGAAAGGACACGCCTACTCCCGCGGGAGTGAATACCGGAAGAAGCATCTTCTAAATCATTTATTAGGAAAACTATAAAGGATAAAAAAAAAAGGTTAGTGATCGGGTTATGTACTTGCTAAGCGCAAGTAATGTATTTAAAGTCGATTATGTGGGTGAACCTCCGTTAAATTCTATGCACACTATACATATCTCAGTATTATACATTTTTATGGTTTGATATATAACTTGTCAAATACACAATACTGCTACAAAAGCAAGAGGTTAAAGCACTCACTTGGAAATGTTGACATGCACACTTAAAGCTCTCACTTAAACACTGCCAAACGCCTTTAGCAAACATAAGCTCTAGTATTGGTTTCTAGCCATAGCTGAATAGTATTTTCAAATCATTTTCCCTGAGAGATAACAGGAAGAATGTAAAGCATGTGTTTTATTGTGCATTTCCATAATATCACTATAACATTTTCTTTTTCGAACTAGCTTCTTGTTTTTTTCCTAATAGAACAGATATTTGCCATTTATAGTAATTTATTTTTACATTTGACATTTTTTTGCTGAGGGTCATTCCTATTTGAAACAAAAATGTTCAATGTGTAACTTTATTACCTCTGCTTATTAGCAACAACTTCTAATAACACAGCCTGGTGACTGGAAGTGTATCTAAACCATCTACATTCAAAAACAAACTTATAGACCATTTCTTAGATAAAGTGGCTACATTACCTTTTTTTCATGTTGTTTTCTGTTAAATTCACCTGGTAATGCAGTGAACAACATACTTCCTGCCCCTTTATGTCTACGCGTTTTTCTCCACTCTATCTATGGAGGGAGCCGTGGTAGTCATACGGACTGGACCTCAGACACGTTTGCCTTTGTTCATATCATTATATGGTTGAATGATGGGACTAGTATTTTTTAATTTGTGCTTTCTTTTCATTTTCTAGGAAGTAACAAGGAAACTGCATTTCTGGCAAGAACTACATTTTCTGTTCCTGCTCAGAGAGAAAGAATAACGAATGCAGCCACCGCTTCTAAAGACTGAAAACTAGAATATTTTTGCATTTTTGTTTTAAGGTTTGGATATGCTTAAACCAGATTTAATAGCAGATCTCCAGCCAGCTAAAAAAAAAAAAAAAAAAAACTATTGCTTCTGTGTTGTGTGATAATTCTATGGTAAAGGAAACCTATCATTAGACAAATATGTGGGCTGCCTTTTCAAACCTTCTTTTGTCAGTTCTCTCTGCCTAGCTATTAATGGCTTGAAAACTTTCTGAATCACTGACCTGAAACGAGTATGAAGCAAGTAAAGTCAGAACTGCTGACCTGCATACTTACTCCAGGCCAGTGATTCAAAGTACTGAGGTACTGAATATTACATTTTTGGTGGGTTTGGTATTATTTTCAACATACACATCTGATGTTATTGGAGTTCTATGTTATGTCTTCTGCTTGGTAGAGAGCAGTTAATTAGGGATTAGACACTTGAATATGTTACTCCTCCATGTAATCACAGAAATCCTACTAAACTGTAGCTGATCAATAACCACAAACGTGGTAAATCAATAACCACTAAATACGTTCATTAGTGCAAAGTAACAGTGGTATCCATTAACATCTTCATACTAGTTATTTATCTGTGAGTTATATTGGTGCTGTGAAACGTTTTGGTAATTTCTGATTTACAGACAAAGTCTGAAATTTTCCATTAATTGTTTTCTGGGTTGATTATCCTCGTCTAATGGATAGTTAATGAAAGTGGAAAAATAGTGTTGGACTCATAAGGTTATCTTATTGGTTTGCTATTTTTAAATATTAATTTTGATGTAAATAATCTGGTTCAAAGGTAGGTGACTTCTACATCCCACAGGATCTCCACAGTCTCTTTGGCTTGTAGTGTAATGTAACAAAAATGGAAATTGAATCGCCACACAATGATTACTCTTTGGATTGTGCTCCTGACCGTTAATGGAATAAAGTTGTATTTTGACCTTTATAGCAGTGGTTTTGTGCCAATTTATAATTTTGTAATCTCTTATTAAAGCAGTTTAGTAAAATACCACTTATTTGTTTCAAGATGGTACTCGGTGGCTAGGTATAGCCAGGGCCAGATTTAGAACATCATGTGCCTGCTGCTGAGGATTTTGGTGGGCCTTTTATAAATAATAAATAAATAAATATGCAAACAATTTTTTGTTATAACAAATTAAATTAAAGAGAGAGAGGGAGGATGAGAGAGAGAGAGAGGATGAGAGAGGGGTGAGGGGTAAGGGAGGGAGGATGAGAGAGAAAGGGGGGATGAGAGAGAGAGGATGCGCATGAGCATGCGTAGGAATGACATCAACGCAGTACGGCCAAGGCAAGTGACCGAAGGCACAGAGCCCAGAAGGAAGACCGGGTGAAGATGGAAGCGCCCAGGACCCGCCGGATTGATCACAGCGTAGCACTGGAGGGCTCAGTCTGAAAATTTAAGTGTACCCTAATGTGCTAATATGCTGTACATATTTGTACACTATGGCATAACCTACCTCAGGGCCTCTAAAAAGTAGTAATGTTAGCAAAGTTTACTACCGCTTTAATATCACAGGATCCCAGGAGCCTCTCATGGGGCCCCCTACTGACCCGGTGGCCCTTGGTCAGTGCCTAAGTGCATAGTTGCCAACATTTTAAAAATATTTTTAAGGGGCACTTTTTTTACCAGTGCTATATTTAGAGTAGCTGAGATCCCCTATGTTCCTCTATACATCACAATAGTAATCGCAAAATGAAATGAGTACAAATAATGGGGCAGAACAAATATGAGGACTGAGAAGATAGCCCTTTAGTTGAACTAACAAAAGTGTGCCCACTCTAAAGCTGGTAACATTAAGGATATTCAGTATATTTTTAAAGAACTGTTTTTGTGGGTAAGAGGCATAGGGGAGGAGTATGGACGGTATAAAACTGGGAAGTATGTGCAGGTGATGGAGAGGAATGTGGAGGGTCTAACAGTGGGCACTATGTACAGGAGAGGAGTGTGGAGGGTATGGCAGAAGGCACTATGTACAGGAGAGGAGTTTGAAGGGTATGACAGTGGGCAGCATGCACAGCAGAGGAGTGTGGAGGGTATGACAGAGGGTGGTATGTACCGGAGAGGAGTGTGGAGGGTATGAAAGTGGGCAGTATGTACAGGAGAGGAGTGTGGAGGGTATGATTGTGGGCAGTATGTACAGGAGAGGAGTGTGGAGGGTATGATGGGGGCAGTATGTACAGGAGAGGAGTGTGGAGGGTATGATAGTGGGCAGTATGCACAGGAGAGGAGTGTGGAGGGTATGACAGCCGGCACTATGTACAATAGAGGAGTTTCTGAATGTGGGCAGTATGTACAGGAGAGGAGTGTGGAGGGTGTGACAGTGAGCAGTATGTACAGGAGAGGAGTGTAGATGGTATGATACTGAGCAGTATGTACATTAAATGAGTGTGGAGGGTAAGACAGTGAGCAGTATGTACAGGACAAGAGTGTGGAGGGTATGACAGTGGGCAGTATGTACAGGAGAGGAGTGTGGAGGGTATGACAATAGGCAGTATGTACAGGAGAGGAATGTGGAGGGCATGAGAGCGAGCAGTATGTACAGGAGAGGAGTGTGGAGGGTATGACAGCCGGCACTATGTACAATAGAGGAGATTATGAAAGTGGGCAGTATGTACAGGAGAAGAGTGTGGACGGTATGATACTGAGCAGTATGTACATGAGATGAGTGTGGATGGTAAGACAGTGAGAAATATGTACAGAAGAAGAGTGGGGAGGATATGACAGTGGGCAGTATGTACAGGAGAGAGGTGTGGAGGGTATGACAGTGAGCACTATGTATAGAAGAGAAGTGTAGAGGGTATGACAGTGGGCACTATGTATAGGAGAGAAGTGTGGAGGGTATGACAGTGAGCAGTATGTACAGGAGAGGAGTGTGGAGGGTATGATGGTGGGCACTATGTATAGAAGAGAAGTGTGGAGGGTATGACAGTGAGCAGTATGTACAGGAGAGGAGTGTGGAGGGTATGATGGTGGGCACTATGTATAGGAGAGAAGTGTGGAGGGTATGACAGTGGACACCATGTATAGGAGATGAGCGTGGAGGGTATGACAGTGAGCAGTATGCACAGGAGAGGAGTGTGGAGGGTATGACGGTGGGCACTATGTATAGGAAAGAAGTGTGGAGGGTATGACAGTGGGCACTATGTATAGGAGAGGAGTGTGGAGGGTATGATGGTGGGCACTATGTATAGGAGAGAAGTGTGGAGGGTATGACGGTGGACACTATGTATAGGAGAGAAGTGTGGAGGGTATGACAGTGGACACTATGTATAGGAGAGGAGCGTGGAGGGTATGACAGTGTGCAGTATGCACAGGAGAGGAGTGTGGAGGGTATGACGGTGGGCACTATGTATAGGAGAGAAGTGTGGAGGGTATGACAGTGGGCACTATGTATAGGAGAGGAGTGTGGAGGGTATGACAGTGGGCACTACGGTATGTATAGGAGAGGAGTGTGGAAGGTATGACAGTGAGCTGTATGTACAGGAGAGGAGTGTGGAGGGTATGACAGTGGGCACTATGTACAGAAGAGAAATGTATGACAGCGGGCACTATGTACAGGAGAGGAGTGTGTAGGGTATGACAGCGGGCACTATGTAAAGGAGAGAAGTGTAGAGGGTATGACAGTGGGCACTATGTATAGGAGAGAAGTGTGGAGGGTATGACAGTGAGCAGTATGTACAGGAGAGGAGTGTGGAGGGTATGATGGTGGGCACTATGTATAGGAGAGAAATGTGGAGGGTATGACAGTGGACACTATGTATAGGAGAGGAGCGTGGAGGGTATGACAGTGAGCAGTATGCACAGGAGAGGAGTGTGGAGGGTATGACGGTGGGCACTATGTATAAGAGAGGAGTGTGGAAGGTATGACAGTGAGCTGTATGTACAGGAGAGGAGTGTGGAGGGTATGAAAGTGGGCACTATGTACAGAAGAGAAGTGTATGACAGCGGGCACTATGTATAGGAGAGAAGTGTGGAGGGTATGACAGTGAGCAGTATGTACAGAAGAGAAGTGTGGAGGGTATGTACAGGTGAGGAGGATGAAGGAATCTGGGAAGAAAATGTAAAAGGTTTGTGGAAAGATGTTTAGGGACTGCGTAGTGGTTAAGCGGGCCATACATGGAGTGAAATTACGCCAATTAAGCAGCGACCAGCCATAGTCGATCTATGTATGGGCTAGCTGTTTTTACACAAGTCAATCTATTATCTGACTTGAGTACAACCAGCCTGTCAGGTTTTTCCCAAAACAATCAGTGCTGCCAGGTATAGTTAGCAACACTGATCATTGTATTCACAGGTAGAACACAATAACACTGCAGGAGTGATTCCCCCATCCACAGGTCAGCAGGTGAGAGGGTGTGTGGGGACAGGCTGGGGAGAGATACTAGTTAGTGGCTGGGTAGGCCTTGGCTAGTATCAGAGCCAGATACACATAGGTTACATACGCCACGGTTGTTAGAGCGAGAACAATAATTCTAGCACTAGACCTCCTCTGTACCTCTAAACATGTAAAAAAATTGAAAGCATCGCTTAGTATACAAAAAAAATTGTGAAACAGTTTCTTTCCAAAAAAAAAAAAACATTTGAAAAATTGCTGCGCAAATACAGTGTAACATAAAAAGTGGCAAAGACCACCATTTTATTCCATAGGGTGTCTGCTAAAACAATATATAATGTTTGAGGGGTTCTAAATAATTTTCTAGCAAAAAACAAATGATGATTTTTATATGTAGGAGAGAAGTGTCAGAATTGGCCTGGGTGGCAAGTGATCAATTACTATAAGACCCCTTTCACACTGAGGGCGTTTTGCAGGCACTATAGCATTAAAAATAGCGCCTTGAATTCGTCCTTAAACAGCTGCTCTATTCACTCCAGTGTGAAAGCCCGAGGGCTTTCACACTGGAGCGGTGCGCTGGCAGGGCGTCAGAAAAAGTCCTGCCAGCAACTACTTTGGAGCGCATTAGGAGTTGTGAACTCACCGCTCCTAATGCGCTCCTGCCCATTGAAATCAATGGGCAGCACCGCCGTACCGCCGGCAATACGCGGTGCATCGCGGGCGGTTTTAACCCTTTCTCGGCAGCTAGCGCCCCGCTAGCTGCCGAAATGCGCCTCAAATCCGACGGTAAAATAGCAGCGTTTTACCGCTATTTTACCGCCGACGCTCAGGGCGGAATAGTGTGAAAGCAGTCTTAGTAATATACAAATAATTAATATAAGCACTGTGAGCTCATCCTCTAAACTGGCCGCTCTGTATGTAGCTTTTGACAGGCTGCGCAAGCAGCCCTGTATCTCTGGAACCATTAATGATAGCAGCCCAATATTTTGACCAGTGGTGGGGTGGGTCTTCAGCTACCAAATATGGAGTCTCTGTGGCCCCTGGTCACCGAGCTATAATCCTCTAAGTCGATCTTTTTTTTTCTTCTTTTTTTTTTTTGGGGGGGTAAATGGGCCTATCTTGAGGAAGGGGCCTGGAGCTGCAGCTCCAATAGCCCCTATGTTACTGCACCATCTTCCCAGATCCTCACACACGGTCGAGCAAAACGGACGTTGTAACAGGACCCCTAACCTCATCGCCTCACAGAGCAATCCACACACATGGTCCAGGGGAACGGACGTGTGTGGCAGGAGCTCTGACCTCACCGCTGCACAGAGCAATCCACACGCACGGTCTAGGGTAACGGACGTGTGTGGCAGGAGCTCTGGCCATCCAGGACCCTCCCTAGACTCCTCCATTTTCGCTCCCCTAACAAATGTAAACCTGATGACCTGGGGCTTTCCCTGGACCACACTCTCCCCCAGTTCAGATCACCCAGCTCACCATCACGTTGTCCGCAGCCGCTGACTGCTCCCTGCCGCCATCTTGGCACCCGCCTCTAGACTACTAGACCTGCAGGACAGACAGCGACTGCGGCTTAACTCCGACCATCCCATCACCCTCTCCCCGTTTCGCGCTCCAGCGGGCCCGTGTGTGGTGACCTGGTAAGCACACTCGGGCACCTCCTACCTCTAGGAAGTTGATCCAGGGTTTACCCGATCGCCTCTCGAGGGGTCAGGAAGGAATTTTCCCCTGCTGTAGCAATTGGCCTGACTCGGCTGGGGTTTTTCGCCTTCCTCTGGACCAACAGGGGGGAGGTTAGGTCATTGGGCCCTATTCACCATCCCACCACCTTTTTTTCTTCCCATCATGTGCAACTTTAAATACTCAGCGGACACCCTCCAGAGGCTAAGGAATACTGCCTCAACATTACCA
Source organism: Rana muscosa (assembly GCA_029206835.1). NCBI lineage: Eukaryota > Metazoa > Chordata > Amphibia > Anura > Ranidae > Rana > Rana muscosa. The sequence continues at coordinate 458,744,182 of CM055117.1, forward strand.
ACCTCCACCCAAAAAATACTACGAAAAGAACAACTGCTAAGGATCAATCGACAATCGACTATCAAAAACACGAAAACACCACTTCAACTACAACATATAGCTTGCGCCCTGATCAACACCAGATCGGCAGTCAAGCACAGACAGGAAATTCACGACTTCATCACGCAAAACGACATAGATTGCCTCTTTATCACGGAAAGCTGGCTAACACCTGACTGTAACACCATCCTAACAGAATTGGTGCCTGAGAACTACTCCATCCTAACTGAGCACAGAACAGGACAAAGAGGAGGAGGCCTAGCAGTGATCTTCAAATCTCACCTCTCTATCATCAAACCAACTCTACAGAACTCATTGCCGTTCATGGAGACACTCACTCTGCAACTCCAAACAACACCCCAGGACACCATTCACATACTGCTATGCTACAGACCGCCAGGACCAAAGGCAAATCTCCTCACACCCTTTACCGAATTCATCTCGACATACACTTTAAAAACCAAAAACTTCCTATTACTCGGGGACTTCAATCTCTGGGCTAACTCCACTCAGGACCCCATCGCCACCTCCTGCATCAACCAATTGGAAGAATTAGGTCTGCAGCAACTGATAAATGCCCCCACGCATGGATCGGGGCACATTCTGGACCTCATCTTCAAACAAAATCTGGACATCAACACAGTGGACAACATGCCGTTACCATGGACGGATCACCACGCTATCAAATTTAAACTTACCACCAACACCATCTCCCAAAAATCAGAACACTCAATAACAACAAAATGGACAAGATCTCAGAAGAAACTACACTCGGAACTCTTCAAAACTACTCTATCAAATAAAATAGGAACGCAAAATCTCAACCACTCAACGGAACAAACACTCAACTCCTTAAACAAAGCATTACTACAAACAGCAGACACAGTCGCTCCGAGACGCAGGGCCCTCATTCGCAGAAACAACTCCGGCTGGTTTAATGACACTCTTACCCTACTGAAGCAAGAACGCAGAAGAGCCGAAGGAGCCTGGAGAAGAAACCCAACTAAGGAAAACCACATTAATTACAAAGCACTCACTAAGAAATATCACAAAGCAATTTTCAAAGCAAAAAAGGAACATTTCTCAAACACCATCAAAAAAGGCCTAAACCGACCTCGTGAACTCTTCAAACTAGTAACTCAAACTATGAACCCCACCTGCCTAGAACCTTCAGCAAACGAAACACAAGAGTTCTGTAATGAGCTATCGGACTTTTTTATCGACAAAATCGAAAACATTCGAGAATCAATTCAACAGAAAAAAACAACCAACCCTGCTCTGCCAAAGCAAATAGAGGAAATCAATATGAACACTATACAATTGACAAAATTTTCGCTGGTCCCGATCACCATCGACACCACCAAAAATATAATCAGAAGCCTCAGAGACAGCACATCTCCAAATGACATAATCTCTACAAAACTCCTGAAAGAATGTACCGACATTTTAGCACCCACCATAACACACCTCGTAAATCAATCATTCAAAGAAGGTATTGTTCCAATCTCTCTCAAGCAAGGCATAATCAAACCCCTCCTAAAGAAACCCAACCTGGACCCCAAAGACCCAAACTACCGCAGACCGGTAACAAGCCTCAACACCATCTCCAAGATCATGGAGAAAGCAGTAGTACAACAGCTACAACTCTATTTGGACACCCACAAACTCTTGGATCCACTACAATCAGGCTTCCGCCCAGGCCATGGCACAGAAACAGCACTTCTTAAAATATGGGATGACACCCTCGAAGCAGCAGATGACGGAGAATCATGTCTCCTGGTGCTGCTGGACCTCAGTGCAGCGTTCGACACAGTAGACCACAAAACTCTACTCATTCGCCTTAAAGAAGTAGCCGGAGTCGCAGACCCTGACCTACACTGGTTCGCATCCTTCCTAGACAATCGTTCCCAGACAGTGAAACTAGGAGCCTTCACCTCTGAAACTCGCACAATTTCTTGCGGAGTCCCCCAAGGATCACCCCTGTCACCCGTGCTCTTTAACATCTACCTCCGCCCACTCCTCAAAATCATCAGCAAACAGGGCCTGTGCTACCACTCATATGCTGACGACACCCAACTCTACTTTCGTATCACCGGGAAAAAAGACCAATATCACGGATTGGAAACCTGTCTCACATTGATCGATGAATGGATGACTGAGAATTCCCTCAAACTCAACGGATCCAAAACAGAACTCCTTCTCCTCAACGCAAACCGAAAGACAAAAACTAAGACTTCTTGGACACTCCCCACTATCCTTGGACAGACCGTTACCCCGAGCACCAAAGTCAAAAGTCTCGGAGTCATCTTTGACTCGGAGATGTCGATGGACGCACAAATTGGATCAGTAGTCAGCGGAGCTCACCATCTCCTCCGTCTACTACGTAGACTCATCCCCTTCATCCCAAAAGAGGATACAGCAGTAGTAGTTGGAACAATTATCAACTCCCGACTCGATTATGCAAACGCCCTCTACCTCGGACTACCCAAATACCAGATTTCGCGCCTACAAGTCATCCAGAACACGGCTGCCAGGCTGGTAACGGGAAAAAAACCTTGGGAATCCATCACCCCATCACTAAGGACCCTTCATTGGCTAACCGTAAAGGATCGGATCACATTCAAGACCCTCTGTCTCACCCACAAGTGCACACAGGGAAACGCTCCACAATATCTATGCGAGAAGATAAAACACTACACCCCCAATCGCAATCTCCGATCAACCAACCAAAACCTCCTTCACATCCCCAAGTCCCGCTACAAATCAAAGGGAGAACGAAGATTTGCAGTCCAAGGACCACGGCTATGGAACGCTCTACCCACCAACATCCGCATGGAAGAAAACCACCGGGCCTTCAGGAAAAAACTTAAGACCCACCTATTCTGAAGGGTCAGGATGTCACTGGATGCAAAGCGCCTTGAGGCGATTTAGTTCGCATTTGTAGCGCTATACAAGTTATTCACTCACTCACTCACTCACTCTATGTTAATCTGGCCCTTGGTATAGCATTACTGTCCCACCTATGGACCAGGAACAAACTAGGGGGGTATAAAAACAAATATACAGTATTTGTGTGTCTGATGATATTCTGAAGCCTGTGAAGGTTATCTCTTCTTCTTCTTTGACTTTAACTAGTGGAGAGACCAACAATGATATTACAAAGCAGTATACAATTATAACAAGAGATACAATATGCAAATTATATTATGAAAAACAGTCTGGAAGATAACTGGAGAAAATATGATCCAGGCTTGCATGGCAAACTTAAATTACACGGTTCTGCAACACAAGTCATTGTAAGGGCAACAGAATATCATGAAGTTTGGATGCTGCAGAATGAGGAATCTGAAATATTGGAACTTTTTAACCTATTTTTCTGCAAAATTTGCTCCTATGGTAAATTTGTTGGTTACTTTTTTATGCTGGGGAGAGTCTGGAAACTGTCTGATATTAATCCTTTGAATTTTTACAGGATTGTCAAAGTAATGAGTAGAGTGGCACAAGGCATGCAGACTCTGCATGTAGCCAATCTAATTATTGGTTCTCTGTGTAGCACCCTGGTAGTGGGCAGGGTTGCTTTGCTAAACAATTTAGCTTGTATAGCAAAAAATGCAATGGTCATGAAGAGGTAAAGCATTCCACAGCTCGAGTAAGTAAAACAATCCAATGGTTGTGGCAGAATCAAATTTTTTCTTGTGTAAAAGTAAGGACAAAATATTTCATCTGTGTATGCAGATCATTCCATAAGGCTTAAAGTGTTACTAAACCCACAACAGTAAAATCAGTCTGTATATGCAGCATAGCATGCATGTTATACTCCCTGTGGAACTTAAGGGTTAATCCTCTGCATTGTGTAAAAGGCTGTTGTATCCTGTATGCACAGACCCTCCCCTTCCTGTACTGTCTTTCTGGGGAAGGCCAGCTAACACAGGCAGAGTAGCCGACCTGCACATGCTCAGTTGTGTCTTTTATGCTGGAGAAAACATTTACTTGTTCTCAGAGCTAGCCAGGTCACATGATACTGACATCAAACATGTGGGCGCGTATACAGGCTGTAGTGGAAATCTCCTCCTACCTGAACTCTCAGCACTGGAGAAACTGTGCAGTTTATCTCACTGACCGTGGTATACAGATCATCCAAAAGGATATATAGTGGCAGTATTTTAATGTAAAAAGAAGATGTATAAGCTGTGGGCACTGTGGTGGGGGGGGCAGATGAACTATATTCATATTACTGAGTGTAGTAACACTTTAAGTTTGTAAAGGGAACGACTGAATAGCATAATGTTTTGTGAACGATTTTTAAATAGTTAAATCATTTTCCATCCTGTTCTACTAAGTCATAGTGACTATTTTTATTTGTCTATTAATAATCGCATACAAAATTTACAAAATTAACAGCATGCAGCAGTGTAAAATTGGCAGCAAGACCATTTTAATCAGGCATAATAGGCCTAACCGGTGTATACATTTACAAAACACTCTGCGCTAACTAATAGTCTATAGATGCTGCGCTATATCATAAATAGAACCGCTAAAATACTATAATAAATAATTAAATGTACATGTAAAAGCAGTCTGAAATCAGCCTAACAATAAAATTGAGAATTATTAAATAACCAGGTGATTTAATAAAATAATACCTAAATAATCATAAGTCTTATTTTTCTTGTGCACTGAATAATTACCACTGTGACAGTGAATAAAAATGTCTTGTATGCAAATGTAGCGCCTTCCTTGACCTCCAGAGGCCTGGTGGTGACCCCCAGAGACAAGGAGGGCCGAAATTCCTCCTCAGGGTGCAGGTTACTAGGCATGGTGGGTGGTGTGCAAGGTAGAAAAATGGGCGCCAGTCACTTTTAGGCTTGAACAAACAGAGGTTTATTTCTCTTAACAGGAAAATGTGGCAGAGGGCACAGGACACCCTTAGTCAAATACACTAGCAGACTGGCAGACTCCTTAGACAAAAATGTAGAAAAAGGCAGACAGCAGTACAGAAAAAGGGCCTTTAAGCTGAAACCAGCAATCTGTACTTTGTTGCATCTGCTGTCTCCTATAGCAACAAACTCAACTCACAGCATTGATGAGTTCTCTTCTGAAGTTTTCCCAGCCACTTCATAGTCCCCAACTCATGAAGAGACTCCTTTGGTACTTCCTCAGAACTTCATCCCTCTCAGCATGCCACAAGCAACAAGAGGTGTTTGCTCTCTGACAATTCCCTCTCCCATGCCGCCAGTCATTGACCAGGCTCTCTCCTGTAGAGTCCCTGAACACATGCCTAGGCCTCAGGCTTCAGACCCACACCACAGCCGCTGCTTCTCACACACCCACCCAGGCCGCAGTCTGGATGGAACAGACCCAGGTCACCTAATCTCCTCCAAATAAATACTTTCTCCCAGCATGCTTAGCAACCAGTTTGATTGGCTGAGAAAATTATACATATCCTTAACCTATTTTCTTGAACCTCTCTCTTTTAATAAATGAATAACAGTTAACTTGGAGAGAAAAAAGACTAATAGCATTTGATGTTGCCCACATTCACACAGAAAACATGTACACAGGATGAATAGCACTGCATATGTTTTATAGATACACCCCTAAGTGTCTGTGCTAATGCACATTACCCAGGAATATTACACATTTTTTTCTTTTTAAGAGTAAATGCCTTTAAAAATTAAACCCAGCAACAATTAGGAAATATGCACTGTGAAAAAAACCCACATGTTTCTGGTTATCACTGAAGAACATTTGGATAGGGACAGACTGTGAAAAAATAAGTTGCTGTCAGCAAAAAATAGGAAAAAAACACATGCCTATGCCTACTGCTATAACTACTGTGCATGTTGACAGGGACAGTCTGTAGAAATATAATTTCAGACAGCAAAAGAAAAAGGAACTATGCCCTGTAAAAAAACATGTGCAGCCTGTTATGGCTGAAGTGGATGTCGAGAGACTGTAAAGAAGCTTCAAGACACAAATGAGCAACATTATTAAGATGTAAAAAACTTTCCCCCTCCACCCAAATTCCTCAAGATATACAGCATTTTTCTACTTAAAGGGCATTCCGTGAAGGGTTTACACATACTTCCCAACTTTTTGCGATGGGAATGAGGGACAACTATCAGCAAAAGTATGCAGGCATAGGACACACCCCTTGCCACGCCCCCTTAAAGGAGAATTGTACAAAAAACAAGATTGGTTAAACCCACAAGTTTTTTTTTTTACAACTGCTATTCCTTTATATTGGCTTTTGGAATTTACAAATGCAGCAATTTAGAGATTGGGTGAAAGGTTTGGCGCTGGAAAACACTTTTTGATAGATAAAAAGTGCATTTTATATACAACTATATAGATCAGACCAAAATGAGGGACAAATAAAGAGGAATTAGGGACAGAGGGACATTGCTCCAAAACAGGGACAGTCCGTCAAAATCAGGGACAGTTGGGAGCTATGGTTTACATCTACTTCCATTAACCACTGCATACAAACTCTACACTAATCTGTCCCTTTGCACTTTATTAGCAGCACCCCTATGCTTCCCCACACCTAAGCACACTGTCAATATGGCTGCTGGAAACCACCCTTTTATAGAGTGAGAGCTGACATAAAAAAAATAAAAAAATAAAAAAAATAAACATTTTTGGCTTTATTATTATTCAGAGTCTCCTGGCCTTAGTTAAAAGTGCAGGAAGTGTATTATTGGTAGTTAACTGCTATTGCAGTAAATGCCTGCATTGGTTCACTGTTTCCTCAAACCATCAACGGGTTGGGTTTGTCTTGAAAATATGCTCTGGTCGTGGAGCTTGCAATCTAAAGGAATGGGAAGGTGCTATAAAAAGGTAATAGCTGCAGGGGATGATCTGATGGAGGTGGTTGAAGTGCTATTTTTAGGTAGAGGTGGGGTAGGCTTCCCTGAATAAATTCGTTTTCAGGATCGCCTAAAAGCAGACAGGGTAGGAGCTGACTGGATCTACTGAGATAGGGCGGATGGGAGAGGTTCTAGGGAAGTCCTGAAGGAGAGCATGGAGAGAGGTAATGAGGGAGCTAGAGAGCAAGATGTCTTGGGAGGAGCTCAGTGGATGATTTGGCCACCAGATGGAGCTGTTGATCATAGGTACTAAATACTTATTTACTATGATCGTCAACGTCATCTAGTGCCATAATGTGGTGGGCACATGTAGTTTCACCCCTTGGCATGTACATGTTTGTTTTCGGTCAGTGACTTGTGAATTAGTGGAACTAGAATAAATATAACAGCTGTTGAGAATTCACCTTCAAAAATAAGTTGACAATAGCAGCTCTCATATTCATATCCAGACAGGTACCCCTTTAATCTGTTGTAGAATATTCAGCAACAATGAACCTGTTATGTATAAAGAAACACAAGTGCACATAACAAAGACCCCATGATGTAGGTAGCTGCAAAAATAACCGCACTGATCTTCTTCTTTTTTTACGTCACTGTAAGAATAGCAGTCATTATTTGTGATAACCGAAAAGCTCTGTGATTATTAAAGGTGACAATGGCTAGAAAGAGCTACACAATTCATAGCTGATTACATTTGTGGATCTCAGATGGCAAAAGATCAGTATAAATATATTTTTTTTCTGCAGTCTCACGCTTAACAGATGTGCCTTTTCTGCTGCTTTGTGCTCTGAATACAGCTGCGTTTTTTTGTGTTGCCGACATTATTTTTAAGAGAATGATAAATACCTGCAAGATACTTTCACAGTCCTGTATAGCACATACTGTACTGTATAAATTTATGTCTAAAGCACATCTGCCATTTTTAACACTTGACACTATGCCTGCTTTTACATTTATTACCCAGAATACTTTCCTGTATGCACCTCTATGATTTTTTTTCCCATTGTAACTAGGTCTCGGTTTCTTGAAATTCTCAGCTAAGCAATGCCTAACTGATATCACATTGTCCAAAAATAGCACCTCAGTGGCCATTAACCACTTAACGACCGCTCACTGTATATATACGTCGGCAGAATGGCACCGACAAGCACAATCACGTAGAGTGTACGTGATCGCCTTTGTACAGTTGGGGGGTCCGATCGGTGAGCGGCCGTTTAACGTTGGGGAGCGATCAGAGATGAGGGGGTGACCATTCGATTTCGGCCACCCCCTTGCGATCGCTCCCGGCGAATGAAAATGCTTCCTCCGCCATGTGATGTAAACACAGGCAGGAGGAAGTGATGTCATCTCTCTCGCGGCGGTCTTTTCGATTCCGGCGCCGAGGAGAGAAGAAGCAGGTTAGTGCACCAACAGTCCATTGACACATAGGTACACATAGGCACACATTTCACCCCCCAGTCACCCCCAGATCACCCCCCAGGTCACCCCCCAGCCCCCAATCACAGTGTCACTGATTGCAGTGATCATTTATTTTACTGATCACTGCATTTAGTGTCATCTGTGATAGTAAAAAGTTGCAGGGCAGTTAGGTTTAGGCCCCTTTAGGTCCAGGGTAGCCCCCTAACCCCCCCCTAATAAAGGTTTAACCCCTTGATCGCCCCCCAGGTAACCCTTTCACCCCCTAACGCCAGCGTCACTAGGCGATCGTATTTTCGATCGCTGTATTTAGGGCCGGTGGTACCCTAGATAGCCAGTTATTTATTTTTAGTTTCGCCGCAGGTTTTTAGAGTGTCAGGTACCCCCATATATTATTTTAACCCACTGATTGCCCCTAGAGTTAACCCTTTCACCAGTGATCACCGTATAAGCGTCACTGGTGACACTGGTTACCCAGTTAGTTATTTAGTTATTTAGGTAACCCGTCAGGTTTTTATATAGCGTCGGGTACCCCCATATTTAACCTAATAAAGGTTTTAACCCCCTGATTGCCCCTAGTTAACCCTTTCACCAGTGATCACCATATAAAGGTTACGGGTGACGCTGGTTGGTTAGTTTGCTTTTTATAGCATCAGGGCACCCGCCGTATATAACCCAATAAAGGTTTAACCCCCTGATCGCCCGGCGGGTGAGATCAATTAGGTTTTAGCGCCAGAGAGGGTCTGCGTCGCCCCAGGCAGTGTTAGATTAGTGCCAGTAACGCTAACACCCACGCGCAAAGCATACACCTCCCTTAGTGGTATAGTATCTGATCAGATCTATACTAGCGTCCCCAGCGGTTTAGGGTTCCCAAAAACGCAGTGTTAGCGTGATCAGCCCAGATACCTGCTAGCACCTGCGTTTAGCCCCTCCGCCCAGCCCAGTCCAGCCCACCCAAGTGCAGTATCGATCGATCACTGTCACTTACCAAACACAAAACACATAACTGCAGCGTTCGCAGAGACAGTCCTGATCCCTGCGACCGCTAACAGTTTTTTTTGTAGCGTTTGATACATTTGCTGACGACAGTCGGGTGCTTTTTTTCCTGTGAATCTTACTAGTGTACCCCTAAATTTAGAGCCCAAAATGGCAAGTCGAAGGTACACTAGTAAAAAGGCCTACGAGATTCTGAGCATGACAGATAGTGAAGAGGAGGTCACGTATCTGTCAGATTCAGGCTCAGAATATCTTCCCGTAGAAGACAGTGACGTCAGCGGCCCCACGTCAGATAGCTCTGACGACGAAGTTGAGGTCCCTGCTAAGGTCAGGCGTACCCGATCCCGATCTTCTGAGGTTGTTGAGGAGCAAGAACCGCAGGGCTCTCGTATCATGGAGCAGAGGAGTACTAGCGCTGCTATTCCTTCTGGTGAATTGGCAAGCACCAGCGGCCTAGTACAGCCTGGGCGTACATCCAGCACTGCAGTATCACGTGGTGACGTGGCGAGTCCCATAAGTGCAGTTCAAGCTGGCGAGGTGGCAAGCACAAGTAGTGTCCCGCTGCCACAAATAAGAAGACAAAGGCAGGCCCGTCGTACCCATAGTGCTCTTCCTGCAGAATTCGCCTATCCTGATTGGGTCCCCACCACTTCTGCAGAACCCGTACTTCCCCCATTCACTGCCCAACCCGGTATTCAGGTGGGAACAGCTGATTTTATGCCAATCGATTATTATTCGCTGTTTTTCACGGAAGATCTCTATAGATCTATTGTGGACCAGAGTAATTTATATGCTGGTCAATTCATCGCCGCTAATCCCCAGTTGCCTTCCATTGCCAAAGATTGGAAACCAATTACGGTTTACGAATTTAAGACCTTTCTGGGCCTTTCCCTCAACATGGGCACACATAAATTCCCGTCATTGCGTGCTTATTGGTCCACGCACCCAATTGACCACATGCCCGTGTTCTCTGCCTCCATGCCCAGGAAACGATACGAGCAGATTTTGCGGTTCATGCACTTCAACGACAATGAACTTTGTCGTCCACGTGGGGACCCTGAATACGACCGGCTCTATAAAATTCGGCCCCTCATAAACCACTTCAACGAACGTTTTGCAGCCTTGTTTATTCCCGATCAAGCTGTCTGCGTTGATGAGTCCCTGATTAAATTTTCTGGCCGCTTGGCTTTCAAGCAGTACCTTCCCAGCAAGCGTGCCAGATACGGGGTCAAGCTCTATAAGTGCTGTGACAGGGCAACAGGCTATGTATGGAGCTTTATGGTTTATGAGGGAAAAGATAGTCAGGTTGAGCCGGTCAACTGCCCGGATTACATAGGGAGCGCTGGCAAGATAGTGTGGAACTTGGTGTCACCCTTATTCGGAAAGGGGTACCACTTGTATGTGGACAATAATTACACGAGCGTGCCACTGTTTAGTCACTTGTTTGATCATCAGATTGGAGCATGTGGCACCGTGCGACCTAATCGCCGGGGCTTTCCCCAGCGGCTTGTAGATGCCCGTCTTAGGCTGGGGGAGAGAGCCTGCGTAAAGTGTAATAACTTGCTCGCTATGAAGTGGAGGGACAATAAGAATGTTTTCCTTCTTACCTCCCTTCATGCAGACACGACAGTCCAAATTCGTACGGCGACTGGTGTTGTGGAGAAACCCCTCTGTGTCCACGAATATAACAAAAATATGAGAGGGGTGGACCTCAACGACCAGTTGATGGCGCCGTATCTAATTGACCGTAAGGCGAGACGCTGGTACAAAAAAGTGTCTCTATCCTTATTCCAATTGGCTTTGCTGAACGCTCATGTGCTATACAGAGCTTCAGGCGGGACTTTATCTCTTCTAAAATTCCAGAATGAGATAGTCACAGAACTCCTGTATCCAGGCGGTTCTGCACCTCACCATCCCCTACCAAATGCAGTAAGCCGGCTGCATGAGAGGCATTATACGCATCTCCTCCCGAGTACCCCTACCCAACGAGCCCCCCAAAAAAGATGTCGTGTCTGTAGCAAGCGCGGATTTAGGCGTGACACCCGTTATTATTGTCCACTCTGTCCTGACAAACCTGGTCTTTGCCTTGGTGAATGTTTTGAACACTACCACTCAAAAGTGAAGTTTTAGCGTAGGGTACAGCATTTCACAGACTAGGACACACTTACACAGGGTCTCCCAAGATGCCATTACATTTTGAGAGACCCGAACCATTACAGTTGTTAAAGTTTAAAAAAAAAAAGTGTAAAAAAGAAAAAAAAAACGTAAAAAACAAAAACACAAAAAAATATAAAAGAAAAAAAACAAAAATAGTTGTCGTTTTATTGTTCTCTCTCGCTCTCTCTATTTTCTCTCTATTGTTCTGCTCTTTTTTACTGTATTCCATTCTGCAATGTTTTATCATGCTTGCTTTTCAGGTATGTAATTTTTTGTTTTCAGGTGCGCCATTCAACTGCAGCGCGGAATTATTTATCTTGACAGCAACAGTGTTTGCTCCCACGATACATAAAGCCGTGACTCCAGTGCTGTAGGAGGTGATTTCACCACCACAGTTAAAAAAAAAGAGCATATATGCCGAAGCATGGGGGCAGCAGGGGCGGAGGAGCGATTTTGCTCCTAATGCCGCGTATATACGGTCGAAATTCCGACGGAGGCTTGCCCGTGGAAAAGTTTGACCGTGTGTAAGCGGCATAACCTTTTATGCCGCGTACATACGGTCGAAATTTCGACAAAGGCTTGCCCGTGGAAAAGTCCGACCGTGTGTACGCGGCATAACTTTTTTGCGGGAGGATGCCCCCATGCTTCGGCATATATATATTTTAGGCACAGGTTGCGTTAAAAAAATGTTTTATTTTTTACTAGGTTTTGTTTTGGTATTTGCTTTGCAGGTATGGTATGGTAAGGTCTTACTGTTGTACTGTAATGTTACTTTGTTTTAATGTTAACCATCATTTGCTTAGCAGGTACGCCATTCAGTTGCATCGCGGATTTATTTATCTTGACAGCAACAGCGTTTGCTCTCACGATACATAAAGCCGTGACTCCAATGCTGTAGGAGGTGATTTCACCACCACAGTTAAAAAAAGAGCATATATGCCGAAGCATGGGGGCAGCAGGGGCGGAGGAGCGATTTTGGTCCTAATGCCGCGTATATACGGTCGAAATTCCGACGGAGGCTTGCCCGTGGAAAAGTTTGACCGTGTGTACGCAGCATAACCTTTTATGCCGCGTACATACGGTCGAAATTCCGACGAAGGCTTGCCCGTGGAAAAGTCTGACCGTGTGTACGCGGCATAACTTTTTTGCGGGAGGATGCCCCCATGCTTCGGCATATATGCCCATCATTAGAAGTGGGTGGATGAAGGGAGGTATTCTAATGGTGGGCATACCCACCGATCAATCTCTTTTTTTCGTTCAGCCAACAGTCTGCATGAAAAAAAAGATTACAATACATGTCCAACAAGGACCAGCAACGTACTGGTATGTTGCTGGACTTTGAATGTTTATACCAGAATGATGCCTGCAGGTTTAGGTATCATCTTGGTATCATTCTTTTCAGCCAGTGGCCGGCTTTCATGTAAAAGCAATTCTAGCAGATAATTAGCCTCTAGACTGCTTTTACAAGCAGTGGGAGGGAATGCCCCCCCGGATATAAACAGCGCCATTGGGAAATTGGGAAAGCATTTTATCACACCGATCTTGGTGTGGTCAGATGCTTTGAGGGCAGAGGAAAGATCTAGGGTCTAACCCCCCATTTTTTTTCAAAAAAAGAGTACCTGTCACTACTTATTGCTATCATAGGGGATATTTACATTCCCTGAGATAACAATAAAAATGATAAAAAAAAAAAAATATGGAAGGAACAGTTTTAAAATAAAATAAAAAAGCAAAATAAATAATAAAAAATAAAAAAAAGCACCGCTGTCCCCCCCTGCTCTTGCGCAAAGGCGAACGCAAGCGTCGGTCTAGCGTCATATGTAAACAGCAATTGCATCATGCATGTGAGGTATCACCGCGAACGTCAGATCGAGGGCAGTAATTTTAGCAGTAGACCTCCTCTGTAAATCTAACGTGGTAACCTGTATAGGCTTTTAAATGCTTTTAAAAATGAATGTAGTTTCTCGCCGCTGCGCGTTTGTGCACAATTTTAAAGCATGTCGTGTTTGGTATCCATGTACTCGGCCTAAGATCATCTTTTTTATTTCATCAAACATTTGGGCAATATAGTGTTTTTTAGTGCATTAAAAATAAAAAAAGTGTGTTTTTCCCCCAAAAAATGCGTTTGAAAAATCGCTGCGCAAATACTGTGTGAAAAAAAAAATGCAACACCCACTATTTTAATCTGTAGGGCCTTTGCTTTAAAAATATATATAATGTTTGGGGGTTCAACATAATTTTCTTGCAAAAAAAAATATGTTTTCTTGTAAACAAAAAGTGTCAGAAAGGGCTTTGTCTTCAAGTGGTTAGAAGAGTGAATGATGTGTGACATAAGCTTCCTAATGTTGTGCATAAAATGCCAGGACAGTTCAAAACCCCTCCAAATGACCCCATTTTGGAAAGTAGACACCTCAAGCTATTTGCTGAGAGGCATGTTGAGCCCATTGAATATTTTTTTTTGTCCCAAGTAATTGAATAATGACAAAAAGAAAAAAAAAAGAAAAATGTACAAAAATTTGTCACTAAATTATATATTGCTCAAACATGCCATGGTTATATGTGGAATTGCACCCCAAAATACATTCTGCTGCTTCTCCTGAGTACGGGGATACCACATGTGTGAGACATTTTGGGAGCCTAGCCGCGTACAGGACCCCGAAAACCAAGCACCGCCTTCAGGATTTCTATAGGTGTAAATTTTTGATTTCACTCCTCACTGCCTATCACAGTTTCGGAGGCCATGGAATGCCCAGATGGCACAAAACCCCCCCAAATGACCCCATTTTGGAAAGTAGACACCCCAAGCTATTTGCTGAGAGGTATGTTGAGTATTTTGCAGATCTCGCTTTTTGTCACAAAGTTTTAAAAATGGAAAAAAAAAAAAATATGTCTTTCTTCATTTTCAAAAACAAATGAGAGCTGTAAAATACTCACCATGCCTCTCAGCAAATAGCTTGGGGTGTCTACTTTCCAAAATGGGGTCATTTGTGGGGGTTTTGGGCTATCTTGGCATTTTATGGCCTTCAAAACTGTGATAGGTAGTGAGGAGTGAAATCAAAAATTTGTGCCCTTAGAAATCCTGAAGGCGGTGCTTGGTTTTCGGGGGCCCGTACGCGGCTAGGCTCTCAAAAAGTCCCACACATGTGGTATCCCCGTACTCAGGAGAAGCAGCCAAATGTATTTTGGGGTGCAATTCCGCATATAACCATGGCATGTTTGAGCAATATATCATTTAGTGACAACTTTTTGTACATTTTTTTTTCTTTTTGTCATTATTCAATCACTTGGGACAAAAAAAAAAAATATTCAATAGGCTCAACATGCCTCTCACCAATTTCCTTCGGGTGTCTACGTTCCAAAATGGGGTCATTTTGGGGGGTTTTGTGCTATCTTGGCATTTTATGGCCTTCAAAACTGTGATAGGTAGTGAGGAGTGAAATCAAAAATTTATGGCCTTAGAAACCTTGAAGGCGGTGCTTGATTTTTGGGGTCCCGTACGCGGCTAGGCTCCCAAAAAGTCCCACACATGTGGTATCCCCGTACTCAGGAGAAGCAGCAGAATGTATTTTGGGGTGTAATTTCACATATGCCCATGGTATGTGTGAGCAATATATCATTTAGTGACAACTTTGTGCAAAAAAAACAAAGTTTGTCATATTCACGCAACTTGTGGCAAAATATAAAATATTCCATGGACTGAACATGCCTCTCAGTAAATAGATTGGGGTGTCTACTTTCCAAAATGGGGTCATTTGGGGGGGTTTTGTGCTATTTTGGCATTTTATGGCCTTCGAAACTGTGATAGGTAGTGAGGAGTGAAATCAAAAATTTACGCCCTTAGAAATCCTGAAGGCGGTGCTTGGTTTTCGGGGGCCCGTACGCGGCTAGGCTCTCAAAAAGTCCCACACATGTGGTATCCCCGTACTCAGGAGAAGCAGCCAAATGTATTTTGGGGTGCAATTCCGCATATAACCATGGCATGTTTGAGCAATATATCATTTAGTGACAACTTTTTGTATATTTTTTTTTCTTTTTGTCATTATTCAATCACTTGGGACAAAAAAAAAATATTCAATAGGCTCAACATGCCTCTCAGCAATTTCCTTGGGGTGTCTACTTTCCAAAATGGGGTCATTTTGGGGGGTTTTGGGCTATCTTGGCATTTTATGGCCTTCAAAACTGTGATAGGTAGTGAGGAGTGAAATCAAAAATTTACGCCCTTAGAAATCCTGAAGGCGGTGCTTGGTTTTTGGGGCCCCGTACCCGGCTAGGCTCCCAAAAAGTCCCACACATGTGGTATCCCCGTACTCAGGAGAAGCAGCAGAATGTATTTTGGGGTGCAATTCCACATATAACCATGGCATGTGTGAGCAATATATCATTTAGTGACAACTTTTTGTACATTTTTTCCTTTTTTTTTCTTTTTGTCATTATTCAATCATTTGGGACAAAAAAAAATATAAAATATTCCATGGACTGAACATGCCTCTCAGTAAATAGATTGGGGTGTCTACTTTCCAAAATGGGGTCATTTGGGGGGGTTTTGTGCTATTTTGGCATTTTATGGCCTTCGAAACTGTGATAGGTAGTGAGGAGTGAAATCAAAAATTTGTGCCCTTAGAAATCCTGAAGGCGGTGCTTGGTTTTCGGGGGCCCGTACGCGGCTAGGCTCTCAAAAAGTCCCACACATGTGGTATCCCCGTACTCAGGAGAAGCAGCCAAATGTATTTTGGGGTGCAATTCCGCATATAACCATGGCATGTTTGAGCAATATATCATTTAGTGACAACTTTTTGTACATTTTTTTTTCTTTTTGTCATTATTCAATCACTTGGGACAAAAAAAAAATATTCAATAGGCTCAACATGCCTCTCAGCAATTTCCTTGGGGTGTCTACTTTCCAAAATGGGGTCATTTTGGGGGGTTTTGTGCTATTTTGGCATTTTATGGCCTTCAAAACTGTGATAGGTAGTGAGGAGTGAAATCAAAAATTTACGCCCTTAGAAATCCTGAAGGCGGTGCTTGGTTTTTGGGGCCCCGTACCCGGCTAGGCTCCCAAAAAGTCCCACACATGTGGTATCCCCGTACTCAGGAGAAGCAGCAGAATGTATTTTGGGGTGCAATTCCACATATAACCATGGCATGTGTGAGCAATATATCATTTAGTGACAACTTTTTGTACATTTTTTCCTTTTTTTTTTCTTTTTGTCATTATTCAATCATTTGGGACAAAAAAAAAATATTCAATGGGCTCAACATGCCTCTCAGCAAATAGCTTGGGGTGTCTACTTTCCAAAATGGGGTCATTTTGGGGGGTTTTGTGCTATCTTGGCATTTTATGGCCTTCAAAACTGTGATAGGTAGTGAGGAGTGAAATCAAAAATTTATGGCCTTAGAAACCTTGAAGGCGGTGCTTGATTTTTGGGGTCCCGTACGCGGCTAGGCTCCCAAAAAGTCCCACACATGTGGTATCCCCGTACTCAGGAGAAGCAGCAGAATGTATTTTGGGGTGTAATTTCACATATGCCCATGGTATGTGTGAGCAATATATCATTTAGTGACAACTTTGTGCAAAAAAAACAAAGTTTGTCGTATTCACGCAACTTGTGGAAAAATATAAAATATTCCATGGACTGAACATGCCTCTCAGTAAATAGCTTGGGGTGTCTACTTTCCAAAATGGGGTCATTTGGGGGGGTTTTGTGCTATTTTGGCATTTTATGGCCTTCGAAACTGTGATAGGTAGTGAGGAGTGAAATCAAAAATTTACGCCCTTAGAAATCCTGAAGGCGGTGCTTGGTTTTTGGGACCCCGTACCCGGATAGGCTCCCAAAAAGTCCCACACATGTGGTATCCCCGTACTCAGGAGAAGCAGCAGAATGTATTTTGGGGTGCAATTCCACATATAACCATGGCATGTGTGAGCAATATATCATTTAGTGACAACTTTTTGTACATTTTTTCCTTTTTTTTTCTTTTTGTCATTATTCAATCATTTGGGACAAAAAAAAAAATATTCAATGGGCTCAACATGCCTCTCAGCAAATAGCTTGGGGTGTCTACTTTCCAAAATGGGGTCATTTGGGGGGGTTTTGTGCCATCTTGGCATTTTATGGCCTTCAAAACTGTGATAGGTAGTGATAGGTAGTGAGGAGTGAAATCAAAAATTTATGCCCTTAGAAACCTTGAAGGCGGTGCTTGGTTTTTGGGGTCCCGTATGCGACTAGGCTCCCAAAAAGTCCCACACATGTGGTATCCCCGTACTCAGGAGAAGCAGCAAAATGTATTTTGGGGTGTAATTTCACATATGCCCATGGCATGTGTGAACAATATATCATTTAGTGACAACTTTGTGCAAAAAAAATAAAGTTTGTCATATTCCCGCAACTTGTGGCAAAATATAAAATATTCCATGGACTAATCATGCCTCTCAGTAAATAGCTTGGGGTGTCTACTTTCCAAAATGGGGTCATTTGGGGGGTTTTGTGCTATTTTGGTATTTTATGGCCTTCGAAACTGTGATAGGTAGTGAGGAGTGAAATCAAAAATTTGCGCCCTTAGAAATCCTGAAGGCGGTGCTTGGTTTCCGGGGTCCCGTACGTGGCTAGGCTCCTAAAAAGTCCCACACATGTGGTATCCCCGTACTCAGGAGAAGCAGCAGAATGTATTTTGGGGTGCAATTCCACATATAACCATGGCATGTGTGAGCAATATATCATTTAGTGACAACTTTTTGTATTTTTTTTTTTTTTGTCATTATTCAATCACTTGGGACAAAAAAAAAATATTAAATGGGCTCAACATGCCTCTCAGCAATTTCCTTGGGGTGTCTACTTTCCAAAATGGGGTCATTTGGGGGGGTTTTGTACTGCCCTGCCATTTTAGCACCTCAAGAAATGAGATAGGCAGTCATAAATTAAAAGCTGTGTAAATTCCAGAAAATGTACCCTAGTTTGTAGACGCTATAACTTTTGCGCAAACCAATAAATATACGCTTATTGACATTTTTTTTACTAAAGACATGTGGCTGAATACATTTTGGCCTAAATGTATGACTACAATTGAGTTTATTCGATTTTTCTTATAACAAAAAGTAGAAAATATCATTTTTTTTCAAAATTTTCGGTCTTTTTCTGTTTATATCGCAAAAAATAAAAATTGCAGAGGCAATCAAATACCATTAAAAGAAATCTCTATTTGTGGGAAGAAAAGGACGCAAATTTCGTTTGGGTACAACATTGCATGTCCGCACAATTTACAGTTAAAGCAGCGCAGTGCAAAATTCTGAATTCACCTCTGGTCCTTTAGCTACCAAATGGTCCGGGGCTTAAGTGGTTAAGGTCCCTTCTTTTGGAACGGGTGGAAGAGGTAGGTGGGGCTTAGCCCATAATTCAGGAAAGTTAAAAACGAGCTCCAGTTTCCCCCTGAAAAACACTGGACTACTGACTTTTAATAAAAGGACACTTACCTGTCCAGGGATCCAGCATTGTCCTCACCCGAGCCGATTCTTCAATCAGTTGGGAACTTGGCTACAACTTTATTAGCTTTACCTAGTAGGGACGCCGTTGCTGTTTGGACCATCTACCGCTATTGTGAGCCGGGAACCTGGAGTGTGGTGAGATTTACCAGCATAAAACACACCTCAGGTCCGCCGTGGCTGCTTAGCACCACAGAGCCAACCTTACACTGTTGATTGCTGTGACATTTATTTGAAGCTCTTTTTTCACTTTTTACATGTGAGTTGAATGATTGAAGTGTTGCTGTGATTTTATTATTAACCACTTAACGACCGCCCACTGTAGATATACGTCGGCAGAATGGCACCGACAGGCAAAGTCACGTATATCTACGTGATTGCCTTTGTATAGTTGGTGGGTCCAATCGGACCCCCCTCCTCTACAGTGAGCGGCCGTTTTCCGTTCGGGGGCGATCCGAGATGAGGGGACGGACATTCGATTCCGGCCACCCCCTCGCGATCGCTCCCGGCGAATGAGAGAGCTTCCTCTGCTGTGTAATGTTTACACAGGCAGAGGAAGTGATGTCATCTCTCATGCGGCGCTCACATATACCGAGCGCCGTACAAGAGAAGACACACAGGTTAGTGCACAAACAGCACACTGACACCAGGACACAGAGGCACACAAATCGCCCCCCCAGGCCCCCCAGACACCCCCCAGATCACCCCCCAGCCCCCAGTCACAGTGTCACTGATTGCAGTGACCATTTATTTACTGATCACTGCAATCAGTGACATTTGTAACTGTAAAAGTGTCACTACAGTTAGTTTTAGGTCCAGTGTAGCCCCCTAACCCCCCCCCTAATAAAGGTTTAACCCCCTGATCACCCCCCAGATAACCCTTTCACCCCCTAGCACCGCCGTCACTAAGCGATCGTTTTTCTGATCGCTGTTTTATTGTCGGTGATGCCGATCGGTAGCCAGTTATTTTTTTTAGGTTCGCCGCAGGTTTTTATAGCGTCGGGTACCCCCATATATTACCTAATAAAGATTTAACCCCCTTGATCGCCCCCCCAGATAACCCTTTCACCCCCTATCACCACTGTCGCTAAGTGATCGTTTTTCTGATCGCTGTCTTATTTTCAGTGATGCCGATAGGTAGCCAGTTATTTTTTTTAGGTTCGCCGCAGGTTTTTATAGCGTCAGGTACCCCCATATATTACCTAATAAAGGTTTAACCCCCTTGATCGCCCCCCAGGTAACCCTTTCACCCCCTATCACCACTGTCGCTAAGCGATCGTTTTTCTGATCGCTGTCTTATTGTCGGTGATGCCGATAGGTAGCCAGTTATTTTTTTTAGGTTTGCCGCAGGTTTTTATAGCGTCAGCTAACCCCATATATTACCTAATAAAGGTTTAACCCCCTTGATCGCCCCCCAGGTAACCCTTTCACCCCCTATCACCACTGTCGCTAAGCGATCGTTTTTCTGATCGCTGTCTTATTGTCGGTGATGCCGATAGGTAGCCAGTTATTTTTTTTAGGTTCGCCGCAGGTTTTTATAGCGTCGGGTACCCCCATATATTACCTAATAAAGGTTTAACCCCTTGATCGCCCCCCAGGTAACCCTTTCACCCCCTTTTGCCAGTGTCACTAAGCGATCGTTTTTCTAAACGCTGTATTAGTTATGCTGGTGCCGATAGATAGCCAGTTATTTTTTTTAGGTTCGCCGCAGGTTTTTATAGCGTCAGGTACCCCCATATATTATCTAATAAAGGTTTTAACCCCCTAATTGCCCCTAGTTAACCCTGCGTCACACCCCAAGCAGCGTCAGGTTAGTGCCAGTAATGCCAACACCCACGCGTGAAGCATACACCTCCCTTAGTGGTATAGTATCTGAACAGATCAATATCTGATCTGATCAGATCTATACTAGTGTCCCCAGCAGTTTAGGGTTCCCAAAAACGCAGTGTTAGCGGGATCAGCCCAGATACCTGCTAGCACCTGCGTTTTGCCCCTCCGTCCAGCCCAGGCCACCCAAGTGCAGTATCGATCGATCGCTGTCACTTACAAAACACAACACACATAACTGCAGCGTTCGCAGAGACAGGCCTGATCCCTGCGATTCCAGTGCTGTAGGAGGTGATTTCACCACCACAGTTAAAAAAAAAAGCATATATGCCGAAGCATTGGGGCAGCAGGGGCGGAGGAGCGATTTTGCTCCTAATGCCGCGTACATACGGTCGAAATTCCGACGGAGGCTTGCCCGTGGAAAAGTCTGACCATGTGTACGCGGCATAACTTTTGCGGGAAGATGCCCCCATGCTTCGGCATATATAAATGGTGCATGTATGCCCATCATTAGAAGTGGGTGGATGAAGGGCGGTATTCCAATGGTGGGCATACCCACCGATCAATCTTTTTTTTTCGTTCAGCCAACAGGCTGCATGAAAAAAAAGATTACAATACATGTCCAACAAGGACCAGCAACGTACTGGTATGTTGCTGGACTTTGAATGGTTATACCAGATTGATGCCTGCGGGTTTAGGTATCATCTTGGTATCATTCTTTTCAGCCAGCGGACGGCTTTCATGTAAAAGCAATCCTAGTGACTAATTAGCCTCTGGACTGCTTTTACAAGCAGTGGGAGGGAATGTCCCCCCCCCCCGGATATAAAAAGCGCCATTGGGAAATTGGGAAAGCATTTTATCACACCGATCTTGGTGTGGTCAGATGCTTTGAGGGCAGAGGAAAGATCTAGGGTCTAATAGACCCCAGTTTTTTTTTAAAAAAGAGTACCTGTCACTACCTATTGCTATCATAGGGGATATTTACATTCCCTGAGATAACAATAAAAATGATAAAAAAAAAATATGGAAGGAACAGTTTAAAAAAAAAAAAAAAAGCAAAATTAATAATTAAAAAAAAAAAAAAAAAAAAAAGCACCCCTGTCCTGCCCTGCTCTTGCGCAATGGCGAACGCAAGCGTGGGTCTGGCGTCATATGTAAACAGCAATTGCACCATGCATGTGAGGTATCACCGCGAAGGTCAGATCAAGGGCAGTCATTTTAGCAGTAGACCTCCTCTGTAAATCTAACATGGTAACCTGTAAAGGCTTTTAAAGGCTTTTAAAAATGTATGTAGTTTGTCGCCAATGCGCGTTTGTGCGAAATTTTAAAGCATGTTGTGTTTGGTATCTATGTACTCGGCCTAAGATCATCTTTTTATTTCATCAAACATTTAGGCAATATAGTGTGTTTTAGTGCATTAAAATTAAAAAAGTGTATTTTTTCCCCAAAAAATGCGTTTGAAAAATCACTGCGCAAATACTGTGTGGAAAAAAAAATGCAACACCCACCATTTTAATCTGTAGGGCCTTTGCTTTAAAAAAATATATAATGTTTGGGGGTTCAACATAATTTTCTTTCAAAAAAAAAAATGTTTTCATGTAAACAAAAAGTGTCAGAAAGGGCTTTGTCTTCAAGTGGTTAGAAGAGTGGATGTAAGCTTCCTAATGTTGTGTATAAAATGCCAGGACAGTTCAAAACCCCCCCAAATGACCCCATTTTGGAAAGTAGACACCCCAAGCTATATACTGAGAGGCATGTCGAGTCCATGGAATATTTTATATGTTGACACAAGTTGCGGAAAAAAGACAATTTATTTTTATTTTTTTTGCACAAAGTTGTTACTAAATGATATATTGCTCAAACATGCCATGGGCATATGTGGAATTACACCCCAAAATACATTCTGTTGCTTCTCCTGAGTACGGGGATACCACATATGTGAGACTTTTTGGGAGCCTAGCCGCGTACGGGACCCCAAATACCAATCACCGCCTTCAGGCTTTCTAAGGGTGTAAATTTTTGATTTCACTTCTCACTGCCTATTCGGAGGCCATGGAATGCCCAGATGGCACAAACCCCCCAAATGACCCCATTTTGGAAAGTAGACACCCCAAGCTATTTGCTGAGAGGTATGGTGAGTATGTTGCAGATCTCGCTTTTTGTCAAAAAGTTTTGAAAATTGGAAAAAAAAAAAAAATTATTTTCTTTCTTCATTTTCAAAAACAAATTAGAATGTAAAATACTCAACATGCCTCTCAGCAAATAGCTTGGGGTGTCTACTTTCCAAAATGGGGTCATTTGTGGGGGTTTGTGCTATTTTGGCATTTTATGGCCTTCGAAACTGTGATAGGTAGTGAGGAGTGAAATCAAAAATTTGTGCCCTTAGAAATCCTGAAGGCGGTGCGTGGTTTTCGGGGCCCCGTACGCGGCTAGGCTCCTAAAAAGTCCCACACATGTGGTATCCCCGTACTCAGGAGAAGCAGCAAAATGTATTTTGGGGTGCAATTCCACATATAACCATGGCATGTGTGAGCAATATATCATTTAGTGACAACTTTTTGTAATTTTTTATTTTTTTTGTCATTATTCAATCACTTGGGACAAGAAAAAAAAATATTCAATGGGCGCAACATGCCTCTGAGCAATTTCCTTGGGGTGTCTACTTTCTAAAATGGGGTCATTTGGGGGGGTTTTGTGCTATTTTGGCATTTTATAGCCTTTCGAAACTGTGATAGGTAGTGAGGAGTGAAATCAAAAATTTGCGCCCTTAGAAATCCTGAAGGCGGTGCTTGGTTTTCGGGGGCCCGTACACGGCTAGGCTCCCAAAAAGTCCCACACATGTGGTATCCCCGTACTCAGGAGAAGCAGCAAAATGTATTTTGGGGTGCAATTCCACATATAACCATGGCATGTGTGAGCAATATATCATTTAGTGACAATTTTTTGTAATTTTTTATTTTTTTTGTCATTATTCAATCACTTGAGACAAAAAAAAAAAAATATTCAATGGGCTCAACATGCCTCTCAGCAATTTCCTTGGGATGTCTACTTTCCAAAATGAGGTCATTTGGGGGGGTTTTGTACTGCCCTGCCATTTTAGCACCTCAAGAAATGAGATAGGCAGTCATAAATTAAAAGCTGTGTAAATTCCAGAAAATGTACCCTAGTTTGTAGACGCTATAACTTTTGCGCAAACCAATAAATATACGCTTATTGACATTTTTTTTACTGAAGACATGTGGCTGAATACATTTTGGCCTAAATGTATGACTAAAATTGAGTTTATTCGATTTCTCTTATAACAAAAAGTAGAAAATATCATTTTTTTTTCAAAATTTTCGGTCTTTTTCCGTTTATATCGCAAAAAATAAAAATCGCAGAGGCAATCAAATACCATTAAAAGAAAGCTCTATTTGTGGGAAGAAAAGGACGCAAATTTTGTTTGGGTACAACATTGCATGTCTGCACAATTTACAGTTAAAGCAGCGCAGTGCAAAATTCTGAAATCACCTCTGGTCCTTTAGCTACCAAATGGTCCGGGGCTTAAGTGGTTAAACTGGAGTTACAATTTTACACTATTGGAGCACTTTCTTTATTCTTATATGTGCAATATTGAAGACTATCACGGTGATTCAGCTGAGATTGCTTTTTCCATTTGTGGGATCATACACAAGCGAATTTAGCCTGACACGAGAGTGAAAGGCAAATTTATTTGGTGAGTGCGTTTTTCAAAGGGGAAGTTGGCACAGCACGGTGGTGTGGTGGAAGATTTACAGAAATAAGGAATTTTTTCACCGATTTCATCATTTATGTTATGGACTTTATATCACTTGTCATGTGGTGTTATTGAGTTTATTACACTATTATATCGTTTTATTGTTTTTTAGCGCTACTATTTGCTTTTCTCATTATTTTGAGTAAAGTTTTTTCTGTTTTTAAAATTTTTATTCACTAAGTGGTAGCTATAGTTACTTGTACATTTTTTTCATTGGCGCAGTGGTGATAGAGGTTATTCAGGGCGTTTATATCCAATATCAACAACACATTGTCCTATTTGTTGTTTGCTTTACATCAAAAAAAAAAAAACATCTTAAAAGTTGTGGGCATGTTCTGTAAATTAAATGATGCAAATCCTCAAACAATCCTTGTTAATTCCAGGTTGTGAGGCAACAAAACGCGAAAAATGCCAAGGGGGTAAATACTTTTGCAAGGCACTGTAAAAACTAGTCCTTGCTGATCGAAATAGCTGGTTGCACTGTAGAGCAATTAATCCCTAAACTACATACCAGAGGCAATCTAAATGGGTGCTAGTCAGTTTCTCGGCAGCTTTAGCTCACCCTGTTCCTTTTCCGAGCAGTAACTTGGTAGCTTTACAGTATAAGCACAGAGCACAAGCAGGTTGAGGTAAAGCTGCTGAGATACCAACTAGAACCAGGTTATGGTGTCTCTGTTATGGGCTTTGAGGATACATTTCTCAGCAATGCCTGCAGTTATAGAGGTGTGTGAAGGCTTCTTTTACAGCTTATTTACTTCTTGATCAGAATTTATAAATGTTGAAAGACCATTCTTAGGTTCTCTTGAGGCCTTCGTTAACCACGGTATTAGGGAAAAAGTGAAAGCAGATCTCTCATGTTTGCCCTTTTCTGCTCTTCTTACCTCTTATTTGACTTCAAGATATACTGTAATGGACATCCTAACTAACCAATAATGAGAAGGGGGCAGCAAAACAGGTGAAATACAAAGCAATTAGTAGATATCTGGTCACTGTTCCCTAATACAGCACCCAGGATTTTAAACAATGTTGTGTGCAGAGCAAAATAGTTTCTATACAGGCACATGGAGGTGTCAGGCTGCCAGTTTGTTCAGCAGGGAACCAAGATAAAAGAATCTTTGAAAATATTTTTAACATCAGATTTCTCTTTAGATGTGTTCAGACCATAGGCTTTTACATGACCATTTTTTATTTTTTTCCAAATTAAAAAAAACAAAAATAACATGCAGGGTGCAGCATGCTGATGTGTTTGTATACATTGCTTGCTGAGAAGATATGGGTTTTTTTTCTGTCACACATCAATAGATGGAAGAAGAACTGCCACACTAATTTGTAAACTGTTTTTAAAACCGAGTCAAAGTAAAATGATGTCCAAATTCAGCTTCAGTAAAAGTCTACATATTTTCTATACATAGTGTGATGGTGAGACCCTGTATGTCCTTAAAGAGTGTTGGTTTACGCCAGATTTGGTAAAGAAAGACATGCTGATTGAACAGCTGTGTGTTGGGCTATTTAGTTCTGACGTGACTATGGATCAGGGCTCCACCCTACAGACAGGAAGTCTGTGTATGGGAGTCAGGTGGACTCCCATCCCTTGGAGAGGAGTCAGGCGCTGCATGGGTGCAGCCAGAGTATGCAGGTCTGCAGGAGGCAGATGTCATTGGTGAGGTAAGCAACCAGGTGCTGACCGGGAGTAAGCGAGGAGTGAGCTTATCTCTTGGAAACGGTTTTTGGGTCTGAGGAGCAGACCTAAGGCCTAGGGTAAAGGCCTGAAACAGCCGGATAGCAAAAAGGTAAAGCTAGGAGGCTAAACTGTTAAGTATGCAAGATACAGGAATGGTGGAACCCCCCTGTGAATGCTACGGATGTATTTGTGAACTTTTGTGCTTTTAAATAAAAATGGGCTACCATGCCCTTAAATAGAGTTCCACCACGCATCCACCACGAGAGCTAACAACCCCCAATCTTACAATAGTAAAACTTTACCATGCCAACCCAGGTACAGTACAGTCACTGTGCTCCAACTTTTTAAACCACCAAGAGGTCATGGACAGGTACTAACTGAACTTTTAGACCTAACTTTAATCTGGGTCCATACATGCATGTGTTACTAATGTAACCAATGTTTGCCTTCTAATGCAGCGTACACACGGTGGGACTTTTGACCGGGCAAAACTCAGTCGGAATTTCCGACGGAAAAATAGAGAACCTGCTCTCTATCTAAGTCCGTCGGAAATTCCGACGGGAAAAGTCCGATGGGGCATACACACGGTCGGAATATCAGATGAAAAGCTCCCATCAGACTTTTTCCATCGAAAATTCCGACCGTGTGTACGCGGCATTAGTCTTTAGGCTCCAAACACCTTGTGGTTGACTTTGTCCTCTGGTTCTTTGTCCTACTAGTGTCCCATTAGGCCTGTCAGACGATCAACTATTGCAAAACCTGTGGGAGTGTGGACACCAACGCTGTATCCTGGCCTAGGCCAACAAGGCCCAGGCCTAGGGCAGCACTTTCTAGGGGGGCAGCACGGAAAGATTCCCTGCCGGCTTGCGCTACGCTGTTAGTGTAGCGCCAGTCTTATGGCGCGGACTTGGCAGAGAGGCAAATTAGTCTAACGCCCCCATAAAGCGGCCGCACTGCTTCCGGAATGCGGTGCTTCAAATTTTTACTGTCCTATCATCCTGGACCACAAACCTTCCTCACTGTGCCATGCATTTTTTGCTGTACCATTGGCATGGTTATATCTTCTTAGTCCTCTCCATAAAATTATCAGAAATTTGTGCCTAAAGTAGAACTATAGGCAACACTTTTTTTCTTCATTTTGGATAGAGTAAGGGAAGGTTATAGCCCCGGTCAGTTTATTTTTTACCATCCCTGTCCCATTGCAGAGATTTCCCTTCACTTCCTGCCCCATAACCAAACAGGAAGTGAGAGTAAATCTATGCAAATTAAGGGACTCCACTGCCCCCCCCCAGGACCTCAGAACTAGTGTCCCCAGTTGAAATTTTCAGGGCGGGTCTTAAACAGCAAGGGGTGTGGCCTTGACAGGAAGGGGTGGGTCATATTTAAATTACGGGGTGCATGAGTTTAGTCAGGCCTAGGGCAGCACAAAACCTAAATACACTATTGGTGGACACCCTGCCTTTTGCAAAATGTGAAGATAAAGTGGAAGTGGAATAAAAAGATGTGCAAGTGGTACATTAATATTCCATTGTGTCTCTTCAGTAGGGATGAGCTCGGTGTTCGAGTCGAACATACGTTCGACTCGAACATCTGCTGTTCGATCGTTCGACGAAGATCGAACTATTTGGCCCGTTCGCACCAAATTCGAGTGACGCGAACGCCCCACAATACACTGCGCCATCGCAGTGCAATCCCGGGGCTGTGATTGGCCAAGTATGCACTGTGACCCCGCAGGCTTGGCCAATCACAGCGCTGGGAGCTAGGAGAGCCATAATTGGCCACAGGCAGGTTGCCTGTGGCCAATTATAGCTCAGGGGGTTTAGCACACGCCCCACACTATAAAAGGCCGCCAGCGCGGCGGCCTTGTGTAGTGTGTTCCAGCGCAGGGAAAGAGAAGGATAGGCACAGACAGTCTCATTGTGCTTTTCTTTGTGCTATTCCTGTGTGTAGGGAGAGAGAAGGATAGGCAGGGAGAGTGTCAGTGTCATATTCTTTGCTAAACCTTGTGTGCAGGGAGAGAGAAGGATAGGCAGGGAACAGTGTCAGTGTCATATTCCTTGCTAAACCTTGTGTAAAGGGAGAGAGAAGGATAGGCAGGGAGAGTGTCAGTGTCATATTCTTTGATAAACCTTGTGTGCAGGGAGGGAGAAGGATAGGCAGGGGACAGTGTCAGTGTCATTGTTGCTAAGCCTCCTGCACAGTATACACCTGAAGCTAGCCCTTATTGCTGTGTTTTCCTGGTGTGTTACACTAACAGGCATTTGCAGCACTTACAGCGGGCGGAGTGTGCCTCCTGCACATTATACACCTGAAGCTAGCCCGTATTGCTGTGTTTTCCTGGTGTGTTACACTAACAGGCATTAGCAGCACTTACAGCGGGCGGAGTGTGCTTCCTGCTAAATATACACCTGAAGCTAGCCCGTATTGCTGTGTTTTCCTGGTGTGTTACACTAACAGGCATTAGCAGCACTTACAGCGGGCGGAGTGTGCTTCCTGCTAAATATACACCTGAAGCTAGCCCGTATTGCAGTGTTTTCCTGGTGTGTTACACTAACAGGCATTTGCAGCACTTACAGCGGGCGGAGTGTGCTTCCTGCTAAATACACACCTGAAGCTAGCCCGTATTGCTGTGTTTTCCTGGTGTGTTACACTAACAGGCATTAGCAGCACTTACAGCGGGCGGAGTGTGCTTCCTGCTAAATATACACCTGAAGCTAGCCCGTATTGCAGTGTTTTCCTGGTGTGTTACACTAACAGGCATTTGCAGCACTTACAGCGGGCGGAGTGTGCTTCCTGCTAAATACACACCTGAAGCTAGCCCGTATTGCTGTGTTTTCCTGGTGTGTTACACTAACAGGCATTTGCAGCACTTACAGCGGGCGGAGTGTGCTTCCTGCTAAATACACACGTGAAGCTAGTCCGTATTGCTGTGTTTTCCTGATGTGTTACACTAACAGGCATTTGCAGCACTTACAGCGGGCGGAGTGTGCTTCCTGCTAAATATACACCTGAAGCTAGCCCTTATTGCTGTGTTTTCCTGGTGTGTTACACTAACAGGCATTTGCAGCACTTACAGCGGGCGGAGTGTGCTTCCTGCTAAATATACACCTGAAGCTAGCCTGTATTGCTGTGTTTTCCTGGTGTGTTACACTAACAGGCATTTGCAGCACTTACAGTGGGCGGAGTGTGCCTCCTGCACATTATACACCTGAAGCTAGCCCGTATTGCTGTGTTTTCCTGGTGTGTTACACTAACAGGCATTTGCAGCACTTACAGCAGGCGGAGTGTGCCTCCTGCACATTATACACCTGAAGCTAGCCCGTATTGCTGTGTTTTCCTAATGTGTTACACTAACAGGCATTTGCAGCACTTACAGCCGGCGGAGTGTGCCTCCTGCACATTATACACCTGAAGCTAGCCCGTATTGCTGTGTTTTCCTGGTGTGTTACACTAACAGGCATTTGCAGCACTTACAGCGGGCGAAGTGTGCCTCCTGCACATTATACACCTGAAGCTAGCCCGTATTGCTGTGTTTTCCTGGTGTGTTACACTAACAGGCATTTGCAGCACTTACAGCGGGCGGAGTGTGCCTCCTGCACATTATACACCTTAAGCTAGCCCTTATTGCTCGAGCTTTTTTTCTTTTGTGTTACACTAACAGGCATTTGCAGCACTTACAACGGGCGGAGTGTGCTTCCTGCAAAATAAACACCTGAAGCTAGCCCTTATTGCTGTTTTTTCCTGTTGTGTAACACAGGCAGTCATCTGCAGCACTTACAGCGGGCGTTGTGTGTGTGCTTCCTGCAAAATATACACCTGAAGCTACCCCTTATTGCTGGTTTTCCCATCTCCCTGCAGGCCATTGCTATGTCTGGAAGGCCAACAAAGAGAGGCAGACAATCACGAGCCAATAAAAGAGGGCAAGCAGGCTCTGTGTCTGGGGGCAACAGTGCTGGTCGTTGGCGCAGTGCATTGTCATCAGCACATGGCTATTGGACACGCTTGTCCTTCTTTTCGGCAGCTGGACGTGTTGAGCCGCATCATGCCGAAGACTTGGTAGAGTGGATGACCAAGCCCTCCTCATCCTCTCTCACCCAGGCTCAGGGTACTGGCAAAGCAGCTGCCAAAGCATCCTCTTCCCTGGTATCAATGTCATCATCAGTCACTCCTTCCCTAGACCCACCATGTCCTCCTGAGGAGTCCCCCGAACTGTTTGAGCACAGTGTTGAGTACATGCTCCAGGAGGATGCCCAGCGTTTCGACGGGTCTGATGATGATACCCAGCTAGAGGAAGGCAGTAGCGTGAGAGCAGAGAGAGGGGATGCTCAAGAAGTACACCAATCTGGCAGTCATGTTCCAGCAGCTGCAGCATACTGCCAGATTGGCTCCAGTGATGAGGAGGGAGGGGATGATGAGGTCACTGACTCCACGTGGGTGCCTAATAGGAGAGAGGAGGAGGAGGAGGATGAGGAGGAGGCACATCTCCAACGAGGCAGGATTCCCTCGGGGGGCCAGCGTAAGGCAGCACACCGACTGAATCACACCGCAGAGCTCCGCCTGTGCAGCGCGCTGCCTCTGCCCGTTATTCAAAAAGTTCTTTGGTGTGGGCCTTTTTTGAGTCGAGTGCATCAGATCGCACAGCTGCTGTTTGCAACATATGTCTCAAGCGTATATCGCGTGGCCAAAACATCAGCCGCTTGGGAACTACATGCTTGACCAGACATATGTTGACCTGCCATGCAGCTCGTTGGCAAGCCTACCTTAAAGACCCACACCAAAGAACAAAGCGGACCTCTCCTTGCACCGCATCAGCTGGGATCTCCAACCCCACTATACCTTCAGTTCTCTCTGAAACCTGCACTGAGAGGAATGAAGGTGTAGAATTAGGTGTGTCACAGCCAAGTACTTGCAGGCTTGCAGGAATGGGCCCTGCTGTGAATTATTAGATCAAGAATTGTAATTGCATGCCCCTGTTGAACAGGGGCTGAAAAATTGGGCCTTTGGTGGTGGTGGTGGTGGTGTTGACACAACACTGTAAGGCCTCACAGTTACTCTTGGTGGGCGCAGGTATGGGCCCTGCTGTGAATTATTAGATCAAGAATTGTAATTACATGCCCCTGTTAAACAGGGGCAGAAAAATTGGGCCTTAGGCACTGGTGCCACAACACTGCAACCCCTCACAGATACTGTACTTGGAGCACAGCAGTGAGCCCTGTTGCAAAGTATTGCATCAAAAATTGTAATTACACGCCCCTGTTAAACAGGGGCTGAAAAATTGGGCCTTAGCCACTGGTGCTGGTGCCACGACACTGCAACCTCTCCCAGATACTCTAGTTGGAGTGCAGGAATGAGCCCTGCTGCAAAGCATTGCATAAAAAATTGTAATAACACGCCCCTGTTAAACAGGGGCTGAAAAATTGGGCCTTAGCCACTGGTGCTGGTGCCACGACACTGCAACCTCTCCCAGATACTCTAGTTGGAGTGCAGGAATGAGCCATGCTGCAAAGCATTGCATAAAAAATTGTAATTACATGCCCCTGTTAAACAGGGGCTGAAAAATTGGGCCTTAGCCACTGGTGGCGGCACCCAGAAACAAAAATGTTCTTCCAAGCTATCATCATCAATCGGATCATTGAGGAGGAGGAGGATAGTCAGTCAACATAACAGGACAGTCTCTCAGCATCAGCATCAGTCTTGAAGGAATGTGACATTTGAAAATAAATTAGTCTGTTATATCAGCTTCAGGTGTTTGGTAGCTGGTGGTGATCCAAGACTGGTTCATCTTTATGAAGGTCAGTCGATCAACAGAGTCGGTGGACAGGCGCACCCTGTGATCCGTGACAAATCCTCCAGCAGCACTGAATGTGCGTTCTGAAAGAACGCTGGATGCAGGACAGGCCAGGTAGCTCAATTGCATACTGTGCAAGCTCTGGCCAGTGATCCATCCTCAAGACCCAGTAAGCCAGAGGATTTTCGGTGGGGAAGGTGTCCAAGTCTGATCTTGCCCCTAGGTATTCCTGCACCATGTATATCAGACGCTGGCGATGGTTGCTGGAACCGATCATACCTTGGGGCTGCGGACTAAAGAATTGTCTGAACGCATCGGTCAGACGGCCACCTACCCCACCGCTCCTTCTTTGACTGACCGAAGCCTCAGCAACTCGTTGTCCAGGACCAGGAGTTTGTAACCTCCCAGTCTCTGGGAACGCGTTGCACAGACCTTTCTGCAAGGCCTCCCGGAGTTGTCTCATCCTCTGCTCCCTCTGCGACGGTAAGATAAGGTCCGCAACCTTACCCTTGTACCGTGGATCAAGGAGAGTGGCCAGCCAGTAATGGTCCCTCTCCTTGATCCGAAGAATACGAGGATCCTTCCGCAGACTTTGCAGGATCAGGGAGGCCATGCAGCGTAGGTTAGCTGAGGCATCCGGTCCGGAGTCCTCTGGGTCACTAAGGACGACATGATCCGCAGCCACCTCCTCTCAGCCACGTACAAGTCCACTGGTTTCTTGGGACTGTAAATCATCCCTAAAAGACTGCTGCTGATGATGCTGAGTGCCAGGCTCCACCTCCATGCTGACACAATCCTTCTCCTCCTCCTCCTCCTCCTCCTCCTCCTCTTCTTCCTGTGCGATGGGTGGGACAGAAGGAACACTGTCTGGGTAAAGGGGGCCTTGAGAGGCAAGGAAGTCCTCCTCTTCCTGCCTCTGTTCTGCCTCAAGTGCCCTGTCCATTATTCCACGCAGCGTATGTTCCAACAGGTGGACAAGAGGTACAGTGTCACCGATGCATGCACTGTCACTGCTCACCATCCTCGTGGCCTCCTCAAATGGTGCCAGGACAGTGCATGCATCCCTGATCATGCCCCACTGGCGTGGTGAAAAAAACCCGAGCTCCCCTGACCCTGTCCTGGTGCCGTAGTCGCACAGGTACTCATTGATGGCCCTCTGCTGTGTGTGCAGCCGCTGCAGCATGGCCAACGTTGAGTTCCACCTGGTGGGCATGTCACATATAAGGCGGTTCTTGGGCAGGTTCAACTCCTTTTGCAGCTCAGCCAGGCGAGCACTGGCATTATAAGATCTGCGGAAATGCACACAGACTTTCCTGGCCTGCCTCAGGACATCCTGTAAGCCCGGGTACCTGCCCAAGAACCGCTGCACCACCAGGTTAAGAACATGAGCCACACAGGGCACATGGGTCAGTTGTCCCTGTCGGAGAGCGGAGAGGAGGTTGGTGCCATTGTCGCAAACTACCATTCCTGGCTTAAGCTGGCGTGGCGTCAACCCCCTCTCGGCCTGCCCCTGCAGAGCAGACAGAACCTCTGCCCCAGTGTGGCTCCTGTCCCCCAAACACACCAGCGCAAGCACGGCATGGCATCTTTTTGCCTGCGCACTTGCGTAGCCCCTTGAATGCCTACGGAGCACCGCTGGTTCCGAGGACAAAGCACAGGAAGAGGCCACGGAGGAAGAAGAAGAGGAGGGGGTGGAGGAGAGAGGTGTGTCACAACCAGTTGTAGCATTTCGGAGGCGTGGCAGTGGAACAACCTCCAACACTACTGCACCTTGTCCTGCATCCTTCCCAGCTGCCAAAAGAGTGACCCAATGGGCCGTGAAAGAAAGGTAACGTCCCTGTCCATGCCTGCTGGACCATGAGTCAGCGGTAATATGCACCTTACCGCTGACCGCCCTGTCCAGCGAGGCCAAGACATTGCCTTCCGTGAGAAAAAGTGGCGTTTGGGAACCTGCCACTGAGGAACCGCACATTGCACAAACTCACGGAAGGGGGCCGAGTCTACCAACTGAAAAGGCAGCAGTTGAAGCGCTAGCAATTTAGCCAAACTAGCATTCAACCGCTGGGCATGTGGATGGCTGGGAGTGAACTTCTTTCGACGGTCCAGCAGCTGGGGCAGGGAAATTTGCCTGCTAGAATCGGACGTCGGTGTACTGCTAGCAGAGTGCCCGCAAGTACTTGGCTGTGACACACCTAATTCTACACCTTCATTCCTCTCAGAGCAGGTTTCAGAGAGGACTGAAGGTATAGTGGGGTTGGAGATCCCACCTGATGCGGTGCAAGAAGAGGTCAGCTTTGTTCTTTGGTGTGTGTCTTTAAGGTAGGCTTGCCAACGAGCTGCATGGCAGGTCAACATATGTCTGGTCAAGCATGTGGTGCCCAAGCGGGTGATGTTTTGGCCACGCGATATACGCTTGAGACGTATGTTGCAAACAGCAGCTGTGCAATCTGATGCACTCGACTCAAAAAAGGCCCACACCAAAGAACTTTTTGAATAACGGGCAGAGGCAGTGCCCTGCACAGGCGGAGCTCTGCGGTGTGATTCCGTCGGTGTGCTGCCCTTACGCTGGCCCCCCGAGGGCATCCTGCCTCATTGGAGATGTGCCTCCTCCTCATCCTCCTCCTCCTCCTCCTCCTCTCTCCTATTAGGCACCCACATGGAGTCAGTGACCTCATCATCCCCTCCCTCCTCATCACTGGAGCCAATCTGGCAGTATGCTGCAGCTGCTGGAACATGACTGCCAGATTGGTGTCCTTCTTGAGCATCCCCTCTCTCTGCTCTCACGCTACTGCCTTCCTCTAGCTGGGTATCATCATCAGACCCTTCGAAAAGGCTGGGCATCCTCCTGGAGCATGTACCCAACACTGTGCTCAAACAGTTCGGGGGACTCCTCAGGAGGACATGGTTGGTCTAGGGAAGGAGTGACTGATGATGACATTGATACCTGGGAAGAGGACGCTTTGGCAGCTGCTTTGCCAGTACCCTGAGCCTGGGTGAGAGAGGATGAGGAGGATGAGGAGGGCTTGGTCATCCACTCTACCAAGTCTTCGGCATGATGCGGCTCAACACGTCCAGCTGCCGAAAAGAAGGACAAGCGTGTCCCATGGCCACGTGCTGATGGCGATGCACCGCGTCCACGACCAGCACTGTTGTCTCTAGACACAGAGCCTGCTTGCCCTCTTTTATTGGCTCCTGACTGTCTGCCTCTCCTTGTTTGCCTTCCAGACATTCTAATGGCCTGCAGGGAAATGGGAAAAGCAGCAATACAGGCTAAGTTCAGGTGTAATATGGTCAGGAGGCACACTCCGCCCGCTGTAAGTGCCGCAAAATCCTGTTGGTGTAACACACCAGGAAAAAGCAGCAATACAGGCTAAGTTAAGGTGTAATATGGTCAGGAGGCACACTCCGCCCGCTGTAAGTGCCGCAAAATCCTGTTGGTGTAACACACCAGGAAAAAGCAGCAATACAGGCTAAGTTTAGGTGTAATATGGTCAGGAGGCACACTCCGCCCGCTGTAAGTGCCACAAAATCCTGTTGGTGTAACACACCAGGAAAAAGCAGCAATACAGGCTAAGTTAAGGTGTAATATGGTCAGGAGGCACACTCCGCCCGCTGTAAGTGCCGCAAAATCCTGTTGGTGTAACACACCAGGAAAAAGCAGCAATACGGGCTAACTTCAGGTGTATAATGTGCAGGAGGCTTAGCAACAATGACACTGACACTGTCCCCTGCCTATCCTTCTCTCTCCCTGCACACAAGGTTTATCAAAGTATATGACACTGACACTCTCCCTGTCTATCCTTCTCTCTCCCTGCACACAAGGTTTAGCAAAGAATATGACACTGACACTGTTCCCTGCCTATCCTTCTCTCTCCCTGCACACAAGGTTTATCAAAGTATATGACACTGACACTCTCCCTGCCTATCCTTCTCTCTCCCTACACACAAGGTTTAGCAAAGAATATGACACTGACACTCTCCCTGCCTATCCTTCTCTGTCCCTACACACAAGGTTTAGCAAAGAATAGATTTGACAAGATTTGACACTGTCCCTGCCTATCCTTCACATTCCTTGCTCCGGAACACACTACACGAGGCGCTGGCGGCCTTTTATAGTGTGGGGCGTGTACTAAACCCCCTCAGCTATAATTGGCCACGGGCATCCTGCCTGTGGCCAATCATTGCTCTCCTCGCTGCCGGCGCTGTGATTGGCCAAGCATGCAGGGTCACAGTGCATGCTTGGCCAATCACAGCGCCGGGATTACACTGCGATGGCGCAGTGTATTGTGGGCCGTTCGCGTCACTCGAATTTGGCCCAGATCGTTCGTTGTTCGCCGAACGCGTGAACAGCCGATGTTCGAGTCGAACCTATGTTCGACTCGAACACCGAGCTCATCCCTAGTTCAGAGTATATAGGGCCTTTTTTATTTTGTGTGCGGGGTTCCCCTTAATATCCATACAAGACCCAAAGGGGCTGGTAATGGGCTGGGGTGGGAGTGGGGGGGGCTTGTGATGGGGTAGCTATGCCATTTTTCTAAAAGATTTTCATGCATATTACCGGGACCAGACATTACATTAAAGCCGCAAGCAGTTTTAAATGGCTTTTTTTTCCTTTAGAAATGTCATTTTGTGCAGGGACAGTTCTAAACACGGGAAACACGTGGCACTTCACAGGCATACTTTAGACACCCCCCAGGTACGATATTTAAAGGAATATTTGACTTTTTTTTTTCACTTTATGCATCATTAAAATGACTGCTCCCGAAAAACGGCCGTTTTTAAAACTTCTTTTTGCATTGATACATGTCCCCTGGTGCAGAACCCGGGTTCCCAAACCCTTTTTAGGACAATTACATGCATATTAGTCATTATAATTAGCACTTTAGATTTCGAACGTTCGCATCCATTGTATTTAATAGGGTTCTAACGTTCGTGCGAACTTTCGGTCCATTCGCGCGTTCTGGTGCGAACCGAACCCGGGGGTGTTCGGCTCATCCCTACTCTTCAGTAAAGACAATCATACATGGCTCACATTTTGGTCAATTCATGCTGAATTGGCCAAAATGTGAGCCATGGTTGCCCCTGTCTGTACAACAGAGCTCAACAAAAGTCAATTGGACAATCAAATTGCTGAAGATGGATGGAAAATTGCTAGCTAAACAGCGCCGGTACCCAATCAGATTTCAGTACATAAAATGAACAAAACGCAGCGCTAGTGAAATGATAGTGCCCACACCACTATACAAGGTAAGGGGGATATGTGTCCGGTACGTGATGTAGATATGTGCAAACAAATAGAACAAGTATCAGTGCACCACTCTATAACAGGCTCGTAGCGAGATGTACAGATCGGGATATGGTAAACAGTCCTCACAGCCTCCCAGCCTCACACAGACTCTCCTGCCGTCCTGTCCCCTGACAATACAGGGGGTGTCGTATCTTCTTTAGGGGGAAATTTCCCCCTGAAGAAGATACAACACCCCCTGTATCGTCACGCGTAGGGGAGGGGACAGGACGGCAGGAGAGTCTGTGTGAGGCTGGGAGGCTGTGAGGACTGTTTACCATATCCCGATCTGTTCATCTCACTACGAGCCTGTTATAGAGTGGTGCACTGTCGCACCTACAGAATGTAAGTACCCCGGCCAGGGATCTCTCTTTCTATTTAAATAAATATTGTTAAAACGTTACTTGCACCATCCGGGTTTTTTTCTTATATGTTCTATGATCTGGAGCTGTCTGCCAAGGAACCAGAAACCCAGGATTATCCATTAGAACCCAGGTGTGGTTCATAAGCGTGCACAGACCAAGCTTAGTTGCAAGGTCGCACGCTCTAAGGTGAGCGGCCATTACCATAGGAGAGCACCTGTGTGACTACACTTTGGCATGACTTTTGGATCACTCACTGGGCCGTGTGTTACTGTATGAATTGTATTATACATCACCCTTAGATTGCTGCTACTAATTACATGCACTAAAGCACTGTGGAATTTTTCATTCATTTCTACCCACACTGAAGCACCTTAGAATACTTTTATATGGACTTTTGTGTCATTTTTAAGGATTGGACTGTTTACCACTATTATTTACTATGCATGTTTATGCACTTATGCACCTTAGTGTGATGCGATTTTTTGATGTTATTTTTCGGAATAATGTGATTTTTTTGATGCGATTTTTTTGGAATCATTATTTTTATATATTTATATATTTACTTGTACTATTTGTTTGCACATATCTACATCACTTACCGGACACATATCCCCCTTACCTTGTATAGTGATGTGTGTACTATCATTTCACTAGCGCTGCGTTTTGTTTATTTTATTTAGTCTTTAGCACGATTTATGAGACGTGTTTCACGCTAGCAGCTTTATTTCTATACCTTAGCTGATAGGAGTGGTGGCTCGCAGGATTTCAGTACAGTTCGGGTAATCTGACAGCCCCTGGAGCCAGATTTCAGAATATAATAAGCAGCAAGAGAAATGCATTCATCCACTCAGTTGAGCTTCTTAGCGAGGAATCTGTTAGATTTCTTTCAATCAGCCCACAGGCTAAACAGAAAAAGTGTGTGGGCAGCTTAAAGTCATTGTAAAGGATCTTTTTTCTTTAATAGCAAACATGTTATGCTTACCTGCTCTGTGGAATGGTTGTGATCCCTAATCCTCCTCTTCTGAGGTCCCCTCGCCGGCACTCCTGGCTCCTCCTGTCTTCCAAGTCCACCCCCCCAGCAAGCTGCTTGTACTCGTAGTCGTGCAGGCTTGATCCTGAGCTGCACTGTATTTCAATCAAATCCAGGGACGGCATCCCCCCACTCCTCCGTCACTGGATTTGATTGATATCAGCAGGAGCTAATGGCCCCCACTGCTCTCACTGACTCAAGTGAGAAGTGAGAGAGAGCAGTGCCACTGCTCTTGGGCACAGCGCTGGATCGAGTTTGGGCTTAGGTGAGTGTTTAGAGGAGCCGGGGGGAGGGGCAGCTCCTCCTAAAAAGGTTTTTACCTTAATGCAGAAAATGCATTAAGGTAAAAAAGGCCTTTAGCCTTTACAACCACTTTAAATTTAAATCTACGCTTTTGGATACAAGGCTTGTTCCTTATTTTAAAACAAGGCTTGTTACTCTGTCCTGTTAGTGCTCATTAGATCACTGATGAAACTCCTCCATTTGTTTCCTTTTAGCCTTAACACTGTTGGAGCTCTACTGGCCCCCTACACTTAAAGTGGACTTTACATAGGAATAGCCATATTGTGCTTCCCCTTTCCATGTGTATGGTACTAGGGCCTTGTTCAAAGTTCCCTAGTTTGGCTGTTGATGATATGGTTATTACCCCCGTCCCACACAAGTTATAAGGACCTTGTTTCTTACAGATAAGGTGTTTCTCTTGTGCCTTGTTTTTCTATACGTATAGACACATACATATTTGTGCTTTGTTTGTTTTTTTTATTATTTTTATTGTTTTCATGTATATATTAGACTGCCATCTCCTGAAGAAGCGCTTAAGGCCGTGTAACATGTAGAGTTTTCTTCACTATGTCTTTACCACCAACCAGCTGCTCCTTCCATTTGACATCATCTCATTTTGAATCATTATTGATCAATCTGTTCCACTGTGGAAATAGTTGGTTGTGTTAGGTTGTGTAAGTGTGGTTTAGACCAAACACCATGTTTTATTTTTAACATGTCATGTCAATAATGTGAATTTTAAAGATTAATAAAAGTTAATTTTGTATTTCAACGCTACAGATGTGCCTCTCAAGTCCATCTTTCCTTCTTTTAAATAAATTTACAACCACTTCAACCTCTTTTGGACTGCCGGCCTGCATTGTACCGTGGACAGGCGGCTCCTACAGTCACAGCGATGTACTTGTATGTCTCTGGCCTCTTCCTGGTACAATTTGGGGGATTGGACACAGCAGGATTTTGTCAGCAGGTCCTGGTCAATGATTCAGAGCCCATTGTTCACAAACAGCACAGGGTTCTGTACAGAGGGAACAGTCACTTTGTTTCCTCTCCCTGCAAAGCAGGGAGAAGGAACAAAGAGATTTTTAGTAAAAAGCAGCACATAATAAACACCTTAACACTTGTTAGGCCTATACTTAACCCCTTGATTAGCCTGAAATGTTAAACCCTTAACAGCCAGTGTAATTAGTAAGGCGACATTGTATAGTATTATCACTAATCACTGTATTAGTGTCACTGGTGATATAATTGTCAGTTAGTCAGTCACATGTAGCATAATACATTTTGGCCTAAATTTATGAAGAAATTTGATTTTGTTACTTTTTTTATTGCATTCATTTTATAGCAGAATGTAAAAATTTTTGTTTATTTCAATATTTTCTGTCTTTTTTTCGTTTATATAATATAAAATAAAAAACACAGTGATAATCAAATACCACTGTAGCACACAGACCACCTTTTACCTGCCTTGTTCTTCGGCTCTTCGCAGGAAGAAGGGGCACACCATGCCACAAGCCCGTACCCTCCTGTATTAAGAGGTTGAACGGTGTTGTTGGTGGGTCATTTCACAGTTGAGCCAGAAAATGTTTTCTCACCTCTGTGGATAACAGATTTGAG
The DNA here is from genome assembly GCA_029206835.1 of Rana muscosa. Taxonomy (NCBI): domain Eukaryota; kingdom Metazoa; phylum Chordata; class Amphibia; order Anura; family Ranidae; genus Rana; species Rana muscosa. Next base: position 458,784,782 of record CM055117.1, read on the forward strand.
TACTTGTTTCCCCCAGTGAATAGAATGTCCACACTTGCTATAACTCCAACAGAGAGTTTATTTCTTCTCTTAGCAAATAACAGTCTCTTGATAGGAACAAAGGTTGGAGCAAGAAAAAGGACAGTACAAGATGTGGGGAGAGGTCCAGGCACAATCTCAGTCACTTCACTGTTCAGCTTCTCGAACAGACTCAGCCTCAAATAGATAGTCTATTTAGGACAAGACTAGCAGCCAAATGACACTCACGCTTTACTCAAGGCCTCTATCACAGACCTTGGTTAACCCCGCCCTACCGTACGTTTGCCAAGAGGGGACACAAAAATCAAAGCCCTGTACTAGTGATTCAACCCTAGCCTACTATGGCAGCGCCACCTGTAGGCCACAGGGAACTGTACACCAATACTCTCCCTGGGGATAAAATGGTTGCAAACCCTGACAAATTAGGGTGTTTGGGCATACTATCTCCCAAACACTTCCCTTAAATTGAGGACCCCGCTACACCACCAAAAGAAAGCTCTATTTATGTAAAAAAATATATATATATATATAAAATGTTGTTTTTGTACAGCGTTGCATAACTGCACAATTACCAGTTCAAGGGGTGCAGTGCTAAATAGCAAAAAATGGCCTGGTTATGAAGAGGGAAAAGCCTTCCGGAGCTTAAGTGTTTAAGACAGGGCAAGCAGCAGCCCATAACATCTAAACAGAAATAATATCTTCACTGAGCTGAAAAATCGGTACAGAAAACTGAAATCAAATTAGTTATTGTGGATTACAATTGCTTTTGCACTGCCTTGTTGAATAAAGAAGATTGACACTAAACATTGAATGCATTTTGGTCATTTATTACAACAACTAGGTTGTGATCAGGACTCATCGAAGCGTCAGTCAGTATTTACAACAGGTGTCTCCAGAGAGATCAGTCATTCACAGCAAGAAATGTTTGGATCCTGGCAGTTTTACACATGAATCAGGGTGCTGCTGGATGCTGCCATTTTTAAGCTGGTTATACATTATACAAATTTCTTATTTTCGTTCTTATACAAATTGAAAGTGTTTAGGTTTGACCTCATATTATATAGTTTTGGTAAATCTAAAGGAAAATTGTACAAGACAATTGTGTAATGCAGTGTTTCTCAACCTTTTTTCAGTCAAGGCACCCTTTAAAATTATGGACAATATCAAGGCACCCTTAAAAATTATGGAAAATTTCAAGACACCCTTTAAAATATTTTATTTTTATAAATCTCTTTATTAATTTTAGCTTTTTTCCATACAAAAAAAAGAAATATACATATACATATACATTTCACATTTCACAATTTGCATTTATCTGCTCTCTTCTAGAGCCTCCATAAAATTAATTTCACCTTTATCCACAAATACCTTTATCCACTCACCTCCCTCCCTTTTATTCAATGGCGTGGTTAATCTGACGCTGTCATAGGATTTTTTATCCAACTTGCCCATACTCTCTCATATTTCTCCCCATGTCCCCTATTGCAGTATGTCTCCCTATACAATGGCAGATTAGTATTTACCACATTTTTCCAGTTACTGAGGGAGCTTCTACTTTTTTCCAATTTAACACTATCGTCTTTCTAGCATAAAATAATAGTAAGCCCACCTGTGTTCTCCTTCCCACAGAGAAGATATTCTTTCCTACCAATCCTAGCAGGCAGATTTCCGCCTCCTGTTCCAAAACTATTGATGTTACCATGGCAATCGTTCTCAGGACCTCAGTCCAAAATACCACTATCTTCGGACATAGCCAAAATATATGCATGAAGTTTCCTGGAATGTCTGCACATCTCCAGCAATTTTGAGGATTTGATGGGGAAATCTTATATAACTTATATGGTGTGTAGTGGCTTCTATGTATTATTTTAAATTGTATTCATTTATCTCGTAGTGATACCAGTATCTGAAATGGGAACCTCCACACTTCCTCCCAATCCTCCTCCACCAAATTTAGAACGTCTCTTCTCCAATTTTCACTTATTTTATTTATATCTGGCGATGTAGTCCTTAATAAATATGTATACAAGGTTGAAGTTGACTTTTTTCCACTTTTTACCATTTGCTCCAAGCCTAGTTCCATTAATTGTGGGGTCCCCCCAGGGAACTGAGCTGATAAAGCATGGATAAGTTGCATACATCTGAAAGTATAACTCTCGGGGATATTCCATAGCTGCCTCATTTCTACATATGAATAAAACTTTTCCCCCTGTAGTACTTGCGGCAGTCTTTTCACTCCATATTTAGCCCATGCCCCTGGATCCTGAATGGAATCCAAATGTGGCAATTCAGGATTTCTCCACAATGGGGTATTTGGGGATAGCTTCGTTTTGGAGTATCTTTCTTTTACTATGGCAGCTTTCCATATCTTAACTGTTGTTATCATTGAAGGGGTTAGATCTCGCCTAGTTTTTATCCCCCTATACAGTGCCTCCACCGATTGGACCGCTGCTGCTTCCAACATAGTAGCAGAGTCAAACCCATCAGGGTTCAACCATCTCCCCACCATCACTAACTGTGTAGCTAGATAGTACCTATAAAAATCTGGAAAGGCCAGCCCTCCCTGTTCTGCCGATCTCATAAGTGTACTTAATTTAATTCTAGCTGGTTTATTTGCCCATATGAATGTGGAGAGCATTCCGTTTAACTGTGTAAAAAAGCTTTTTGGCAGCCATTGTGGAGAATTCCTGAATATATACAAAAACGTAGGCAGAATCTTCATCTTCACCAGGTTTATACGTCTCAATACCGACAGAGTCAACGTTACCCATATCTTTAATCTCTTTCCCAGCTCCTGTACCACTGGATCCAGGTTCATAACTCGGAAATCCTTAACCTGTCTAGATATTATTATGCCAAGATATTTGAATTCCGTCACCCATTTCAATGGTAAGTTTGGAGCAGCTGTATCCTGTGCTCCCTGATCAATAGGGAATAATAGGGACTTACCCCATATTACTTTAAGCCCTGTAAAGAGTGAAAAAGTATTTAATAGTTCTAAAGCTCCCTCTAAAGATGGGCCCACGTCTCTTAAGAACAGCAAAATATCATCGGCATACAGGGCTACCCTCTCCTCCAGCCCCCCCACTCGAAGTCCTTGAATATTTGGCGAAGACCTAAGAGCCTCTGCCACTGGCTCTATTGCTATTGCAAATAGTGCTGGAGAGAGAGGGCAGCCCCGCCTAGTACCTCTATATCAGTGTTTCTCAACTCCAGTCCTCAAGGCGCCCCAACAGGTCATGTTTTCAGGCTCTCCATTATTTTGCACAGGTGATTTGATCAGTTTCACTGCCTTAGTAATTACCATAGCCGTTTCATCTTAGGGAAATCCTGAAAACATGACCTGTTTGGGCGCCTTGAGAACTGGAGTTGAGAAACACTGCTCTATATAACTGAAAAAAAGGGGATAGCTTTCCTCCCAATTTTACCGCCGACATGGGTCTCCCATATATTATTTGAATCCACTTAATAAATACCAATGGGAAACCCATCCTTCTGAGTATTTCCCATAAAAAGGCCACTCAATTGTATCAAAGGCCTTCTCTATGTCTAAAGAGGCCACCGTCCTGGATCCCTCCTGAATATGATGAGTAGGTATATTTGTATAAAGCCTACGTAAGTTAACATCTGTTGTTCTTTGTGGCATAAATCCTGTCTGGTCTGAGTCTATAATATTTCTAAGTAGGTGTTGTAGTCTTAATGTTAATAGTTTTGTCAATATTTTAAGGTCTATATTTAATAATGCTATTGGCCTGTATGATGAGCATAATTTTGGATCCTTCATTTCCTTATATATTAATGTTATGTGTGCCTCTCTCATTGAGTCTGGGAGGACCCCTTTCGATAGCTCACTTGTAAATACTTCTACTAATTTAGGGGCTATTAAAGTTCCATACTTTTTATAGAATTCGACCGGAATTCTGTCTGGACCTGGTGCCTTTTCCCCCGGAAACGTACGTATTACCTCCATAATCTCCTCGGTCGTAATGTGACAGACCAGTGCCCTCCTCTCCCCATCCGACAACCATCTGAGGGCCAACCAGTCCAAAAGATCCGTCATAGCCTCCGGGCGGAAGTCGGTGGGGAGGGAGAAGGCATACAACAGACTATAGTACTCTATAAAGGCCTCTAATATCTCTTCAGGTTCTTTTGCTCTCTGTCCATTTAAAGTCTTGATTTCTGATATAGTTTTAGCTTGATATTCTTGTTGCGCTAATCTCACCAGAAATCTCCCACCTTTATCTCCCTGCTCAAAAATATTCTGTCTATTTCTATGCAATTCCAGCCTTGTTATTTTCTCCACATGCAGATGTAAATCTCTTTGTGCGGCCATTGTTGAAGTTCTTTTTGTGAGGCCCAAAATATCTATCAGTAGTTTTTCTGAAAACTCTACGGGATTGTCTCCTTCTGCTCCCTCCGGTAGTCCTACAATCCGAACGTTGTTCCTTCTAAATCGGCTTTCTGTGTCAATTGCCCTTTCTTGGAGTGTCATAATTTGTTTTTTCATTGTATGCCATTCTCCTTTATCCATTTTTTGTTTTTCTTCCATCTTTGAGACACGGATTTCAATTGCTGAAGTTCTTTGCTGTATCTTATCAAATTCATGTCTCATTATACTAACATCCACTGCTAGGGCATCCATTTTAAATGTAAGAGCCTCACTGCTTTTTTTAATAGCTTCCATAATGTCTTTTACAAAAGAAGGTTGCTCTATTTCTTTTTCCATTATGGTCTGGGTTTCCACTGGTACCCCAGTGGCTTGGGGGGATTTTACAATTGTGGGAGATTTTGCTACTGATTTCCCAGTTCCTCTTGCTGCCATTGATATAGGGGAGGAGCACGGGGTGACCGTCTGTGTTTTACCCCTCAGTCTATTGGGGGCCATTCAGGCTCCGCTCTGTCTCTGCTTTTAGCGGGGAGGTAAAGATCTATATTTTCTCCCACCTCCTTCCTTTTGGCAGTGTTCCCTCTTTTCCTCCTTGGGTGATTTACAACTTATTTACAACTTGATGTAACTCAAATAGCATAAGTGTCCTTAATCTGTTTTTGCTCCAGTCTCACGTTTCCCCTTTCCCCTTCCCCGCTCTCTCCTGTTACTTATCCAGTAAGGGAGAAGAAAAGCAGAAAACATATGTAGAAAATAAGAAGTCTTTCTGCTGTCTTCCCTTCTTCTTCCCCCTGGTTTGCTGTGTATGCAAAAGAATAAAAAAGAACAAGTGCGCTAATGTGAATTGACTAATAATCAAAAATTATGAATCCACACATATATTGAATAAATAAAGTCCAACAGTGATAACAATGAATGTGTCCTGTAAAAATGAATATATCCTAAATAAGTCCCATCAAAAATCAGCAATGAAGGAAAGCCGTGAAGAGGTGAACCGCAAAAAGTTTGAAGTTCGGTGCATGCACACCCGTGTCCACCACCAACAATCAAGCTGCTTACCAGAGGTAAGAAACAAATGAGCCCATCAGCAATCCCAGGGGGAGATCCAGAGAAATCCAGATAAACTTCGCAAAGTTCCAACGTCACTTGATAGGCAGTGGATACAGCAAAGATTTCCCAAGGAGAGAGAGGAGGCTCAATAGTGCATTACCCAATGTAAAATTTATTTTTTAAAACGGGTTTAAAAACACTTACACAATGTACAATTTAAAGAACATAACAACCGGCCGGTCCGCCGTACCTGTCCCGTAGTGATGACGTCAGCACGCACACCTCCCGACGTACGTTTCGTGTTCCTACACGTCGTCTTGGGGATCAGGTGACGTGCTGACGCATCACAAGATATAGGAAGAAGGAAGCCAGGCCTCGCTCTGAGCGGCCAATGGAGTTGCGGCAATTACACTGAACCTCCACACCGCCTACAAGGCCCGGCCCAGAACCAAGCCTCGCTCTAAGCGGCCAATGGAGTCATGGCAGTTATACCAAGCCTCCACGCCGCCCACAAGGCCCAGCCCAGAACCAAAATAAGACCAAGCCTCACTTTGAAGTACAGGCAGCGGTATATAAATGGGCAAATGTAACCCCAAATATATTCTAAATAAGAGGGTACCACATAAAATGACATCTAGGTGATAAAACCCAATGGAAATTAACCATGTCGTGTAAGTGGACAAGTTTAATGCCTAATATGAAAGAACATCCACATGTCCACCACAGCACGGTATACCATTTGAACCTAAAAAAGAAAAAGGTATATTATGAAAAATATATACATATGTGTGTGTCATATGAAAACACACGTGTGTATAAATATATTGAAAAAGATTTTAAAAAGGATTTATATCATTTCTTCTCATATGAGGAAAGAATCCTTTATAAAATATCATGTATGATGGAGGTCAAAAAAAGACAAAAAAATATACCTCCACCAAACCTGATAATAAAGGAGAAGAGGGGGGGTGTCATTCTGGCACGTAAGGGCCCACTGGGGGTCCATATTATGACAAAACTACACACATAAAAATGTATATTGGTAGACAGTTCAAATCAACAAAATGTCAGACCTCACATAGCTCTCAGATATATGGACATAGCCCCCACTCGCACCAAACTAAGAGTTATCGATGAAAGCGTTGAGGTCTACCTCAACGTTCATCCCAAACGGTACATAACTCTTCAGTTTGTGGATCCAGGACATCTCTAGTCTAGAAATACTTCTAATCATAGAGTCTCCTCTCCATCTGGTAGAATATTTATCAATCCCCAGAAAGATCGTATTAGTGGGGTCTTTAGCATGGATCTCTAAATAGTGCCGGGATACTGGGTGTTTTGGGAAACCTGTGAGGATATTTGTGATATGTTCATTCAATCTAACACGGAGAGGTCGCTTGGTCCTGCCCACATATTGAAGCCCACATGGGCATTGCAGGAGATATACGACCCTCTCCGTGGAGCAAGTAATGAAAGGCAATATTTTATGCTCAACATTAGTTACAGTGGATTTAAACGTATTGGTACGCCTATGGGTACATCTGCTCAACGAACATACTCTGCACCTCCTACACTGATAGAAGCCTACCAACTGATCAAGAAAGGTCTTATGCACAGACGGAGGATCTAGTATATTAGGTGCCACTCTCCCACGTATGGAGGGTGCACCTTTGTATACGACCTGAGGATGAACAGGTAATACTTCATGTAAAACAGGATCATTAGTAAGTATATGCCAATGTTTTTTAATCAACTGTTTAATGCCCCTATATTGGGCTGAATAGGTGGTAACAAATGGGATGGATGGTACTCTTGATTGAGACCTAGGCTTCTCAGCCAATAGGTCTTTCCTATCCAACAATGCCACTTCGTTTAAGGTATGAGTAAGTGAGTCATTGGAATACCCTTTTTCCACAAATCGACCAATCAAAATCTGAGCCTGTGTTAGGAATTCCTTATGGTCTGTACAGTTCCGTTTCAGCCTAATGAATTGGCTCTTCGGTACGAATTTAAGCCATGATGGATGATGGCAGCTATTGATAGGTATATATGAATTTCTATCAGTATTTTTAAAGAAGGTGGAGGTAGTGAAGGAGCCATCCTTAATACATATCTTTAAATCCAAAAAATGAATCTCCTCCTGACTTGCCTCAAAATTCAAAACAATACCCCTAGTGTTATTGTTGAGGTGCTCCATATAGACATCCAAATCCTGGCGCTCTCCATCCCACAGGAGGAGGACGTCATCAATGTACCTCGCCCACAACATAAGTTGGGGCGGGCGTTGGACATAGACGACGTCCTCCTCCCATAGGGCCATGAAGAGGTTGGCCAGGCTGGGGGCATACTTTGCCCCCATAGCCACACCTCTATCCTGCCTGTAGAATTGGTTGTTGAACCAGAAATAACTCCTAGAAGCAGCAAATGTTAATAGTTCAAGGATATATGAAATCTGTTCATCAAACAATCCAGAGTCACGCCTCAAGTAGTATTCTACTGCAAATAAACCCAAATTGTGGGGAATAATGGTATATAAGGACGTAACGTCCGCCGTTACCAACCACATATTGTTTTTGGGGGTAATTCCAGTCATGATATTAATAACCTGGCGTGAGTCCTTAAGATACGAGGGCATCATCGAAACTAACGGTTGTAAAAAGCCATCAATGTAACGTCCTACCCGGGACGTGATGGAATCGATGCCACTAATAATAGGCCGTCCCGGGGGGTGGGTGGCATTTTTGTGTATCTTGGGAAGATAATAGAGAACAGGTGTACGTGGCGCCCTAGGCACCAAATACTCACTCTCCTTTCTATTCAATATCCCAAGATCAAGACCTCTTTGGACCAATACTGATAGCTCTCTAGTGTAAAGGGCCTTTGGGTCAGAGGGTAAGGGAGTGTATGTGTCCCGATCATTGACAATCCGGAACATCTCAGAGAGGTAATCAGCCTTGTCTAAGATGATGATACCCCCCCCCTTTGTCCGCAGGCCTAATGACAAGATCTCTATTTTTGCAAAGAGAATCAAGGCCTTCAATGAGAGTCCTATCGGAGTGTACTTTTTTAAGTGGCAACTGGTCCAAATCCCTAAGAACCACATCCCTGAATACTTTAAGAGGAGGAGCCAATGCACCGGGAGGGTTAAACAGAATCGCATTGGATAGTCCCAAGTGGGTAAACCCAGGTGTCAAGTCATTATTTGTCCCAAAGGGATTGCATAAAAAATGGCGTTTAATGCTGACTCTCCTGATAAATCGATGAACATCCATATAGGTCTGGAATTTATTCAGCCTACATGGGGGGACATATTTAAGACCCTTATTGAGTACACTCTGTTCTGCATCAGTTAGAATAACAGAACTTAAATTAAAAATTCCTGAGCCCCTTATGATTTTTGTCTTTTTGTTTCTAGCCCTAACCCCCCCTCTAGTTCCTCTCGTGCGTCGCACGACCTTTTTGTGCCTTGGCCCAATTTGTGAAAACCCCAATTATGTCCCTCCTGTCCAGATGGACCGGGGTTGTCACAGATCTCATGATGTGTGGCACCAGAGTGCTGTATCTGACTCTGGTAATCATTCCCATGGTCGGATAGGGGGCCATATCGGTCACTGAGGGGAAAAAAATTGTTCGATACATCCACATTGTATTCGTAATCATCCCTGTACGTGGACGGACCTGGGGGTTGGAAATGGTAGGATGTAGCACCCTCTTTTTCCAAATGGCCCAAACCGTAACTAGAATGGGGACCTTGATAATACCCCTGAGCCCATCCCTGATTGGGATTTTGTGGGTACGGTGGTGCATTCCTATATGTATTCCCCTGATTAGGTATATAGGGTGGCCGAGGCTGATTAAATCCTGTAGGGCCATGGCCATAACCACGCCCCTGTTGGCCCTGAGATTGGCCCTGGGGTCCTGGTCTACGAAAGGGACGTGGAGGTTTGGGAGCCTGTGAGGGTAATCCCCTACCCCCCCCACCCTGTCTGGAGGGTGACTGGTATGAACCCCGCCTCCCCTTTTGTGGGGCTTGTGTGCGACCCCCTGTTAAATGTTTATTGACAAATTGAGGGTTAGGAACAGATGAACCAATGTTCCCACTGTTCACAGTAGCCTGAGTAATAACCTCCATCTCTTGACTTATAGGGGCAGGCTGTTCGGCTAAAAGTTTATTTTGCCAATCAAATACGATGCTATTCTGATAGTCAACCAAATCCCGATTGTACTTTTTCTTTTTTTTTAATTTCTGTTCCCTCTCCTCTTTCTCTAATATTTTTAAAAGTGGTAATGACCTCTCCTTATATTCATTGGTCCCGTTAAATGGGGTGAGTTGTTCCTTTAGGACCTTAATCTCCTCGTCCAACCGGGCCAATTTGATGTTTTTCCTCTCAATGAGAAACTGGAGGAAATTGATCCCAGCTGTATTGAAATACCTGAACCATTCCTCTAATTGTGTTTCTCCTTTCTGTGGACTTACTTCCCACCTGAGACTGCGTGGAACCATCTTGTTTTTAACATATGTTTACAAATAGGCGATATCCCATTGGGTGTGCGTCTCTGAAATCATGAGATTCTTAAGACGCATAAACATGCCCCCAAGGTCGCCTCCCTCATTAGAAAAAGCCTCAAACACACCCTCGGTGTTAACCACTCTAGTGGCTCTAAACTCAAAAATATCCATCACCCCTGAATGTGGGACGGATTATTTAGAGGATAGAGTTTGTGATAATATCAATGCTAAACAAATTCTATATAATACAAAATGAACTGTATGAGCAAGCTGCAGTGCAAATATCAAAAAATACAATGGTGTAAAAAATTAAAGCAATAAACCGCGCTAGCCAGTACCATAAATAAATATACAGCAGCACCTGTGATATGTGATAACATATAAAGTATACAAAAGAATAAAAAAGAACAAGTGCGCTAATGTGAATTGACTAATAATCAAAAATTATGAATCCACACATATATTGAATAAATAAAGTCCAACAGTGATAACAATGAATGTGTCCTGTAAAAATGAATATATCCTAAATAAGTCCTATCAAAAATCAGCAATGAAGGGAAGCCGTGAAGAGGTGAACCGCAAAAAGTTTGAAGTTCGGTGCATGCACACCCGTGTCCACCACCAACAATCAAGCTGCTTACCAGAGGTAAGAAACAAATGAGCCCATCAGCAATCCCAGGGGGAGATCCAGAGAAATCCAGATAAACTTCGCAAAGTTCCAACGTCACTTGATAGGCAGTGGATACAGCAAAGATTTCCCAAGGAGAGAGAGGAGGCTCAATAGTGCATTACCCAATGTAAAATTTATTTTTTAAAACGGGTTTAAAAACACTTACACAATGTACAATTTAAAGAACATAACAACCGGCCGGTCCGCCGTACCTGTCCCGTAGTGATGACGTCAGCACGCACACCTCCCGACGTACGTTTCGTGTTCCTACACGTCGTCTTGGGGATCAGGTGACGTGCTGACGCATCACAAGATATAGGAAGAAGGAAGCCAGGCCTCGCTCTGAGCGGCCAATGGAGCTGCGGCAATTACACCGAACCTCCACACCGCCTACAAGGCCCGGCCCAGAACCAAGCCTCGCTCTAAGCGGCCAATGGAGTCATGGCAGTTATACCAAGCCTCCACGCCACCCACAAGGCCCAGCCCAGAACCAAAATAAGACCAAGCCTCACTTTGAAGTACAGGCAGCGGTATATAAATGGGTAAATGTAACCCCAAATATATTCTAAATAAGAGGGTACCACATAAAATGACATCTAGGTGATAAAACCCAATGGAAATTAACCATGTCGTGTAAGTGGACAAGTTTAATGTCTAATATGAAAGAACATCCACATGTCCACCACAGCACGGTATACCATTTGAACCTAAAAATGAAAAAGGTATATTATGAAAAATATATACATATGTGTGTGTCATATGAAAACACACGTGTGTATAAATATATTGAAAAAGATTTTAAAAAGGATTTATATCATTTCTTCTCATATGAGGAAAGAATCCTTTATAAAATATCATGTATGATGGAGGTCAAAAAAAGACAAAAAAATATACCTCCACCAAACCTGATAATAAAGGAGAAGAGGGGGGGGTGTCATTCTGGCACGTAAGGGCCCACTGGGGGTCCATATTATGACAAAACTACACACATAAAAATGTATATTGGTAGACAGTTCAAATCAACAAAATGCCAGACCTCACATAGCTCTCAGATATATGGACATAGCCCCCACTCGCACCAAACTAAGAGTTATCGATGAAAGCGTTGAGGTCTACCTCAACGTTCATCCCAAACGGTACATAACTCTTCAGTTTGTGGATCCAGGACATCTCTAGTCTAGAAATACTTCTAATCATAGAGTCTCCTCTCCATCTGGTAGAATATTTATCAATCCCCAGAAAGATCGTATTAGTGGGGTCTTTAGCATGGATCTCTAAATAGTGCCGGGATACTGGGTGTTTTGGGAAACCTGTGAGGATATTTGTGATATGTTCATTCAATCTAACACAGAGGTCGCTTGGTCCTGCCCACATATTGAAGCCCACATGGGCATTGCAGGAGATATACGACCCTCTCCGTGGAGCAAGTAATGAAAGGCAATATTTTACGCTCAACATTAGTTACAGTGGATTTAAACGTATTGGTACGCCTATGGGTACATCCGCTCAACGAACATACTCTGCACCTCCTACACTGATAGAAGCCTACCAACTGATCAAGAAAGGTCTTATGCACAGACGGAGGATCTAGTATATTAGGTGCCACTCTCCCACGTATGGAGGGTGCACCTTTGTATACGACCTGAGGATGAACAGGTAATACTTCATGTAAAACAGGATCATTGGTAAGTATATGCCAATGTTTTTTAATCAACTGTTTAATGCCCCTATATTGGGCTGAATAGGTGGTAACAAATGGGATGGATGGTACTCTTGATTGAGACCTAGGCTTCTCAGCCAATAGGTCTTTCCTATCCAACAATGCCACTTCGTTTAAGGTATGAGTAAGTGAGTCATTGGAATACCCTTTTTCCACAAATCGACCAATCAAAATCTGAGCCTGTGTTAGGAATTCCTTATGGTCTGTACAGTTCCGTTTCAGCCTAATGAATTGGCTCTTCGGTACGGATTTAAGCCATGATGGATGATGGCAGCTATTGATAGGTATATCAATGTAACGTCCTACCCGGGACGTGATGGAATCGATGCCACTAATAATAGGCCGTCCCGGGGGGTGGGTGGCATTTTTGTGTATCTTGGGAAGATAATAGAGAACAGGTGTACGTGGCGCCCTAGGCACCAAATACTCACTCTCCTTTCTATTCAATATCCCAAGATCAAGACCTCTTTGGACCAATACTGATAGCTCTCTAGTGTAAAGGGCCTTAAGGGTCAGAGGGTAAGGGAGTGTATGTGTCCCGATCATTGACAATCCAGAACATCTCAGAGAGGTAATCAGCCTTGTCTAAGATGATGATACCCCCCCCTTTGTCCGCAGGCCTAATGACAAGATCTCTATTTTTGCAAAGATTGAATGAACATATCACAAATATCCTCACAGGTTTCCCAAAACACCCAGTATCCCGGCACTATTTAGAGATCCATGCTAAAGACCCCACTAATACGATCTTTCTGGGGATTGATAAATATTCTACCAGATGGAGAGGAGACTCTATGATTAGAAGTATTTCTAGACTAGAGATGTCCTGGATCCACAAACTGAAGAGTTATGTACCGTTTGGGATGAACGTTGAGGTAGACCTCAACGCTTTCATCGATAACTCTTAGTTTGGTGCGAGTGGGGGCTATGTCCATATATCTGAGAGCTATGTGAGGTCTGGCATTTTGTTGATTTGAACTGTCTACCAATATACATTTTTATGTGTGTAGTTTTGTCATAATATGGACCCCCAGTGGGCCCTTACGTGCCAGAATGACACCCCCCCCCCCCTCTTCTCCTTTATTATCAGGTTTGGTGGAGGTATATTTTTTTGTCTTTTTTTGACCTCCATCATACATGATATTTTATAAAGGATTCTTTCCTCATATGAGAAGAAATGATATAAATCCTTTTTAAAATCTTTTTCAATATATTTATACACACGTGTGTTTTCATATGACACACACATATGTATATATTTTTCATAATATACCTTTTTCATTTTTAGGTTCAAATGGTATACCGTGCTGTGGTGGACATGTGGATGTTCTTTCATATTAGGCATTAAACTTGTCCACTTACACGACATGGTTAATTTCCATTGGGTTTTATCACCTAGATGTCATTTTATGTGGTACCCTCTTATTTAGAATATATTTGGGGTTACATTTGCCCATTTATATACCGCTGCCTGTACTTCAAAGTGAGGCTTGGTCTTATTTTGGTTCTGGGCTGGGCCTTGTGGGCGGCGTGGAGGCTTGGTATAACTGCCATGACTCCATTGGCCGCTTAGAGCGAGGCTTGGTTCTGGGCCGGGCCTTGTAGGCGGTGTGGAGGTTCGGTGTAATTGCCGCAGCTCCATTGGCCGCTCAGAGCGAGGCCTGGCTTCCTTCTTCCTATATCTTGTGATGCGTCAGCACGTCACCTGATCCCCAAGACGACGTGTAGGAACATGAAACGTACGTCGGGAGGTGTGCGTGCTGACGTCATCACTACGGGACAGGTACGGCGGACCGGCCGGTTGTTATGTTCTTTAAATTGTACATTGTGTAAGTGTTTTTAAACCCGTTTTAAAAAATAAATTTTACATTGGGTAATGCACTATTGAGCCTCCTCTCTCTCCTTGGGAAATCTTTGCTGTATCCACTGCCTATCAAGTGACGTTGGAACTTTGCGAAGTTTATCTGGATTTCTCTGGATCTCCCCCTGGGATTGCTGATGGGCTCATTTGTTTCTTACCTCTGGTAAGCAGCTTGATTGTTGGTGGTGGACACGGGTGTGCATGCACCGAACTTCAAACTTTTTGCGGTTCACCTCTTCACGGCTTCCCTTCATTGCTGATTTTTGATGGGACTTATTTAGGATATATTCATTTTTACAGGACACATTCATTGTTATCACTGTTGGACTTTATTTATTCAATATATGTGTGGATTCATAATTTTTGATTATTAGTCAATTCACATTAGCGCACTTGTTCTTTTTTATTCTTTTGTATACTTTATATGTTATCACATATCACAGGTGCTGCTGTATATTTATTTATGGTACTGGCTAGCGTGGTTTATTGCTTTAATTTTTTACACCATTGCTGTGTATGCAGTCAGCTGATAGAGGGCAGCCGAAGGTGCTGAGAGCCGAGGAGAGTCAGGAGGGTGGGGGAAGCCACGGATCGGAAGCCAGGGGATACTGGGGCTCGGCACGAGGGATTGGATTGAATGCTGTGCTCCGAAGATCCAAGGGCCAGGAGCGTCAGGAGGCAGATATCCGATAGCCGGTAGACAGCATCCAGGGGTTTCTCCTCCTCCTCCTCCACCACCCTGTGCGTCCGTGCAGATCAATAGGCGTCGGTACCGGCACTTCCCTTCACCTCCTGTCTCCTTCTGTCCACTCTCCACTCACCCAGAGATCTGAAGTCCGCTCCTTTCCCACTTGGCGGCAATTCCTCAAGGCTGTCACGGAAGGAGGGAGTCTTTCGGCGGTTCAGTCACTGCCTGCGTCCCATACCGCTGGAAACTTTGCAAGCGAGACCCACCCACCACACGCTGCACGTCACACACTCACGCGCTCATCCGTCTCCAATCCCCCCCACCCTTTAAAATTATGGACAGTCTCAAGGCACCTTTTAAAATTATGGACAATCTCAAGGTACCTTTTAAATTATGGACAGTCTCAAGGCACCCCATTGTAAAATGTAAATAACTATTCTAATAGTTTTACATAATGTGGCAGCATCTACACACGTAGGACACCCAACGTTAGAGGTGATTTATTCTTGCAAAGCAAATACGCTTTTGCACACTGATACCGACTAGTATTCCTGTGTTTCTCCTCTCCCTCAGTTTCTCTCCATCACTCAGCTGTGACCCCAGTGTTGATGGAGAGGAGCAGGGGAAGGTTAAACAGGGGCAATCAACACCCTTCTTATCAACACTGATGACATCACTGGTTGTTAGAATGCCAGTGGCTGGAAGGTTGAAACGGTGCACAATAAAAACCTGTGGCATTGTGTAACTAAAGGGCAGGCTTTCATCCACCTGCTGGCTTGTATAGATTTTTGAGACATTTTTAGGCATTTTACCAAGGCACGGTATCTTTAATTGAAACTAGTGATCAGCACAAGGAGACAATCATAGAAACCTTCAAACCCATCAAGGGATTGATCCATGTAAAATCTTATTGCCTCTCGGGGGATCAGGAAGGAATTTTTTCCCCTGTTGTAGCAAATTGGAGCATGCTTTACTGAGGTTTTTCGCCTTCCTCTGGATCAACTGTGGGTAAAGGATTGTGTAAAATGGAATTGTATAATTTTTATTTATTTTTTTATAGGTTGAAGTAGTTGAATTTGTGTATTTTTTTCAACCTCACAAACTAAGTAATAAGAGCAGAAAAAGATGATGAATAAATACCGTAAGAGCAGAAAAAGAGCAGACTCTGTTGGTTGAACTGGATTATCTTTTTTTCACCCAGATTAACCATGTAACTATGTTAACTATGTAAACCCAATCATTTTATGAGTACAATTGTTTCTGTTGCAATTGGTCCATTACCCTAACATGTACAACTTTTAAACAATCGTTATTGTTTCCCATATAGTCCTTTGTGGGTAATCTACACCCTTCTGTAGCACCTTCTCATTTTTGCTATCTCTGTTAAGTTACCAATAGTAGTGATACCATTTTATGTCTTTATTCTCTTCTGATAAATCTCAGGATATGTATGTCATTTTTAAAATCCCAGTTTATTGTCAAGTGTAATTATTACTTTGTAAAAACTAAAAAAAAAAAAAACATATTAAACGAAAAACAAAATTGTGGCTGTTGACACTGGAAAACACTGATGTTTATCAAACTCAGGCTCTCACAACCCCTGGTACGCATAGGGGTTGTGAGAACTTGATTCACCTAGAGCAGTATACTTTATACTCTTTCACCTCAAGCATAAAGTATGTTGCTCTAGGTCAGGGGTCTCCAAACTTTCTAAACAAAGGGTCAGTTTATTGTCCTTCAGACTTTAGGGGGGCCGGACAGTGGCCAGCGGGAGTGGAAATTGTCCTGGTATCAGTGGGAGTAAACATCACCACATTTGGTATAAGGTGGAAGAATAGTGCCTAATCAATGGCATCATTGGGAGGAATAGTGCCCCATTGTTAATGTCACTTGGCACAATAGTGTCTTGTTTCAGTGGGAGAATAGTGCCCCAAGGGCCAGATAAAGGTAAGCATAGGGCCGCATCCAGCCCCTGGGCCGCAGTTTGGAGACCACTGCTCTAGGTTAAAGTGCTCATCTGCTGTCCCTACAGTAAGCGCTTGAACCCAAGACAAAGGGACACAACAGCTCTGGAGTGCAGAAACATCTTCTTCTAGTGTTAAAAGCAAAAGGACCACATGTTCACAACCCATGCATCTTTGGTCCAGAGGAAGGCCAAACAAAAACCCCATGGACAACAGTTTAAAAAATTTCTACAGTAAAAATTTATTCCCTCCTTACCCCCATTCGCATTAATCTCAATTCCCTGAATGTAAATATTACTTTGATAGCCCATAGTAATTATAATTTTTGTTACTTAACTGAAAAAAAAAAAGAAAAGAGAATTGTCAACTAAATTAACGTGTTAAATGTAATCTCAATATATTGCATAAATACACCATTCAGTGCCATTATCAATCACAGTTACATTGCATTAGGGGCAGCTCCCACTCACTTCAGTAATTTTGTTATCATTTATCACTGCAACACTCAAGTGCATTTACTAATTGCCAGCGTTTGCTGCTACTTGCTAGTAATTTTTATCATCGGGCTTGGAGTAGAAAACAGGTTGTTTTTTATTTACGATACCTAACACACAAGGTAGCAGCACTAGTTAAAATGATTGTAAGGAATTTAAATTATTTTTAAAATAACAAAACATGTTATACTCACCTGCTCCGTGCAATGATTTTGCACAGAGCAGCCCCAATCCTTCTCTTCTGGGGGCCCCCCCCCCGCAGGCACTCCTGGCTCCTCCCCCCTTACAAGTGCTCCCTCTCGGTCAAGTTAAAGTGTTACTAAACCCAGTAATATGAAAATAGTTCATCCACCCCCCCAACAGTGCCCACAGCTTATAAATGTTATTTTTACATTAAAATACTGCCACTATTTACCTTTTTGGTTGATCTGTATACCACGGTTACATGATAAACTGCACAGTTTCTTCAGTAGTAAGAGTTCAGGAAGAAGGAGATTTCCACTGCAGCCTGTATACACGTCCACATGTGTAATGTCAATATCATGTGACATGGCTATCTCTGAGAACAAGAAACTGTTCCCTCCAGCATAAAAGACACAAATGAGCATGTGCAGGTTGGCTACTGTGCCTGCGTTAGCTGGCCTTCCCCAGATAGACAGTGCAGGAGGGGGGGGGGGGGGTCTGTGCATACAGGATAAAACAGCCTTTTTACACAATGAAGAAGATTAACCCCTTAAGTTCCACAGGGAGTATAACAAGCATGCTATGCTGCATATACAGGCTGATTTTACTGTGGGTTTAGTAACACCTTAATATTGTTGTTGGTTGACAAATAGTGCCCATGTTATCAGATTTTCTTCAAAGTGACAATACAAAAAATCATATTCCACACACATTTTAACTTTTAGGATTGAATGATGAAATATTTTTTTAGGAACTTACTTTAAAGTCTAAGAAAAAGTGGCCCCCCCTGCACTGCAAGAGTTAAAAACTCATTACATGAAGGAGATGCTGAAAAGGCTGCATTACTTATTTCACTCTCTGACTGCCAACTCCAGGACTGTCCTTTTCTTGATCTTATCATCTGCACTTTGTCTCTGTGTGGAGGAGACTGTCCTGGTAGAGTTAGGGCTTTGCTTCCTTATGTCAGACCCTTCAGTTAGGAGAACAGTGACATCCTTCACTTCAAATCTCTTGATAATAGCAGTCGGAATCAGAAGTGAATTGGATCTCATATTGCAGATATACAGCTATGATGCTCTAGGCACAGGACTGACTAGGCACACCCATATACCAGGAAGTGTACTAATATGTTTCAGAAGGAATTCCAGACTAAAGGATACAGGGTACAGCTTAGGCACGATTCAGATTTCTAGATGTTTCCTTTAGCTTGGCAAATATTTTTTTGCGTTTTTGAGCTCAGGTCTACTTTGAAGCTCATATTTTGCTTGTAAAGAATATGCAAACGGTTTTAGTTTCTCATAGATTGGTCACTGTTCTACTTTAACGCATTAGTCCAGCAAATATAGTGATTATCAAAATCCCCCCTCCACCAAATTATTTGGACCAGTGCACAAAACAAGGTCCATAAAGACATGGATGAGCAAGTTTAGGGTGGAAGAACTTGACTGGCCTGCACAGATTCCTGACCTCAACCCGATTGAACATCTTTGGGATTAATTAGAGTGGAGACTGAGAGCCGGGTCTTCTCATCCACATCAGTGCACTTCTGGAAGAATGGTCAAACATTCCCATACACACTCCTAAACCTTGTGGACAGCCTTCTCAGAAGAGTTGAAGCTGTTATAGCTGCAAAGGGTCAACTCAATATTGAACCCTATGGACCAAGACTGGGATGCCATTAAAGTTCATGTGCGTGTATAGACAGGTGTCCCAATACTTTTGGTGATATTTTTTATTTTTATATATATATATATATATATATATACACACAGTGGGGAGAACAAGTATTTGATACACTGCTGATTTTGCAGGTTTTCCTACTTACAAAGCATGTAGAGTTCTGTAATTTTTATCATAGGTACTCTTCAACTGTGAGAGACGGAATCTAAAACAAAAATCCAGAAAATCACATTGTATGATTTTTAAATAATTTATTTGCATTTTATTGCATGACATAAGTATTTGATCACCTACCAACCAGTAAGAATTCTGGCTCTCACAGACCTGTTATTTTTTCTTTAAGAAGCCCTCCTGTTCTCCACTCATTACCTGTATTAACTGCACCTGTTTGAACTCGTATAAAAGACACCTGTCCACACACTCAATCAAACAGACTCTAACCTATCCACAATGGCCAAGACCAGAGAGATGTGTAAGGACATCAGGGATAAAATTGTAGACCTGCACAAGGCTGGGATGGGCTACAGGACAATAGTCAAGCAGCTTGGTAAGAAGGCAACAATTGTTGGCGCAATTATTAGAAAATGGAAGAAGTTCAAGATGGCGGTCAATCTCCCTCGGTCTGGGGCTTCATGAAACCTCCATCTCACCTCGTGCGGCATCAATGATCATGAGGAAGGTGAGGGATTAGCCCAGAACTACAAGGCAGGACCTGGTCAATGACCTGAAGAGAGCTGGGACCACAGTCTCAAAGAAAACCATTAGTAACACACTACGCCTTCATGGATTAAAATTCTGCAGCACACGCAAGGTCCCCCTGCTCAAGCCAGCACATGTCCAGGCCCGTCTGAAGTTTGCCAATGACCATCTGGATGATCCAGAGGAGGAATGGGAGAAGGTCATGTGGTCTGATGAGACAAAAATAGAGCTTTTTGGTCTAAACTCCACTCGCCGTGTTTGGAGGAAGAAGAAGGATAAGTACAACCCCAAGAACACCATCCCAACAGTAAAGCATGGAGGTGGAAACATCATTCTTTGGGGATGCTTTTCTGCAAAGGGAACAGGATGACTTCACCGTATTGAGGGGAGGATGGATGGGTCAGTGTATCGTGAGATCTTGGCCAACAACCTCCTTCCCTCAGTAAGAGCATTGAAGATGGTCCATTGCTGGGTTTTCCAGCATGACAAAGACCCGAAACACACAGCCAGGGCAACTAAGGAGTGGCTCCGTAAGAAGCATCCCAAGGTCCTGAAGTGGCCTAGCCAGTCTCCAGACCTGAACCCAATAGAAAATCTTTGGAGGGAGCTGAAAGTCCGTATTGCCTAGTGACAGCCCCGAAACCTGAAGGATCTGGAGAAGCTCAGTATGAAGGAGTGGGCCAAAATCCCTGCTGCAGTGTGTGCAAACCTGGTCAAGAACTACAGGAAACGTATGATCTCTGTAATTGCAAACAAAGGTTTCTGTACCAAATATCAGGTTCTGCTTTTCTGATGTATCAAATACTTATGTCATGCAATAAAATGCTAATTATTTACTTAAAAATCATACAATGTGATTTTCTGAATTTTTGTTTTAGATTCCGCCTCTCACAGTTGAAGAGTACCTATGATAAAAATTACAGACCTCTACATGCTTTGTAAGTAGGAAAACCTGCAAAATCGGCAGTGTATCAAATACTTGTTCTCCCCACTGTATATATACACACACACACATACACAGTGGGGTTGATTTACTAAAGGCAAATACACTTTGCACTACAAGTGCACTGAAAGTGCACTTGGAAGTGCAGTCGCTGTAAATCTGAGGGGGACATGCAAGCAAAATAAAAAACATAATTTTAGCTTGCACATGATTGGATGATAAAATCAGCAGAGCTTCCCCTCATCTCAGATCTTCCCCTCAGATCTAAAGGGACTGCACTTCCAAGTGCACTTGCAGTGCACTTGTAGTGCAAAGTGGATTTGCCTTTAGTAAATCAACCCCAGTATCTCACAAAAGTGAGTACACCCCTCACATTTTTGTAAATATTTTATTATATCTTTTCATGTGACAACACTGAAGAAATGACACTTTGCTACAATGTAAAGTAGTGAGTGTACAGTTTGTATAACAGTGTAAATTTGCTGTCCCTTCAAAATAACTCAACATACAGCGTATAATGTCTAAACCGCTGGCAACACAAGTAAGTACACACCAAAGTGAAAATGTCCAAATTTGGCAAAAAGTGTAATTATTTTGTGTGGCCACCATTATTTTCCAGCACTGCCTTAACCCTCTTGGGCATGGAGTTCACCAGAGCTTCACAGGTTGTCACTGGAGTCCTCTTCCACTCTTCCATAACGACATCACAGAGCTGATGGATGTTAGAGACCTTGCGCTTCTCCACCTTCCATTTGAGGATGACCCACAGATGCTCAATAGGGTTTAGGTCTGGTGACATGCTTGGCCAGTCCATCACCTTTACCCTCAGCTTATTTAGAAAGGCAGTGGTTGTCTTGGAGGTGTGTTTAGGGTCATTATCATGTTGGAATACTGCCCTGTGGCCCAGTGTCCGAAGAGAGGGGATCATACTCTGCTTCAGTATGGCACAGGACATGTTGGCATTTATGGTTCCCTCAATGAACTGTAGCTCCCCAGTGTTGGCAGCACTCATGCAACCCCAGACCATGACACTCCCACCACCATGCTTGACTTCAGGCAAGACACACTTGTCTTTGTACTCCTCACCTGGTTGCCGCCACACATGCTTGACAGCATCTGAACCAAATAAGTTTATCTTGGTCTAATCAGACCACAGGACATGGTTCTAGTAATCCATGTCCTTAGTCTGCTTTTCTTCAGAAAACGGTTTGCGGGCTTTCTTGTGCATCATCTTTAGAAGAGGCTTCCTTCTGGGACGACAGCCATGCAGATCAATTTGATGCAGTGTGCGCAACCCCTTCAACCTCTGCAGCAATTTCCCAAAGACAACCTCTGGATATGACGCTGAGCACGTGCACTCAACTTCTTTGGTTGACCATGGCGAGGCCTGTTCTGAGTGGAACCTGTCCTGTTAAACTGCTGTATGGTCTTGGCCACCATGCTGCAGCTCAGTTTCAGGGTCTTGGCAATCTTCTTATAACCTAGGCCATCTTTATGTAGATAAAAAAAAAAATCAAATCCTCAGAGTTCTTTGCCATGAGGTGTCATGTTGAACTTCCAGTGACCAGTATGAGAGAGTGAGAGCGATAACACCAAATTTAACACACCTGCTCCCCATTCACACCTGAGACCTTGTAACACTAACGAGTCACGTGACACCGGGGAGGGAAAATGGCTAATTGGGCCCAATTTGGACATTTTCACTTAGGGGTGTACTCACTTTTGTTGCCAGCGGTTTAGACATTAATGGCTGTGTGTTGAGTTTCTTCAGAGGGGACAGCAAATTTACACTGTTATACAAGCTGTACACACACTACTTTACATTGTAGCAAAGTGTCATTTCTTCAGTGTTGTCACATGAAAAGATACAATGAAATATTTACAAAAATGTGAGGGGTGTACTCAATTTTGTGAGATACTGTGTATATATATATATATATATATATATATATATATTTATATTGTACTGTACTCATTGACATTCTCACCAGCCAGACAGATGCTGATGCGAATGCTGTTGGTGCGCTATGGTGCTGACAAACCTTGCAAAAAAATAAATTCTATAAAATAATTAAATTTTCATTTTTTTTCATCAACAGCATCATTTCAAGATGTTGGTGCAGCTATGCTGCCACACCCCAGAATGCAAATCCATAAAATATCACTTATTTTTCTCTACGTCTTCATCATTAGCTATTTAGTTCATCGTGATGCTGAGTTTGGAAGCTGTGGTGACACCATACTGAAGAAAATAATTCCCTTTAAAATTCATGCTATCAAGTGACATATTTCCCCTAAAGGTCAAGTACCAGATTCTACATCCTTTAGTGGACCACTATAGCAAAAAAGTAAATAAATAATTGAATAAATGTGTTCCTGTAACAGTGTAAAGTTAATACCTGTAATGAGAATATTTGGTACAGTATATGAATATATATTTTTTTTTCGCATTGCCTTTATTTAAAGTGGAACTTTACCCATAACAACATGAAAAAAAAAATGTTATTTAGCAAGAAACATACACTCTACATTAATAATCATGCTTTTAAGATTATTGTGCGCTGTAAATTGCCTCCAGCATTGTTCCTGTTTCTTCTTGCTGGAGGCTGCCATTTTGCTGAAGCCCAGAGCCCCTGAAAAGCAGTAAACGTTTAGGCTGTCAGCAGAATGGCCTCTACAAATTTGGCACAGTGCCTCAAAACAGAGAGCAACTGAGCATGTGCGGAGTAGGGCGAGACAGTGTATTACTGGATTTTAAACCTTATAGGCACTTATTTTTAATGTTTTATATAGCTATACCTACAAAAGGGGTCCAGCCTGAAGTGATCTAGCAGGACTTAATTTTTTGACACATTTTTAGCATCTGGCTCTTTCTTTTTTCCTTTTTTCATATACATACCGTATGTGTTGGGATGAGACTGGTTACCAATAATGTGGATGTGAGTCATGGATTTTCATAACATCAGATGCATTGTAACCACTCTAAAACAGAGGGTCATGCCTCTTTGGTAAGTCTCCAGTTTGTTCACTGTGGTGATATGGAGTGGGAGCAAGGAGCACGGTTTGATTTAGGCTGCTTTAGCAACACCTTTTATGGATTTTGGATTTTTACAGGCCTAGGCAGGTTCAGTCTGTACTCCCCACTGTAGGTAGCGCTTAACTGAAGCAGAAACGCAGGAGGGGAAGTAAGTTATGAGGAACTTGGTCCATCCATGATTTCCTCGATCACAGGAAAACAGGTGTCAGATTGTACACTGGTGCCCAATGTGACTTCAGCGGCCATCTTGGGTCAGGCAGAGTCTATTTAAGACTCAGGCTCCCGGGTTTTGCGCACTTTATGGAAGTGGCTAGTGTATGTACAGTTTCTCCGTCTGACAGGGACAATGCTTAGAGGCAGAGATAAGTTCCAGAAGAGTAGGAACATTGTGGGGACAATATCTACCTCTCTTCAGGAAGCCTCCTCTTTAGGGTGTGGACTGGCTAGGCTGCATTCTGCTCCTCAATGCAGATGCTGTCAGGATCTTTAAGTCTTCAGACCTCTGTCACAGTTCATAAGTGCCTACCCACCGAGCCTGAAATAAGTTGTGTTGAACCTTGCTACAACATAGTTTCATTACCTAACTCAGACTTTGTGTGTGTTTACTGCCCGCCACACCACAATGTTGATGTTCACTTGTTATGTCTGTAGCGGGTATTTACTTTCCCGGGGAAACTTTTGAATTTTTACGGTGACACCGGTGGTGTATCTCCGGCGGTCCACCGGGTGGCGCTGTCACTTTGGGCCGATGGACGAGTCATTGCTGTGTCGAATCCCTTTTTGTCTTTCTTCGGCAGCCATGTGGTGGGGCGGGGAACCCGCTACGCCTGCCGGGGGAAGGCATAAAGGGGGCCGGCCATTTTGTCACGGGGTTCGTTGTCCCAGGCACCTTCAGCCTGCGGACGGAGTTCGTGTCTGTCCTCTGGGCGGACTAGGCCTAGAGGACCACCGGAGGTCATGTTCCACCTCAGGCACCTTTAGCCTGAGGTGAGGTACTCAGTTGGCGGTCCGGAGCTCAGTGCCCAACAC
Source organism: Rana muscosa (assembly GCA_029206835.1). Lineage (NCBI taxonomy): Eukaryota > Metazoa > Chordata > Amphibia > Anura > Ranidae > Rana > Rana muscosa. Next base: position 458,809,715 of record CM055117.1, read on the forward strand.
TGAGTTCCGCGAGGGAAGGATCCTAGGGTGCTCCGGAGATGGACGCCTGAATCCGAGGTGGACGTAATGGACCGGGAAGAGCTCCTCATCTGAAGACCCGGTGCAGCATACTGCCGGTGACGGGTGAGCCTCTTGTCGGAGACCGTCCGGAAGGTGAATTTCCCTCGTGCGGAGACCATTACCCACTCTTTGGAGGAGAGTGGAGGAAAGAACTTGTGTCTGGGCCTATATACACATTCACACCTCCTGTTCTGGTTATGTAAAGCAAGTAAGCCCATGCTATGTTCAAATAAAGGAGTGTTGGACTTGCAACGGTGTGAGACTCGTTTCCTGGCAGATGACTCCTGGAGGGAGGATTCGATACATAATACAGGCCCGAAGGTAAAGAACTTTTGCTGATACCACTTATACATCTGTGGTGGAAGCCAGGCGTAGCGCACGCACTCCCTTTCCTATCATACCCCTAGACCAGATACATTTCGAGCGAGAACTTTAATAGAGGGGATTGGGAGACCGACAGTGCCCGCTACACGTGGGGGCTCGGGTCCGGGATATGTATTGTGTATCACTTGGAAGAACGTATCTGCCGGAAACAGTCAAGTGTATAGGCCAAAGTGCAGCCCTACTCGAAAGTCGTGGACATCACCTCAGAAGAGGAAAAGCCCGCGCAGGCAGAGTGGTGAAAGGGGGAAAACCCAGCCGTGTGACGGACTGCACGTGGGGTTTTTTAATTGCACTGCGCCATCAGACACAACCCCCACCGCTTAGTTCGTGGGCGTGTCTCAACTGAAAAAAAAAAAAAGCCCGCGAACTGGAGCAAAAGGGGAGGAGTCCAATACGTGTGACGGACTACACGTGGGACGTTGGCGCGAAAACTCTGCAGTGTACGATGGAACAGCAACAGGTCGCCATGTTTGGACCCGCCTCGTGGATCCCGGTTCACCCGGCAACTACAACATTGACTGCTGCTACTCCCATACCGGACACAGGAATCCGACTAAAGCCAAGGGGTCGATTCGCCCTATATTCCTGCATGGATGTGGAGGCCTTGGGCATGATTTGTCCCGGATGCTCGGGACTGGTATGTCTATTAAAGCCCTTCGGACGATGTGACACCTGCGGGGAATTCATGTTTGAGGTGGATCCGGCGGTGGAGAGGCCAAAAACCATCTACCCAGGCCAGGCTTCAGGCATCGCCCCACAGAAGGCAGGAATCACGGCAGTAAGAGTCGCCCCTGCGTACACTGCAACGACCGCGGAGGAGGTCGTGAAACACCAACGGGAGAAATCCGAGGATGCTGACTCGGTCACCACTGTCTCACAGCGTCCGCCACCGAGGAAGAGAAACAGCGTGGTAGCCCCGACCAGCGGTGGTGTTGGACCATCTCGCATGCCCACGCCAGGCCCGGATGGATCCGTAGACGAGAGTTCCGGACATCCCAAGAAAGGCCAAGGTAAGCCGGCTGAGAAGACTTGGTGTGAGGGAGGATGTGTCAGGAAGGCATGGCCTAGCAAGTCTCCGGAGTGTGGATGTTCTGTTTCCACACAGGGCTACATACCCGCGGAGGAGTGTGACACTTCTGACCTGGAATCTCTCTCTGATACGGGAGATGATGCCCAAATTGATGATCTGTTTGCCGTGAAGGGCTGGGACAAGGCGCCGCTTGCTGCATCCCGTGGGTTTCGAAATTCGCCTATGTCCGTGGGAGAGAGCACACCAAGGGTGGAGGCATCAGCGTCTGAAGGAGAATCTCTCCCTCAACTTGTTTCCGTATCCCCTGCACCATCTGCACCTGATGCTGGGGTAAAAAGATTGTTGTTGAGGCCTCCAATGCCCAGATCAGAGGTGGCCAAGGCACCTCGCCATCCAGATGCGGTCGTTCTGCCTGGTGAAGGGGACAGATCAACCATGCCTCCTTTGGCGAGACTACAGCGACTGTTTGGTCAAAAAGTTGCAGCGGAATATGGAATTGGAGTATCCTTACTTGCCGAAGGACCTGCTGTATGAGGTGGAGATGTGCAGGGAACGTTGGTACAATGATTTTGTTTGGACCCATCTCCAAGTCCCGCACGCTCGCAGATACCTAGCGTGTTCTCCAAAGACTTCACAGCGTTTCAAAGACTGCAAGGCAGAATGGATGGTGGGAAGACACATCCACGCAGATAAGGTGGTGATCAAACGCAAAGAAGGCGAAGATGTGGAATACCATCTAGAGACTATGGATCAGCACCTAAAGCCACTAACTCTTCCGCACTCACGTTTCTACCTCTAGGAGGAAAAAGAAAAAAAAACTCCGTTAGTATCATGCTGCTGAACTTTCTGGGGCAATTGTGTTTTAGTGTGCCCAGACAAGAGAAAAGAACAGTTCCTGTCTGTTTCTTCCCGCAAAGAGATCACAGACTCTGGGGTAGATAGTGTTAGGAAAAAAAAAGAGAAGATGTTCAACGGGTGTAGTTACCGTGATGCTGTCACCAGGTGGCAGTGTTGCGCAATGTTACAAACACTTTTCACGCACCCACTCTTTGGAGGAAGAGGGATTTCTTTTAGGAGAAATTTCTTTTACTCCCACACACGAATACATGTGTTAGGATTTTATATGTTGGTTTTTGTTTTTTTTTTCCCTCTACAGGAGAACATCCCAGCAAGATTTTAGACTCTTGGGAGGTCTTTAGTCAAGATGGGGAGGGAAGAAAAGTAAATGTTAATATGCAACCTTAAAATGTTTGATGTTGATATCATAAAAATGAATATTCTTCCACGCATACTGTTCTATTTGCAAATGATACCCATGTCCTTGCCTAGGCGTTTTTTCACACAGATGTCGAGCCTGATCTCGACCTTTGTGTGGAATAATAGGAGGCCAAGAGTTGCGCTCAGACTGTTGAGCCGACCGAGAGATGCAGGGGGTTTAGGCCTACCGGACATTCAAAGGTATTATAGGGCCATCGTCCTCCAGAGGATCCTTAGCTGGCGCTTCCACACTAAATCCAAAATCTGGGTCTCCCTAGAAAAATATATGGCGGGCAGAAACTTGTCCTATGCCCCGTGGTTGGCCCGGGAACACAGGGGGTTGTCTGATTTTGCTTCTCCTCTGACGGTCCAGGCTCTACGAACCTGGGATCGCCTCAATGCCACTCTACCGATGGCACCCCCTGTCTCCCCACTGGCGCCACTGGGAGGTTACCTGTGGTTCCCACCGGGTGAGCAGACGGCCTTTTTTGGCTCTTGGGTGGACGGCGGGGACGCCAGTTGTGGACATCTTATGAAGGATGGTAAGCTGCTCTCTTTGGCGGCCCTTCGTGGCCGTACGGGGAGTTTCCCTATGGACTTTTGGCGCCACAGACAACTTCACCATTTTTTTATGGCTCAGGGGAACTCCATACGAGATATCTCCACCCTTACGCCCTTTGAACACCTCTTTGTAGCAGAAGAACCGGTCCCGCATGCGATTTCTGAGCTCTACCACTTGCTTGGCTCCACTGCCTCAGTAGTGAAGCCAGCATACATTGGGGCCTGGGAAAAAGACCTGGAGACGGTCTTTACACCTAGCCAACTGTCTTCTCTTTACCAACTTACTCGGTCTAGTTCTATTGACTCCAGGACACAGGAAACAAATTTCAAAATATTGCTACGCTGGTACCGTGTACCGGCGGATCTAGCCAGGATTTACCCATCCATGTCGGATCGATGCTGGAGAGGTTGTGGTCACAGGGGCACCCTTCTGCACATCTGGTGGGACTGCCCGGTGATTAGGCCCTACTGGGAGGACATAGGGACCCAGATCAAAGATATAACGGGTACGGACATCCCTCTCTCCCCGGTTCACTTCCTGCTGCACGTTCCTCCCATGCCAATGAGCCGATACAAGAAAAGTGTGCTGCCTCACTTATTGAATGCAGCTAAACGATTGCTTCCCATATACTGGAGGCGTCAGCAAATTCCAGGCAGGGAGGAATGGCGTTGTAAGGTGGGAGACATCAGGGAGGCGGAGGATTGGATTGCCACCTGCAGGGGTACTCGAGATAGCTTCACTGCAACTTGGTTGACCTGGGACGCATATGTCCTGGATCCTGGCCACGTGTCCTCTAGCTTGGATGTGGCCCTGTTAGAGCTCGCGGAGCCATCCCTCAAAGGGCGGTCTCGGGGTTCTCAGGTGGGAGCAGTGGGCTGAAGCGCACTAGAAAAGTCACATGGATGCCCAGCCGGTAGTGGGAGCTGGGACGAGTGGTCCTCTTCTTTTTTCTTTCTTCTAGGTACATAATATGTGCTAAGGGCTGGCGGGGCCCGGGGCGGGGGTGGAGCTGGACGTAAGACTCCAGGTATGCTATACTCTATCTTGCTATTTTTCCTTTCCTAGTTTGTATCCCCCCCTTTTTATTTAAAAATTTTTTTTTTTTTTTTTTTTTTTTTGGTTTACTGTGGTTTCAGTCTTTAACAACAGTTTGTTAGTAGCATTAGGTGACAGGTGCGGGGCTGGAAGGCCGGCTGGCTTGCCGGGCTAGGGCACTCTGATATCGCGGATTCCCCTGGACAGTTCGGGGGATCGACACTTTTGTGTCACCATGGTGTGGGGGCCTCGAGTTGGGAGGATCCGGGCGGGGCAGCGTGTCGGGGGGAGGTTAGTTGGAGGTGCATTGCTGCCCCCCTCCCCCTGTGCGCGCCCGCCTGATCCTCCCTCCAAGATCTGCGATTCTCTGCGCTATTGGTCCGGGGAGCTGGTCGGCCTAGCCACATGTTTGCTAACATCTCTTCGGAGATGAATTTTGTCTTGTATTTTGCTATTTGGCGATTGGGGACTCTGCTCGCTCATTGTGAGGTTGTAGTCCTCGCCGCTAATGTGTCACTTGAACCCTTTCCCCCCCCTTTTTTTTTTTTTTTTTTTTTTTTTCTTTTCTTGCATTTCGTATGCTAACGACTGATTTAACCGTTTCTTTCTTGTGAAACTATGTAATTTATGTCATTTATGTTTCTGTACCTGTCTGTTGTGGAATAACAAAAAAAAAAAAGGAAGGACTGGCACATTACTTGATGTTTTTTTTTTCTACCTATGGATACTGTAATCAGAGCTGTATTGTCCTGTCTTCCATAAATAAAGATTATACAAAAAAAAAAAATGTTTGATGTTGTCTTTTACTCCTCTTTTTGTTGCAGGGGCTCAGACACAACTTCACAGTAGAATAGTGTTTCCAAAAGTTTGGGTTTATTTTTCAATTTGTTAACGGTATCTGGACTGAATCATGTCAGCCGTTGAGGATGTGGTTTATTCCAGACACTGGGGACCAGTGTCAAAAGACAGTGGGGAGTATGTAGCGGGTATTTACTTTCCCGGGGAAACGTTTGAATTTTTATGGTGACACCGGTGGTGTATCTCCGGCGGTCCACCGGGTGGCGCTGTCACTTTGGGCCGACGGACGAGTCATTGCTGTGTCGAATCCCTTTTAGTCTTTCTTCCGCAGCCGTGTGGTGGGGCGGGGAACCCGCTACGCATGCCGGTGGAAGGTATAAAGGGGGCCGGCCATTTTGTCACAGGGTTCGTTGTCCCAGGCACCTTCAGCCTGCGGACGGAGTTCGTGTTTGTCCTCCGGGCGGACTAGGCCTAGAGGACCACCGGAGGTCATGTTTCACCTCAGGCACCTTTAGCCTGAGGTGAGGTACTCAGTTGGCGGTCCGGAGCTCAGTGCCCAACACTGAGTTCCACGAGGGAAGGATCCTAGGGTGCTCCGGAGATGGATGCCTGAATCCGAGGTGGACGTAATGGACCGGGAAGAGCTCCTCATCTGAAGACCCGGTGCAGCATACTGCCGGTGACGGGTGAGCCTCTTGTCGGAGACCGTCCGGAAGGTGAATTTCCCTCGTGCGGAGACCATTACCCACTCTTTGGAGGAGAGTGGAGGAAAGAACTTGTGTCTGGGCCTATATACACATTCACACCTCCTGTTCTGGTTATGTAAAGCAAGTAAGTCCATGCTATGTTCAAATAAAGGAGTGTTGGACTTGCAACGGTGTGAGACTCGTTTCCTGGCAGATGACTCATGGAGGGAGGATTCGATACACAATACAGGCCCGAAGGTAAAGAACTTTTGCTGATACCACTTATACATCTGTGGTGGAAGCCAGGCGTAGCGCACGCACTCCCTTTCCTATCATACCCCTAGACCAGAGACATTTCGAGCGAGAACTTTAATAGAGGGGATTGGGAGACCGACAGTGCCCGCTACATGTCTTTTTAATTTTTTTGGATCACTTGTAATATGAGACAAATTTGGATTAGCGCTGCACCTTTCTTTTATTATATAAATCTCTTTACACAAAACTACTTTACACAAAATCCTCCTATCTTTTATAGTCAAGGAAGCTGCCATTTTAGCCTCTGTTTAATCTGCAATTCCCATGGTGCTGCACATGTGATCAGTTATGACACTAGCCATTTGATGGCTTGACAGTTCAGTTCATTGGATTAAACTAGAAAAATATGCGAATCTTGAGTGAAAGTTGTGTGGATCTTGTGTGAATACATTTGTAAATAGACTCTACTATTACTTTGCTGTGTGTAATTCTCAGTAGCTGTTATTATATCTGCATAGTACAACTTCTTTTGTATCCTGGAACAGATTTTTAGCATTCTTGTTCTTATTTTCTAAGTGCACAGCACAACTTCTGATGTCTGCTTAATATCTTTTACCATACCAAATGAATGTTATTGTTAACTGGCCAAGTCCTTCAGGGGTCATATTGCAAAGGGAGTTGGCTTGGGGGTGGTCTATTCCTTCTACACAAGTCTAAATACCACAGCCCAAATTGGAATAAGTTAGTCCCGTCTCCAGAGCTTGCAATTATGCATGCGTCTGTGGTCACCTGTGCGTCATGCTATATAGTGGAGGGACCCGTGGCGGAAACAGCATCTTTAGTTAAGTATTCTGGTTATATTTTCTTTATCTGTTATTATCTTTAATAAATGCTATACTTTTAAGTATTTGTGTGATCTCTCTTTGCACATATTGAGCACAACACCAAAAATGTGACAAAACACTCATACAGCAAACAAATGCATGGGTCCAAAAACAGCCGATTAATAGTTTAACTTTTTAAAAGCAGGCTGCCAGCTATATTTTAGAAGTGATCTGGAGACTATATAGTCACCCATCTGCTTCGACAGTACTGCTTAGCTTGGCCCAGGCTTGCCTGTTATTCCTGGTAGCTCAGAATCGAAAAGTTAACACTTTAAAATAGCAAGCAAGGAGATGGCAAATGTTCCTCCATCTCTCCTATGAGGAATGAGCCTGGAAGCTCTCAGCTATAAGCACATTCACTTTCAGAGCTGTCAGTTGAAGTTGGTAAAGCAGTGAACGAGGATGTTGTGTCCTTGATCAGAGTTGCCTAAGTGCCAGCAAGGCATTAGTGACTATATTTAGACAATGGTGTCAGACAGCATTCCACACTGCCCCTGAACAGTGGGGCTCCATCTGATTCGATGAAGGCGCTGTTCAATCAAAATTTCATAGTTGGCAACATTGTGGAAAAATTTATAGGGACACTTTTTTGAATGTAGGCGAAGTCCTATTAAATTTAGGGGGTGGGGCATTCATTTTGTAGGAGGGAGAGAGAGAGAGAGAGAGAGATGGAAGGGAATTCCACATCCTTGCCACTCTTAATGCCGCGTACACACGATCGGAAATTCCGACAAGAAAAGTTTGATGTGAGCTTTTGGTCAGAAATTCCGACCGTGTGTAGGCTCCATTGGACTTTTTCTGTCGGAATTTCCGACAGCAAAAATTTGAGAGCTGGTTCTCAATTTTTCAGACAAAAAAAATTCTTGTCGGAAATTCCGATTGTCTGTATGCAATTCCGACGCGCAAAAAACACGCATGCTCTTCATTTTTGTCGGCTCGTTGTAGTGCTGCACGTCACCGCGTTCTTGACGGTCGGAATTTTGTGTGACACACAAGTATGCAACACAAGTTTGAGTAAACATCCCGTGGAAAAAAAATCCACGGTTTTCTTGTCGGAATTTCCAATCGTGTGTACGCGGCATTACAGTAAAGAAAGTAAATGAAATGTTTCCGCGCTTAAAGCTAACACACAAACTGCATCTGGTGTAAGGAAATCAGTGTAAATAAATAAATCAGTGAATCAAGTACAATCAAAAATAAGCATGAGAATCTAACATTAGATACACAGCAATACTACAAAGTGCCTGTGCAAAAAATTAACTGTGAAAAAAAAGGCACTATATTCACACTAGTGTAAATGAACTAAAAGTGCAAAATAGGGCATAAGTAGTCCAAGGAGGTGTCAAAATATTTAGCAGCAATCAAATAGGGATAAAAAATAAAAAATACACAAAAATAAAAATACAAATATATATAAATATACAGTGCAGCAAATAGTCTCTCAATCCAACTATCTTGGTGGAAATAAAGTGAACTAGTGCAGATACAGATCCCCTGCTAAGTGGTGATCTCTGATATCTCCAGACAATGGTCTCACAGAACTCTCACCTCCATATAAATATAGTTGGGCATGATCAGTAATGTCTCCCTCCTCTGCACTGGCCCCTCCAATGTGTGTCTCTAACGATCTCATCCACGTCTCCACCGGTAACACTGATGTTAGTATTCCTAGAGGGGATGGTAGCTGGGGGGGGGGGGGTTGACACTCCAATGGGGATACCGGATCAGGAATGGGGAGAGAGAAAGATCTCCAATAGTGTAGTATTTTAAAAAAATTGGGTTTATTAATAAAGGTAAAAGTATTGCTCGTACATGAATTGAATAAAAGAAAGCATATAAATAACCAGCACGGCGCGATACGCCGTCTTACTGTTGTTCCGGGTACTTCCGGTTTGCGGTGCCTCACGATTTCCCTACGGCATTACGTCACGTACCTCGTGACTTCATGAGGGGAGCCTGATTGGCTGTTGAGGCTTTGTTTTTATTTGTGTACACTGGAAGTTGCTATTCGGCCATTTTCTTGTAGCCTAATGTGTGTATATGGGCGCCGCCATATTGCAAGTGCTATGCAATGGCGGAATCGACCATAGAAGTGCGCCTAGCTGTCCTGATATATTTGATAATTATTTACTTTCTAAATAGAATAAAAAAGATTCTGGTCTGACATAAGATGGATAACAATAGGGAATGCTCCATGTATCGATACCTACAGTTATCTGGCTGCATGTTCAAGTGTATCACGGGACAATCTGATAGAGTCCCATCTTAAGGACACAGACATCTATCTCTAAACCACTAATAATTAAAAATTACATTGAATGCATATTAAAACAGTTACTATATGATCTAAAAATGATAAAATACATGGGTATTATGCCATATAGTGCATAATATAAAATAAATATATTCACAGTGTTATGTGTAAATAGCTCTAGGGTATAAGTCTGATAATAGGAACTCAGAAACTCAGTTCTAATCGTAGGCCTCCACAGATCGAATGTACCCAGGAAGCAACAGCAAATACATACATAACACTGCATCTATAAAAGTGTAATATATATAATAATATGAGGTGTTAAAATATATAGCATTAAGTCTGATCACAACGATCTACCCATAGAATGACCATAATATATAAGAGAGAAAGAAAAGGGGGGGGGGGGTATTTAACTAAAGAATTCTCTTATATCTACTAGTGTTGTAATGACTAGAGGTGTTATTAATGAAAGTGCTGGTATGTATTGCATGTGGATATTGATGTGAATAGTGGACTAAAAATTGCTCAAAAAGAAATTTAAATCAAATTCCACATTCATTCCCCCAGGCACTAACGTTCTTAAGGCGTGGATCCATCCATTTGGATTCCTTCTGGCTAATGGTCTTGATTTTGTGACTTCCTCTCCAATTAGCTTTATATTGGTCTATCCCCCAAAATTGTAGCTGTGTAGGCTCCTGATTGTGAAACTGTGCAAAATGTCTGGAGACATTGGGGCTGATTTACTATAACTCCAGGAAGTACTGAGCACATCGCAAATAATAGCTCCAATTTTTGACAATTAAAAATTCCACGCGCGAATTTGTGAATGAAAAAGAGCGCTATTAGCAGCAAACAAGTGTTAGTAAATGTGAAATCAGCGCTAATTAGCGAATGCGCGTACGTGCAAATGACAATTTCCACTACATTTTTATATAGCACTGCACTGTAACCATGATCCATGTATGTGAAAGAAACATTTTTATATGAGATGTGCTCTATCTATTGATGTATATTGCAATTAGTATTCCTAGTTTTTTTTCCTTCTTTTGCTAACGAATGCAGTTATGAAGGATTATTACATAGTAACGTCTGCTATTATGTAAAGTTACATGTATTAAACATTTAGGTTACCTATTTGTTGTATGTTGTTTTTTTCATGTTTTTATTTTTTCATTTAGGTGGCTATGAAACGGTAATTATTTATGTTCATTCTTTAATCATACTACACTATTATGCAGGTCTTGTACTTGGCACAATGGCTTAGTGGTCTGCTCAGATGTCACCACAGCTCTCATGTTACAAGTTCAAATACCAGCCAACCTACCATACAACAGCTATGTTTATTATTTGCACAAGCAAATTAAAATAAACAAACAAAGAAATGTAAACTGCCCGTTAGCTAGTGTGTGATGTTTGGAAGTCCACACCATAATATTATTGAATAAAAGTGCATTGGCTAATTGGCATTCACCTATTTTCAGCATATGCTGCTTTGGCTAATTGGCTAATAGGCATTTGCCTTTTTTTCACCAATTCAATCTTTTAGTATCTCTCTGTGGGATTTGAACCCATGAGTGCTTCAATGCCTAAGATTTCAAGGTAGAAGGCTGGATTCACACCTATGCATTTTTGGTGCTTTTTGCAGATTTGCACTACAGAACGTGTTCCATAGGAAACCATGTTAAATGGACTGTAGTGCAAATCTGCAAAATGCAAAAAGCACTAAAAATGCATAGATGTGAATCCAGCCGAAGTGCAGACCACTAGACTATTGAGCGTAGCACAAACATCTGCTAGTGTGTGTAGGTTAAGGAGATATTTCCTGACGGCTTTATGTCAGCACAGCTGGGTGAGGCTCCGCCCACCCCTACGTGATCAGGACTTAACTATAAATTTTTCACTCACCTCAACCTCAGCGTTCTTCTCTTTTCCTCCTACATGCAGGACGGAGGTGTGCTCCTCTACCTAGCTGGTCTAAATGGCTGGTGGACCGTCCATACGTGTGGATGAAGCTGGACGAAGTCCCTGGTGTCTAGTCTAAATGACCATAATCCAGGGAGCCCCGCTGCTGGTCCTCGGGGCGGCTTTATCATGGCTAACAGCTGTGTCTGGGGTCCGCTTGGTCCAAACAAGATGGACAGCGGTTGTGGCAGAGTACTCCCCTATGCACGCGCACCCGCGCTGTGCCAACGCCGACGGTCGGATGACGGAGGTTGGGTGAGCTAAATGCTTTGTATCCAATGTATGCTGCATTACTGGACAGGGAGTACTCTGCATAACAGATACACAAAGTAACACTTTGTCTGTTCACACATGAATATAATCTGTTGGAGGCTGCTCATGTTTTGCTTACTGTCATGCCACTATGCCAAACCCCTCCAAAGACCAGCATTTTGCAGAGAAGGTATGTGGAGCACACCTGAAAAATGTCTACTGAATCCAGCCATGGCCTTTGGAGACATAGGATATCCTTGTATTTTTCTATGTGATCTTGGTCTTCCTTAAAAAAAAAAAAAAAAAAAAAGAAGAAAAAAAGAAGAGTATGGAGAAGCATGTTTTGTGATGTCTACAATTCCCTTGGTTTGTGTACACTGCAGATGGTTGTAATTTTGTTACAAATTCCTACCTTTGTGTTGCTGTTCTGAAACAAATGTTTTCATCATAACCTGATTCCCAGGATTAGATCCTAGCCAAATTAACCTCCCATCTGGTTAACAGGGCTGTAGATGGAAGCTTCTGCCTCCCTCTAGCTGTGTTTAACCCCTCAGGGTTTGTTACTAAGCAATCTATTTACTGCATTTAACCATTTTTTTCCCTAGTCCAGGGTCGCACTGGGTTGTGGGAATAAAGCTGTGCTATTCAGCTTTGTCTCCCGCTGGTCAGTCTCCGTTCCGGTCGCAATTTTCAGAGACATCTGTGCAGTTTCTGTGCGGATGTCAATATAGGTCGCAACCCAAAATCGCAATGTAGTACAAAACTGCCTTTTTTGAAGTTGGCGTGGCGCCGCTGATGCAGCATTGCACCGATTAGGGTGGTGCGATTGCCGCATAATATTTTCATGCGATTTGACTGGTCGGGTCACATGTTAAAAACGCACCAGTGTGATCCGGGTCTATGGGTTGGTTTGCTGAATGGTGCACAAGCCCTGTGGTGAGGTTATCTATTAGTGTTTACCAATCTCAAGAACGAACATGCTTCAGGCCCTTCAATAAGAAGACATGGATGAACATGAAGGAGCAGTCTCATGACTTTCCCAAGAAAACATCCCTCCTCAAGCTCTATAAGAGGAATACATGGATGGGCATGACAGTATTTATCCCACTGGCTTAAACAGCCAGGGAGGAGGGTGACACCTAAAAGGTGCTACACCCAATAAACAAATTGCCAATACGCTCTAAAGGGGTGTTCCTGGCTTACCCTGTGAAAGGGTCATCTGCTCTGACAATGAGAAGCTGCCTGTCCACACCAGGTGAAACAGCTAATTTTCAGAATTTCTGGATGAGCATGACAGTATGTATCCCACTGGCTTAAACACCCGGAGAGGAGGGTGACACCTAAAAGGTGTTACACCCAATGAACAAATTGCCAATACGCTCTAAAGGGGTGTTCCTGGCTTACCCTGTGAAAGGGTCATCTGCTCTGAAAATAAGAAGCTGCCTGTCCACACCAGGTGAAACAGCCAATTTTCAGAATTTCTGGATAAGCATGACAGTATGTATCCCACTGGCTTAAACAACCAGAGAGAAGGGTGACACCTAAAAGGAGTTACACGCAATAAACAAATTGCCAATACGCTCTAAAGGGGTGTTTTCGGCTCACCATATGAAAGGGTTATCTGCTCTGATAATGAGAAGACGCCTGTGCATACCAGGTGAAGCAGCCCATTCTCCAAACTTCCGGATGGACAGGACTGCACACAGTCTGCTTTGTCAAGCAACCAAGGATATGGATGACGGCGCCTAACAGGTGGCCGCACTAATGAAACATGTAGTCAATACGCTCTAAAAGAGTGTTTCCACTCACCCTGTGAATTCTCCAAGCCTTCCCAAGCAAACAATCCGCTTCAGATCCTTTCATAAAGAAACAGACGGCAAGGATGTTACCTAGTTCAAGCAACCTAGCATAAAGATGACAACACCTAACCAGTTGTCACAATTAAGCAGATGGTCAAGACACTCTAAAGGAATGACTAGATTCTTCTCATATGGGGACCATCTGTTTGGCAATGTCCAGCCTTCTTTCAGGGCCTTCTTGGTCCAATCAACTCTCTCCAGTCTCTTCTGAACAGGAGAAAGAGGACGACCCATTTCCAGATTGCTAAGGTTGGTGAAATGCCGGTGTATAGAGGTGAAACTTTGGAAGTATTTTAAATACCTCCAAAAGACGACTGATTGTTGAATGGATCAAGTGCTTGTTCGTCACGATTGGAGGATATTGTCACAGCAGGATGTCAAAGTTATGCCCTCTGGAACGAATAGAGGTCCAGGGGTTGGGAACACCCAGCTGGTTAGTATGTGTCCCTTGTGGGATCGGCCATTCACATGACCTTACCATCAGAAGGTGCGACCCTCAAGGACAAACGCAGTCACTGCATTTTATTCTTAATCGCAGAAGGGCAAGCCTAAATTAAATAGTGGCCAGTTTTTCCTCCTGCCTCAAGATGAAGGTCTACTGAGTTAAAGAAGACCAAAAAACTCAAGAGTTATTGTCCACGCTCACGCTCACGCCAGAGAGCGTAGCTCCTGCGCTTTTCTGGATGGGAGTCCAGGAAAGACAAGGAAGCAAATGCTTAGTCCAAGAAGTCAATAAGAACTTCCATGTCAGGATGCTCTCTGTTATTTTGGGATTGTGCCACCCATACATGCCCTAGGGGCACTATGTGGTTCCTCTGTGAACATAGGGACGGCTTGTGGATGGACACGTGATCCCCTAAGGAAAGCATTTTGGGTCATATTTGGAGATCTTTCATCCTTCACGTCTCAGATTGAGCCATAGAAAGCGCCTCGCCCCAACAGCTCAGATGATCTGGTGGTACAGGCAGATACCAGCCAGTTTAGGGGAGCCCTACTTCAGGAACAATGAGCTCGGGACCAATGGTCTTTTGTCAAGGATCCAAGACTCCATCTTGGAGTTGAAGGCAACCTTTTCAGGCTCTTAGCCTTCAGTCATCTCATCCAGAGTAAGCCTGTCCTGGGAAAGTTGGAAAGCACAACGACTGTGGCGTACATCTGGAAACAAGGCTCAGTCTCTCACTTCTGAAGTTTTCTCTAATTCTAGAATTCACCCAAGTCAATCCCCCCAACGATTTGCGACCTATGTGCCTGGTCGGAAGAATCTTCAGACGATCTATTTGTCCAGGTCAAGTCTGACGACAATGGATGATCCAGACTACTGCGAGCCTTTGGAGAACTAACAGAGCTTGGTGTTTTGTCTGCCAGAGGTAGGCAAGCGCTCGAAGTAGAGGTGCTGACCGCAGAATGGATCGCCAAGACTGCTGATGCCTTTTTCAGCTGCTCCCTCTGATTCTCAGCTTCCAGCTAAGGCTGGGGCGAGGGAAGGTGACAGTTTTGATACCCGCTACTCATCCTGAGGAGTGTCAAGGAGTGACGCCCTCTGCCTGGTAGATCAAATCTTCTCCGGTCCCATTCATCCAGAATTCGACAGACTCAGGCTGATGGCCTGGGTCGAGAGAGGCAGAGGCTGATGGATGTCGAATGCTCTGTGAAGATTTGAACAGTTCAACGAAACGAGTAAGGTCAGCGCTAAGCATGCCTATAGTAGAACAGGGCATATATGCCCAGTATATTCGCTGATCAAGATTTTACGCTGGAGTCTTCAGAAGCCTGCGTCGAATGTCTACAGGCATGGCTTGACTTAATTCTATACGCAAGCATGCTATAGAAATGCATTTTGGCTATCGCTGTCTTCACCGGCATTCAGCAAGTTTCCAAAGCTTAATTGTACAGTTTTTCAAGATTCAATTTGGTTAAAAACCTCAAACTTGTTTCCGGAATTAGATATACCAATGCTGATGGATGTTATTTCATCGGATGCCTTCAATCACCCTGTGGTACTTTCTCGCTGAAACTGATTTACTGGCGGCAATTACATCAGCATTGGTGTCCTTGGGTTTAAAGAACCCATACTCGCGTACTTCCCAGACAGAATGGTGCTAATGCCAATGCTCTAATATGTACCTGAACTGACCTTTAGAGTTCATATCACACAAGAGGTTTCCCTCCTACGTTCCCTTTGGGGAGTACTCAAAAAGTTAGCCCATTGGATGTGGGATAAGCGCTAAAATATTTAATCAAGACGACTCCGGCCATCAGGAGCTCTGTACATCTGTTTGTCCTTTTCAGGTGGAACACATAATAATCTTGCTGGGAGCCGTAAAATCATTATCTCTTGGTTGATAACCTCATCTCCTTGGCCTGCAAGTTGTAAGGCTGGCTGTGCCAGGAGAGTCACGGCATTCTCACTAGAAGGGTCCAGACCTTAAGGGTGACAGCAGGCCGGGTGTCTCAAACTATCCGCAATACAAAATATTCATATTTATGACAGTTGGGTTTGTCAGAGGCATTATGTTTTCTGTTACCGTTTTAGTCAGAATTGGAGTGTGTAGCATTATCCCTCCCCTGTTTTGGCTAGTTAATTCCCAGCTGTGCTGACATGGAGCCGTCAGGAAAACTGAATATTTAATTCAAATACTTACCGTAATTTTCCTTTCCTGACAAGCTCCATGTCAGCACAGAACCCGCCCAGTTAAGTAGTAATAGTTACGAAACGCTGAGGTTGAGGTGAGTGAAAAATTTATAGTTAAGTCCTGATCACGTAGGGGTGGGCGGAGCCTCACCCAGCTGTGCTGACACGGAGCTCGTCAGGAAAGGAAAATTACAGTAAGCATTTGAATTCAATTTTCAGTTTTCTTGTACCTACAGGTAAGCCTTAATCTAGGCTTACCTGTAGATGCAAGTTGTCTAAGTGGGTTTACAACCACTTTAATATTATTGTAACAACCATGCTCATGCTGATGTGGCATTGGCTAATAGGCATTCGCCTCTTTTTAACATATGCTGCTGAGTGTTTGATGGTGGGACTACTTTACTGTATATTCTAGGTATAATAGTACTCAGCACAGTGACTTAGGCCCCTTTCACACTTGTGCGACCTGAAAGTTGTGTGATTTTGATGCGACTTTAAGAAATGCCTGTGTAATCTTGAGGTCTATGGACGCAGGAGTCGCAGGGAAAGGCGCGCAAACTTCCGTCTGCATTTTTTCTGCGATCCCAGGGAATGCCTGTGTAAACTTAAGGTCTATGAACCTCAACTTGTATCAAAGTCGGACCAAAGTAATACAGGGACTACTTTGAAGTCGGTGTGACTTGAAGTTTCACAGATATAAATGGTACACATTGAAAATCATGGGGTATGACTTGTCATGCAACTCTGATGACCAAAGTCGCAGGAAAAGTTGCTCAAGTGTGAAAGGGGCCTCAGCCCGACTTTGTAAGCGATTTCAGAGACATCAGTGCACTTTCCTGCACAGATGTCTAGTGAAATCACATAGGTCTCAACTGTCCCTGATTTGGACCAAAGTCCCTCCGTCCCTCTTTCCGCCTCATTTGTCCCTCATTTTGTTCAGATCTGTATAGTTTGATATAAAATGCAATTTTTATCTTTCAAAACGTGTTTCCCAGCGCTAAACCTTTCATCTAATTTCTAAATTGCTTTGTCTGTAAATTCCCAAAGCCAATCTAAAGGGATATTATTGTTAAAAAAAAAAGCACTTGGGGGTTTAACCAATATTTTTTTTTTTTTTTTAATAATTCTCCTTTAAGAAGGTGTTTTAGGAGGTGTGTACTATGCCTACATACTTTTGCTAATAGTTGTCCCTTATACCCATCTCAAAAAGTTGGGAGGTAAGAAATCGCCTCCTGAAGTCGCCCAAAGTAGTGTAGGAACTTATTTTGGGAATCTGTGTGGCGTCGCACCAATTCAGACAGTTCTATTGCCGTCAGTAGGCGCCGATTTGGCCTGCAATTTGACATGTCAATTCAGAGCTATGTGAACATGGGTGAAGTTGCATAGATATGAATGGAACTCATGGGGGGGGGGGGGGATACTTTTAATGCGACTCTGAGGTCCAAAGCTGCATGAAAAGTCACATAGGTGTGAAAGTAACCTAATGAGATTAAATGATAACACCTTTGAATAAAGCCCCATTTGCACTTGTGCGACCTTAAAATTGCACAGCTTTGCCATGACTTGAAGCAATGTCTGTGTTATCTTGTGATGTATGGACCTCAAATCGCATCAAAGTCAAACCAAGGTAGTGCAGGGATGAATTTTCCCCACTTTCAGGATGCACAAGTGACAATAGGGCCAAATTCAAAGATATCCTTGAATCTCTTTCACACTGCTGCGACCTGAAAGTCACCCTAATTTGCTGCCACTTTGTCGCTGCAACTTGGCCCCAACATCTGGGAATGCCTGTGTAATATTGCGCCCTATGTACCTCAAGTCACATGAGGCTCTGTTTCCACTATTGCAACCCAAATTTGCATGATTTTGCCGCAATTTTTTGCCGCGATTTGGATGCGACTTGGAGCAATGCCTGTATATTCTTGAGGTCTATGGACCTCAAGTTGTATCAAAGTGGGTCCAAAGTAGTGCAGGGACTACTTTGAAGTCGCTGCGACTTGATGTCGCACAGATATGAACCATACTCATTGGAAATCATAGGGTATGACATGACTTTGCAGTCCCAAGTTGCATGACAAGTCGCACTAGTGGAAACCGAGCCTGAAAGTCACACCAAAGTAGTACAGAGACTACTTTGAAGTTGGTGTGACTTAATGTAGCACAGATATGAATGGTTATCATTGAGAATCATGAAAAGTCACCCAACTGTGAATCAAGTCCTATATATTTAATAGAAAGGAGCTCTCATTTATACTCGCATAGTCCTTACTTTTTTACATCAGCAGAACAAATGCAGGAAGTAGTGATGTGTGCACATGGGCCAGAAGCAAATGTGTAGTGATACCAAACAAATCAATGAAGCCCACCCCCACCAAATCCACCCCCACCTTGAGTAAGCACAAGTACATATCCTACACTTACCCGGCAAATCAGCAGCACCTCCTCTGCTAAAGAGGGCGCTCGCCATGTCCACCTAGATGGAGATCCTGACCAGCACAGGAACTTCCGGGTGATTACAATGACTCATTTCCAGGTCAGGAGGTGAAACCACGCTCTGTTGATTGCAGCTGCGAATATTTGATCTCAATCACAATTACAATTTATTATTTTTGATTATTTGCAGATATGCAAATCTGTATTTCTACATATGATATTTGAAGGTAAACTTAAGGGAGTTTGATAAGAAATGGTGTCTCTGCCATAGCAGCAGATGAATTACAAAGGCAAAAGGCCCAGTTTGAGCCCTGCTTCACACTGACAGCGGGAGGAAATCGTTCAGCTGAACTCATACAATTTTCATTCCCGCATGTCAGTCCCAACTGCAGGGGGGGGACATCAGAGACATCTGTGCAGGTTTCTGCACTTATATCAATACAAATCACACCAATTAGAACAGCGCCATTGCCACCGATCTGACATGTCAAATCGCACCAATGTGAACCAGAGCCGACTCACACAACACTGCCTATCCTCCAGCTGAATTCATTACCTGCAATTCTCCACAGCTGTTATATATAAAGATTCCACCTTTATCATTTACTTGCAGGTGTGCTGAAGCCTAGGTTTACATTGGGGCGATTGTCCTGCAATTTCAGAAATCAAATCGCATGACTATTGGTGGCAATGGCACTGTTCCAATCGATGCAACCCCAATTTTGTGGCACAGCACCGATTTGCAAAAGTAGTTCCTGCACTACTTTTGCAGATTTCAGGTGCGACTTCAATAGACATGTGTATGAAGCCACACAGATGTCTATCAAGTAGTACCTAAAATCGCGCTAGCTTAAGTGAAGTAGAGCAATTTCAAAGTAGCATCAATGTGAACAAGGGCAAAGAGATTCATTTTTTGGTGCACAAATCCATATAGAAATAAAATATTAAGGATTTTGCACTTTGCCCAAAAAAAAAAAGCACACACACACACAAAGCTCAATAACGTACTTTTATTTTGCCAGCAGAAACAAAATTATGAACATTCATTTACTAGCTTCAAAAAAATGGACAGGATACATGGTGCTTCATTTAGCAATTGGATTTTAAGGGCCCTGCTCATAGGAGCTTACAATCTAAAATGTGTCAAAACCTTAGAGTGCACACAGCTTTACTTTTAGTGTATAACGGGCAACACATCACATTTTTATCTGCAAGAATATAGAAACATACTCAAGTCATTATTCTTACAAAGCATTACAACATAATAATAAAAAAAGACACATGTTCAAAACACCCACCCCCACCCCACAATCCACATATACATACATTGGTAACCATGTTCTGCTGGAAGCTGCATTTCTGCGTATACGATTAAGCAATGAGATCCAAGAGTAGAAGGTCAGCAGATGCTTCCAAACGATTTTGCATGGTCAGATAGGAACAATACACACACAATTTTTGATTGAAAAAATGCACAAGAATTTCAGCAAATAACACTAGTTGGGGGGTTTGTCAATCTGCACAATATCATTCCTTCTCCCCCCATAAATCACAGCAAAAAACCTGGCCTTCTCAGACCAAACGATCCCCCATACTGCAGGCCTTTATATAAGAGAGGTTGTATTGTTAGCAAACTGACACACGCCCAATAGAAGTACACGCCCACCAGTATCTTTCAATCTGTCTCTTCGTGTATGTCTAAAGTTATTTCACCTGATGGGCAGGAACAAATAATACTATTTGCAACTGTGTTATCCCTTGGCTATGTGCATCAAATCTCCAACTACAGGCCAAAGATCCAAGTCCATTTGCATGCACATAAACAAAGCAACAGTTTTCTAAGCATATGTACCTGTGCAGTGTAAACCCTACAATTTTAAATGTCCAAGTCCCTGGGCATGATTAGTGCTAACAAACATTAACATCGGGTCCTGGCTCCAATGAGCTTCCAATCTAAAGTCCAAAATACCGTAAACTTTTTTACATTACAGACTATTTTGGCAGGAGACAAATAAAATGCCAGCATGTCTTAGGATTGTGGTGAGAAACCCACACATGGAAAACATATAAACTTCAACATAAGCATTAGCCAGAAGCTGTTCTAGCTGCAAAGGGTGGGCCAAATCAAATTTTAACCCTACGGACTAAGACTGGGCTGCCATTAAAGTTCATGTGTGTGTAAAGGCAGGCGTCCCAATACTTTTGGCTAAATTGTGTATCTGGCAAGATTTACAATGGTGGTGGAACCCTCCTACACATAAATACAACATTTAGACATAGTTTTAGGACCTGGGAGATGAGACAACTTCTCTACATGAAGCAGCATGTTTGGGATTTGAACCCAGACACTAAGCGGAAGTTCTAACCTCTAAGCCACAGAGCTGCCACATGTGGAAACCTATTACACGTAAATACACATAAATACTGCATTTCTTTGGAGATACAGGTGATGGAATTACATTACTCAAGAGTTATGCTTCTTGATTTATTCTGTGATATTTGGTGTTTTTTTGGGGGTGAGTTTAGAATAGTGATATTACCCTCAAATTTTGGGGAATTATATTTTTATTTCTGATGTTGGAACACATAAATATATTTTATCAAAACATTCCACATTCTAGCATTCTTTAAAAAACAAAATATTTTAATTAGAAGCAACATTGTTGCAAAGGAAAATTTATTTCAGAGAAAGATACATTTCATCTCAACATTAAAATATTTTTTGTGAAAGTTACAATTGTATCATTAGAATCAATGGCTAAAACTTGCATTGGACTAAAATAGCTCAGATTTTCACTTCCAAAACATGCTCTTTAATTAGCTCTCATTTCGGTATTTACTATAACTCTTGTGAAAAAAGTCACTTGAGTTAAAATTTGAGTTATTTTAGCTCTGAGCATGCTCAGTTTAGTTTGCAAATAGTTGTCCAAAAACTGGCATTTTTTTACTTCTCAGACTTTTAAAGATATTTCAGTGTAGAAATCACTTTTTCACACAGTTTAAAAGCAGATTATCTTTAAATAATATACCGCATATTTCAGTACCATTTAGGCAATTATATCATGCTCTAAACATTATTTCCATGTGCACAACTCCAGCTTTTAGTAGAGTAAGGATTTGGGTGCTATTTGGATTCTGGGAGCTATAGTAAATTTGATTTTGGGAGTATTTTCTCTCCAGCGCTATAGTGAATACAGTTTTCGCGCTAATTAGCGCAAATTGCCGCGATTCGCGCTAATTAGCGCAAATTCGCGGCAATTTGCGCTAATTAGCGCCGCAGCGCTATAGTAAATTACCCCCATTATGTTTCGGAAACCCACTGATGATGTTCTGTATGTGTTCTTTTATACAAACCATAAGGGCCCTTTTTGTTCTCCCTACGTACTGAAGGTTACAGCTACATTGTAGTACGTACACGACCCCTTCTGTGTGACAACTTATAAAGTCTTTAATTTTGAATACTTGTCCTGTATTGGTTCCTGTAAACTCAATGTGTTTGCCTTGAAAAAAAATTGCGTGACGGCAGGCATAGCAGTTTCTACATGGAAAGAAAATTTTCCCATTAAAGAATGAGAAACTTGGTTTTGGGGGGGAGACCACTACAGATTTAGTGATGATATCTTTCAATGTCGGAGCTCTTTTGTAAACAATTTTCAGCCTATCAGATAGAATGAGTTTGAGATCCTTATCGCTTTTTAAGATGTTCCAGTGTCGTTCAATCAATCTAGATACATCTTTACATTGCACATTGTAGTCCAAGATTAAACAGGGAGCATTCTGGAGGTGAGATTCTTTCTCCTTGTTTTGTAGCATCTTTCTTCTATCCATCTCACCCACCTCCTGTATTTGTTTTTTTATCCAACTATCTTCATATCCCTTTTCAATGAATCTCTTGCCTATTAGTTTGGCTTGTTGATTAAAGTCTTCCTCATCAGTGCAGTTTCTTTTGATGCGTACCAGTTGGCCCTTAGGGATATTATATAACCAAGCTCTATGGTGACAACTGGATATGGATAAATAACTATTGGTGTCCACCGGTTTGAAAAAAGTTTTGGTGGTAATTTTTTCTCTCTCCAGTTGTATAGTCAGGTCCAAAAAATTTACTGTTTTGGTGTCTATGTTCCATACCAGTTTAATGTTCTTATCATTATTATTTAATGTTTCTAGAAAGTCCACTAATCTTTCTTTATTGCCATTCCAAACGATGATGAGATCATCTATGTAGCGTTTATATAAGGTTAGTTCTGGAGGGGTATTTTCATATACCACCTTTTCCTCCCATTGTGCCATAAATGCATTTGCCACGCTAGGTGCAAATTTTGCACCCATGGCTATACCTATACATTTTTTATAGTATGATTGGTCATGGCAGAAATAATTGTACTTCAGGCAGAAATCTAGGCTCTTTAGTAAATATTTCCTTTGTTTACAGACCAATTCACTGTGTTTCTTTAAAAGCCATTTGGTGGCATGACAAGCTTCATGATGTTGGACAATCGTATAAAGGGATGTTACATCCGCAGTGGCTAATAGTGTGTCCTTCTAGCACTGGTATGTTGTTTATTAATTGCAGTAAATGTTTTGTGTCCTTAAGGTAGGCCAGAGTGTTCTGTATTGCTGGTCTATATACTGTCCTAGTCTAGATGTTAAAGACTCAATACCGTTAACAATCGGCTTTCCCGGTGGATTGTTTCTGTCCTTATGTATTTTAGGGACTGTATATATTATAGTGATTCTACATGTTTTAGGTATTATGACGTGTACACACGACCATTTTTAATGACGAGAAAAATGAAATTTTTAAAAATGGCCATTAAAAATGATCGTGTGTGGGCTTCAGAGCATTTTTCACTACGTGAAAAACGGCCATGAAAAAATTGGAACATGCTCTAATTTTTCACGTCGTTTTTTACATCGTCGTTTTTCTCGTCATGAAAAACGGCTGTGTGTGGGCTTTAACGACGTGAAAAAGAATGCGCATTCTCAGAATCAAGTATAAGACAGGAAAGCTCGTTCTGGTAAAACTAGCGTTCGTAATGTAGCTAGCACATTCGCCATGCTGTAAATTATTGCATCGTTTAATGCAGCACATTCTTTTCTTCGTTCTAATGCTGCAATAATCCAAATCTTTTGCTGCTGATATTCTCACAGAGTTATGACAACGTTTTTTCTTTATTATTTATTGTGTTCTCATGACTAATCTATATTTATTGTAAGCCAGATCTCCCTAAAGAACAACATTTTTGGGGTTGTATTGAAGATGTTATTTTTGCTTATTATTTAGATAATATTTTAGACTACTTTCCATAGTTTTTTTATATTTTTGAGTGTGTCAAGTTACCACAACAACATTATTATTTATTATAATTTACCCTCAAGGAGGTTTGTGTCCCTTGTTAATTTCAAATTTTTTTTTGCAATGTCCCTGCCTACTCACTAGCAAACTCTCTATTTTTAATAAAAACACATGTTCAATTTTTGGCAGGAAAATAAAAAAACATTTATTCTGGTATAAAAACAAATTAAAGGTTAAGGCAAAACAAAACCACAGGTAAAGGAAAACGAAATAAGCCAGGAAGACAGCACTGGAGACCCTGCTTGAATTAGTGCAGACACAGATCACCACAGCAAACAACAAAGGATGTCAAGAAGAAAATTGGGACCATCAGAAGGACATATCATGGACTTATTTTTTGCTCTTCTTTGTTGCCTTCACTGTAGTCTTCTCTGCAGTCTTCTCTGCAGCCTTCCCTGTAGTCTTCCCTGCAGTCTTCCCTGCAGCCTTCCCTGTAGTCTTCCCTGGAGGCTGTGTCCGTGGAGGAGATCTTGTGGCAGGAGCAGGGACTGGAGCAGGAACTGGAGCAAGAGCAGGGACTGGAGCAGGAGCAGGGACTGGAGCAGGAACAGGAGCAGGATCAGGGACTGGAGCAGGAACTGGAGCAAGAGCAGGGACTGGAGCAGGAGCAGGGACTGGAGCAGGAACAGGAGCAGGAACAGGAGCAGGGACATAAGAAATATCTACAACGTCTGTGAAGTCATTTAACTTTCCCATCATGCCCATGTTCACTACCTTCAAGATGAGGGACTCACATTTTAGACACTGGCCCATTTCCATTTCTGGCAATTTGTGCCCAATAAGGGCAGAAAATCCCTCTGCAGCGGTGGGGGGCTCTCTAAGGGCCGCAGTAGCCTCCCTAATTAGGGCCTGTGTCTCCTCCTCCATCTGCATAAGCCTCCTGGCCCTTTTTTGGGAATACGCAGAGGAGATATCTGGGGCCTGGTGTTCCGCTGTGTCCCACTGGGGCCTGCCTCCTCCTGGGTCCCACTGGGGCCTGCCTCCTCCTGGGTCCCACTGGGGCCTGCCTCCTCCTGGCTCCAATTTGCTCCCTCCTCATCCTGTATAAAAAAGGTACATATTTTAATTTTTGGCTTCATCTATCACACACATTTGTCACCTCATGACATTTGCAAATTGAATGCTAATAAATATTAAAGCCAGCCAGTAATGGTAAATTGAATGCTAATAAATATTAAAGACAGCCAGTAATGGTCCCTCTCCTTGATCCAAAGAATACGAGGATCCTTCTGCAGACTTTGCAGGATCAGGGAGGCCATGCAGCGTAGGTTAGCTGAGGCATTCGGTCCGGAGTCCTCTGGGTCACTAAGGACGACATGATCCGCAGCCACCTCCTCCCAGCCACGTTCAAGTTCACGTGTTTCTTGGGACTGTAAATCATCCCTAAAAGACTGCTGCTGTTGATGCTGAGTGCCAGGCTCCACCTCCATGCTGACACAATCCTCCTCCTCGTCCTCTTCCTGTGGGATGGGTGGGACAGAAGGAACACTGTCTGGGTAAAGCGGGCCTTGAGAGGCAAGTAAGTCCTCCTCTTCCTGCCTCTGTTCTGCCTCAAGTGCCCTGTGCATTATTCCATGCAGCGTATGCTCCAACAGGTGGACAAGAGGTACAGTGTCACTGATGCATGCACTGTCACTGCTCACCATCCTCGTGGCCTCCTCAAATGGTGCCAGGACAGTGCATGCATCCCTGATCATGCCCCACTGGTGTGGTGAAAAAAACCTGAGCTCCCCTGACCCTGTCCTGGTGCCGTAGTCACACAGGTACTCATTGATGGCCCTCTGCTGCGTGTGCAGCCGCTGCAGCATGGCCAACGTTGAGTTTCACCTGGTGGGCATGTCACATATAAGGCGGTTCTTAGGCAGGTTCAACTCCTTTCGCAGCTCAGCCAGCCGAGCACTGGCATTATATGATCTGCGGAAATGCACATAGACTTTCCTGGCCTGCCTCAGGACATCCTGTAAGCCCGGGTACCTGCCCAAGAACCGCTGCACCACCAGGTTAAGGACGTGAGCCACACAGGGCACATGGGTCAGTTGTCCCTGTCGGAGGGCGGAGAGGAGGATGGTGCCATTGTCGCTGGTTCCTGCCTTAAGCTGGCGTGGCGTCAACCACCTCTCTGCCTGCCCCTGCAGAGCTGACAGAACCTCTGCCCCAGTGTGGCTCCTGTCCCCCAAACACACCAGCGCAAGCACAGCATGGCATCTTTTTGCCTGCGTACTTGCGTAGCCCCTTGAACGCCTACGGAGCACCGCTGGTTCCGAGGACAAAGCACAGGAAGAGGCCATGGAGGAAGAAGAAGAGGAGGGGGTGGAGGAGAGAGGTGTGTCACAACAACCAGTAGTAGCATTTTGGAGGCGTGGCGGCGGAACAACCTCCAACACTACTGCACCTTGTCCTGCATCCTTCCCAGCTGCCAAAAGAGTGACCCAATGGGCCGTGAAAGAAAGGTAACGTCCCTGTCCATGCCTGCTGGACCATGAGTCAGCGGTAATATGCACCTTACCGCTGACCGCCCTGTCCAGCGAGGCATGGACATTGCCTTCCACATGCCGGTAGAGAGCCGGAATCGCCTTCCGTGAGAAAAAGTGGCGTTTGGGAACCGCACATTGCATAAACTCACGGAAGGGGGCCGAGTCTACCAACTGAAAAGGCAGCAGTTGAAGTGCTAGCAATTTAGCCAAGATAGCATTCAACCGCTGGGCATGTGGATGGCTGGGAGTGAACTTCTTTCGACGGTCCAGGAGCTGGGGCAGGGAAATTTGCCTGCTAGAATCAGACGTCGGTGTACTGCTAGCAGAGTGCCCGCAAGTACTTGGCTGTGACACACCTAATTCTACACCTTCATTCCTCTCAGTGCAGGTTTCAGAGAGGACTGAAGGTATAGTGGGGTTGGAGATCCCAGCTGATGCGGAGCAAGGAGAGGTCCGCTTTGTTCTTTGGTGTGGGTCTTTAAGGTAGGCTTGCCAACGAGCTGCATGGCAGGTCAACATATGTCTGGTCAAGCATGTGGTGCCCAAGCGGCTGATGTTTTGGCCACGCAAGATACGCTTGAGACATATGTTGCAAACAGCAGCGGTACGATCTGATGCACTCGACTCAAAAAAGGCCCACACCAAAGAACTTTTGGAATAACGGGCAGAGGCAGCGCCCTGCACAGGCGGAGCTCTGCGGTGTGATTCAGTCGGTGTGCTGCCCTTACGCTGGCCCCCGGAGGGCATCCTGCCTCATTGAAGATGTGCCTCCTCCTCATCCTCCTCCTCCTCTCTCCTATCAGGCACCCACATGGAGTCAGTGAACTCATCATCCCCTCCCTCCTCATCACTGGAACCAATCTGGCAGTATGCTGCAACTGCTGGAACATGACTGCCAGATAAGTGTCCTTCTTGAGCATCCCCTCTCTCTGCTCTCACGCTACTGCCTTCCTCTAGCTGGGTATCATCTTTAGATCCTTCGAAACGCTGGGCATCCTCCTGGAGCATGTACCCAACACTGTGCTCAAACAGTTCGGGGGACTCCTCAGGAGGACACGGTGGGTCTAGGGAAGGAGTGACTGATGATGACATTGAGGACGCATTGGCAGCTGCTTTGCCAGTACCCTGAGCCTGGATGAGAGAGGATGAGGAGGATGAGGAGGGCTTGGTCATCAACTCTACCAAGTCTTCGGCATGATGCGGCTCAACACGTCCAGCTGCCAAAAATAAGGACAAGCGTGTCCCATGGCCACGTGCTGATGACGATGCACTGCGTCCACGACCAGCACAGTTGTCTCTAGACACAGAGCCTGCTTGCCCTCTTTTATTGGCTCCTGACTGTCTGCCTCGTCTTGTTTGCCTTCCAGACATTCTAAAGGCCTGCAGGGAGATGGGAAAACCAGCAATAAGGGGTAGCTTCAGGTGTATATTTTGCAAGAAGCACACTACGCCCGCTGTAAGTGCTGCAGATGCCTGTTAGTGTAACACAAAAGAAAAAAACTACGAGCAATAAGGGGTAGCTTCAGGTGTATAATGTGCAGGAGGCACACTACGCCCGCTGTAAGTGCTGCAGATGCCTGCCTGTGTTACACAATAGGAAAACACAGCATTAAGGCCTAGCTTCAGGTGTATATTTTGCAGGAGGCACACTACGTCTGCTGTAAGTGCTGCAGATGCCTGCCTGTGTTACATAACAGGAAAAAACAGCAATAAGGGCTAGCTTCAGGTGTATATTTTGCAGGAAGCACACTAAGCCTGCTATAACTGCTGCAGATGCCTGCCTGTGTTACACAACAGGAAAACACAGCAATAAGGGCTAGCTTCTGGTGTATATTTTGCAAGAAGCACACTACGCCTGCTGTAAGTGCTGCAGATGCCTGTTAGTGTAACACAAAAGAAAACAAACTACGAGCAATAAGGGGTAGCTTCAGGTGTATATTTTGCAGGAGGCACACTACGCCTGCTGTAAGTGCTGCAGATGCCTGCCTGTGTTACACAACAGGAAAACACAGCTGGCGGCCTTTTATAGTGTGGGGCGTGTACTAAACCCCCCTGAGCTATAATTGGCCACAGGCATCCTGCCTGTGGCCAATTATGGCTCTCCTCGCTGCCGGCGCTGGGATTGGCCAAGCATGCGGGGTCAAAGTGCATGCTTGGCCAATCACAGCGCCGGGATTGCACTGCGATGGCGCAGTGTATTGTGGGGCGTTCGCGTCACTCGAATTTGGCACGAACGGCCCAAAACGTTCGATCTTCGTCGAACGATCGAACAGCCGATGTTCGAGTCGAACGTATGTTCGACTCAAACACTGAGCTGATCCCTAACGGTTAGGAGAGTGTGCTCAGCAGCTGGTTACACATCTGGACTCATTAGCACAAGTGTGGGCCACAAGAACAACCTTTTTATGGTGTCACACACAGGTGATCCAGTGGATATTTGGTGTGTTTCCATGTGTGAAACCTGACCAAAATAGTAACATCTACCAGCTTTGGTAATGGATACAATCATGTGTTCAGCTTAGAACTATTGACAAAAAAGACAATTGTACCACACTTCCAAAGAATGATTAATATTCCTCTTTCAGGCCTAAAAAAATTATTTACTCAAGTCTACCTTTGGGTTCAATCTCATGGGGCTTCAAAGAGCTTCGAGACAGGAGGCTAGGAACCCCACACCACCAACTCAAGACCCACAACTGCAGGATGTGGAGGAAGAAGTGGAAAATGGCAACACAACAGGTCAGTGTCATACACCACAGCCTCAGGTAATAGATGTAGGCCTGCATATTTATAGGACATGGTATTTTTCTAAATTTTAGGTGCTTTTCTGCCTGTGGCCCAAGCAACATTCACCAGTCACAGTGCCCAGATGTTGATCCAAGAACTCATGATCTGCTCTCGTGACCTGGATCATATGAACCAAAACTTGCTCCAGATCAGGCAAAAGAGCAAGCAGCTGGAGCAAAGAATTAAAAAAATAAGAGATGTTCTTGGGAGGGTTTAAATCTTTAATATGGGCAAAAATTATATTTAGATTTATGTTTGTTGTTTAGAGATGTTTTTTTGTAAGGTTTTAATTGTTTTTAGTACTATTGTACATGTTGAACTTTACTAGTTACATATGTTTCATGCGTTTTAGCAAGGAAAATACCAAAAATTCTAAAATTGATACCATTTTCTATTTTTATAAAAATAAAAAATAAATTGTGCTCCAATAAAAATTATTTTGGAATCAACAATGTGTGGCTTCTTATATCAATGTTGCCCCAAAAAGATAAATAATGGGGGTGTTTACACTGACAATGATGGTTATTTACTTATGAAAAATACACATGGCACTACAAGTGCACTAGGATAACCTAGGACAGTGATGGTGAACCTTGGCACCCCAGATGTTTTTGAACTACATTTCCCATGTTGCTCAGGCACTCTGCAGTGGAGTTGAGCATCATGGGAAATGTATTTGCAAAACATCTGGAGTGCCAAGGTTCACCATCACTGACCTAGGAGAAAGATCAAATCAACCCAAATAAAACAAAACAAGATGTTTTCATTATAAAGTATATTTTTATTACAAAGAAAGTTTCAAAGGTCATCAGGCATTGCAATGGCTCCCCTACCCATAAAATATTCTACGTAGCGTTGGCACACATCACGCTCGCTTTGGGGGGCCAAGCCTGTAGGGCCAGCTTCATGGGCTGGCAATGCTCCATCAGAGTACTGTGTGGCCTGGAGAGAGATAATTACTTGAGTGTCTTTTTAAAAAATTGTGGAGTATGTAACAGCACATGACTATGTGGTTCCACTTGTACTCCGCCATTGATTAGAGATGTCTGAAAAAGGCGGAAACGGCTGGCCATGATGCCAAAGGCATTTTCTACCACCCTTCTCGCTCTGGCCAGCCTATAATTAAAGACCCTCCTCTCAGGGGTGAGGGTCCTTTGTGTAAAAGGCCTCATCAAATGGGGACCTAGCGCAAACGCCTCATCTGCGATGAAAACGAAGGGTAGTCCATCTTCATTCTCTGCCGCAGGTGGCAATGCCAGGTCTTCTGATTGAAGCCGGTCGGCGAAATCTGTCTGGGCAAAAACTCCACCGTCAGACATCCGCCCATTTTTCCCAACATCCACATAAAGGAACTCATAATTGGCAGACACCACCGCCATCAGCACAATACTGTGGAACCCTTTGTAATTATAAAAAAAGGATCCCGAACGGGGTGGTGGCACGATGCGGACGTGCTTGCCATCAATGGCTCCTCCACAGTTGGGAAAGTTCCAACGCTGAGAAAACTCAGATGCCACATTCTGCCATTCCTGTGGCGTAGAAGGCAACTGTGGAGTCAAACCAAAAAAGAAAATGAATACTTTGAGACCTAAACAGTGCAAGCAGATTATCACAAAACATTCTTGGAAAAACATCAGTATAACATTAATTTTGAAGGAGTATTTTAATAAGAGCTAAAAATTAGCAATAATCAGATTCAGCACCCCCTCTGATGGACCAATTAAATTATTTTATGGGGGGGGGGCTTGAGATGAGTTGGGGACATCATAAATAAAGGCTCTAGCACTCTGTCAGAATTTTTAAAAATCATATAAACTCAACAAATTTTGGGGGGGGGGGGGGTCAAGCACATAGGTGTGCGCAGCCTATTGCATTAGGGCATGGGTGCTCAACCTGTGGCCCTCCAGCTGTTGCAAAACTACAATTCCCATCATGCCTCTGCCTTTGGGACTCAAGCTTGTAACTGTCAGCGGCTTGCAATGCTTCATGGGACTTGTAGTTCCGCAACAGTTGGAGGGCCACAGGTTAAGCACCCATGCATTAGGGTGTGCACCCCAAAGCTCTACATATACTACCGATCACTCACAATGAAAGAGAAGGGGCCGGTAAGTTACATATTTACCTGCCCCTTCCCCCACTCATCCTAAAACATCACCAGCAGCAACAGCCAATGGGAGAGGAGAGTAGGGAAGATGGAAGCGCTGCAAGGGGAAGGAGGGGGGGGAGCCAGGGCAGTAGGCGGAATCTGTGCTGCACAGTGTGATTAGGGTGTGCCTGGGCACACCCTGTGCGCACGCCTATGGTCAAGCACTACAATGGAGCTGACAAAAAACATTGGGAAGTGACTAGGCTAGGTGTGTTTGGGCCCAGGATAGAATGCTGGAGAGGTTGGTTTTTGGAAATATGCATGTAGGCCAAAATAAAGGAGTATTAAAAGCTTATTGTCAGGAAAATGTTTCACCTGCTGGTGGCACTGTGGCTCCCAGACCTATGGGCTGCAGTTCCGGTGTCCACCAGCGGGTGGATCTTTGCGGTCAGGAGCTGACATCTCCTGCGATCAGGCATCACCTGATACTGATTGCAGGAAGCACATTTAAACCTGGTGATTGCTAGCCTTGGTATTTTATCCATAGGCCCTGACCTGTGTGCCTGAATCCTGTGTTCCTGTATCCTGAACCCTTCCTGCCTTCTGTCTCCTGTCACCCTCTCCCTGTCCTGTCTTGCTCCCAGCTCTATCTGCTTGATCTCCCGTGTATGACCCTGGCTTGTTACAATCACGATTGTATCCCATACCTATATATAGACATCTGGTTTTGGTAGTCATTTGTTGTGTGTTACTCTGGTTTTGGTTGCTGGTTTGTTACACTGTTTGCCATAATGGAGGTGTGTTTACTTTCGTATATTTACTTACCTTTAATAAATTCTATTATTTATACTGAACCTGTGCTTGGATTTTCTGTGACAGTCCACATATTTCTGGTCACATCGGTCCCTGACATAATACCAAGGCCAGTCCTGACCAGAAGTAGCTGCACAGGAAAGCCATCTTGGTTCTGTTGTTTTGAGGGAGAATGTATCCGGAGGAAGTTATTTATCTTTCTTTGCTGGTGACAGAAGATCATGAATACTGCTGCCAGATATTGAAGGAGTGGAACAGTGACCAGTTACTAGAATGTATCTGACTTGCTCATTCCCTAGTTGATCAGGGCAGTATGTTGTTTGGAGATGTTCAGCCTTTGATTCAGGTTTGTGCAGACTTAGCTTTGTCCAGTACTCCAAAAGGCAGTGATGATTTTTCTCCCCCCTTCAGTATGGATCAGGTTGAATCTCTGGTGTGGTTATTGGAGGATGACTCGGTTTATTTCTTTGAGCACTATTCATCATGTTCTCAACAGGTGTATTAATGCAGTGCACTCTCTGGTCAGACAGGCAGAGTGTAAGCTGAATTTTGTTCAACCTTTAGTACAGGCCTGGTCAGATCTATTGCCTCAGTCAGATTGCAACAGCCCATTCCTGCTGCCACAGACCTGCCTGCTCAGTGGTTTCTTTCTCCATCACCTACAGCAACCACAGTTACAGCCCCGTATACCCTGTTACCAATTAAAAATCAGTACCCTATTTCTACCCGCTGCATTTACCCTGCCTTCAACCCAGTTACCTCTTCTCCGTTATCTGCAACCATCCCAAAAAAATCCCGCTTAGCTACTGCTCCCTCTTGTCTACCATCCTCCCGATCTTCTCTTCCATTAGCTGCACATCCTGCTTACAGCCCTGCAGTCACTTACAGATTTTCAGTAGCTAAACCCAAGAAGAAACTGAAGTTTTTTCTAACCCGCACAATCCTGCCACTGTCTAATCCTGCCTTCACACCAGCCAACCTGCTTCAGTCTACCTCCACGATGGCCAATGGGGTGTGGCCTTCATCTGACAGACCTGAAAATGCTGCCCAGCCTGCTGTTTCAGTCCCCGCTGCTCAGCCTGCTGTTTCAGTGCCTGCTGTTCCGGTGCCCGCTGTCCAGCCTGATGTTCTGGTGCCCACTGTCCAGCCTGATATTCTAGTGCCCGCTGTCCAGCCTGATCCAATGCCCGCTGCCCTGCCTGCTGTTCTGGCGCCCAATGTCCAGATTGATAATGCGATGCCCAGGCTGATGATTTGGTTCTTGATGCCTAGCCTGATGATTTGGTTCCTGATGCCCAGCCTGATGTTCCAGTGCCCGCTGTCCAGTCTGATGTTCCAGTGCCCGCTGTCCAGCCTGATGTTCCAGTGCCCGCTGCCCAGTCTGATGTTCCAGTGCCCGCTGCCCAGCCTGATGTTCTGGTGCCCGCTGCTCAACCTGATGATCCAGTTCCTGGTGCCCAACCTGATGTTCTAGTGCCCACTGCCAAGTCTAAAGTTCCGGTGCCCGCTGTCCAGCATGATGTTCAGGTGCCCGCTGCCCTGCCTGCTGCCCAGCTTGATGATCCAGTTCCTGATGATCCGGTTCCTAATGCCCAATCTGCTGATCCTGTTGCCTGGCCTCATGTTCCAATGCCCACTGACCAGCCTGTTGTTCCGTTGCCTGCTGCCCTGCCTGCTGTTCCAGTGCCTGATGCCCAGCTTGATGATCCGATGCCCAGCTTGATGATCTAGTTCTTGATGTTCTGGTGCCCGCTGTCCGGCCTGATGTTCCGGTGCCCGCTGTGGAGCCTAATGTTCCGGTGCCCGCTGTCCAGCCTAATGTTCCGGTGCCCGCTGTCCAGCCTGATGTTCCGGTGCCCGCTGTCCAGCCTGATGTTCCGGTGCCCGCTGTCTGGCCTGCTTTTCCAGTGGCCGTTATCCAGCCTGTTGTTCCGGTGTCTGCTGCACTGCCTGCTTGATGATCCAGTTCCTTAAACAAAGACCAGATTTTTCACAGCCTAGCCACACAGAGGGGCCCAAAATCCAAGGAGCACCTTCAGGCTTACTAGGGGCATAAATTATGCATCTAATTCCATTTTTGGAGGCCCTAGGGCGCCAAGACAGTGGAAAGACCCATAAAATGACCACATTTTCGAAAGCAAACACCCCAAGGTATTTTCTAAGAAGTATAGTGTGTCTTTTGAAGACTTCATGTTTTTCCAAAATATGCCGCCTCAGCCTCCGCAACATCTCCAAGATAAACGCCCCTTCCTAACCAATGTCACAACAAAGCTTCTAATCCACTCCCACCTCGACTACAGCAATTCTCTCCTCATTGGCTTACCTCTAATTAGGCTATCCCCACTTCAGTCCATCATGAACGCTGCTGCTAGGCTCATCCGCCTCACAAACTGCTCAGCGTCTGCTATACCCCTCTGCCAATCCCTCCATTGGCTGCCACTCAGCCAACAAATTAAATTCAAGATACTGACTATAACTTACAAAACCATCCACAACCTGGCCCCCAGCTACATCACTTACCTAGTCTCAAAATGCCAACCTAATCATTCTCTTCGCTCCTCCCAAGACCTCCTGCTCTCAAACTCCCTTGTCATCTCATCCCATTCTTGCCTTCAGGACTTCTCCAGAGCCTCTCCCATCCTCTGGAATGCTCTACCCCAATCTGTCCGACTTTCTCCTACTTTGTCAACTTTCAGACGATCCCTGAAAACTCATCTCTTCAGAGAAGCCTATCTGGCCCCCACCTAACAACTGTACATTTATTTTCTCCATCAGCACATCCCCCACAGTTATTACCTCTTGTATCTCCTGACCTTCCCTCTTAGATTGTAAGCTCTAAGGAGCAGGGCCCTCTGATTCCTACTGTATTAAAGTGTATTGCATTTGTACTGTCTACCCTCAAGTTGTAAATCCTGTATAATAATAATAATAATAATAATAATATAATAATAATGTTTTTGCTACAAGTTTTTAAAAAATGCAGAAAGAATTAATATTTTTTTACACAAAGTTGTTAATTTATTAAAATATTTCTCACACACAGTATGGACATACCTAAAATTACAGTAAGAAACAGGGAGGGGTTGTGATTCCGCAGGTGAAAGTAAAAAAATGATAAACAAAAAATATGAGGAAGCAAGCTGCTGGCAATTACACAGAACAAATTGTGTCAAAATATATACAAACAACAATTGCCACGCTAAATACAAAAATAATAATATACCATGTGAAATGAAATAAAATGACATATAACATGTGAAATAAAATAAAGTGACAGTAGTCAGTCCATAGGATTTCCATATAAGTCCATACAGAAATGAAGTGATATATTGTTGCAACACGTGTCCAAATGATAATGAGCAATCGTACACCCAGGTGCGCCTTCCACCATATAAAAATAAGATGTGTCCTTACCAGATAGCCAGACTCCACATTATAGGAGTCTAATCACGCATGGAATCACACATCATGAAGGATCCATCCCCTGGAGGTAGAGAAGGGTGGCATCATGACCGCTCGTGCTGGTTAATCACTCTTTCTCATGGAGGTTTATATAAAAAAAAAGGCAAAAAGTCGCCTATGGCATTTTTATTTTTACTAGTAATGGCGGCGATCAGCAATATTAAGCAGGACTGCGACATTGCGGCGGACAAATCGGATACTAAGTGACACTTTTTGGGGACCAGTGACACCAATTCAGTGATCAGTGCTAAAAAAATGCACTGCTACTGTATAAATGACACTGGCAGGGAGCGGGTTAAAATCAGGGGCGATCAAAGGGTTAAGTGTGCTCCTAGGGAGTGCTTTCTAACTGTGTGGGGGATGGACTGACTGGGGAAAGAGAGACATCTGTGTTCCTGATTAGCAGGAATCACAGATCTCTCTTTTCCTCTGTGACTGAACGGCGGTCTGCCTTTTTTACATAGGCAGACTGCCGTTTTGCCTCTCCTACGAACGATCGCCGGTGGCCAGTGGCCATCGTAGATGCTGGACCTGCTGATTGGCTCCTGCTGTGTCCAATCATAGGGAGAGCGGGTCTCCGGCGGCGCGCTCCAGACCCAGGAAACATCCCACAGGTATTGTTTCGTGCAGCCGGGCCGTCTGCGGTATATGTATGGTGGGTGGTCTGGAAGAGGTTAAGCCAGTGTTGCCAACCTACCAGATTGAAATTTACTGACACGATACCCAACATTTACTGGCACCGCCAAGTTTTTACTGGCAGTTACAAAATTACAATTTTAAGTGCAAAATCCAATATTTAGGCTACAAATAAGTACACTATGCAATTAGCAATGTGATTTAAGGTAGATATTAAGGCAAACGGCATATTTCTTATTTTATTTTCGATATAGTAAGTAAGTAGCTCAGGGACAGGACTGGAGGGGCAATACATTAGAATGGGTGATGCACACATAACATTTAATTCTCACAGTAATACTGACAGTAGTGTGCAGCAGCACAGCTCACTGAAACGAAACGCCCCCTCCTGAGTCACAGTGACAGTCTCTCTCCATGCCAGGTGGTCCCTTCAGTCCCCTCAAGTCCAAACAGCACTGTCAGTCCCGCTCCCAGCTTGCCTTAATCCCACCATGCAGAACTGCACATGAGGCATCCGGCCATTCCCTTGTACCATGACATCACACGACATGCTCAGACGCTGCCTCCACCAGACACGCCCCCCGCCGGCACCGCCCAAACACTCTGTAGCAGGCACTTGGATGGTCTCGGCCGGCTCCAGGCCCATACTGCGCATGCGCAGTTCCGAGCTGAGCGTCACAGCCATATTTTTTACTGGCAACATTTTTCCTCTTACTGGCATTTACTGGCAGAAGAAAAGTGCCCCTTTTTTACTGGCTGTCAGTAAAAATACTGACGGTTGGCAACACTGGGTTAAGCATGACCACATCAGAGTGTTAATGGTTAAATAAAAAGCTGTTTGGACTGAAGATCAGTGGTGTGCTGGCAAATATACAGGTGAAACTCGAAAAATTTGAATATCGTGCAAAAGTTCATTTTTTTCACTAATGCAACTTAAAAGGTGAAACTAATATATGAGATAGACTCATTACATGCAAAGCAAGATAGTTCAAGCCGTGATTTGTCATAATTGTGAGGATTATGGCTTACAGCTCATGAAAACCCCAAATCCACAATCTCAGAAAATTAGAATATTACATGAAATCAATAAAACAAGGATTGTACATAGAACAATATCGGACCTCTGAAAAGTATAAGCATGCATATGTACTCAGTACTTGGTTTGGGCCCCTTTTGCAGCAATTACTGCCTCAATGCGGCGTGGCATAGAAGCCATCAGCCTGTGGCACTGCTGAGGTGGTATGGAAGACCAGGATACTTCAGCTCTTCTGCATTGTTCGGTCTCATGTCTCTCATCTTTCTCTTGGCAATGCCCCATAGATTCTCTATGGGGTTCAGGTCAGGTGAGTTTGCACAGTAATCCCACGGTCATTGAACTAGGTTTTGGTGCTTTTGGCAGTGTGGGCAGGTGCCAAGTCCTGCTGAAAAATGAAGTCAGCATCCCCATAGAGCTCGTCTGCGGAAGGAAGCATGAAGTGCTCCAAAATCTCCTGGTAGACGGCTGCGTTGACCCTGGACTTAATGAAGCACAGGGGACCAACACCAGCAGATGACATGGCTTCCCAAATCAACACAGACTGTGGAAACTTCACATTGGACTTCAAGCATCTTTCAGTGTGTGCCTCTCCATTCTTCCTCCATACTCTGGGTCCTTGGTTTCCAAATGAGATGCAAAATTTGCTCTCATCAGAAAAGTGGACTTTGGACCCCTGAGCAACAGATCAGGTCTGTTTTTCTTTAGCCCAGGTAAGATGCTTCTGACGTTGTTTGTTGTTCAGGACTGGCTTGACAAGAGGAATACGACATTTAAAGCCCATGTCCAGGATCCGTCTGTGTGTGGTGGCTCTTAATGCACTGACTCCAGCCTCAGTCCACTCCTTGTGAAAGTCCCCAACACTTTTGAATGGCCTTTTCCTGACAATCCTCTCCAGGTTGCGGTCATCCCTGCTGCTTGTGCACCTTTTTCTTCCACACAACTTTCTATTAATGTGCTTTGAAATACAGCACTTTGGGAACATCCAACTTCTTTTGCAATTACCTTTTGAGGCTTTCCCTCCTTATGGAGGGTGTCAATGATGGTTTTCTGCACAACTGTCAGGTCAGCAGTCTTTCCCATGATTGTGATTCCTACTGAACCAGACTGAGAGACAATTTAAAGTCTCAGGAACCCTTTGCAGGTGTTATGGCTTAATTAGCCGATTAGAGTGGGACACTTTGAGCTTAGAATATTGCACCTTTTCACAATATTCTAATTTTCTGAGATTGTGGATTTGGGGTTTTCATGAGCTGTAAGCCATAATCATCACAATTATGACAAATAATGTCTTGAACTATCTTACTTTGCATGTAATAAGTCTATCGCATATATTAGTTTCACCTTTTAAGTTGCATTAGTGAAATAAATGAACTTTTGCACAATATTCTAATTTTTCGAGTTTCACCTGTATTCATTTTGGCTTTCATGATCCAGTCCCCAGCTGGAAATTGCTACAGCACCCAGTTTCCTACAGCTTTTCCAGCAACGTGTGCGATGGAATATGAACTATTACCTGTCCCTGGGACATGGTGCATCAGCGATCCTGGTAAAGAGCCGATGACAAGGCTCTTTACCCATGCGATTAGCTGTGTCCAATTACATGAAAACAAGAACATGCCAGTTATCTGCATTCCTTTTCTCACACTGACAGCGTGTGTGGAGAGTCGATCAGCGGCATTTCATCGCAGGAGAGATCTGCCCAGATAATCAGGGTACTGATTATCAGTGCAGCCCCAACAGTGCCCGGCAGTGATGCCAATCAGTTCCCAGCAGTGATGCCAATCTGTGCCTGCTCATCAGTGCTGCATTTCAGTGCCACCTGTGCTGCATATCAGTGCCACCTATCCATGCTGCATATCAGTGCCCATCGGTGCAGCCTCATCAGTGCACATCAGTGAAGGATAAAAAGCACGGTACTTATTTACAAAATGTTATAGCTGAAAGTAAGAAAGAAAAAAAAAATTCAATTGGTCTTTTTTAACAAACCCCAGTGGTGATTTAATACCACCAAATGAAAGCTTTATCTATATAAAAAAAAAAATATATAACAATTTAGTTTGAGTATGGTGCAGCATGACCGTGCAATTGTCATTCAAAGTGTGACAGCGCTGAAAGCTGAAAATTGTCCCGGGCAGGAAGCGGGTGAAAGTGCCCAGTATTGAAGTGGTTAAAGGTCCTTTTCCTTAAGCCCCGCACACACAATCCTAACGTCGTACCAAAGATGCCGCTTTCGAATCGATCGTACGATAATCAGATCGTTAGTACAGAGCTTTCGAGAGCCGATCAGGACAGTTCATCCGATTGTATTCTATCAGACATGCACGGAATTTTTTTTCGGACGATTTTCGTTTAATCACTACAGCTGTTGTTCGAAAATGCAATACAAATGTATTGCAACACATGACATCACTTCCGATCTCTGCACGAGAATTTTTGTGACTTTAGTAAACTCATCAGATTCGGCGTGAGATTAGCATGCAAAAAAAAAAAAAAACGAACGATCATTGATTAGCATGCAAAAAAAAAAAAAAACGAACGATCATTTGTCCGATAATCGTATCGTGTGTACCGGGCATTACTGTGGTCCAATATGGGAAGAAGTTGAGTAGAGGTGTCCATAGTCACGTGTCCCTGAAGAGTTGTCGCTCCTGAGGTGGAGCACAGGTCCCAGCAAGCTGCCCACTTTCTCTTTTATATCACACAGGGGAGGATGGACCCCAGAGAAAGCCTGAGAAGGTGATGAGGGAAGACATCTTTCCTTCCCCCTGACCTGGGCAGCCATGTAACAATACAGCAGGCAGCCTGCCTACAAGCTGGAACTAAGGACAATAGTCTATGTTAGGACGATATAAAGGAGCCTGTGCTGCCTGTTGAGGCGCCTCAGTCACTACAACGCC
Source organism: Rana muscosa (assembly GCA_029206835.1). NCBI lineage: Eukaryota > Metazoa > Chordata > Amphibia > Anura > Ranidae > Rana > Rana muscosa. The sequence goes on from CM055117.1 coordinate 458,849,608, forward strand.
GACCAGCGCCACAAAGCAAACACTCCTCGGACTTCTCCACGTAGGCGGAACCGGCTCCTTGACGTCACATTGAAGGTGCCCGCCCTTTGGGAAAAAAAATAAAAATAGGAATGGAGGGGCGTGGTTAAAACGCCAAACCTTGGAGACGGTAAGTGTGGAGCCCCAGGCCCCGCCTCCCCTCGTTAAACAATGTCTCACTACCTGGCGACCTCGTACAGCCTCTGACGTCCTTAAGGGAAGCTGGGAAGCGTACGAGCGCCCGAAAAGTGGGCGTGTCGGGACAAGGAATGTGGGCGGGAGGGGGCGCGGTTAGAAGAAGAAAACATAAACGTTTGAGGCGGCGGGGCGGGGCTAGCCGGGAGGAGGGAGTGGTTTGGCCGGTTGTGGGTTGCGCACTCTCCGTAGCTCGCAGTCTCTTGTTAGTCGCTGTAGAGGCACCATCCGGGCAGGGATTGGAGCGGGCGGTGGTAGGATCGTAGCAGAGCCGGGGATTCCGAGAGAATATCTACTTGTCCTCCGCTCCTTTGATATCTCAGGACTCCATGTGCGCGGGTCTAGAGCTTCCTCCTCGCACACACACACACTCCCCCCATCCCTGGCTAACTTCTCCTGTACAACTTTCCAGTGTGACAGCCGGGAGGAGGACACCCAATGACTGTGCCATTCTATAGAAGTGATCGTCAGCTCTTCGGACCAGCACTTGTATGATTGGTGCATGATCATCTGATCCCTATGGCTGGAATGTGTAGAAGTTGCTAGAGATGTGACAGTTGTGGCTCCTAAGTGGAAATGTGCTGTGTTGGTGGTGTGTGCATGCTCCCTGGAACATCTATGGAGATGTGTGGATAAAATTGCCTTGTTTACCTGCACATCTGTCCTAGGAAGTAGTCCCATGTGTCATTCTCCATCAGATCCCTCCAATTGGGATGCATTGATTGGATTGGCGCTTTATCGCTGTCATCGCACGCGTTGATCGCTTACAGTTGGTTTGATCTCGCATTTTGCTTTTTGCTGCTACATTGTATTGCCATTTGTTTACATGACCAAGATGTTGTGACAGCTGCCTGTCATAGATTACGCCTTCTGTGTACCCAATCCGAGCGCTGTCCCTGATTGGAGCATTCCTCACATTGAGTCTCTTTGGATATTTGATTTGTCATTGGCTGCAAGTTTTTTTTATTTATTTATTTATTTTTTTAATAGTCGGTGTCCCCGTTCTGTCGTTTTGTTTTTTTTTTTTTTTTTTTTTTGTTGGGAGGTGGACTCAGTCCTGGTTTTCCTGTATGAGGCACCATGTCCAAGACCCTGAAAAAGAAGAAGCACTGGCTGAGTAAAGTGCAGGAATGCGGCTTGTCTGGAGTGGGGGGCGACCCCAGCGTTCTTCTGGAGATCCGCGGGGGCGCTGAACACGGAGAGTTCCCTTATTTGGGCCGCCTACGGGAGGATGCGGCCAGCTACATCGCCGGCAAGGTACCCAACCAAGGAGATGTACTGTTGGAGGTGAATGGCACGCCGGTCAGCGGACTTACGCATCGAGATACGCTGGCCGTGATCAGACACTTCAGGGAGCCCATCCGTCTAAAGACCGTCAAGCCTGGTAAGCGCGTTTCAGAACTTGTTCTGCTTTAAACAAAGCTGCGTTATAAAGTACTGTATATGTGTTGGCGTTTAGTTGGCACGTTTATTTTAGTAAAGCGGATGTTGCGTCAAAATGCGAGGGCTGCTGATATTGCTGGCCCCCCACTCGCAAAAAAAAAAAACGCAGTGAAACTAGGAAAGAATAAAACCTGTAGGTCTCATTCACACTATTGCGCTGTGGTGATGCATGCGTTGGTGCCATGCCACTGGATGTTTGTTGTGGTGTTCTGCCAAAGATGTACCGCACAGCTTTTCGGTTTTCCATTGAAATGCATTTTTAATGTAACACACAATAAAATGCGTGTTCTATCGCACTTTCGCTGCTAGAGCGTTGTTTTTTTTGCTTTTAATTTTTTTTGCATACGTGTTAGAATGCACATTTTAGGCCTGAAGATCACAGGCCTGTCACAGAACCCCCCCCCCCCCCCCCCCCAATTTTTTTTTGTTATAATGGGAATTGGGAATTTACTAAGAGTGGAGGAGACAGTATTTGGATAGGTTGTGCATGGCCCCCAATCAGCTTCTAGCTTCCCATTTCAAAGCTTAAGGATTTATTTACACTAGCATTGCCCTTTTATAGAGTGATCCACTGTGCATCACTTTTTAAAGGGCGTTTGACAGGAGGTGAGGAGGCATTATGCTGCCTCATTGCCTGTATTAGGCTGGGTTCACACCTATGTGAATTGGATGTGGGTTTCCTACGCATCCAATTCGCACAGCAGGAGATTGTGACCGGTGTATTGTCATATTCCGCTCCCTATCACAGAATGCTCCGGAAGTGACGTTGCGCCGAGAAATTTTGCACTGCGCGTGCGCGATGCATTCCAGACACTTGCGCCATGCGTTCCAAACGATTTGCGACAATACAGACCAGTGAAACCGTCGGATAGTGTCGGCTCCCCATCACAGATTGCTCCGGAAGTGACGTTCCGTCACCGCCATCTTGCTTAAATACATATGCTTAAATACAGTATTTGGAAATCCGACGGACTGTTTAGATATAACATTTTAAAAGCAGCAGCAAACCTGCTGACCTTACATGGTTGCTAATGTGACAGAACACCTCTGATTTTCACATTTAACATTTAAACAGTCCGTCGGATTTCCAAATACTGTATTTAAACATCTAAGCTCCGTTTTGTGTTGAAAATAAAATCTAAAACTCTGGTGGGTGTAACAAGATGTCCGCTTGCCCCCTTCTCACTCTATCATTACTGTGCAGGTGTGTGGGGTGTAGCAAGATGGCGGCGATGGAACGTCACTTCCGGACCAATCTGTGATGGGGAGCCGAATGTGACGAAACAGCTGGGTCTGTATTGTCGCAAATCGTTTGGAACACATGTGCAGTGCGAAATTTCTTGGCGCAACCTCCCTTCCGGAGCATTCTGTGATAGGGAGTGGAATATGACAATACACCAGCTCTCTATGGAGCTGGTTCACATATCTCCGCAGCGGCTCCAGTGCGAATTGCACAGGGTCCTGTGCGTCTTTTGGTTGGTTCAGGTCCTAATTCAGGCTGAAATTAGGATGCACCGGACTCCTGCTGTGAGCCACTGCGTTCTCATATGTGAACCCAGCCTTAAATTTCGAAGCCCTCGTTTACATTGACTGCGGCTTTTAAGTCATGTGACTTCATCCGACTACGATTTCAAATCGGTGCAGCACCACAAAGTCGGTATTGCATCGATTTGAACAGTGAGAGGGCAGACAATAGGGCGCGACTTGTAATGCGTTTTGAACTGTCGCTCCAATGTGAACGAGGACTGAAAGCCCATGACACCCTGCCACAAGCACGTTCAAGGCAGTTGTGGGGTGGCCACGGCATGTGTATACCGCCATTCAACTGCCTTTGCAGCTTAGGTTTCATTCACATCTGGGCTAGGCAGAAATGCACGTCCCTGCTTGCGTTTCCACAAACGTGCAAAAAATGCGCAATGCGCTTACAGTGACATTTCTTAATAGCACCCCAAACGCGGGTAGCAGTCGCGCATTAATTGCATGATAAAACGCACGCAGCTCAATCCAAAATTTGGTACATGAGCTTTTTTGGCGTGGTTTTGGAGTGTAGGGAAACAAATTCAAAAGAATGGTGCCACTCCAAAAACATGCTCAAACTCTGATGTGAACAAGGCCTTAGGGGGAACGGCTAGTAAAAAGACAGCTCGATCTGTGTGTTTTTACTGCCCTTCAACTACATGTGTACAACTGATTGGTAAGTCTGGACATATGCTTTCCTGTATATATTTTCTATAAGCAGGGACCTTGAAGAATACAATGGTGGTAGTTGCAATTTTTTCTATGTCATCCATAGTGCAAGTGAAATATGCAAACCCATATTTCAGTAAAACCGAAAAAATACTGAAGATAATTTTAGTGCTCACAAACGCAACATATTTTTAATTTTTTGGGTTAAACATAAAGATGAGGTTACGTTGAGTAAATACATACCAAATATACCAAGAATCTAAATTGCATGCAACCATGAAATGGCATAGAACCACATTACCCAAAATTGTTCTCAGGCAGTGCAAACGTGGTCGTAAACTTCATACATGAAATATGGACAAATCGTATCCCTCTATAGTGTGATTGACAGCCTCAGCTCTGTTCCTATGGGGAAGGGGGTGTGTCTCTTTTTTTCATCCAATCAGCTTTCATTGAGCTTTGCAGAGTGTAAGTTCATCTCCCCGCCCCCTGCTTTTCAATGCTGAGAGGTCCTGTGTAAATTCTGCACTTTGAATGAATGTAGAGACGAGTAGACTGCAGGTAAATTGGTACAACCTTATGTTGGAGGATTTGTTTCACCACTGGGTATATGTAAGGGTTTACAACTACTTTGAGTGCTCGTTTACTCTGGCAGCAGCCTTTGCTGTCCATCTGAAAAATGATCTGCAGTGGATTGCTTTTCAGAGGGCGGTTGACTGGTGGCTACCTGTTTTTAACCTTAAAGCGGTTGTATACCCGCTGCAGCGCTTTTTTTTTTTTTTTTTTCCCCATACCTAAAAGGCATAATGAACTAGGATGCACCGCATCCTAGCTCATTATGAAATACTTACCTTAGAACGAGGCGTCGGGAACTTACCTGGTCCACGCCGATGGAGATGTCATCTTGCCTCGGCGTGTCTTCCGTGTATTGCCGCTCCAGTGCTGTGAGTGGCTGGAGCGGCAATGTCGTCACTCCCGCGCGTCGGCAAGGTCCGGCGGCTGCCGGGCTTTAGCCGAGAATTCCCGCTGCGCATGCGCCGCTGCAGTCAGTGGCTCATTGCGAGGGGAACATCTCCTAAACGGTACAGGTTTAGGAGATATTCTTTTTACCTACATTATAGGCTTACCTGTTGGTAAAAGTTACAAAATAGGGTATACAACCGCTTTAAAAAGCCTACAACACCGCGTGGGCCGCGTTCAGTGGTGGTACTGCCCGCCAAACGCTACAGGAGACATACGTTTTGTCGCAGACATCACAACCACAGCATGTGTACAGCCCTGTCTGACAGCTGTGTTGGGTTAAGGCAGTCAAACTCCAGCTCAGCTGTCTTATTAGGGTGGACACATGCGTGATCAAGACCTAAAAGCCTTTACAGCTCATCACATTAGAGTTAGTAGTGAATGATGTTCCTAGAATTATTACTCTCACTCTGGTGTGCACGGTGATACCTAATATCTTCGTTTTCATAGAAAGCCTACAGAGAAGAGTAAACTAACAATGCTATAGCATAGGGCTGTGAAAAATCGATTTTAATCTTGAATCGAGTTTTGAGCTCAAATCGATTCAGATTTGAAGAAAATCAATTTTTTTAGATTTTTAGATTTTTTTTTTTTCCCCTTCAAAGTTTCCGTAGCAGGACTGCAGGGGGCGTATCCAGAATGGCACTGGGCAGCGTTACCCCAATTACATCTACTCGCTGCAGCCGCCGTCTGCCTACCTGATCAGCGTGTCATGCAGGCAGACGGCGGCCATTGCAGTGTTCAAAAGCCGCGCCTCCCGAGTCCTCGTCGTCTGTGATAGGCGGAACACAATTTCACAGCAGGCAGTATTCAGCCTATCACGGACATCCTCTCATCCTCGTCTGTGTTATGAGGATGACCATGATAGGCGGAACACTGAATGCTGGGAAATTGAGTGTTCCGCCTATCACAGACGAGGAGGAGGCGCGGCTTTTGAATACTGGAATGGCCGCCGGTGTAGCAGTAAAATCCGTATCCCATGAAAATCTGCATCAGGTACGGGCACAGTGATTGAAGCATGGGCACAGTGAGACACGGGTACAGTGAGGCATGGACACAGTTCAATTCAACTAAGAGTAACCTCAGGATTTTTTGTTGTTTTATTAGCTAAATCCAAATACAGTATTAATAATTTGGATGTTTAACAATCTTTGTTGCACACTGCAAAAAACAACAAAAGGTCACAAGCGCTAAATTGGTGGATAAAGAAAAAAATATAATGGATGATAATAATAATAAGAAGAAAAAAATCCCAAATATTTTGGGAAGTACAAAGTATCCAAAAGGGGGAAAAAACAGGATCCAGCGCAGCAAGAAAAAATCCGTACCCAGAAGTACAAAATACACAACATGCACACAATATAATCCAGCGCTCATGGAACATACATTATTAACTATTGAAAACTCTTGAAGAATTGATAAAAAAGCTTAGTCCATTTATTAATCACAATAAAGAGAGGGATCCAATCCCAAATGTGCAGAGGGCAAATGAATCTTAACTCTCCAGTTGCCACTGGTGACAAACTTGTTAAACTTGCAGTGACATCCGTGGAGCAAGGAGGGGTTAAAAAAGTCAAAACAAAGCCTGTGGCATGATCTCCGTGTGAGCACAGTACCTTGAATGATGGACAACAGGCAGACCAGCGTGTGGAGGGCCCTCCAACCCAAAAGGATGCAGAGCCAGGATGGCAGCAAGGCTGGGACAGAAGGAATCACACACAGAGTTTCAAGAGTTTTCAATAGTTAATAATGTATGTTCCATGAGCGCTGGATTATATTGTGTGTTTGTTGCACACTGACTTTGCAGTTAGAGAAAGGGTTTGCCTTTGCAATTTTGTTTGTTGATGCACTTTAATTAATATAATAAAAAAAAAAAATCGAATCGTAAATCGAGTTTTTTATAAAAAAATCGCAGATTTTTTTGGGGGGGAAAATTGCCCAGCCCTACTATAGCAACAAGGAGTTGGTTCACATGTCGGTGCGGCTGCCAATGTATGTCAGTGATGGCAAAATGGTAAAAAAAATAAAATAAAAAAATTCCTGGTTCCTGGCCTCATTCTGTAGATGACGTTGGTGGGTCACTTTGCAGGATCTTGGGAAAGCTGTCAATCTCAAGTCTCTTATCCTCAGCTTCCTCCGAGAAGGCCTGGTGATGCCACCTTCGCCTAGGCAAGTGCACCAGAAGCTGAGGTATAAGGCGTGCACAAGTTACATTTTTCTTCAAATGCTTGATTTTTATTTTTTCGTAGTTTTTACCATGGCGTGCTTTATGTATGATCTTGTATGTGCTCGTTATTTCATATGACAGGTATATGTTTCTTATAGTCAAAGGTTCACAGCAGTTTTGTACAATTCTGCCTGTAATAATTCAGGTATTGTAAAATGAGATTTATTAAACAGGGCAAAGATCAGAGGGCAACGTCCCATAGCAGTAAATCAGATTTCATCATTTACTGCTCTAACTACAGTGTACAGAGATCCAACTATCGCTCATGGGTGACACATTGCCATTGCTGATTAGCCTGCCTTTGTGAAATCAGCCCATGGATGAAATTCCAGTTTGGATCCTATGGTGTATGTATACACTGGAATGCTCTGACTTCCTCCCACACTCCAGAAACATGCTGGGAGGTTAATCGGCTCCGGTCTAAATTGGCCCTCGAATGTGATTGTGTACATGTGTTATGATATTCTGCATGGCGGTCTCCAGCTGAGCAATTAGGGTAGGTTGAGGAAAGACCTGGTGACCTACCTTGTAAAATATTCACAGAGGAAACGTCTATGGAAAAGCGTATCGGACATGGTGCCCAGAGAGCTGGTCTGTAGAATGGCTGAGAGGTGGATACCACTGAAATGAACGGATATATTCCAACACTGCAATAACATAGGCCCTAGTGTTCAATGTGTTGCATAGCTGAAGTTACTGAGTATTTATATATTTATTGTGTGTGTGTGTGTGTGTGTGTGTGTGTGTGTGTGTATTTATTACAAGTACTTGTATAGCACCATCAATTTATGCAGTGCTTTACATACACATTCACATCATCGTGAGAAGCAATCGGGAGCTTTTGGTGAGCCGCTGGTCACTGTGCCTGGAGCGCGCGCGCTCTCTGCACAGCTCTATCGGCGCTAATGCACGCAAATATGCGGCTCCTCTGCGCTAAGGCCAGGCCGTCAACAGGCCGCATAATTGCCTGCGGTTGGCGCCTAGGGGTTAAACTACAAACCTCTAATATATAATATCTTTTTATTGTATCATCCAGTGTCACTTTAACTACAAAAATACAAATGGAAGGAGACAACAGGAAGTGAGAGGAAATCTACCCCTAAGAAGGGAAATTTACTCCTGTAAGAGTTATTATGGGAAAAGGTCGTCTCCATTGAAGCTTTATCACCAATCATTAGTTCCACAACAACCCAAAATATTCAAAATCCAATTGTCATTGGGACAGAACGTGAGGTGAAATCTTCTAAACAGGGGCACAGACAGCAAAACAAACATTACAGGGGTGTTAACCCTTCCCTATGCTATCAAAAAATGTAAAAAAAATGTACCTGTTTCAACATGCATGCAAATTCAACCTTATAAAAAAATTAAATAAAATTTTATATATAATATACGCGCGCACACACACTCTGACATTTATGTATGTGTGTATTGTCTAGTGTCACTTTAACTACAAATCGTCAGCATTTTCAGCCAACAGGAATTTGATTGCCATATCAGATACACCAGGGCTTGAGAAATTTGCTTGGAATCTAGGAGCCAGCTAAAAAAGTTGGGAGCCAGGAACGCGCCCCGTCCTGCCGAGCTCACGCGCAGAAGCAAACGTATACAAAAGCGGTGTTCAAACCACACGTGAGGTATCGCCGCGATTGGTAGAGCGAGAGCAATAATTCTAGCCCTAGACCTCCTCTGTAACTTAAAACATGCACCCTGTAGAATTTTTTAAATGTCGCCTATGGATATTTTAAAGGGTAAAAGTTTGTCGCCATTCCACGAACGGATGCAATTTTGAAGCGTGACATGTTGGGTATCAATTTACTCGGCGTAACATTTATCTTTCACAATATAAAAAAAAAAATTGGGCTAACTTTACTGTTGTCTTATTTTATAATTTAAAAAAGTGTATTTTTTCCCAAAAAAGTGCGCTTGTATGACCGCTGCGCAAATACGGTGACAAAGTATTGCAACGACCGCCATTTTATTCTCTAGGCTGTTAGAATAAAAAAAGTGTGTGTGTGTGTGTGTTTGGGGGTTCTAATTAGAGGGAAGGGGAAGCGCCATTAGCATTGCTGGTTGTCTTGTCATACCAACGGCCACCACAAGATGGCGCCAGATCACAGAAGGAACCATAGGCCTGCAGAAGGCCGCAAAGTAGCGGCCTCAATTACCGGCCGGTGCGGCCCGACGTGATTGCGCGGCGGGGGCGCACGGAAACACAGGATATACCAACTGTGCCGCGCCAGGTCGCTAATTCTAGTCGCAATTGCGACCTGGCGCCCGGGGTTTGTCGAACCCTGAGATATATATGTTCAATGTACATAGTGTATGTACTGTATATACAGGTAGTGCCAAGGATGGTATTTGAGCCGACAACATGCGCATAAGGCATCCCAGCCTTAGTCTGTAGGGTTCAATATGGAGTCGGCCCACTCTTTGCGGCTATAACAGATTCAACTCTTCTGGGAAGGCTGTCCATAAGGTTTAGGAGTGTGTATGGAAATGTTTGACTATGGGGGAATGGTTGAGTTCAGGACTCTGCAGGCCAGTCAAGTTCCTCCACACGAAACTCGCTCATCCATGTCTTTATGGACCTTGCTTTGTGCACTGGTCCAAATCATTTGGTGGAGGGGGGATTATGGTGTGGGGTTGTTTTTCAGGTGTTGGGCTTGGCCCCTTAGTTCCAGTGAAGGGAATTCTTAAGGCGTCAGCATACCAAGATGTTTTGGACAATTTCGTGCTCCCAACTTTGTGGGAACAGTTTTTGGGGATGGTCCCTTACTGTTCCAACATGACTGTGCACAAACAAGATCCATAAAGATATATGTATGAGCAAGTTTGTGCAGGCCAGTCAAGTTGCTCCACCCCAGAGTCCTGACCTTAACCTGAAATAACACCTTTTGAGATGAATTGGAGTGGAGACTGTGAGCCAGGCCTTGTCATCCAACATCAGTGTCTGACCTCACAAATGCGCTTCTGGGAAACATTCCCATACACACTCCTAAACCTTGTGGACAGCCTTCCTAGAAGAGTTGAAGCTGTTATAGCTGCAAAGGGTGAGCCAGCTCAATTTTAAACCCTACGGACTAAGACTGGGGTGCCATTAAAGTTCACGTGCGTGTGCATAGATCATTGACCAGGACTTGCGCGCCATAAACTCAGAAGCAGGCAGCGGCGTACATGTATGTCTCTTTGCCTGCGCAGGCCACCCGTCCACAGTACATTGCAGGCGGGCAGTCTGCAAGTAGTTCAAGTGGTAAGCCCTCCTGCCTAGCAGCACTAGGGTTGTTGGTTTGAATCCCAACGCGCAGGTGTAAATGGAGCTTAAAGGGGTGTTCCGGGCAACCCCGGGCAAAAAAATAAAGAATTAAAAGCCAGCAGCTACACATACTGCAGCTGCTGGCTTTTAATAAATGGAGACTTACCTGTCCTGGTGTCCCTCGATGTCGGCACCGCAGCTGATGTTTCACATCAGCTGTCGGTGCTTCCGTCGCCATTGCGGGTAAGGGAACCCGGCAGTGAAGACTTTTGGCTTCACGCCGGGAACCATACTGCGCATGCGCGAGGCCCCGCTCCTCTCTCCTATTAGCCCAGGGGAGGAGGAGGAGGAGGAGGGAGCCTTGCGCGACTTCACCGCCGCGGCCGGAATCCAGTACGTGGGTAAGGATACCTGTCTGACAGGTATCCTGTCCCCCCGAAAGGTGCCAATTGTGGCACCGGAGGGGGGGAGGAATCCGATGAGCGGAAGTTCCACTTTAGGGTGGAGCTCCGCTTAATGGAATGGATGGAATTAGTCTTTAGGACCCACTCACACCATTATTGCGGTGGTAGTGCACTGGGCAGTTTTTTGCTCGGCACAATCCCACTGCAAAACAAGGCAAAAAGGTCTGCAAGCTCTTAAGATCAGACCCGTTCTCACCACTCCATTGCAGTGGTGTGTGCTGAATAAAGGTACGGCATGCTGTGGCCAATAGAATATAATGAAATGTCCCTTTGTGACATTTTGATAAAGTTTACTTTAAAAAGAGAAAACCGTGCGATGCACAGAGATGAGTGCGTTGGCACCGCTGTCATCCTCCCGCATTTTAGGGCAACAGCTGTAAGAAAACGGGCCCTTAAAGACAAAAAGGGTTAAGCAATTCCCATTTACCGTGCCATAGGATGCCTCTGTTCTCAGAACACCAAATATTTAGCAGCTTACCTTACCTTACCGTTGCGGCAGCTTGTGAACCTCCGTGGCCCCTACATAGAATTGGGGCCAAAAGTTCACTACAGAAATGAATTTACCTTTGAGCAGCTGCAGCAGATAATGGCAGGAAAATAGTGGAGACTGAGCTGGATGTGATATCTTTGCTCCTATGTTGATTGGCATCTGAGTGCTCACGTCTGTCAAATGTTATATTCATAGATGTAAGTTATTAGTACTTTACTATTTCACAATCAGAGTTGTTTATTTCATGCCGTATGAAGCAGAGACTTCTAAGTGCTTGTTCTTTGGAAGCGATTCAATGCTGGTGGGATGTGATTATTAGCGTTGCCTGTATCAAGTAGTGTTTTTTTTTTTTTTAGTTTTTTTACCCAAGGAAAAAACGTTTTTCTTAGGTTTGGATACAGTGGGAAAGAGAACCCCTGTCCAGTTGTAACTCCCATCCAAGACTCTATTAGGGTCCTAATACTGATATCTATGGTTCTTTCTGGCAGGCAGTCCCTGTGTAAAAACATAAAAAATGTATCTTTTGCTACATGTACATGGGTGCATTTGCCCATTCAGCATAAAGACACTACCTATTACTGGTTTGCCAGATGTCCTACAGCTGCATACAGCCAGCCGTTCATAGACAGGAATGGGTGAAGGCGGCTGTACTCCGCTATTCTTATAAAGTAGTGGACACGCACACATGTAGCGCAAGGAACACACCTAAGGCATGTTCAATGCGTTACTACCTTATGCAAATAGCGACACATAGGCCTTTTCAGTGCGTTACTACCTTATGCAAATAGCAGCACATAGGCCTTTTCAGTGCGTTTACTACCTTATGCAAATGGCGGCACATAACCACTTACAGTAGGGTGACCAGACATCCCCGGTTTCAGGGGACAGTCCCCGGATTGAGGATACTGTCCCTGGACCAAGTCTGTCCCCAGGTTTTGTCCCCGGATTGGATTTGAAGACAGTGCAGAATAAAAAAAAAAATCTGACTTGCACACCCCCGCTCCGCTGCTCCTACTAGCTTAGGGGGGTGTATTGTTTTTCATTATCTGTGCCCCTTTCTAATGATCATGTGCTGGTCGGAGCGGAGGGAATATTTCTTCAGTTTCGGGTGCATGCCCATTCCGCTCCGCTTGGCTGTTCTTCTTCTGCCTTGGCTCAAGTCCTGGCCAGCCGCCTGCCTATCTCCTTGCCTTCCCTGGCGGAGTGATCTTCCTCCGCTCCCCACCCTGTAGTAGCCAGGGCCCGGAGAGTAAGACTTAAAGTGATTGTAAAGGATCTTTTTTTTTTTTTTTTTTAAATAAACATATCATACTTGCCTCCACTGTGAGGCTCGTTTTGCAGAGTGGCCCCGAACACCGACTTCTGGGGTCCCTCGGCGGCTCTTGCGGCTCCTCCCCGCATTAGACAACCCCCCTAGGAGAAACGCTCTCCCAGGGGGTGTTTCCTTGCGGGTGTGCTCCCGAGTCATTCATTAGGCGTCCATAGCCACCGAATGTATGACTCTGCCCCACCCTCCGGTGCCCACGTTATAGGATGCATTAAGGTGAAAAAACAAGGGTTTACAACCCCTTTAACAGGCTGTGAGGTGGGCGGTGGCGGCGACGGCGACGGGCAGAGAGTCACTGATTGCCGCCATTACTAGTAAAAAAAAAAAATGTCCCCGGATTTCATTTTAAAAATCTGGTCACCTTAACTTACAGCTGCCTTCACCCATTCATGTCTATGGATGCCTGTATGCAGTTCTAGGACATCTGGCACCAATAATGGTTAGTATCTTTACACTGTATGGGCAAATGCACCCATGTACATGTTGCCTAACTACTCGTTCATACCGTAACCCTGTGCAGGAATCCCATGTTTCCTGCAAAGCATTCCAATCACACTGAGATTTGCTGTGGTTGTCAATAGATTCATAATCGCACCCCAAACACTGATCGCAAACACAGTGCGTTTGCCTTCACCAGTTTGCATGGTACTGCACTACTGTGCGATATCCGGTTCCAGCACATATTTAAAAGTAGCGTGTGCAGTGTATTTGGTGCGATTTCAAATGAACACGGAGGGCTTTCCTGTGCATTTCCTGGTGTGAACTCTCACCAGTGGTCAGTAAAGTGCTTCCATAATCGCATTTAGAGATGTATACATACAAGGGTTTATTTGCTAAAGGAAAATCCACTTTGCACTACAAGTGCACTTGGAAGTGCAGTCGCTGTAAAACTGAGGGGGACATGCAAGAAAAAAAAAACGCATTTTAGCTTGCACATGATTGGATGATAAAATCTGCAGAGCTTCCCCTCATTTTAGATCTTCCCCCTCAGATCTACAGTGACTGCACTTCCAAGTGCACTTGCAGTGCAAAGTGAATTTGCCTTTAGTAAATCAACCCCACAGAGTCACAAAATGTTGCTTCAGTTCCTTTTTAGGTTAAATATGTAAGCATGTGCATTGGTTTAAATACTTGCAGGTATAAATTACTGACCACTGGCGCAATCTTTTTATTTTTTTACAGATCTTTGCATAGCGCACTTTAACTGATGTAAAGCAGCTGTGTACATGGGTCCATAGCATACAGACATACTACCTTTTCAGATCTATTAAAACTATGCAATTTATGGGTCTCAACACAGCATTTTTTGTCTTCAGAGTTCTTTCAAAGCTGTGCGGTTTGCACTGCTGATTTAAATTGCGGCTTGCGACTTAATTTAACAGAAGTCTATGCAAGTTGCAATGAAATCCGTAAAAAGTAGTTTAGGAACCTTTTTCATAATTGCTGCGACATGAACAGTTCCATTGCCGGCAATGGGATGTGACTTGTCATGCGATTTTTGGACCTACCAGAAATTTTCTCACTTTCTGTCCTGCCCGCAACCTTTTTTTACCAGACCGGAAGTGAGGGAACTCTCCAACATCAACACAGACAGAAAAAAAAGGATATCTTTAGTAGAGTATGGGAAGGCTAGAACCCCTGTCAGATGTTTATTTTTAATCTGAATTCCAGGAATTCAGCTACTTTGTACAAACTGCAGGCATATGAGGAGTTAAAGTGATTGGAAACGATCACCTTGTAAAACAACCTATTCATTCAGTTTAAAACTGAAATGAAAGGAAAAACATTTGTGTATAGATCTAAAAAAAAAAACTTTATAAATATATATTTTTGTCTCCGAAGAGATCACATAATCTCTGTTCTCAGCTGCATGAGAGCTGAGGAGAAGCATTAAGCACACTGAGCTTCCGTTCCCAGTGAATGGCTGTGCAGGAGGGATGTGTCAGGACTAGTCTGATCATTAGTGGAGAGCAGGCTGAGTTCCCTGCATAGCTAGAGAACTGACCACGATGTGCTCTCCTGCTGTGTGTGTGTGGTCAGTTGCTAATAAGAAAAGCAAAGGGACTGGCAGGAACACCAGGGATTTCACACAAAGGATGCAATATTAATAGAAAAGAATACTTTTCCATACAAGTACATTGTATAGCAGACACATATCTTGAATATGAAATGCTGGGGTAACAAATACCTTAAGTCTGACGAGGTGCCCGCCACCTTGTACACTTCTCTATTATTCACATCTGGCAGGTTTATTGCACTCCAGGAAGATAACTTCCAGAGCTCTGATGCTGCTCTTCGTGGTCTCAATTCCTTCAAGAGCAGATTTGTTGGAACTGCTATGCCCACCCCTCCCCTTCAACTGCCCATTCACAGAAGCCTTTGTATTATGTGAACTCTCTCACAAAATACAAAGGATTCTGTGAATAGACAGCGGAGGGATGGGATGGATATAACTGCTCTGTGTGCTTCTCTCCTCTTACAGCTGAAGTGTGTCCTGGCTCAATAAACCTGTCACATATAAGTATTAGCGATAAGTCCTAGAGATGACATGCACCTAGTTGGACTTAACTCATAGCGTGCCTGCATTTTTTGCAAAGTTTGCTGAATTCCTGGAATTCAGCTTTCAGTTTGTTTCCTTGTTGCAGATTTTTCCGCACTTCCTGGCCTTTGATTCTAATACTGCCTCACTGTATGTAATGGTAGAAACTATTTTTGACTTGATAAGCACTTGAAAGTAATTACCTTAAAATGCGTGAAATCTTTGATTGGGTGGATTTGTGGATAGCTTGATGCCTTGTTATCATATTTTACAATACAAATTGGCCACCAACTGGAAAGAGTTCAGAGTGCTGGATCTTCTCATTTATCTGTATTGTAGGGCTCATTCACATCATATGCATTGGGCTTTGTGGGGAAGCCTTGCCCAACAGTCCCAACACATAGGCTATGAAAAATTGCTTTGTCTATCAGTTTAGTTCACACCACTGCGCTGCAAAAAGGTAGGGTATTCAGTGTGTTTTTTCAGCACAGTGTGTTGCAATGCAGTACGCCAAGTCTCAACACGCCATGGTGAAAAAAGATAAATAAAATGTCCATTGAGACTGGAGATGAGCCTAGGCATCGCCTGAACTCGTCCAACAAAGGGGTGGGATGCTGGTAGCGCCAGTGCCCTTAGATGAACATGTGGCTATATTTCCCTTGGGTGGACATGTGGCCATGGTGAAAAAAGATGAATAAAATGTCCCTTGTGACTTGAGATGAGCCTAGGCATCGTCTGAACTCATCCAACAAAGGGGTGGGATGCTGGTAGCGCCAGTGCCCTTAGGTAGATATGTGGCCATATGTAGTCAAACTTGACATGGCATGTGCATGTGTCAATATAAGGGCACGGATGTCACCAGCATCCCACCCCTTTGTTATATGTGTGCTGTAGAGCTGTGCATAACAAAGCTTGCAGCTGATTGTACTGCAACTGAGTGCCAATTTGATGTTTGGATGACGCCTATGCTGCTCTCTGTTTTGTGGCATTTCAATAGAGTTGGAAAAAAAGAAACCGTGCTATACACCATTTACGACGCATCAACGCCGCTCTCTTAACAGCACACACCAGCGGCCGCTAGCGTAAACAAGCCCCATTACCCTGGTACTGCGATGTCCTGTGGCTAGAATATGTATGGTCACAAATGATTCATGGGTTATGTGCTGAGGATCCTTGTTAACAACATGTTTTTCTAGGAGCTCTGCGTGATCTGGTGATCTTTAAGCTTTATGCTGAACTGGTATCAAATGAAGTGTGTGTTTTATTTTATTTTTAATTTATTTTTTTGTCTAGAAATAATTTTAGCGTGGATTATTATTATATTTGTATAGTCTTTTGAACAGCGGCAGTATACTTTGGAGAATTGCTGAAGACTGTGTTTACTCCACATCCAGGCTCTTAATCTTTCCAAAGTGTGCCACTTGTACCTATTACCACTGAATGAGTGATGGATGTTTTCTGACACCTAACCTTAGTGGAAGCAACTTTTCCTGTTTGCAGTTCAGTCATGCTTCGTGACATGCTTTATGTGTACATTTTGTAAGCCTGTTTCATTTTTGTGAGGTTTTAATCTGGATTTGACATAGTTTTACAAAAAATAAACCTGTCATGAGGGACCTTGCTCCACACAACCTTCTTTTAAAACTGCTGGTTTGCCTGGCGATCATGGTGACACTACCTTTTTTAGCAGTTTATACGTTATTAAAGCGGAACTTTTGTCAGAGAATTGAGTCCTGCTAGATCATTACAGGTTGGCCCCTTTTGTAGGTATAGCTATGTAAAACATTACAAATGAGTGTCTATACTGTTTAAAATTCAGTAATACACTGTCTCCTCCTGCTCTGCACATGCTCAGCTGCCCTCCATTCCTAGGCATTTTTAGACACTGCAGAGTTTGTAGAGGCCGATCTGCTGACAGCCTTAAAGCCAATTAAACACCCCTATCCTTTAGAGCCAAGGAAGCTGCTTCTGTTTGATCTGCAACTGCCATGATGCTGCACATGTGATCACTTATGACACCAGCCATTTGATGGTTTGACAGTTTGGTTGAGGACACAAACAAATGTGATAGATGGCAATCCCTGCATTCCAGGAATGTAACTGTTTTTTGAAACATTAAATCAATAGGTTTAGTTCTGCTTTAAACCAGAACAAGTATGCAGATCAAAAAATTAAGAAGTCCTTGGTGTCCACCTTGTTTTGTATCTCCTTAAAGGGCTCAGCATGGTGGCTGGACAACTTAAACAGTCCTACAGAATTACACACCAGCTGGGGCTTCCGGGCCCCACAAATACAGGTGTATTTTATATTGTACGCACATGCATCTGTATTTACAGGGCATGGGCCCAAAAAGTGTCAGTACTAACTAAGAAAAGTCTCAACTACTAATCATATTAAAATGTCCCTTGGAAGACAAAGGATGTAAGAGACTGTTTCAGGAAGCAGATTTCACCAAGAAAACACGTATTAGAAACTGTCTGAATTCTGGCTGCGGTGGTATGCATAGTACTGAGATTAAAGTGGAACTCCAGGCAAACTGCTAAATACACTGTTTGAATAGATATAAGTGAACTGTTTTACCTGCTAAAGGA
The DNA here is from genome assembly GCA_029206835.1 of Rana muscosa. NCBI lineage: Eukaryota > Metazoa > Chordata > Amphibia > Anura > Ranidae > Rana > Rana muscosa. The sequence goes on from CM055117.1 coordinate 458,867,365, forward strand.
TTAGTAATTCTGATCAGCCAACCTTGTGATTCACACATACTGCCACACCACATAGCTAGAAAGATCATTTTGCGACTTATGTTTTAACTCATTGGCGCAGACCGCACGCAAATATGTAGCCTCTCGGCACCTGGGGCCGCATATTTGCGTGCATTGCTGTTCATACAGCTGTGCCGAGAGCGTGCACGGTGCGTGGTTCCAAGACAGTTACTTGCGATCAAGAGTTTTCAGATCACGTGACCACTGTGACAGCCAATCATGGCGTCCACATGCTCTTAAGCCCCGCCTTGCCTCCCGGCGTCGTGAACCTCCTGAAGAGGTTAAAGTAAGTTGAGTGAATTTTCAGATTTTCCAGAGGTACTGGGTTTAAAGTTGTTGTAGCCTTTGTGTTTTTTCTCCTTAATGCATCCTATGGGGTTTACCAATGCGGGGAGGAGCCGCGAGCACCGCCGGGGGACCCCAAAAGATGAGGTTCTGGGCCACACTGTGCAAAACGAACTGCACAGTGGAGGCAAGTATGATAGGTTTGTTTGTTGCACACTTAATAGGCTTTTAGACGTGAATTTATCAGTCAATCCACTTACATGGACTACCTCGACTCTTCTGCACTTAGGCTGCCTGTGCGGATTATTGTTGTATGTGCTCTTTTTCTGGCTCGTTGACAAAAGGACCTTAAGTGGACCTCCCCACATTCTATGACCCTGTCTGGTTGGATATTTGATCTTAAGTGCAATTCTTACAAAAGATGTACTTTTTTTTTCTTAGAAATTAACTAAAAAGGTTTGATGCAATCTGATCTTCTTTTCTTTTTTTTTTTTTTTTTTTTAAGGCATAGCTGTACCATTTATCCTTCTAAAAGTGGGTTTTCATTGTGTAGTCTGACTCTTGAAGGCATATTCATTGTCATGTGTTTTATTTATGGTGATATTTGGGTATGCTCCTTGGGTACATTATTTTTTCTTCTTCCTTTTTTGCTTTGCTTTCCTGCGTGGTGTGCTTTGTTTGTTGTTTGTGTATGATATCAAATTCTGTTAAATAAAATCTGATTTAGGAAAATAGTTTTCTGATTTTAGCACAGCTGGTATGCTTGCATTTCTTATTGGCGTCTGTTGTTTGGAGTTCTCATTTTAGGCCCCATGCACACGAGACGCAGGTGCAAACTCTGCTGAACACACGTTTTTAAACGCTGAAACCGGCGTTTATAAACGCGCGTTTTGCCGCGTTTGCGGGCGCGTTTAACCGCGTTTGCGTTTATAAGCGTTTCATCATAGACCCTCCCTAAGCTCAAAAAACAGTAAATTTTAACCATTTCAGCCAGTTTGTGAGACCAGAGTGAGTAGCAGCAGCTGAGAGAGCAGCAGTGTACTTGTATTTAGCGTATCACTTGCCACATCATCTGCCACAAGTTGTGGATTGTCCACCTGCCACGTCACCTGCCACGTCACCTGGCCACGTCACCTGCCACAAGTTGTGGATTGTCCACTTGCCACGTCACCTTGCCACATCACGTGCCACGTCACCTGCCACAAGTTGTGGATTGTCCACTTGCCACGTTACCTGGCCACGTTACCTGCCACGTCACCTGGCCACGTTACCTGCCACGTCAGCTGGCCACGTCACCTGCCACAAGTTGTGGATTGTCCACTTGCCACGTCACCTGCCACGTCACCTGGCCACGTCACCTGCCACAAGTTGTGGATTGTCCACTTGCCATGTCACCTGGCCACATCACGTGCCACGTCACCTGGCCATTCACCTGCCACAAGTTGTGAATTGTCCACTTGCCACGTCACCTGCCACATCACCTGGCCACGTCACCTGCCACGTCACCTGGCCACTTCACCTGCCACAAGTTGTGAATTGTCCACTTGCCACGTCACCTGGCCACGTCACCTGCCACGTCACCTGGCCACGTCACCTGCCACAAGTTGTGGATTGTCCACTTGCCACGTCACCTGGCCACGTCACCTGGACACGTCACCTGCCACGTCACCTGGCCACGTCACCTGCCACAAGCTGTGGATTGTCCACTTGCCACGTCACCTGGCCACGTCACCTGCCACAAGCTGTGGATTGTCCACTTGCCACGTCACCTGGCCACATCACCTGACACAAGTTGTTGATTGTGCACTTGCCACTTTACCTGCCACAAGTTGTGGATTGTCCACAATGCGATGCAAGCAATTACAGTTTTCTTTTATATTTTTTAATAGTTTTTCATCATTTGCCATCATTTTTGAGATTTCTAATGTTAAAAAATAGGTCACCTTTAAAAACGCTTATAAACGCAAGCGCGGCAAAACGCCGGTACCGCGTTTAGCAGCGTTTAGCGTCTGAAACGTGAAAACTTTTGCGTCTGAACCCATTTTTTTGCTTCTGGAAAAACGAGGTTAAACGCAACTGCTTGTAAACGCCAAAAAACGAGAGTGTGTGCATGGACACATAGGATAACATTGAATGGGTTCAGGAGCAGTTGAAAAAAGCGTCCAACTGCCTCTGAACGCGCGTTCAACAGCAAATAACAGCGTCTCGTGTGCATGGGGCCTAAAGCTAAATGTTAAGAATTCAGCCACTTTCTAAAATGTGCCAGATTACGATGGGGCGCCTCCTCGTGGATTTATCTTTCTGTTTACAATTGACATTTTTATTGCATGCCAGGAGTATCTTTAGTACTATTCAGGCACTCCGATGCTTGAACTTTCTGGTCTCGCCTCCAGAAGCTGCAGACTCGAATGCAGCTGCTCTGCCAGCCTCTCTCCTTCTGCTGCCCAATCGCAGAGCGCTTTGTATTACGTGAACCTATTCACAAAATACAAAGCTTTCTGTGAATGGACAGTAGAGCTGCACGATTCTGGATAAAATGAGAATCACAATTTCCTTGCTTAGAAGAAAGATCACCATTCTCGGCGTAACATCATCTTTCACATTATACAAAAAAATTGGGCTAACTTTACTTTTTTATTTTTTTTTATTTTTTATTCATTGAAGTGTATTTTTCCCAAAAAATTGCTTTTGAAAGGGTCTCTGCTAAATATATATATATATATATATATATATATATATATATATATATATATATATATATATATATATATATAAATGTTTGGGGATTCTAAGTAATTTTCTAGCAAAAAATACAGATTTTAACTTGTAAGCAGTGTCAGAAAAAGGCTTCCGCCGCGTACACATGATCGTTATTCATGTCATGCAAAAAAACACAATTTTTCTTGTCGTGATTCCTCTCAAGCCTGCCTTGCATACACACGTTCATGAAAAAAAACGCTTGAGCAAAGCGCGGTGGCGTACAACACGTACGACAGCACTATAAAGGGGAAGTTCCATTAGAATGGCGCCACCCTTTGGGCTGCATTTGCTGATCCTCGTGTTAGTAAAGTTTGGTGAGAGACGATTTGCGCTTTTCAGCTTCGTGCTCTTCAGTCCGTTTATAGCGTGAAGAATGTGCTATCTCCATTCTGAATGCTAGTTTTACCAGAACGAGTACTCCCGTCTTATACTTGATTCTGAGCATGCGCGTTTTTTCCCCCTTGTAAAAGCGTACACACGACCGTTTTTCACGACGAGAAAAAATAGAGCAGGTTCTAATTTTTTTTTCGGGCAGTTTTCTCATCGAGAAAAATGCTATGGAGCCTACACACGACCGGTTTTCACGACCAATCTAAAAAATTGAATTTTTCTTGTCATGAACGTGTGTACGTGGCATTAGGCTGGGTTCACACCTATGCGGGTTTCCCCGCATCCAATTCGCATAGCAGGAGATTGTGACCGACTCTCTATGGAGCTGGTTCACACATTTGCGGCAGCTCTGGTGCGATTTGCACGGGAGTCCTGTGCGTCTCTTGGTCCCTTTCAGGTCCGAATTCAGTCAAAACAGTCAAAACTTTGGGCTAAAATCGGACCTGAAACGATGAATGGAGATGCACCGGACTCCTGCTGTGAGCCGCTGCGTGTTCTAGTGTGAAGCCTCAGGCCTCGTACACACGACCGGTTTTCTCGGCAAAAAACGACAAGTAAACTGCCGGGAGAGCTTTCTTGCCGAGAAAACCGGCTGTGTGTACGCGGGTTTCAGTTTTCTCGTCAAAAAAACTGCCCAGATTCCCCGACGAGAAAAAAGACGACCTGCGAGAAACCCGAGCGTGTGTACACTTGCCTGTCGCCGTGGAAACCCGCGCATGCTCGAAATGACTTTGACGCATGTGCGGTAGCTTCCTAGGCATAGGGTGTAGCAAGATGGCGGCGACGGCATCGAATGTGACGAGTGCACGCTCATCGTAGTCGATGACGTCACCACGTTCGTGCCATTCAAAAGAACGGCGGTTCTTTTGAATCGTATGTGTGTACACTCGGCCGGGACAAGTTTCTTGTCAAGATTCTCGTCAGGAAAAACAACGTTTTTTTTCCTGACGAGAATCTCGGCCGTGTGTACGACGCTTGAGTCTTTAAGTGGTTAAACTGACCTCATTTGCAGACCGAACTTTATCCCTTTGATCTAAAAGAACCAAATGAATACAATGTTTCTTTTATATCTCAGCACTGAGCAATGTTGTAATAAACTTTCCTGGCTGCCTTTTTTTTCTTTTTAACGATTAATCGTACAGCTCTAATGGACAGCGGAGGGGAAGGGTGGGCAGAGCGACTGCTGTGTGAGAAAGCAGCTTCTCTCCTGTCAGAGTGCTGGGAGCATAGTGATGGCTGTACTCCCAGCGCTCTGTAAAACACTCGGTTGTAAAGTAAAGAGATGAGTTCATGAAGTTTAATGAAAATAAAAATAAAATAAAATCAAAATTATTGTAATTACACTGGTCATTATGGGCCCATTCACACCACTCTGCAAGGAACACATTGCAGGGCATTAAACAGGCCGTTTAAATGAACTGGCTGAATCACAAAGCAACACATTTGAAAATGGGACATGCTGAAATTTATTGCAGTGTACATTCAGAACACTACAGTGTGCCGCACTGCTTTGCAGTACACATGAGTGTTGGAGTCATTCACAATAAATGGCACCACAGCGCACCAACACAAAGTGCGCAGTGCGTTGGTGTAAATTAACCTTGGGATTGGAAGTACATTTTTTATGTTTCCGTATTTGTCTTTCATAAAAAGATTTTCTATTTAAATAGATGTAACAGATAATATTATGGAACATATGTAGTGGTGACAACAGGACAAGTGCCTTTGGTCTTGTGTCCTCTGCACCTTGTGTGTGTGGAATACTTTGAATGTGACATTGCTTGTCGGCCAGCTGCCTTGACTCTTACAAACATGTACTTCCTTTGCAGTAATCTTTAACCTCTATTATGGTTATGGATCTGTCAAGGAACCTTTGCACCCTGTAAGCATAAAATTCTTTGTTTTGTACATAAACATTTTTATGGTCTGAGTCATGTAGATCTGACCCATTGGCTGCTGTATGATGCAGCCACCACCTCCCCGAGGGCAGACATTCCAGAGGACTTGGGTGCCTTGTAAATTAGTTTTATATACGCTGTGTGTGTGTATATATATAGTCCTATTAAGAATCAAGGTCAGCCATGGACAAATGATACAATTGTTAGTAGGGGTGGTCTGTTTAGTTGCTGCCATTTGGAAAATGACAAATGCATCTTTCCTTCTTCCTGTAGGTGTAGTGCCAATACACATGGCTTTTGTATTTGTTTCTGGTATTTGAGTTCAGCTGTAAATGTTTTCTGTAATATATATATATATATATATATATATATATATATATATATATATATATATATATATATATAATATATATATATAATTTTTTTTCTTTTTTATTAAATTTTTTAATATAAAAAGATTTTTTTCCATCCATAGCACTGACATCCACTTTACAAGGTTTACATTTTTTTTTCAAAGAACATGAAGTTGTTCAGGGGGATGGAGTCGGGAACCTAAATGAAAGTGAAACTTTAGCAACAGCTGGTACCATTACCTACTCTTATCCCTCCAAACATTACTCCAGCAGCAGCACTCCCTGGGATTATGTGCACATATAAATTTGTCAGCTGTGTTAACTCTTTTTGGGTGTAGATTTAAATTGTTGTTTTTTTTGGTGAAAAAGGAGAGCAGCGTCACGGGTTTACACTGTATAGTAATATTCAACAGAAAAGTGTGAACATGCTACATGGACCTAGATCTCCACATAAGATTACACCCCTATTTGAAAAGTAAGATTGTAATCAATATCTTAATGAACACAAGAACAATTTCCAAAATGTTTGTTTGAGTTTTGTAGAACATTTGTTTAGCTCAGGGGTCTCCAAACATTCTAAACAAAGGGCCGGTTTATTGTCCTTCAGACTCTTGGAGGGCCAGACTTTGGCCAGCAGGGAGGTGGAAATTTTTCTAGCATCAGTGGGACTAAACATTATGGTATTAGGGGGAGAAATAGTGCCCCATCGTTGGTATTCTAGGGAGGAATAGTGCCCCATTAGTGGTGTCAGTGGGACAAATGGTGCTCCACTGTCAGTGTCAGATTTCAGAATAGTGTCTCGTATCAGTGGGAGGGAAACTGCCCCAAGGGCCGGATATGGGCAAGCAAAGGGCAGCAGTTTAGGAAACAATTGGTTTAGCTCATTACATGAAAGTAAGGTTAATAATATAACTTATGGCCCATACGCACGATCAGAAAATCGTACGATTTTCGGATCATGTGTACACTACTTTCGAGAGCCAATCACGACAGTTCATCTATTTGATCGGACAATCGCAAAAAATTTCCTCGTACGATACCAGATCATACGATTTGCGTTTAGTCAGTATAGTTGTCGTCTGAAAATAGAATACAAATATATTACAACACATCACTTCGGATTTATTTATTTTTCTGTCGTATGGGAATTTTCGTGACTTTAGTAACCTATTAAATTTCTACTTGCGACTATTAAGCGAAAAAAAGTTGTACGATCTGTCGTACGATATTCGGATCGTGTGTGCGGGCCATAAGATCTTCAGTTTTACTCAAATTACAACAATTTACAACAAAAACTACACCATCTAGTATTTTGTATGGCCTCCATGATTTGCAAGGACAGCACCAAGTCTTCTTCTAGGCATGGAATGAACAAGTTGGCGACCTATTCCATTCTTCAAGAACGACTTCTTTTAGAGCCTGGATGCTGGATGGAGAGTGATGCTCAACTTGTCTCATCTGAATTCCCCATTGGTGTTTGATTGGGTTCAGATCAGGAGACATAATTGGCCACCTAATCACTTTTACCCTGTTCTTCTTCAGAAATGCAACAGTGGCCTTAGATGTGGGTTTTGGATCATTGTCCTGTTGGAAAAGTGCACAACGACCAAGAGCACAGAGTGATGGTAGCTTCTTGTCTTTTAATATAGAGCAGTACATCTGTGAATTCATGATGCCATCAATGACCTGCATCTCCCCGACACCAGCAGCACTAAAGCAGCCCCACAAAAGAACACTGCCACCACCATGTTTTACTGTAGGCACCATGCATTTTTCTTTTTACTCCTCACCTTTGCGATACCATACAGTTTTGAAGCCATCAGTTCAAAAAGCATTTATCTTGGTCTCATCACTCCAGAGTACAGAGTCCCTGTAGTCTTCTTTTATTAGCATGGGCCCTGGCAAAATCTTGGCCTTTTTTGTGCATGGGCTTTAGGAGAGACTTCCTTTTGTGGACAACCTCCATGCATGCCATTCCTCTGCAGTGTACGCCATATTCTGTCACGGGAAACAATCACCCCAGTTTGGCTTTCTACTTCTTTAGCTAACTGCAATGAACTTGCATGGTGATTTTCTTCAATCCTTCTCATTAGAAGGCGCTCCTGTTGAGGTGTTAACTTCTGGTGGACGGCCTGGATGTCTCTGTGAAATGGTTGCAGTTCCACCTTTTGTTACATTTTTGTTTCACTTTTGCTACAGTATTCTGACTGATAAGTAAGAGCCGGTTCACACTGGGGCGGCACGACTTTGGGGGCGACTCGGCGACGCGATCTCAAGACGACTTGAGAGGCGATTTGCAAAATTACTTCTGTATAGAAGTCAATGCAAGTCGTCCCGAGTCGCCCCCAAAGTAGTACAGAAACCTTTTTCTAAGTCGGAGCGACCTGAGTCGCTCATATTAGAACGGTTCCATTCAACAGAGCGGGACGCAACTCATCAGGCGACCGAGTCGCCTGACGAGTCGCCCCTATGTGAACCGGGTCTTAAGCTTTGCTAATCCTCTTGTATCTTTCACCTTTCTTGTGTAAAGAAATGATTTTCTTTCTCAGGCCTTGTGATATTTCTCTTCCATGTGATGCCATTGCTGGGAAGGGGTTTTCTTAAGTAATGCCTTTTTATAATCGACTGTCTGCTGGGCACCTGTTTAATGAATAATTAGACTCACCTGTAGTTGAATTCTTGTTAATTAGAATTTTGTTGTCTAAAATTTAGCTTTGCTACTAAAGCAGGCCATTCACGGTTGAATTTCGAACAAATTTTCTTTTCAAAATCAGAAAGTTCGTTTTTTTTTTTTGTGATCCGATGATGCCACCATTGATTTTCGTAATTCGGCCGACCAAACCTTCATGTTGCCGGGAATATTCTTTTCTCTCCGGGAATATTCTTTTCTTGCACATGCGCATTTTCTTTTCTATTACATTTCTCGCACGATTCTCCCATCATTGATCAGAAAATCGTTTGTTTTTCAAAAAAATTCCAACATGTCGGATTCCTCAAATTTGATTGCCGCACAAAAATCAGCTGTTGCTGCAGCCCACTAACGGTGCGAAATTCGTATGAAAATTCTTTGACACGATTTTCGAAAGAAAATTCTTTCGAAATTCGAACCGTTTATGGCCGCCTTAAGACTTTCATTGGGGTGTATTAATTTTTGCAACATGGTCTTGAATGCATTTTTTTAGGAAAAATACTTTTTTTGTGTGACAGTGCAAATGAACAAATCTTGGTTGCAGTCAAGGGCCTGCATTTGTGGAAGTATTTTTTTTAGTATAGCCTTCCATAGAAAATGTTGATTCTGAATGGAAAGTAAAGGTTTTATGACCAATCTGTTGCAGTGTACTCATTTATGCTGAGCACTAATAAATATAAATAAATAAATAAATAAATATATATATATATATATATATATATATATATATATATATATATATATAATAAAAATTCCATCACTGTGCTGTAACATTACCTGTGCAGAGAGCAGAGCTTTGGGAGGGACCAAGCAGCTCCACCCACTACAAGCTGCATAGATATAACTACAGAAGTGGGCTGACACAAGACCAGTCACCCTGCACAAGGAGAGAGAGCAGCAGTGGCTGGTCTTTATTACAGGAAGCTTCTGTATAGAGCCAAAGTTTCACACTGGATTACTGCACCGATCTGGAAGAAATACAAAAAACTCCAAGAATCAAGCAAGACAATATTTGCTTGTCCTGGAATTCAGCTGTAAAAAAACAAGAATATAAATATTGTGTACATATGACATATTATATTACAGAAATGTAACCCATATTTTGTGGTATAACTATTGGGTGCAGTTGCCCCGGGGTCACCGAAAGCATAAAAAGCAACTACTTTGTCTTTGTTTACAAGCTGTGTGCTCATATTACTTTCTTGACCAAAACTATATTCTTTCCTTTAATGTCCAATTATTGTCTATAGTCCTTTTTTGTTAGGTTTCTACTGAACTGTCAAAAAAAAAAGTCATCAAATGTGCGCATTAATAATGCACACGCCAGTGTTTATGGAACATGGAGACCCACTAGGTCTGTATTTCCCATTAATTAAACGTTTTAAAGCAGGGATCTAAAATACAGCTTAACCCCTCCCCGACCAGCCGCGGTAGTTGTACTGCGGCAGGTTGGCTCCCCTGCGAGACCCGTCTTAGCTGTACGTCCGCTCTTTAAGACGCTCTAGCAGGTGCGTGTCCCTGGAGCCGATGTGCATGCCCGGCGGGCGCGATGACCGCCAGGCACCCGCGATTGCTCGTGACAGATCGAGAACCGGGATCTGTGTGTGCAAACACACAAATCCCGGTTCTGACAGGGGAGAGGAGACAGATCATGTGTTCCTACTAAGTAGGAACAATGATCTGTCGTCTCTTCTAGTCAGCCACATTCCCCCAACAATAGGAACACATCTAGGGAAGACAGTTAACCACTTGATCGCCCCCTAGTGTTAACCCCTTCCCTGCCAGTGACATTTATACTGTAATCAGTGGCTATTTTTAGCATTGATCGCTGTAAAAACATGTCACTGGTCTCAAAGTGTCAAAAGTGTCTGCTCTGTCCGCCGCAATGTCGCAGTCCCAATAAAAATCGCAGATCGCCGCCATTACTAGTAAAAAAATTAATAATAAAAAGGCCATTAATCTATGTCCTATTTTGTAGACGCTATAACTTTTGCGCAAATCAATCAATATACGCTTATTGTGATTTTTTTTTTTTTTTTACCAAAAATATGTAGAATAAATATCGGCCTAAACTGAGGAAGAAATTTTATTTTTGTTTTTTAAAATTTGGGGGATATTTATTATAGCAAAAAGTAAAAAATTATTATTATTATTATTATTATTATTATTATTATTATTATTATTATTTTTTTTTTTTTTTTAATCGACGCTCTTTTTCTGTTTATAGCGTAAACAAATAAATAACAAGTAAATAATTGCAGAGGTGATCAAATACCGCCAAAAGGAAGCTCTGTGGGAAAAAAAGGACGTCAATTTTGTTTGTACAACACCGCACAACCGCGCAATTGGCAGTTAAAACGACGCAGTGCCGAATCACAAAAAACGGCCTGGTCATTAAGGGGCCAAATCCTCCTGGGCTGAAGTGGTTAAAAAGGTTTTACTGACAGCATGTTATACATTAAAATAGAGAACTGTGTTTTTTTTATTTTTATATAAATGCGGGTTTAATACTACTTTGAAGTGTCACTAAACTCTATTAAAAAAAATATATATATATATTCATGTTTGTACTCCTAACTCAAAGTCCCTTCTCTTGCTCTCAGCCTTCCTATTTCCAAATTCCTGTTTTTTTTTTTGCTGCTGTTATCTGACTTCCTGTTAGAGGGTGGCTACGTTCATTATCCATAATTCCACTGTATGCATCAACGTAGCCACCCTCTCTTGCTCACTCTCAAGATGGGCTAGGGACTATGGGATTTGTAGTGCGCATAGAGCAGTGTCCATGACTGCAACTATGAGACTGGAGCGCTCGTTCTGGTAAAACTAGCGTTTGTAATGGAGATGGCACATTCGTCACGCTGTAACGGACTGAAAAGCACGAGGCTGAAAAGCGCGAATCGTCGCTCCACAAAGTTTACTAACATGAAGGGTGGCGCCATTCGAACTGAACTTCCCCTTTATAGTGCCGTCGTACGTGTTGTACGTCACTGCTCTTTGCTCAATCGTTTTTTTTTTAATGAACGTGTGGATGCAAGACAGGCTTGAGAGGAAACCAGAAAAATCACAATGAGAAAAACGTCGTTTTTGAAAATGACATTAAAACCGATCGTGTGTACGTGGCATAAGATTTCCTATCATTTGTGCCAGGTCTTGCCACAAAGAGTTAATCCAGCTCGGAGCAATCCTCTTTTATTGTTCAGTGAGATAAAACGGGCAAACAGAGAAAAACCTTTGTCCGTTCCGCCCCCTTGCTTTGAGTGACAGGTTATTTACATATCTCGTGCACTAGGTTTATACAGGCATTATTTTTTAATTCCCACCCCCACGCCTTTTCTGAAGTCATGTGGTTACTTTTCTGGATTTTGACTGGATGTTAGTGATCATAGCAGAAGGAATACACATGAGAAAATGCATGTTGACAAGGGGAGTGTAGAGGTTGGCGGGAGTCTACTGACATCACGACTCCACCCACCGAGCTCCAGACAACAGATCCACCCACAGAATGTGCAGTTTTTCAGTTCTTATAACAGACAGAGGGGAGACATCTATATCCTTATAGATCAGCATTATGGCAGTAGTTTAGAAAGGATGAGAGTGGGTTTACATCCACTTTAAAGTAGTGAATGTGTATGGAATATTTTTGTAGAATAAGGAAATTGTGTAATTTCCCTTTTAATATAAACGTGGATACTTAAGGCTCATCATACTTCCAAGAGTTTCTAATAGAGATATGATGGTTCCCTTGTTCAGATTTTGTACCACGACCATAAATATGGCTTACACCTCTGTTACTTTTATGTGTGGTGTTGAGTACTGCTCCCCTGACTTGACTGAGTAGGCTGGAGCTGGAATATATAGGACCAAAGTCACCTCCTTCTGTCAGGAAATTGTTCTCATTGTGTCCCACAAGTGTTAGAATAGATGACTTCACAACATGCTGCAAATTGCTTCATTCTGCACAATTGGAGGAAGAACTTTTGTTATTTTTCTTGTGCCATCTAACCTGTATTTTTAGACTGCCCATCTGTTCTGTCCTGATGTGCACGTGAAGAAATTCTCGGCAGAGGAAGTTGTTATAAAAAGATTCCTAGAATATAGTAGATTAAAGATGGCGCAAAAGTACATTGCAGATCCTCCTAGATTTTGGTCTAGAATTTACCCTGGTTAACCTCCTGTTATTGTACTTGGTGTGGAATTATTTATTTATTTCAGATACTTATATAGTGCCATCAATTTACATATATATATTATATATTCACATCATTCTTAGGGACCTTTTAGTTAGCTCCATATCTCAAATTCATACATTCACATACTGGGGGCAATTTATCCAGGAGCCAATGAACCTACCAGCATGTCTTTGAAATGTGGGAGGAAACTGGAGTACCCGGAGGAAACCCACGCAGGTACAGGGAGAACTTGCAAACTCCAGGCAGATGGTGCAGTGGTTGAATGCAATATCTTGTATACTGTATGGAGGTCCCTCTTCCTGTTTGAGTAGAAGTATAGATATCCAGCAAAGGCTATTGTGTTATTAATAGCCTAAATCTTTACCTCTTTCCCCCAAAAATAACAGTGGTATGTGAGACTAGATTTTCTAGTGTTGTGTTTTTTTTTTTTTTATCATTATTCGTCTGTAAGCATCTGTGTCTGACAAAAAGGAAATTTAATTCTTTGCAGCCTGTTTGTTACATAATCAAACTGTGTTGCTTTGGTTTTGTGTTTGCCTAAATTTAGATTTGAATATCATCTCGGCCTTCAAAAGAATTACCGTATTTATCGGCGTATAACACGCACTTTTTTCCCCTTAAAATCAGGGGGAAATCGTGGGTGCGTGTTATACGCCGATACTCCGTTGAATTCCCCTGCTGAAAACGAGCGAGAGGAGCGAGCGGAGCCGAAGCCGAAGTACAATCGGCTTTACTCGGCTCCTCTCGCAGTCCCGCCCATCTCTGACTGCGCCGCTGACATAGAGAAAGCCGAGTGTACTTCGCCTAGTCTCGGCTCCTCTCGCAGTCCTGCCTGTGACTGTGAGCAGAGCCGAGTCTAGGCGAAGTACACTCGGCTTTCTCCGTCAGCGGCGCAGTCAGTGGAGATGGGCGGAACTGCGAGAGGAGCCGAGTCCAGCCGAAGTACACTCGGCCCCGCTCGCTCCTCTCCACAGAAATCGGCGCCAAATTTTAAAAACCGCCGGGACTGACACGATCGCAAAGGCACTGGGCACGGCTGCAGATGGACAGATGAACACTGGGCACGGCTGCAGATGGACAGATGGACACTGGGCACGGCTGCAGATGGACAGATGGACACTGGGCAAGGCTACAGATGGACACTGGGCACGGCTGCAGATGGACAGATGGACACTGGGCACGGCTGCAGAAGGACAGATGGACACTGGGCACGGCTGCAGATGGACAGATGGACACTGGGCACGGCTGCAGATGGACAGATGGACACTGGGCAAGGCTGCAGATGGACAGATGGACACTGGGCAAGGCTGCAGATGGACAGATGGACACTGGGCACGGCTGCAGATGGACAGATGGACACTGGGCAAGGCTGCATGCTGCATTTAAATGTAAGTTTTTTTTCCTTGAATTTCCCTGCTAAAAGTTTTTTTCCTTAAAATTCCCTCCTAAACTTGGGGTGCGTGTTATACGCTGGTGCGTGTTATACGCCGATAAATACGGTAGTTTGAATCAGCACTTTCATATGCTATCATATGTTTTTTTTTCATTTTACGTATAAGCAATTGAGGTCTTCTTTTTTTTTTATTTTTTATAAAGGAGAATAAAAAAATAAAAGTACACACATATTGTGAACAAACAAAAAACCAGAAACTTGCATTTATTTTATTTTTTGCATTTGTTTCCTTTTTTGCATTGCAATTGTGATGAGTGGTTTATGGGTGCAGTGCTCTGCAGACTATTCCTCCTAGTCGCAGGTCTGTAATGAGGTGCAAACCTTTAGCTGGAGTTCGCTTTTAAAGCTTAACCGGGGAAGAGGTGGGGGTCATATCAACAGACTTTGGAAAAACGGCTTCCATGTCACTAGAGATCAGTAGGTGTTTCCAAAGTTATACTCAACTCTCTACTAATAAATTCTTATTGGCAGTAATGGAAAGATCACCAGAAAAGCAATAACCCTAGGTGTGCGCACAGGGTTTGCCGGATGTGCCTGAGCACACCCTAATCACCCCGTGCGGTGCCGATTACCCCTGCTTTCTGGTGCCCTGTCTTTTCCCTGCAGTGCTGCCAGCGTCTCTCCTCTCCCGCCGGCTGCTGCAGTTGATGTTTCAGGGTGGAGAGCGGGAGAAGGGACCAGTAAATATTTAATTTACCAGCCCCCCTTCCTTTTCTGAATGTTCACAGTGAGTGATCTGTACCGATTTACTCCTGTGCACAGAGCACTTACCATTTATTTTATATTAATTACAGCTGAGGCTGCAGAGAGAGACTGGATGAATCTCTGTCTTCAGTCTCTTTCTCTGTCTCAAAAGTGAGACATCAGGGGTCTGTTTAGACCAGGAATCCTCAAACTACGGCCCTCCAGCTGTTGCGGAACTACAAATCCCATGAGGCATTGCAAAACTGACATTCACAGACATGACTAGGCATGATGGGAATTGTAGTTCCTGAACACCTGGAAAGTAGTTTGAAGACCCCTGGTTTAGACCCTTGATATTTCACCAAAGCCCCCAACAGGGCTCCTAAAAAAAAAAAAGTAATTGTAAATGATAAAAATATAAAACTGCTGACACCATCTACTGCTCTACTGACACCGTCCATGCTCTGCTGATATACACGCATGTGTGTTTGTGCTCTGGGGTGCACACCTTAATGCAATAGATTGTGCACACCAGTGGCAATAACTATGCACTCAACCCTCTAACAAAATGGACTGACCATTGCTGAATGATGAGACTCACACTTAGTGTATAGCACTCATCCCTTCTTGAAGCTAGTGTCAGGATTAATATATTTGCCTGAAGAACAGCTTAAAGTCCAACTCCTGGCAAAAAAAAATAAAAAGTTTTCCCATGGAGTGTGCCTGCACTGTGCGGGTTAACTATTAATTTTTATCTAGGGCAGGGGTGTCAAACTCAATTTCATCGTGGGCCGCATCAGCATTATGATTTCCCTCAAAAGGGCCGATTTTGTATCTGTAAGATTAGATGTCCAGCGCATCCCCTCCCCTTACATTAGATGTCAAGAGCCACCCCCCCATCAGAAATTGAGTTCCCCACTCTCCCTTACATCAGTGTTACCCACCTTTTTCTTATGCTGCTGCTGGGAAGAAGCTGGATGCATTGCCTGAAAGCAGAAAGTAAGGGTCTGGAGGAGGGCTGGAGCTCTCCTGAAGCTGCAGGAGAGGTGAGAAGGCAACATGAAATGGCCTGGAGGGCCAGATTCGGCCCTCGGACCTTGTGTTTGACACCTGTGATCTAGGGGATTGGAGAACAGAGATATTTACCTGATCCTCCCTGCACAGGACCAGTCCCTGTGGCTCCTGCCCACCATGATCTAACAGTATTATGTGGTAGACTGTTCTTGACATCGTCGCGCCCATAGACTTGCTCTAGACGTGAGGACGTCAGGAAGAGTCCACCACTGGATCATGGGGAGAGCTGTTTGCCGTTGGAGCAAAGGATTGGGTGAGTATACAGATTTCTCTTTTCCCCCTGGACAAAATGAGCAGTTGGCATAGCCCCACTGCATGGGAAAACCTTATTTTTTTGCATGGAGTTGGGCTGTAAACTGTCCTTCAGTCAAATTTATATTAATCCTGACACTAGTTTCAAGAATGGATTAGTACTATACCACATATGGGAATCTGTTTTGAAAGGTAGCCTAAAATGTGCAGCATAACTTAATTTTTCTGTATCTTTTTAGCCAAATCTTTTGAAAACTGTCCGCATAACATATTCTGACTCAATTTTTGTCGAATTTACTTTGCATTGCCTATTGGGTATTAAACTACTAGCAAGGCTTGCAGAGCGCCTTGAACATTAGAAAGATAGGGTGCTCAGTTTTTACAGATATCAACTTTGTATTCAAAGTTACTCCAGTCTGCACCTCAAATCTCCTGCACGTCCCTGTTTGGTGGGGGGGGGGGGGGGAGTGCTTTGGGCATACCCTGTCCAACATTCTCCCCATCAGGATCGCCCAAGGTCATGGAGGTGCCTACTACAGGTCACTTAGGCATTCACTCCACTTAAGAAGATGCCACTCTCCTGCGCTGTGCAATAAGTCTCCACGTGGTGTCAAACTCATATTTTGAATGTTGGTGTATGTGGATCATGCACTCCTCGCTGCCCTTTAAAGACTGGAGATGCCCACGTTGACGGCAAGTATAGGAAAACACACATGGCGTGTAGGCCTAGCGCATTATCTTTAATGCATGTTTTTATTGAATACTATAAAACGGAGGTGACTATACTTGCAAACATAGCCTTAACACAACAGAGCCTCTCAGACATGAGATGAGGCTCTGAGCATGGACAGCATTGACTTGAGAGGTACGGATCAGGACCAAGCCATTCAGAGCAGGCTCTGAAGATGAGGGAAACCTTGAAAAGCATTGTGAGTTGTGTTATATCTATGATGCAAGCATTGTTTTTTGAGTATATTCACCTCGGTTTTATATTATTCAATAAAAACATGTATTAAGGATAATGCGCTAGGCCTACGCGCCATCTGTGCTTTCCTATACTTGCATACATGCCACTTAAGCCTAGTATACACAATGAGAATATCGGATGGATGATTATCTTTTTTTTTTCTTTTACTTTTACATTCTAGTCTCATATCGAAAACAAATAGGTTACGAAAATTATCGTAAAATCAGAATTCAAGTGCTGAAGTGATGTAATGTATTCTCTAATTTCCGAGCATACGTGGTCTTGGTCACACAAATACCATACTAATCGTACCAATTTAAAGGCGCGATCATTTAGAGGTCGGGTCATTGGATTCCTTCTGACTCCATCTAATGTGTTTTTTGCTAGTTTCCGCAATCATAGTGGATGCGAGTATGTTTGTGTGGCTTGAAAGCATAGATTGGGGTATCTACTACAGGGCTTGTGCAAACCTCAGACCGTCTGGTTGGTCCAGTCAAAGGTGACAAGTCTGCTTATAAAATTGTCTGTCCCGTCATTTTGTCTTGCTAGCTGAATGGTTCACTACATTCCAATGGCTGCTGGAATCCTTTATTTTCTGAATGACCAAAAATATAAGCCTGTAAAAATGCAAGCCAGGTGTTTTCAGGTTTTATGGACCAGTCTCTATTTTAGAGAAATGACTTGGTCAACGCAGATAGGGGTGACCAAAGACAACAGTGCTACACAAAGGTACTGGGAAAAGGCAGCTGAATTTGCAATGCCATGCATTGTATAAAACCCAAGTTAAGGCCGGGTTCACATATGTGTGGCAGCGGGTTTGTGCCCGTGGTGCGGTTTGTGTCTGTTCACCAGTTCAGGTGTGATTCAGGTCCGAGTTTTTGCCTGAATCGGACCCAAACATGCACTGGACCCTTTTTCAATCCAGACCGCTGCCGCCCCGGACATGTGTTAACCGGCTCCATTGATCACACTCGCGTGTCATGTGAATTGGATGCGGGGAAACCCACATCCATTTCGCATATGTGTGAACCCAGCCTGAAGATGATCTAACCACCTGCCCTCTGGAAGGTTTTACCCCCTTCATGACCAGGCCATTTTTTTTGCCATTCAGAGCTGCTATTTTAATTTTTCATTTGCGTACAATGTTGCATGACCACGCAATTATCAATGTATATCCATTTTTTTTATTGCTAATATTCTACATGATTTATATAGCGTCAACAATTTGCACAGCGCTTTTACATGTCAACCTTTCTTTAATTTCTAAATGCAGGATACATTATCTGGGAAGAATCTTTTAACCTCTAAATGCCATCTGCACTCAAATTTGCAGCCTCTTGGCGATTGGGCCTTGGCGCCAAGCGGCTGCCTATTTGTGTGCATTAGTGCAACTACGCTCTGCACGCTGCCGGCACAGTTGCTAATGGAAAGCTCCCGATCGCTGCTTGTGATCGGGAGCTTTCCGATCATGTGGCCGCTGTGACAGCCAATGGTGGCGATCACATGATCATAAACCTTGCCCCACCCCCCAGCATCCCAAACCTTAAAGGGCTGGGTGGCACCAGCTCCAAGGGGTTAATCACCCCATATTACTTTTCCCTGCATTTAGATGTTTCTGCTTTTAGCCATGTTTAGTTGTGTTTACATGCTTGTAGCTGCATTTAAAGAGGTTGTAAACCTCTGGGGGGGGGGGGGGGGAACCTGCAAGACAAAGGCATAATGAGCTTGTATGCATCGCATACTAGCTCATTATGAAATGCTTACCTTAGAACGATGCCCTGCAATGCTGCCCGCACTCTGTTTCCACAGCTGACATCTTTCACTGGAGTTTTTTCCGGGTTCACAGGCCCCAGGGGCTGTGATTGACCAGAGCTGCGATGACCACACTCCTGCGCGGGTGCCGCCAGTCACGGCATGGGTACTGAAGAGATGGCACGAGCGGGCCGTTTCTTCAGTGTGCATGCGCCGATGACGCCGGCAGCAGCGCATATAGTGAATATCTCTTCAACTGTGCAAGTTTAAGATCTGTTTACAGTACCTACAGGTAAGCCTTATTATAGGCTTACCTGTAGGTAAAAGTGGTGTAACAGAGTTTACAACCACTTTAACCACTTAACGACCGCCCACTGTAAATATACGTCGGCAGAATGGCACCGACAGGCAGAATCACGTACATATACGTGATTGCCTTTGTATAGTTGGGGGGTCCGATCGGACCCCCCTTCTTTACAGTGGGTGGTCGTTTTACCTTCGGGAGCGATCCAGCATGAGGGGACGGCCGTTCGATTCCGGCCCCCCCCCCCTCTCGATCGCTTCCGGCGAATGAGAGAGCTTCCCCTGCCTGCCAGGCAGGAGGAAGTGATGTCATCTCTCCTGCGGCGCTCACATATACCGAGCGCCGTACAGGAGAAGATGCAGGTTAGTACACAAAACAGCACACTGACACCAGGACACATAGGCACATAAATCGCCCCCCCCCCAGACACCCCCAGATCACCCCCCAGCCCCCAGTCACAGTGTCACTGATTGCAGTGACCATTTTTTTAGTGATCACTGCAATCAATGACATTTGTGACTGTAAAAGTGTCACTACATTTAGTTTTAGGTCCAGTGTAGCCCCCTAACCCCCCCTAATAAAGGTTTAACCCCCTGATCACCCCCCAGATAACTCTTTCACCCCCTAGCACCGCCGTCGCTAAGCGATCATTTTTCTGATCGATGTCTTAGCGTCGGTGATGCTGATCGGTAGCCAGTAATTTTTTTTTAGGTTCGCCGCAGGTTTTTATAGCGTCGGGTACCCCCATATATTACCTAATAACGGTTTAACCCCCTTGATCGCCCCCCAGGTAACCCTTTCACCCCCTATCACCACTGTCACTAAGCGATCATTTTTCTGATCGCTGTCTTAGCGTCGGTGATGCAGATCGGTAGCCAGTAATTGTTTTTAGGTTTGCCGCAGGTTTTTATATAGCGTCAGGTACCCCCATATATTACCTAATAAAGGTTTTAACCCCCTAATTGCCCCTAGTTAACCCTTTCACCAGTGATCATCATATAAGTGTTACGGGTGACGCTGGTTAGTTAGTTTGCTTTTTATAGTGTCAGGGCACCCGCCGTATATATAACCCAATAAAGGTTTAACCCCCTGATCGCCCGGCGGGTGATATAAATTAGGTTTTAGCGTCAGAGAGGGTCTGCGTCACACTCCAGGCAGCGTCAGGTTAGTGCCAGTAGCGCTAACACCCACGCGTTAAGCATACACCCCCCTTAGTGTGGTATAGTATCTGAACAGATCAATATCTGATCTGATCAGATCTATACTAGCGTCCCCAGCAGTTTAGGGTTCCCAAAAACGTAGTGTTAGCGGGATCAGCCCAGATACCTGCTAGCACCTGCGTTTTGCCCCTCCGTCCAGCCCAGGCCACCCAAGTGCAGTATCGATCGATCACTGTCACTTGCAAAACACAACACACATAACTGCAGCGTTCGCAGAGACAGGCCTGAT
Organism: Rana muscosa; assembly: GCA_029206835.1. NCBI lineage: Eukaryota > Metazoa > Chordata > Amphibia > Anura > Ranidae > Rana > Rana muscosa. The sequence goes on from CM055117.1 coordinate 458,887,904, forward strand.
CCCTGCGACTCCAGTGCTGTAGGAGGTGATTTCACCACCACAGTTAAAAAAAAAAAAAAGCATATATGCCGAAGCATTGGGGCAGCAGGGGCGGAGGAGCGATTTTGCTCCTAATGCCGCGTACATACGGTTGAAATTCCGACGGAGGCTTGCCCGTGGAAAAGTCTGACCATGTTTACGCGGCATAACTTTTGCGGGAAGATGCCCCCATGCTTCGGCATATATAAATGGTGCATGTATGCCCATCATTAGAAGTGGGTGGATGAATGGCGATATTCTAATGGTGGGCATACCCATCGATCAATCTTTTTTTTTCGTTCAGCCAACAGGCTGCATGAAAAAAAAGATTACAATACATGTCCAACAAGGACCAGCAACGTACTGGTATGTTGCTGGACTTTGAATGTTTATACCAGAATGATGCCTGCGGGTTTAGGTATCATCTTGGTATCATTCTTTTCAGCCAGTGGCCGGCTTTCATGTAAAAGCAATCCTAGTGGCTAATTAGCCTCTGGACTGCTTTTACAAGCAGTGGGAGGGAATGTCCCCCCCCCCCCGGATATAAAAAGCGCCATTGGGAAAGCATTTTATCACACCGATCTTGGTGTGGTCAGATGCTTTGAGGGCAGAGGAAAGATCTAGGGTCCAATAGACCCCAGTTTTTTCAAAAAAGAGTACCTGTCATTACCTATTGCTATCATAGGGGATATTTACATTCCCTGAGATAACAATAAAAATGATAAAAAAAAATAATAATATGGAAGCAACAGTTTAAAAATAAAATAAAAAAGCAAAATTAATAATAATAAAAAAAAAAAAGCACCCCTGTCCTGCCCTGCTCTTGCCCAATGGCGAACGCAAGCGTCGGTCTGGCGTCATATGTAAACAGCAATTGCACCATGCATGTGAGGTATCACCGCGAAGGTCAGATGGAGGGCAGTAATTTTAGCAGTAGACCTCCTCTGTAAATCTAACGGGGTAACCTGTAAAGGCTTTTAAAAATGTATGTAGTTTGTCGCCAATGCGCGTTTGTGCGAAATTTTAAAGCATGTCGTGTTTGGTATCTATGTACTCGGCCTAAGATCATCTTTTTTATTTCATCAAACATTTGGGCAATATAGTGTGTTTTAGTGCTTTAAAATTAAAAAAAGTGTATTTTTTCCCCAAAAAATGCGTTTGAAAAATCGCTGCGCAAATACTGTGTAGAAAAAAAAAATGCAACACCCACCATTTTATTCTGTAGGGCCTTTGCTTTAAAAATATATATAATGTTTGGGGGTTCAACATAATTTTCTTGCAAAAAAAAATATGTTTTCATGTAAACAAAAAGTGTCAAAAAGGGCTTTGTCTTCAAGTGGTTAGAAGAGTGGATGTAAGCTTCCTAATGTTGTGTATAAAATGGCAGAACAGTTCAAAACCCCCCCAAATGACCCCATTTTGGAAAGTAGACACCCCAAGCTATATACTGAGAGGCATGTCGAGTCCATGGAATATTTTATATGTTGACACAAGTTGCGGAAAAAAGACAATTTATTTTATTTTTTTGCACAAAGTTGTCACTAAATGATATATTGCTCAAACATGCCATGGGCATATGTGGAATTACACCCCAAAATACATTCTGTTGCTTCTCCTGAGTACGGGGATACCACATGTGTGAGACTTTTTGGGAGCCTAGCCACGTACGGGACCCCAAAAACCAATCACCGCCTTCAGGCTTTCTAAGGGTGTCAATTTTTGATTTCACTTCTCACTGCCTATCACAGTTTCGGAGGCCATGGAATGCCCAGATGGCACAAAACCCCCCCAAATGACCCCATTTTGGAAAGTAGACACCCCAAGCTATTTGCTGAGAGGTATTGTGAGTATTTTGCAGATCTCGCTTTTTGTCACAAAGTTTTGAAATTTGAAAAAAAAAAAGAAAAAAAAAATATGTTCTCTCTTCATTTTCAAAAACAAATGAGAGCTGTAAAATACTCACCATGCCTCTCAGCAAACAGCTTGGGGTGTCTACTTTCCAAAATGGGGTCGTTTTGGGGGGTTTTGTGCTATTTTGGCATTTTATGGCCTTCGAAACTGTGATAGGTAGTGAGGAGTCAAATCAAAAATTTGTGCCTAGAAATCCTGAAGGCGGTGATTGGTTTTCGGGGTCCCGTACGCGGCTAGGCTCCTAAAAAGTCCCACACATGTGGTATCCCCGTACTCGGGAGAAGCAGCAGAATGTATTTTGGGGTGCAATTCCACATATAACCATGGCATGTGTGAGCAATATATCATTTAGTGACAACTTTTTGTAATTTTTTTTTTTTTTTTTGTCATTATTCAATCACTTGGGACAAAAAAAAAAATATTCAATGGGCTCAACATGCCTCTCAGCAATTTTCCTTGGGGTGTCTACTTTCTAAAATGGGGTCATTTGGGGGGGGGGTTTTGTACTGCCCTGCCATTTTAGCACCTCAAGAAATGAGATAGGCAGTCATAAATTTAAAGCTGTGTAAATTCCAGAAAATGTACCCTAGTTTGTAGACGCTATAACTTTTGCGCAAACCAATAAATATACGCTTATTGACATTTTTTTTACTAAAGACATGTGGCTGAATACATTTTGGCCTAAATGTATGACTAAAATTGAGTTTATTCGATTTTTCTTATAACAAAAAGTAGAAAATATCTTTTTTTTTCAAAATTTTCGGTCTTTTTCCGTTTATATCGCAAAAAATAAAAATCGCAGAGGCAATCAAATACCATTAAAAGAAAGCTCTATTTGTGGGAAGAAAAGGACGCAAATTTTGTTTGGGTACAACATTGCATGTCCGCACAATTTACAGTTAAAGCAGCGCAGTGCAAAATTCGGAATTCACCTCTGGTCCTTTAGCTACCAAATGGTCCGGGGCTTAAGTGGTTAAGGCCTCTTTCACACTGAGGCGCTTGAAAAACTGCCAGTAAAACACTGAGCGCTTTTGAAGCGATTTTTAGGCGCTTTTGAAGCGCTTTCAATTCATTTCAATGGAGAGGGGCGTTTTTTTCAGCGCACTGCCCCAGTGTGAAAGCATTCATTGATTTTAATGGAAATACGTTTTCGTAAGCTTTGCAGGCGCTTTTTTTTAGCGTGAAAGCGCCTGAAAAGCGCCTCAGTGTGAAAGTGGTCTAACTGCTTTTAAATTCCTAATCAGATCCTGGACGCACAGAATTTTATGTTCTCTAAATTGACTGCACCTAAACGCAGGTAAAGAACAGTATGAATGACACTATTCAAAAATCCTTACATTCATTTATATGTGTTTAGCAATGTCCTTTAAATACAAATAAAAGCAGGATTGACATTGCCAGTGAGAGTATTACATAATGCGGCAGTGCAGCTGCATACACTTCATTGGTATTCATTTATTTTTACAGGGCAATTGGCCAAAATAGTTTCTGGCCTGAGTTCAGCTTTAATGGAAGCAGGCAAACCCCAACTTAAGACCCTTTTCACACTGGGGCCACCCGAGCGTTAGTGGGAAAGCCATGCTTGTTTTAGCGCCGGTTTACCGCTTTTTAAGCAGCGCTTTTCGGCTGCTAGCAAGTCGCTTTTAACCCCTGCTAGCAGCCGAAGAAGGGGTTAAAAGTGCCCGTGTTGCGGCACTTCAAAAGCGCTTTTCATTTCAATAGGCAGGGAGTTTTGGGAGCACTGTATACAGCGCTCCCAAACCGCCCCAAAGATACAGCTTGCAGGACTTTTCCTAACGTACCGTAAGCGCACCGCCCCAGTGTGAAAAATCGCACAAATCAATGAGAGGCGGTTTTCAGGTGCCATTTCTAGTGCTAAAACGGCCTTGTGTAAAAGGGGTCTGTGAGAGGACTGTGCACATGCATGTAAGCGTATCCATTATCAGGCTGTAATTTTTAAAGTGTACCAGTCCTTCAAGTTGAATAGGTAGAGCTTTACTGCTTAAAAACTAATATGGGGCATATGCGCTGAAGAATATCCGCTTCTATCGGAACCTATGCACACAGGTGTTTTGTTTCGGGACAAATTTTGCTAAAGTAAATGAGATCTAATATGTACCCTGCTCTTCTTCCTTGAACAAGCTTCCATTTTTTTCTGCTGCATCTGACATTTCTGCTTGCTGATGGTGGTAGTGCGTTGCCCGCAGCAGTCTTCATGGTTCTTGGTCTGTAGGACCTCTTCTTCTAATCGCCTCCTTCCTCTATGTACAGTCAAAACAAAATCTCGGTAGTGCCTCTGCTTCAGAAACCTGCTTGCCAGACTGCATTCCAGCTTTGTGAACTTGTATGCAATGTCAACATAACCCTCCTTGTCACTCTAGCATTCTGAGCGGAATTAACCCTTTAAACCTTCCTGATGTTTATTTTGATACTTCTACAGGTAATTCAGCCAATCCCTGGCTGTCATGATACCTGTGGTTATGACACTAATGGTGTCATGAGCACTAATTATTAAAACTGGAGAGTGAAAAATTAGGTGCAGCTCTGCATAAAAGCCAATCGGCTTCCAGGGTTTTTTTTTTTTTTTTTTTTTAAACGCTTAATGATTGTAAAGTCAGAAGTTGTTTTTTTTTCCTTTTTATCTTGATGCATTAAGATATAAAAAGTCTTCTGTGTGCAGGAGCCCCCCTAATACTTACCTGAGCCCCCTCTCGATCCAGCGATGTCCACAATTGCCTCGGCCGTCCGTGACTCTACCTCTTGATTGGCTGAGACACAGCAGTGGCTCCATTGGCTCCCACTGCTGTCAATTAAACTCAGTTAGCCAATGTCTAAATGGACACAGGGAGCTGTAGCTCAGCTCGGGTGCCCCCATAGCAAGCTGCTTGCTGTGGGGGCACTCAACAGGGGGGAGGGGCCAGGAGCATCCAAGAGGCACCCGAGAAGAGGAGGATCCGGGCTGCCCTGTGCGTAACCACTACACAGAGCAGGTAAGTATGACTTTTGTTATTTTAATTAAAAAAAAAAGAGAGACTTTACAATCACTTTAACCCCTTCAGTACTGGGCACTTTCACCACCTCCTTCCAGCCCAGGTTAATTTTTAGCTTTCAGCCCTGTCACACTTTGAATTGCATTGTCATGCAACACTGTACCCATATGAAATTTGTATCATTTTTTTGAGACAGAGTTTTCTTTTGGTGCTAATCACCACTGGGTTTTTTATTTTTTGCTAAGCAAACAAAAAGACCAAAAAGTTTATTTTTTCTCTTAGTTTTGGTTATAAAATGTAGCAAATATTTTTTCTGCTGCACTTATGGGCAATGAAGATGCTGCACCCAATGACACCAATGATGGGGCACACTTTCTCCAAATAACACCAACAATGGGGGCCCAATGACTTTAATTATGGGGCACAATTCCTCCCAATGACACCATTGATGGGACACCATTTCTTCCAATGACACCAATGATGGGACACCATTTCTTCCAATGACACCAATGATGGGACACCATTTCTTCCAATGACACAAATGATGAGGCACCATTTCTTCCAATGACACCAATGATGAGGCACCATTTCTTCCAATGACACCAATGATGAGGCACCATTTCTTCCAATGACACCAATGATGAGGCACCATTTCTTCCAATGACACCAATGATGAGGCACCATTTCTTCCAATGACACCAATGATGAGGCACCATTTCTTCCAATGACACCAATGATGAGGCACCATTTCTTCCAATGACACCAATGATGGGACACCATTTCTCCCAATGACACCAATGATGGGACACCATTTCTCCCAATGACACCAATGATGGGACACCATTTCTCCCAATGACACCAATGATGGGACACCATTTCTCCCAATGACACCAATGATGGGACACCATTTCTCCCAATGACACCAATGATGGGACACCATTTCTCCCAATGACACCAATGATGGGACACCATTTCTCCCAATGACACCAATGATGGGACACCATTTCTCCCAATGACACCAATGATGGGACACCATTTCTCCCAATGACACCAATGATGGGACACCATTTCTCCCAATGACACCAATGATGGGACACCATTTCTCCCAATGACACCAATGATGGGACACCATTTCTCCCAATGACACCAATGATGGGACACCATTTCTCCCAATGACACCAATGATGGGACACAATTCCTTGCAATGACACCAACAGTAAAGCCCACTCACACCAATGATGGGGCACCGTTCCTCCCACGCACACCAATGATGGGGCATTGTTTTTTACCACTGCCATAGGGACCTTTTCTACTACCATTGGCCACAGTCTTCCCCCAAACCACCCCCCCCCCCACGTATTTCCTGAAGGACAGTAAACTGTCCCTTTGTTTAGAGAGTTTGGTGACCCCTGTACTAGTCCATTGCCTTATGGGATGTGGAGCAAGCATCTTCTCATTTCAGGGGGCAAAGTAACTGGACCGGGGGAGATAAATTAGCCTCAAAAAGATCGTAATCAAACATGGAAAATCATTTTTTATTTCAAGTCACAGTATTTGCCACTTCAAGCAAGCTACAGCACGGAACCTGGGTGCTATATAGTAGTCTGTCCATAGACATTGAGTGCCATCTTTGGTCATATAGAAATAATATAACACAGAAAAAGAACATCTTTCTATAACTACAAGGGACCATAGACGGCGCAATACTTTACAGCAATTTGATATCGTTTAGCCACATAAAAGTTAATTAGAATGAGATTATGCGCACTTGTGTCATTAGATGCTTGCTTTTCAAGCAGAGATTTTCTGCTATGTAAAACATTTGTAGCCATTTAGCAATCCAAAAGTTTTTTTTTTTCTATAGAGACGGGAAGAAAATACTTTTATTGCTTGTGTGCCGTGAAGTCCTATCAGCCTCATCTGACAGAAAAGATGTAGCGGGTCTTGTTTGTACAGAGATGATAAAGTCAAGCAGACTTCTCACCACCTGATGTTCTCAGCAAGAGGTCAGCCCATGTGTTCCTATCAATGCATTTCTCCTAGCTTTTATTGACAGTACAGTACAAATCTGCTTCTTTCTCATTGTCAGAAGCCTTGAAAGCTCACCTTTACCAAGATTCATATTTTTTGTGTTTTGTTACATTCCATTACTTTATCTGCAATATCATTGTCATAGAAGACTTCATGATGTTACCAAAAATATACCTTTTTGTTTTTCTATATTTTTATATCAAGATTTCTCAACTAGGGTTCCTCCAAAGGTTGCTAGGGGTTCCTTGAGTACAGAGCAGTGACAGATTAATCTCCTACCCACAATGACCATCAATGAGAGGGGACATTTCTCCACTGACCACCAGTGTGAGGGGACATTTCTCCACTGACCACCAGTGTGAGGGGACATTTCTCCACTGACCCCCGGCGAGAGGGGACATTTCTCCACTGACCCCCGGCGAGAGGGGACATTTCTCCACTGACCCCCGGCGAGAGGGGACATTTCTCCACTGACCCCCGGCGAGAGGGGACATTTCTCCACTGACCCCCGGCGAGAGGGGACATTTCTCCACTGACCCCCGGCGAGAGGGGACATTTCTCCACTGACCCCCGGCGAGAGGGGACATTTCTCCACTGACCCCCGGCGAGAGGGGACATTTCTCCACTGACCCCCGGCGAGAGGGGACATTTCTCCACTGACCCCCGGCGAGAGGGGACATTTCTCCACTGACCCCCGGCGAGGGGGGACATTTCTCCACTGACCCCCGGCGAGGGGGGACATTTCTCCACTGACCCCCGGCGAGGGGGGACATTTCTCCACTGACCCCCGGCGAGGGGGGACATTTCTCCACTGACCCCCGGCGAGGGGGGACATTTCTCCACTGACCCCCGGCGAGGGGGGACATTTCTCCACTGACCCCCGGCGAGGGGGGACATTTCTCCACTGACCCCCGGCGAGAGGGGACATTTCTCCACTGACCCCCGGCGAGAGGGGACATTTCTCCACTGACCCCCGGCGAGAGGGGACATTTCTCCACTGACCCCCGGCGAGAGGGGACATTTCTCCACTGACCCCCGGCGAGAGGGGACATTTCTCCACTGACCCCCGGCGAGAGGGGACATTTCTCCACTGACCCCCGGCGAGAGGGGACATTTCTCCACTGACCCCCGGCGAGAGGGGACATTTCTCCACTGACCCCCGGCGAGAGGGGACATTTCTCCACTGACCCCCGGCGAGAGGGGACATTTCTCCACTGACCCCCGGCGAGAGGGGACATTTCTCCACTGACCCCCGGCGAGAGGGGACATTTCTCCACTGACCCCCGGCGAGAGGGGACATTTCTCCACTGACCCCCGGCGAGGGGGGACATTTCTCCACTGACCCCCGGCGAGGGGGGACATTTCTCCACTGACCCCCGGCGAGGGGGGACATTTCTCCACTGACCCCCGGCGAGGGGGGACATTTCTCCACTGACCCCCGGCGAGGGGGGACATTTCTCCACTGACCCCCGGCGAGGGGGGACATTTCTCCACTGACCCCCGGCGAGGGGGGACATTTCTCCACTGACCCCCGGCGAGGGGGGACATTTCTCCACTGACCCCCGGCGAGGGGGGACATTTCTCCACTGACCCCCGGCGAGGGGGGACATTTCTCCACTGACCCCCGGCGAGAGACCACTATTGTAAGGACTTTTTTCCTTTTCGTGATAATATCCAATAGCCCAAGTATGCTATATTCTTTTATCTTTTTATTTAAAACTTTCAACAGCATACTGATCATGCTATTTTTACCATAAAATATGGGTAAATTAATTTTTAGCAGGGGACTCTGTTGTTTTTCCTGACGAGAATCTTGACAAGAAACTTGTCCCGGCCGAGTGTACACACGTACAATTCAAAAGAACCGCCGTTATTTTGAATGGCACAAACGCGGTGACGGTCATCGACTACGACGAGCGTGCGCTCGTCACATTCGATGCCGTCGCCGCCATCTTGCTACACCCTATGCCTATGCCTAGGAAGCTACCGCGCATGCGTCAAGTCATTTCGAGCATGCGCGGGTTTCCACGGCGACAGGTAAGTGTACACACGCTCGGGTTTCTCGTCGAGAAACAGGCCGACGAGATTCTCAACGAGAAAAAAGACCGCAGGTCGTCTCTTCTCGTCGGGGAATCTGGGCAGTTTTCTTGACGAAAACTGAAACCTGCGTACACACAGCCGGTTTTCTCAGCAAGACAGCTCTCCCGGCAGTTTACTTGTCGTTTTTTGCCGAGAAAACCGGTTGTGTGTACCCGGCCTGACAGACTGGATATCTTTCCCTACTCTAAAAAGGAGGGGGGGGTTTGAGAGAGAGAGAGAGAGAGACACGGCACAACCACTCTAGTGTAGCAAGTTCCAAAAGATTTATTAAAATTGATTAAAGTGTATACTCACATAGGTAAATAAAAGGACACATATGGAAATGGAGGGGATGAGCCTGTTGTATCAACAAAGTCCCATACACATGCAGCTGGATGGATGAGCATCTAAAGAGACTGGGTTGCTGTGCTGCTGGATGGCCTCAGCTTCCTCACTCCCAAAGTCAATGGCCGATGAATGGCGTTCTCCACCTGGTGTCCAGGGTCACAGGACGTGTTTCGAGGGACCTTCCTCTTCCTCAGCTGACCCCTGTGGCAAGAGGAAGGTCCCTGAAACACATCCTGTGACCCTGGACACCAGGTGGACAACACCATTCATTGGCCATTGATTTTGGGAGTGAGGAAGCTGAGGCACATCGCACAAGCTGGGCAGTCTGAGCAATTCCCCATCCAACAGACAGCGGCACAGCAATCCGGACTCTGTGTCTTTAGCAGCTCATCCATCCAGCTGCATGTGTATGGGGCTTTGTTGATACAACAGGCTTATCCTCCCCCTGTTTCCATATGTGTCCTTTTGTGAGTATACACTTTTCAATCCACTTTAATAAATCTTTTGGAACTTTCTACACTGCTGTCTCCCCCCTTCCCCCTCCTTATTGGTTTTCACAGTTGGAGTCCCTCTTTCTTGTTGGCAGCGGCACCCCCAGTCTGGTTATAGGGCTAACTGCTCAATAGCGCCCCCCCCTTTCTTTTGGTTGTTGCCATTGTTTATTGTATGTTACATCAACATTGTGAAATCATCCTCAACAAAATGTTTTACGACTATCCATGAGTGGTTGAGCGCTGTTAGCCAAGCGTTGCTTCTGTTGCAAGGCAAAATCTTTTACTAGCTTTGGACTTTTGTAGTGACTTTTCCCTGCACTACCCACTCGCAAAGAGCATGCTACACCCAGGGGCTTAAGTAGACTCTGCCACACTCAATATGGCTGCCAGAGTGGCCAGAATCCAATCGGATCCCTGCCCCAGTGACTCCAGGAAACCATAGAGGAACCGTGTTCCCCACGACTTCCTCGCCCTCTGCATTGCCGCTGTGGTTGAGCGCCACCTGCAGCGAAGACAGTAGATTGCACCTGCCTACGCGTCTTTTTGCATTTGACATATACTGTGATGCCGTAATGCAGCACCTTAAACTGTTGCCGTGACTGCAGAGAAGAACATCTTTAATTATAAACCTGCAACACCTCGCATGTGACAGTTTAAAAAATACCCCTCCATGTGGTGTTTTCATTCGTCTGTCCAGGATGCTAACAGCTTTGCAAATATTCTACAATAACATTTAAATCGAGCAACACAAAGTTGAGAAAACCATCTTTGCGCTGTCACAGATCAGTAGATCTATCAAGCAAAACTGACTCCTAACATTTTAATTGCCGACTTCAAATATTATGCAGGAGCCTCATGCTGGCATGCCTGGGTAATTGTAGCTATAATACAAAGTATGTGATACTCAGGCTAAGCAGATGGCTTGGTCTGGAAATATGAAGGAAATTAAGCTGAACATAACTAGAGTACATATTTTTCATTTGTAAAGCAGATTATCTAGGGCAAGCTTTGGTCCAAATATAAATAATCTACATCCAGGATTTTTTTTATTACTCTGTGTAGAATTCCCATGTGGTAAAAGGCCAGGATTTAAAGAGGCAGTTCACCAAGAACTGGTATTTCAGCTATAGGTGGAATGTGGAGGGAAAAAGTCACACATTGGGGGGAGATTTACTAAAACTAGAGCACTCAGAATCTGGTGCTGCTGTGCATGGTGGCCAATCAGCTTCTAACCTCAGCTTGTTCAATAAAGCTTTGACAATAAAACCTGGAAGCTGATTGGTTTCTATGCAGAGCTGCACCAGATGTGCGTAATAATTGGACAAGGTATGGTATTCAAAATGCTTTTTTCTTCTGTGAAAGCGAACATATAATAATTGACTATTCTCCAATGGTTTCAAGGAATTATTAGACTGAATTTTTTTAATGCATTTAAAAAAAATCTATTGTTCTTTGTTTCTATTGGGCTGTAGGTAGTTCAAATGAATCCTAGATTTACTGTGAAACCTGTAACCTTGAACAAGTAACCTTTATCCCACTTTGCTTCAGGCACTACAGCATCCATCGTAAGCTCATCAGTGCGGGGGACGGAAATTTCCAATATAGCGCCATACAGTAATTGTAAAGCACTATATGTAATAAAATCATTATTCGAGTACCTGTTAGGGTTGCCAAGAAGTAAAATAGTATGATGAAAGCCAGCTGAGGACCAGACTGAAATAGTATCTATAAAAGTATCTCTGAAGAGAGTCGCATAATGAAATTGTGCGTGCTTCGTTTGAAACTGGCAGTTGCTCAAAATGGTGATTCAACAAATGGAAGTTTTGGTCTGTAAAGTTGTGCAGTAAAGTTTTTTATTTTTTTATTTTTTATTTTTTTTTGTTCTTGGCAGCTCAAGCTGGTCTTTTCTAACTGGTTACATGAACACAGGTTCATCTCTTTGATAAGTCAAAAATGTGCTGTACAAAAAAGTTGGCAATGACCATAAGTTGTGTGGGCAAAGAACAAAATTTGTTAAAATTATATTAAAGCCTTCTCTTTTTTTTTTTTTTTTTTTACCATTTTCGGATCACCCACCGCAATATACTGCAGCAGGGCGGCCTGGCTGCGTGAAACGACGTACCTGTACGTCGTTTCGTGCATGAGATACTGTGGGCGCGCTCACTGCATGCCATTGGAGCGCGCGGGTCTCTGCGTTAATGGATCTCTGTATTGTCCCAGTGAGCCCATCTCCCCCACACAGTTAGAACACACCCTGGGAACACAGTTAACCCTTTGATCACCCCCTAGTGTTAACCCCTTCCCTGCCAGTGTCATTAATACATTGGTCAGTGCTAAAAAAATTGCACTGAATAATGTATTGGTGTCGCTTAGGGTCAGATTTGTCTGCCGCAATGTCGCAGTCCCGCTAAATATCACAGATCGCCTCCATTAGCAGTAAAAACAATTAAAAATAAAAGTCCCTAAGTCTATCCCCTATTTTTTATAGATCCTATAACTTTTTATTTTTTTATTTTTTCTGCAAACCAATCAATATATGCTTATTGGGATTTTTTTACCAAAAATATGTAGAATACATATTGGCCTAAATATATGAAAACTTTTTTTTTTTATAATTTCTTTGGATATGTATTAAAGCGGAGGTGCAGCCGAAAAAAAAAAAAAGTCAGCAGCTGCTAACAGTGTAGCTGCTGACTTTTAATAAGGACACTTACCTGTCCTACTCACCCGCGATGTCGGTCCCGCCACGGCGATCGATCGCTGCTGGCAGGTCCCGGCTCCTCCATCCTGAGTAAGGAAAACAGGCAGTGAAGCCGTTTCCTACTGCGCATGCGCCACTCGCACGGCGCTTTGTGAATGGGCGGCTTGCCTCCTGGGATACACACAGTTCCCAGAAGGCATTCTGCACATGCATGATCACTGCTGAATGACCCATGTGAAAATGGGAGGCAGAGCCAGCTTGGTTAAAGAGGAAGTGAACCCTTCTAAAAAGAAAAAAAAAAAAAACCCTGCAAGACAAAGGCATATTGAGCAGCATACTACCTCAGATCGAAGCCCCCGCAGCGGTCCTGGTCTCCCCCTCCAGCCGCCATGTCATCCCGGAGTTACTTCCGGGTATCGCAGCTCTGGCGCTGTGATTGCCCGGAGCCGCGATGACGTCACTCGCGCGGGAGCCGCCGGTAACGGCACGGAGACTGCAGCAACGGCACATAGGTGCCATTGCTTCAGTTTGCCCCAGTGAGCATGTGCCGATGACATCAGCACATGCATGGGACAGGGGATATCTCCTAAACTGTACAGGTTTAGGAGATATCCTTGTTCGCTACAGGTAAGCCTTAATATAGACTTACCTGTAGCATAAAGTTGTAAAAAAGGTTTTACAACCACTTTATTTATTAGTAAGGCCCGTTTCACACTGAGGTGTTTTTACCGCGTTTTAGCGGTAAAAATAGCGCTGTAATAACGCCTGAAATAATCCTGCCCCAGCATTCTCAATGTGAAATCTCTGAGGGCTTTCACATTGAGGCGTTGTGCTGGCTGGGCGTTGAAAAAAAATCCTGCAAACAGCTTTTTTTAGAGCAACTTTAGGGCGCATAAAATAGCGCTGTAAAAACGCCTATCCCCATTTAAATGAATGGGAACCGCGGTAAAAATGCATAGGCATAAGCGTTATTTAAAAAAATAACGCTATCGCATATGCGTTTTTACCGCGCTCGCGCTATTTTTAGCACGAACGCGGTAAAAACACGGTAAAACCGCATACGCGTTAGCGCTATTTTTACCGCGAACGCGGTAAAATCGCGGTAAAAAATGTCATAATTTTTTTGCGTTTTTTCAACGCCTCAGTGTGAAAGGGGCCTAAAGGTACTTGTATAGCGCCGTCAATGTACACAGCGCTTTACATGTATATTGTACAAACACATCAGTCCCTGCCCTCAAGGAGCTTACAATCTAAGGTCCCTTTTTGAATGGGAATTAGTTTTTTTAGCAGCTAGATGATCATTTCACAATGTATAAAAAGGATCTTTATTATTCAAATAAAGATCCCTTTTTATACGTTTTGAACTGATGATTTAGCTGCTAAAAAACCCCTTGGGGGAACATTCCTATTCAAATTCCAGTCGGGGTGTGCAGCCCATGCCTCTCTAATATGAGTCTTTCCCATAATACAATCTAAGGTCCCTAATCCACATACACGTGACAATTAAACCAGGAGGGAATTAACCTACCAGCATGTCTTTGGAGTGTGGGAGGAAACTGGAGTACCCGGAGGAAACCCACGCAGGCACAGGGAGAACTTGCAAACTCCAGGCAGGTAGTACTGTGGTTGGGATTCCAACCAGCGATCCTAGTACTGCTATGCGGAAGTGCTAACCACTTAGCCACTGTGCTGCCCATGCATTTGTGCCAGAAAGGACTTCTCCCTTGGGCTGTCAGAATGGACTTTTTGGGGAACCACAGCACCCAATGTATACAAGGCACACTAGCTCCGCTCCAACATCATTGCTAGGATGCAGACGGCTTACGCCCCCTAGCTCTTATTGTTGCTAGGATGCAGGCTGCTTTAGCCACCTAGAGTTCTATCCGCCTATAGTGCACAATTGCTCTATACACTTAAACACATGTGAATGTTACAGAAACATGTGCATGCATACAGCGTACGGCGAAAGTTGATACCCAGCTTCTGGCAGCAAGATCCTGTATATGTTATTATACCCGTGTGCATGGGCGCTTACTGGCATACATAGTTTGCTAATATGTGTGCCATTAGCTGTGTGATGGCTCTCATGGATTATTGATCTACTTCTTTGTTTGAAGCAGTGTTGTCTTTGGGTATCAAGTGTAGTCTGTGAACCACTGGCTGATATTAATGGCCAGTAACTCACTAAAAATTTCAAGGATATGGGAGCTAGACATGGAATGCAGCTGGACATGTCATGCACCAGTCCTCTATCTGCTCTTTATTTCCAGTGTTTGTCTGATGCTACATGCACCAAGCTCTGCGGAACACGTTCTTGGAACTCATTCTGGGCTTGGCAGCTGCAAAGTAACTTAGTAATTGAAACAAATTGTCTTTTTGTTACTTTGTTGCATAAACTGTGTGTATTTTTTTTTTTTTATGTCTTGTTTTTTTGCTTCAGTGTTTGAAGGTTTCCACTGTTGTTGCAAATATATGTCTAGAACCAGTCTGCCCTAATAAATTATATTACTGTCTGCACTGGCAATTTTTAAAGTGGAAGTAAACCCTCCTATCATTTTCAGGCAAGGAAGCTGCCATCTTGGCCTCTGTTTAATCTTCAACTGCCATGATGCTGCACATGTGATCAGTTATGACACCAGCCATTGGATGGTTTGACAGTTTGGTTGAGAGCACAACCATTGTGACAGTTAGCAATCCCGGCATGCCGGGAATGTAACTGCTTTTTGAAACTGTTAAAGGGGTTGTAAAGGTACAATTAATTTTTTTCCTAAATAGCTTCCTTTACCTTAGTGCAGTCCTCCTTCACTTACCTCATCCTTCGATTTTGCTTTTAAATGTCCTTATTTCTTCTGAGAAATCCTCACTTCCTGTTCTTCTGTCTGTAACTCCACACAGTAATGCAAGGCTTTCTTCCTGGTGTGGAGTGTCGTGCTCGTCCCCTCCCTTGGACTACAGGAGAGTCAGGATGCCCACTAAAACACAGCTCCTTTCTCTATCTGCAACGTAGAGAGCGTCCTGACTCTCCTGTAGTCCAAGGGAGGGGGCGAGCACGACACTCCACACCAGGAAGAAAGCCTCGCATTACTGTGTGGAGTTAGACAGAAGAACAGGAAGTGAGGATTTCTCAGAAGAAATAAGGACATTTAAAAGCAAAATCGAAGGATGAGGTAAGTGAAGGAGGACTGCACTAAGGTAAAGGAAGCTATTTAGGAAAAAAATTGTACCTTTACAACCCTTTTAAATCGATGGGTTTATAAAACCCAGAATTGCTGGGACTGCAGTGCTCCAATAATAAGCATGGGTACAAACTATACGGCAATAATGATTGTGATTGGTTGGTTAAAAGTCTAATGTGATCAATTTTTTTATATTTTTTTGCTTATATGCTTGATTACTGTGAGGTTTATTAGTAATCACTTAGGGGAAATGGATGCTCTCTCATACAATTAAAGAAGTATTCCCAAAGCTCTGGCCATACTTCTCCTGTGAGTCACAGGAGTGCATTTAGTTCTGCACTTCTGTGACCCAGATTCAACCGACAGCGGGCTAAAGTCCTCTGACGGCTGATGTTAGAGAGCCAGTCCAGGCTCTGCAGGGATCCTGACAATAATGTCTGGATATGCCAGATGCCTGGCTGACAGTTGGCTCAGCCTTTCAGTGTGCCAATGAGAGCCTGAGCCAGCCGCTCCCACCCCCTGCACAGCCTGCACTCCAGTGAGCGCTGGAGGGGCACAGCAAAGAGCCAATGACTGACAGTCAATGGCTCTCTGCTCACTGAAGACTGAGAACCAAGTAATCAGACTGCTGATCGCTCAGTTTTAGGTCTTGGAGGCGACGAGGGACAAATACAGCATCGTACTGAGGAAGTATAACTTTTTTTTTTTTTTTTTTTTGAAAGCCCGCACTTCTCTTTTAAAGTGGAACTCAACCTTCCTATTTGTTAGTCAAAGATGCCATCTTAGCTTCTGTTTGACCAGCAGGTGCCATGGTGCTTCACATGTGATCAAGTATGACACCAGCCATTAGATTGGTGGAGAGCTAATATAAGCATGCTTGTTAATGTTACTGTTCTATTTGAAATCATGCATTAAATGTAACGCTTTTGGGAAACTGGTAAATTGGTGGGTTTTTGTTCCACTTTAGGAACTATGCAGGTTCTGGTGATTTATAACTTGGTAATTAGAGTCACTCATTGCTTATTACTAGAGATGAGCTCAGGCGTGTTCGCATTGAACACGTGCAGAGCCCGCCAAGGAAGTCGGTACCGTCGGAACTGCGCTGTGCTAATCACAGGCAGGGAGACATTGTCCTGATGCTCGGCTGCATAGATCGGGAAATGTCTCCCTGCCTGTGATTAGCGCAGCGCAGTTCCGATGGTGCCGACTTCCTTGGTGGGCTCTGCACGTGTTCAATGCGAACACGCCTGAGCTCATCCTTACTTATTACATACATGTGTGTTCAGTTTTATAGTGATAAAGTGAAAAGCTTAGATTAGAGTTTAGGGGACCGTTTACTACTTTGTACAATAATGTCACATGTTACCGTTTTGCATTAGGGGAACCCATTGAAAATGTACCCTTACTTGTGTTGCATCTCAAGGCTGCTGATCTCCTACAGCCACTTTGCAGCACTTTTCAACATGAATGTGCCTAAACTATGGCTCCTTTGTATTACTCTGTACTTTGTTGATGGTGACAACATTGAACCATGTCAGCATAAGGTTCACTAAAGGGGCCACTTGTACTTTCCATGGGAGGCCCATGTGACAGCCCTGGAGCACAATTTGGAGACAGGCACAGAGTGTTGTTCAGGCACTTCCTGTTATAGAATGGCAAGGACCATTATAGGTCATCGGATATTATTTTAATGTAAGGTGCATAATTTAAAATATTAAAAATGACTTTAGAAATCAGAATGTAAATGGGATTTTAGTAACGGGGTTTCGATGTAATCCATTGTAGCTAGATTTCATAGGGCAGTTCACACAATTGCTGGGAGTATACTTCCTGATGGCTTTGCTGGGAAACTTTTTATTTTCCCTACCACCAGTCACACCTAAAAGTCCAAGGCAAATTTTTAAATCTGATTGATTGGCTGTGAAAAACTTCCTAATATTCAGTTGCCATGTTTTTTATCTGGTTGTCTGCATGTAAAAGGCAGCAAGGAGCCTGCAGTAGGTGTATTTGAGAATAACCAGGATGGGCTGGTGCAGTTTCTTGATGTCTGGAAGAAACAAAACGGATTATTAAATTCAAACTTTAGTCAGAAAATTAGGTCCTGTTAGATCTCTTAAGTCTGGTCCCTTTTGCAGGTATAGCTATATAAAACATGAAAAGATAAGTGTCTATAGTGTTAAAAAATCCAGTAATACACTGGCTCACCCGCTCTGTACATGTTCAGTTGTGCTCTGTTTGTTGGCACTGTGCCTAAAATGTAGGGGCCAATCTGCTGACAGCCTAAAGATTTACTGCTGCTCGGGGGCTCTGGCCTTCAGCAAAATGGCAGCTTCCAGCAAGAAGAAACAGGAGCAATGCTGGAGGCAATTTACAGCACATACTAATTTTGGTAGCATAACTATTATTGTGGAATTTTTGTTCCTTGCTAAAGGAACTGTTATGGGTAAAGTTCCACTTTTAAGTAGACAGGCTGTGTCTTCTGCATGCATTTCTTTATTTTTTTCATTTCAACTGCAATACCTGTAAACATTTTATATACTCGCGTGTTTATGCATTATTTACCTGCTGAGATTTTGGAATATGGTTTAGTCATTTTGATCCCCTCTGACCTTGCCATTACATCGCATTGCTGCTTGAGAAGCTACTAATAGCTCAGGCATTCAGACAGACTGCTGGCTACAACAGAGTAGTAGTTTGCGCAGAATATTTTGAATGCAGGGATTCGTAACTTTGGCACAGAAGCATTAGACGGTAATTGACTCATGAGAATACAGACCTCACATTTGACCACAATAGCTTTCATGCTGGTGCCCTTCTAGCTTCCATTAGGTAATAGTTTACTAAAAGCCGATATTCAGATCTAAAGCTTTTGCCAAATGAAATTGGCTAATAGGTATTCTTAAAACACTCATTTGCATTCATAAAACAGGCTATTGTACAGGAACACAATGCAGTATGCTTCTTGTTGAGACGTGAAATACATAACATGGGGAAATATAATAGGAGAACTTCTGATTGCTCTGTCGCCCCTCTGAGTCTTTGGCTTTTTAATGTTATTAAGGCCTTTTTTTTTTCCGTTGATGGTGAATACTGCATAAGAGCAGCAGCTGAATACGCATAGACTCTGTCTGGAACTTCCAGATTTTTATACTGTAAGTCCTATGCACATTATTAAAATTTATTTTGGGTGAAAGGTTTTGCTGTCAGATAAAATAATTGTTTGGAAGTCAAATAAAACAGCCATGTAGTCTGAACTCTGTTCATAGACATAATATAAGAGACATGCTGTTAGCGCCTGCTTTAGTCAACATCTCACATCTTCGAGATGTGCCAGATCCCTCCTGCTGACTGATCTTGGAGAATCGCCATTGAAAAACATTGCTGTTGTTTCCCCCTTCATAAACAGGAACGTAATGCGTTTGGCAGAATCTCTCCCTCCCCTCTTCATAACAAGTATTTAGACATAGGTTAGCTGAGTGTGCATCTTTGTAGAACCGCTGGCTGAAAGACAACCCAAATGTCCTCCATCGTTGGCCTACTCTGATTATTCTGGGCTTCGAGGCCACTATAATTGAAATGTGTACCGTTATAGCTTTTAGTCAGTCTCAGTGAGTTTCCAGCATTTGGAAAAGGCTCTCTATCCAATGTTGTGTTTGCCTTTACCTTCTGGCCTGTGTATGGTGACTTTCATTTCACTACATGCGGACAATTACCCTATCGCCCCTCCCACTATCTGCACTAACAATAAGGCTAAAAGTGTTTGTAAACCCTTAGGCTCCTTTCACACGGGCAGACCGTATGTCTGTCTGTTTTTCCCCCATCCGTCTTCGGATGAAAAACGGACATACATGTATCCCTATGGGATAGCGGATGTCAGCGGATGAACATCCGCTGACACCCGATCTCACCCGTGTCTGCTATGCTCCGTTTTTCAGGATAGAAAAATTTCACAGAAGTCACACACAGGGCAGTACAGCCGACTCTCCTTTCCTGCAGGTGCTCGGGCCCCTCTTCTGAAGTGACAGAGCTCGGGCCCCCTACGGGAGGGCTGGCTGTACTGCCCTATCAGCAGCCCTGTCTACAGCCATGGACCATCTCTTGTATCGTGTCCTCAGTCTCTAACCATCTCTTGTATCGTGTCCTCAGTCTCTAACCATTTCTTGTATCATGTCCTCGGTCTCTAACCATCTCTTGTATCGTGTCCTCGGTCTCTAACCATCTCTTGTATCGTGTCCTCGTGTCCTCAGTCTCTAACCATCTCTTGTATCGTGTCCTCAGTCTCTAACCATCTCTTGTATCGTGTCGACAGCCATGGACCATCTCTTGTATCGTGTCGACAGCCATGGACCATCTCTTGTATTGTTTCCTCAGTCTCTAACCATTTCTTGTATCGTTTCCTCAGTCTCTAACCATTTCTTGTACGGTGTCCTCGGTCTCTAAGCATCTCTTGTACGGTGTCCTCGGTCTCTAACCATTTCTTGTACGGTGTCCTCGGTCTCTAAGCATCTCTTGTACGGTGTCCTCGGTCTCTAATAGAGGTCGACCGATATATCGGCTGGCCGATATATCGGCCGATATTTAGGCATTTTTGATAAATCGGCTTTGGCCGATTAATATCAAAACTGGCCGATATTATTCACTGGCTGCACTTCCTCCCCCCTCCTCCTCCCTCCTCCACACTCAGCAGCATCAAGCGCCGTGCTGTGTGTGTGTGTGAAACTGAAAGTAAGAGGAGAGAGAGAGGATGTGTCAGCTTGATGTCGGGGGTGGGCGGGACCCAGCAGATATTACACCAGCCAATGGGATGGTATCTGGGCGGGCCACTACGTCTAAAGCAGCCCAATCATTTGCTGGTGTAATTTAGCTGCTGGCCCGCCCACCCCCACATCGAGCTCAATTCTAACAGCTCTCTCCCTCTCTCTCTCCTCTCTGTCAGTTTCACACATTACACTCGGCTTAGTGTGAAACCTGCCAGTGCCCCAAGCCAGTGCCCCAGCCAGTGCCATCTGTCAGTGCCCCCAGCCAGTGCCATCTGTCAGTGCCCCCAGCCAGTGCCATCTGTCAGTGCCCCCAGCCAGTGCCATCTGTCAGTGCCCCCAGCCAGTGCCATCTGTCAGTGCCCCCAGCCAGTGCCATCTGTCAGTGCCCCCAGCCAGTGCCATCTGTCAGTGCCCCCAGCCAGTGCCATCTGTCAGTGCCCCCAGCCAGTGCCATCTGTCAGTGCCCCCAGCCAGTGCCATCTGTCAGTGCCCAAGCCAGTGCCCCCAGCCAGTGCCATCTGTCAGTGCCACCAGCCAGTGTCAATCAGTGTCACCGCCAATCGGTGCCATC
Organism: Rana muscosa; assembly: GCA_029206835.1. Taxonomy (NCBI): domain Eukaryota; kingdom Metazoa; phylum Chordata; class Amphibia; order Anura; family Ranidae; genus Rana; species Rana muscosa. Next base: position 458,908,983 of record CM055117.1, read on the forward strand.
TGTCAGTGCCACCAGCCAGTGTCAATCAGGGCCATCTGTCAGTGCCACCCAAATCAGTGTCACCGCCAATCGGTGCCATCTATCAGTGCCCCCAGCCAGTGCCATCTGTCAGTGCCCCCAGCCAGTGCCATCTGTCAGTGCCCAAGCCAGTGCCCCAGCCAGTGCCATCTGTCAGTGCCATCTGTCAGTGCCACCAGCCAGTGTCAATCAGTGCCACCAGCCAGTGTCAATCAGTGTCACCGCCAATCGGTGCCATCTGTCAGTGCCACCAGCCAGTGTCAATCAGGGCCATCTGTCAGTGCCACCCAAATCAGTGCCACCGCCAATCGGTGCCATCTATCAGTGCCACAGCCAGTGCCATCTGTCAGTGCCCCCAGCCAGTGCCAATCGGTGCCATCTGTCAGTGCCACCAGCCAGTGCCAACCAGTGTCACACGCCAGTGCCACCCAGTTCCAATTGCAAGTGCCACTGCCAATCAGTGCCATCTGTCCCAAACTAGTGCCATCTGTCCGTTCCAAACCAGTGCCCCCTGCTGCCAATCGGTGCCATCTGTCAGTTCCGAACCAGTACCACCTGCCAGTGCCATCTGTCAGTTCCAAACCAGTGCCACCTGCCAGTGCCAATAGAGCCATCTGTCAGTTCCAAACCAGTACCGCCAGCCAGTGCCACATGCCAGTGCCATCTGTCTTTTCCAAACCAGTGCCATCTGTCAGTTCCAATAGTGCCACCTGCCAGTGCCAATAGTGCCACCTGCCAGTGCCATCTGTCAGTTCCAAACCAGTGCCACCTGCCAGTTCCAAACCAGTGCCATCTGTACTGAGGACATCAAGTGTGTGCTAGAGTGACAGGAGTAAGCAGGAAGGAATAGAGTGGGTGAGGGTTTTTTTTTTTTTTTTTAATCGGCCTAAAATATCGGCCACAAAAATCGGCATCATATATCGGCCATCGGCCGCCCCAATTTCAAAATATCGGCATCGGCATCGGCCAGAGAAAAACCCATATCGGTCGACCTCTAGTCTCTAACCATTTCTTGTATCGTGTCCTCGGTCTCTAACCATCTCTTGTATCGTGTCCTCGGTCTCTAACCATTTCTTGTATCGTGTCCTCGGTCTCTAACCATCTCTTGTATCGTGTCTACAGCCATGGACCATCTCTTGCATCATGTCCTCAGTCTCTAACCATCTCACAATTCTGCTAGGGTATGTAAACTTATGAGCAACTGTATATGTCTTGGTATTGGTAAGGGTTTACAACCCCTTTTTAAGCAGCGTGCCCTGCCAAGAGTAGACGCAAAAGCATATACATTTTAAAATAGGTAAAAGCCTACAAATATACAAAGATACAAATGCAGCACGACTTATATATAAATCACTTAAAATGCTGCAACTTGGGGGTATGTGGTACAGTTTCGGGCATCCCACAATAGCGACATGAAATACTTGAACATAGGAAACAAATGTCATTTATTTTGGAAAGGAGGTCTTCTAAAGAAAGCATATAAAAATTGGGCTTGGCTGTCATCTTTTCAGAAAAGTCTAGAAAGAGAGTATTTTTATGTTTTAAACCCAATTCTGCTCATGCAAACGGTGAAATGTGGATTTTAAAGGCACTGCACAGACCAAATACAAAATCTTAATGTCTTTTAAATAAATTGATATTTTTAAGATTTTGCATTGTTCTATTGACTTTCAAGATGTGCAATGTTCCACCACCATAAAAAAAACAGTGGCGGCCCATCCATTAGGGGCGCACGAGCGCTGCCCCTCCATCCATGCATCTGGTCCCTAATGTACATGCAGGGCGCCGGATGCATGGATTCCAATGGGGGGTTTATATGAAGCACGTGATTAGAGCCAGAGGCTTTAATAGGTTTAAAAATAGGGAGGGCTTGGCGCACAGAGCACTGCACTCCGAGCCCACCCTGTTGTGTGACACTAGCAACTGACCGACCGCGGGGCGGAAAAGGTGCGTGTGGCTGGGGGGGGGGGGGGAGTTGCTGGCTGTGCACTGTTTAAACCCCCCCCCCATAAAAAAAATACCACAGTCCACCACTGATATAACGTGTAATCGGAACTTGAACCCAGTTCCAGCAATTAACCAAATAAAGTTTTGCTACGATACTCAGGCCATTTATGGGTGAGGGCAGTGGCCATTTGTTATTGTTGAAATAATGGTAAGGGGACGTAAGGGACATCTTTGCTCCCTGTGCCATTTAGGGAAGGGTGGGCTCCTTCCAGGCTCACCCGCCCTCTGACTATCTATTATAATACATGTGTTTCCACTGTGGAGGATCTCAAAATTTAGGCCTCATGCACACTGGATGTTTTTACAGCTGCTGTTTTTGGCTTCAGATGTTTTTTTTTTTTTTTTTTTTTCTGCAGCCAGTAAACTCCCCAGCATGTTATCCTATGTGTCCATGCACACATAGGCCCCTTTCACACTGGGGCGGGCAGGTGCGGTGGCGGTATAGCAGCGCGATTTTCAGCGCTGCTATACCGTCGTTCTTACCGCGGTATGCGGTCGCTAGGGGGGTTAATTTAACCCCCGCTAGTGGCCGAAAAAGGGTTAATACGCCCGCAAACCGCGGCTATTGCCGCGGTTTGCGGGCGGTATTGCCGCGCTGTCCCATTGATTTCAATGGGAGACCGCGGTAAAGGAGCGGTGAACACACCGCTCCTTTACCGCTGTAAAGAAGCGGCTAGCAGGACTTTTGGAGCAGTCCTGCTAGCGCACCGCTTCAGTGTGAAAGCCTTCGGGCTTTCACATTGAAGGCACAGGGCAGGATTTTTTCATGCGGGATAACAGCGCTAATATTAGCGCTAAACCGCATGAAAAACGCCCCAGTGTGAAAGGGGCCATAGGCTGTTGGCAGGAGTCTTGCTAAAACAAAAACACTACTGCAAAAATGCTGCAAAGCTCCTGGGAATGCAGGGCGCACCATTCGTCCCTCACCCCCGAATACATAAATACTTTATATAATAAATAATTGGACACACAAAAAAATTGAATTGGCAAATTTTTTTGGCCGCGGCACAATTATTGGTATAAATTATTATTAATAATGAATACATTTATTATATTCATAAATAACAAGTAACCACTTTATTTCTCCATAAATTTCACTCAGTCATTAAGGACTCAAGCTAAAACACATTATAATAACCACAAGTCCCCGCTTTTTTTTTTAAAAGGGTGACAACACCACATAAAGTGCCTTGCAACAAAGAGTGGGGGGGGGGGAGCTCGCTACACCACTGACCATTACCTCAGCTGACTCCTATTTATATGATGAGCCCCAATCCTTTCCTGTTCTGCTATGTCATGTGGTACACACTCTTCCCACTCAAACACCTATCTTAAATTTTAAAGGGCCAGCGTCCCTAAATTTTTTATCTCCTGAAGCGAATTAAAAACCTAAAATCAAAATCTCTTTTAAACTCGAAGGGAGGGGTCGGCCACATGCCCATGACCTCGGGCTTATATCTTTTCGCCCTCTGTTTCCATCCTACAGCTTTATACAGCTAACCCTGCTGGCATTTTTATAAAATTTAGTGTGCATGAGGCCTTAGAGTTAGTTAGGACTACAGAAAATATTGGGGTGCCTTGACGGGGCTCTGTAGCTTACCAAGACAGAACGATTTGGTTGGTTAATGGGCTGGTCGGTAGGTTGAGCCAGGAATTTCTTTGGTTTTGTTTTGCATGCATTGCCCTTTCATTTGCAAAGTTATAGGCCCCTTTCACACGGGCGCCTCCACTAAGTGGAATCCACTTGCTCAGTGGGGGATCTCTCCACTGATCCCGGCTGAGCAGGCGGATGACAGGTCTGTGACACATCTACACCATTCTGCTCTCTTCTATTGGTCAATTGGATGGAAATGGACTGCCTGCCCGTTTCCATCTGATGCCATCTGATCCGATCTACTGGATGGACAGAGAATAGGACCACCAGCCGCCTGGTTTTTATTGGATCGGATGGTGGCTGGAGGGTTCGATCAGGTCCACCTGATAGGTGGACTTGATTAGACATCCCGTGTGAAAGGGGCCAGTGAGGTGAGGGCAGTGGCCATTTGTTTGTGTTGCTACAATATTCGCCTTGCTGTCCTCTCAGACTCGCCACTCAACACTGGTCCACTTTTGGGTAAATGTCACCCATTGTTACTCTTGTAGTAAAAAAGAATAGATGATTACTTTTAGCAAGGCAATGATCTCCAAGTCATTGATAGACTGCTTTACAGTCCCCAGAGCTCTGTGGGTGGATATCCAACATGCAGCGAACACTAGACAACCAAAGAATATTTCTTCACTAGATGTGTATGTGAAGGAAGTAAGGATCAAAGGATTGTTCGCTGACTACAGGAAACATTTGGAGGCTGTAATTACTGCCAAAGTACTGACTGACAAGTTCCAGAATTTCTGCACATACCACCTTTTGTTCTGCAGCCCAAAAAATACAAGTCGTATTAAAATATGCAGAAACGTCTTTCTGACATTCTTGGCTAACTTTCACGCAGAGGTTGTTTTAACGCCTTCTCTTGTCATTTGACCAGAGGTGACCCAACTTTTTATTGAGACTTTATCATAACTGAGGACAAGACATAACATATTAATGTTAATAGTACATGACAGGTTCACTTTTTAAAATTTTCATGCTAGACCTCAGTGCCAATAAATATTTTAGGTCATATTTCAGCCAAATAGAAATACTTTGGCTGTGATATCATAGGAGTAGCCTGTTACTAGTTTGCTCGCTGTTGTAATAAAAGGTGAGTAAAGTGAAACTCACTCTGCTTGTTGGCCTGTTAGTACAGTACGATGTATCGGTCACATACTGAGTGGACTTGTCAGACTGCCCAGACTGGTTTCTATGCAAGTATCATGGTTTACAAATGCACACATGAAACCTAACAGGGTGGATGGGATTTTGCATGTGCTTATATCACAGATAAAAATCTCTTTGTCTGGTTACATTGTAGTCTTTGACATGCTAGTATGTGATTGCTAGATATTATTAAGGTTATGGTAAAGAACAGCTAAAGGTCTGTTAAATAAGTTAATTATACAGGAAACGGATACACTATCACTTAAAGGAAATGTACAGTCTTTTGTATGTTTTGAGTCTAAGCCGACCCAAATATAAGCCGAGGCACCTAATTTTACCACAAAAACTGGCAAAACTTATTGACTTGAGTATAAGCCTAGGGTGTCCATCTGCATGCCTCACTGTGTCAATGTGCATGCCTCAATTTGCCCATGCCTCACTGTGCCCAATCTCCCTACCTGATCTCCAGTGCTGTGTGACTAGACTGACGTTTAACATGGTAGTCTATGGAAGGGGTGCCCAGATTTGAAAAATCAGTGCTCCCCAGCTGTAGGTCCCCTGGACAACAAACTTTGCACACTTGTAGATGAAGAGTGGGGCTAGGTAACTAGGGCCGGCCGGTACCGGGTCCCCAAAATCACCGGAGAAATTACCGTTTAACATTGGAGTCTATAGAATGGGGGGGGCGCCCGGCTTGAAAAATCGGTGTTCCCTGGCTGTAGGTCCCCCGGACAACAATCTTCGCACACCTGTAAAGGAAGGGTGGGGCTACAAAGTTGAAGATGGAAACAGACTCGAGTATAAGCCGAGGGGGGCATTTTCAGCACAATTTTTTGCTGAAAACTACACAAGTATATACAGTGTATATATATCTATCTATATAGATTCACTCACTCACTCACTCACTCACTCACACTCTCACACACACACACACACACACACACACTTTATTGTCGAAAGTATTGGGAAACCTGCCTTTAGACGCACATGAGATACTATTGGACGGGTTGGTACTGGACTTTATAGGCTATGAGATACACAAAGTTACAAATTTTAAATATTTTATTACAAATTGATTAAAAAAGAACAACCTGACAAACTGTTTTAAAAGCTTTGTAAAGTAAGAATTGCCCATATGCTATTGCAACACATAACCCATACATCAAGCAATATAGTCCTGAAAGATCGCAGTGAAGTCCTGGTTGAGGCAATAGGTATTCTATCAGGCTTGGTGTGGGTTGATCACAGTGTGCAATAGCCCGGCTCTACATGTTATGCGCATTAATGCTTCTTCAGGAGCTTAGGCATGCATTAGTAAGAACATCACACACGGGTTGATAACAAACTAGGTAGGTATCCAGGATAAGGCGGATGTTGCATACACGTGTCATCGCATATATGACTGGTCCGTATTGATAAAAATGGTATTTAACCCCAATTTAGCAGTGATTTAGAGGTATCACAAAGTAGCAAGTAGGATAAGGAAGAGGCATATCGTAAGCTTATAAATCCTGTACAGTAACCAGAACTTCAAAGAATCTGGAGAGGAGTGTTCCTTACTAACTGCAGCAAAAGGGTAACAGTATATCCTGATCATAGGTGTAAAACTGGTGGTTAATAGTATCTCTAATCAATGGAACGTGGTACATATACATTATCTTGGTATCCACAGTACCACTCTGTGGTGATACCCTAAATCGTTCACTTCAATTTACACGCACATGAACTTTAATGGCACCCCAGTCTTAGTCCGTAGGGTTCAGTATTGTGTTGGCCCACCCTCTGCAGCTATAACAGCTTCAACTCTTCTGGGAAGGCTGACCACAAGGTTTAGGAGTGTGTCTATGGGAATGTTTGACCATTCTTCCAGAAGCGCATTTGTGAGGTCAGGCACTGATGTTAGACGAAAAGGCCTGGCTCGCAGTCTCCACTCCTAATTCATCCCAACGGTGTTCTATTGGGTTGAGGTCAGGACTCTGTGCAGGCTAGTTAAGTTCCTCCAGCCTTAACACGCTCATCCATGTCTTTATGGACCTTGTTTGTGCACTGGTGCGCAGTCATGTTGGAACAGGTAGGGGCCATCCCCAAACTGTTCCCACAAAGTTGGGAACATGAAATTGTCCAAAATGTCTTGGTATGCTGATGCCTTAAGAGTTTTATTCACTGGAACTAAGGGGCCAAGCCCAACCCCGGAAAAACAACCTCTCACCCTAATTCCCCCTCCACCAAATTATTTGGACCAGTGCACAAATCAAGGTGCATAAAAACATGGATGAGCGAGTTTGGGGTGGAGGAACTTGACTGTCCTGACCTCAACCCGATAGAACACCTTTGGGATGAATTGGAATGGAGACTGCGAGCCAGGCCTTCTCGTCCAACATCAGTGCCTCACCTCACAAATGCGCTTTTGGAAGAATGGCTAAACATTCCCATAGACACACTCCTTAGACCCCTTTCACACTGGGGCGTTTTGCAGGTGCTATAGCGTTAAAAATAGCGCCTGCAAAGCGCCATAAAACAGCTGCTCCATTCACTCCAGTGTGAAAGCCTGAGGGCTTTCACACTGGAGTGAATGGAGCAGGGCGTCAGAAAAAGTCCTGCCAGCAACTTCTTTGGAGCGGTGAAATCGCCGCTCCTAATGCGCTCCTGCCCATTGAAATCAATGGGCAGCGCCGGCAAAACGCTGCTGTAGCGGCGCTTTGCGAGCGGTTTTAACCCTTTTTCGGACACTAGCGGGGGTTAAAAGCGCCCCGCTAGCGGCTGAAAAGCGCCGCAAATCCAACGGTAAAGCGCCGCTAAAAATAGCGGCGTTTTACCACCGACACTCGGGGCGGCACGGTGTGAAAGGGCTCTAAACCTTGTGGACAGCCTTCCCAGAGAAGTGTTGTAGTTACAAAGGGTGGGCCAACTCAATATTGAACCCTAGGGCCTAAGACTGGACTGGAATGCCATTAAATTTCATGTGCATGTAAAGGCAGGCATCCCCAATACCTTTGTTAATCGTGTGTGTGTATGCATGTATTATATATGAGATACGCTTGAGGTAAACAATGTTGTTAAAAAGGGTTAAGCTCATTTTCTTCCGCCCGCCAATAGCCCACCCTTAAGCTGCGATTGGCAGCAGGCATAATGTTTTCATGCCGTGGCCGCGATGCTTCACTTTGTACTTGTGGCGAAGTTCACACAACAGGTTCACCCAACATGTAGCGATTAATGGGCGCCAAGTAACTGGTAGAACATCGCACACTGCCCACAAACGCGGTTGCAGGGCGTTTTTCTGCAAAAATGGGGTTAAAACGAGCGGTGAGGAGGCGTTGTATCACTTCTCCCACCCCCTGTTAGCTTCTGGAGCCCAATCTGAATGTGGATCAGGCTTCAGAGACCAAGGAGATTTAGACACATGTTTAAAGCCCTTTCCACATGGGGCAGACTCCACTAGGAGTCCACTGCCTGCTCAGCGAACACAGACACGGCCTGCTTTCCTCCTACAGGAAGTCGGAAGTCCATTTACACCTGACTACCATCTGATCCACTAGACAGATGGGGAATGCATCTGTCCATCTTTTTTTAGCAGATCGGATTGGGTGCCAGTGGATGTAACCGGACACATGTCTGTTTACACCCGCAACTCCATAGAGGACAATGAAGGATCCGATCGGATCCACCTGAAAAACTGATAGGTGGTCCCAATCGATCGTTCCTTAAAGTAAAACAAAGGGCAAAACATTTTCCTCGATTTGGGTAGTGAATAAAACCACTGTTAGGTCCCCGATAGGGAGATTCACACTCTCCAGTTGTCACCAGGAATGAAAGTAAAGCTGGCCATACAATAGTCGGCCAACCGCTGATCCAAAATAAAAACAAGGATTACCCCATTCACACATTGAAGGTGGATAAAGGAATCCTCCCTGCTGCGCTATTGTATTCTGATAGTGGGACTCCTTCGCCATCAGAATACATTGATCAGCGCTGCAGCTGATTTGTTTGATTTGGCTGATCAAACACAAATTTTCCAACAGTCCAACGCTTTCCAACAGTCCAACAGTCCAACGAGTGTTTTATTCATTTCAATGGCAAGAAATAACTAACTCTCAAGCACTTGAGGTGCCTAAAGGCCTTACACCGTTTACAAGTTTCGTCTTTTTTTTCTTTCTGCCAAAACGCTGCTGCCCGGAGGAAAGGCATCTAGGAGAGATGGCCAAACGTCCTGTGTGCAGGAGGCCTAATGCCGCGTACACACGATCGATTTTCTCGACGGTGAAAACACCGTTGAGAAAATCGACGGGTAAAACGAGGAACGGCTTGTTCCCCCACACACGGCCGTTTTTCCCGTCATTTTTTTCTCTTGGTCGAGGAAAAACGACCGTGTGTAGGCTCCCCGGCAGTGTTTCCCTATGGGAAAACTGCAGAGGAAAAAAATGGCATGAATCACGATGAGAAAAATTAGAGCATGTTCTAATTTTTCTCGTCGTGATTAATGCCGTTTTTCTCGTGGGGAAAAATGACCAAAAGCCCACACATGGTCGTTTTTCTCGTCAAAGAGAAAAAAAAATTCATTTTTCCCGACGAGAAAAATGGTCGTGTGTACGCGGCATTAGGCTAAAGCGAAGGCTGGAGTTTAAAGCACATGGCATTGCACAATTTCATGTCTTCTACAGATTTCAATGAAGAACACGTGTGTAAAAACAGACAAGTGTCAATGCAGCCTTTAAATAGTCTGCTTCTGTTATTCCTGATATCTAGTATAGATTGGCTCTTGAGTTGTGCAATTCAAGGTGCTGGGGATGTTGACAGCTTATATTACAGGTGCATTGTCTGGCTTGTGTTTATAGTGATTGTTGGTGTGCTAGCTGTTGCCAGAGAAAAAAAATACTTAGGCTGGTACTATACAATTGTAATCAGTATGACAAACATGCTTGAGTGATTTGCGCTTTATTCTAGATCATGGCTTTTGACATTTTGACCATTTGAATTTTCATGTTTTCTATTGCGGGAGGTTTATAACACTAGGATTTGCTTCAGTATTTTTTACTAGCTTTTTTTTTTTGTGCATTATACCGACAACTGGTCATATACCTTAAGACTACTTGCACGCAAAGTCTATGGCAGGTGCGGCTGAATGGGGATGAACGATGTACTGAGTGGTACCAGTGTTTAGGGCCCTGTGCACCCAGGGACACATTTACATGCGTTAAGAAATGTCCTCTAAGCACATATATACATCGGTTTGACCGTGCCAGTGTCAACGAGGCCTTAGAATAAACAACTTTCTGCTCTTAGACGCGTTTACGTGTGTTTAGTCATGTTTAAGCCTCATACACACAATCGGACTTCCATCTGACTTTTCCGTGGATTTTTGTCCGGAGGGCGTTGGCCGTGAATTTGGTATGCATACACACGGCAGGACTTTTTCAGTTAACTTTCACCAAATCACGTGTTTTTTCAGCTCTTTACCGACACCCTGTGGGCAACTTCTGCTATTGTTGTCTGATCTTTAGCATTGGTTCTGAGCATGCGTGTTTGTATTTTGGACTTTAGTCCGATGGACTTGTGTACACACAATAGGATTAGCCGACGTAGGACATTTGTTGCCGGAAAGTTTGTCTGTCTGTTCTCAGACGTTTGTCCGATAGAGCGTACACACGGTCGGATTGTCTGATCAAACAGGTCTGTCGGACATTTGTTGTCAAAAAGTCCAATCGTGTGTATGCCTTTAGAGTGACATATCGAGTCCTGGACACTCAGAATTCTATTTTCTCTAAACGCAGCTAAACTGACCGCGCTTAAACATAGGTAACCATAAATTCTGAATGGTGCTATTAAAAAATCATAACATGCATTTATACAGTATGTGCTTAGAAATGTCCCCTATATCAGGGGAAGGCAACCTGGGGCCCTCCAGCTGTTGCAGAACTAAAAGTCCCATCATGCCTATGGGAGTAATTGTAACTGCCAGCCTTGCAATGCCTCATGGGAAATGTAGTTCCACTACAGGTGGAGGGCCACAGGTTGCCTACCCCTAGATTCATATAAATGCAGGTTTGACCGTGGCAGTGTGAATGAGGCCTAAGTCTCAAACCTCAGTCCCAGGCCTCATTCTGTATTTTTGATAATTTAGAGCACTTTTTTTTTTTTTTTTTCATACTGGATGAATGAAACATCTTCAGTATAGCAGCAGCTGGTGTGTGAATTCTGATCTCATGAGTTCCTGAAAAAGAAAGCAGTTGGGGAAATGTGGGTTTGTTTCTGTTAATTCATCTAATTGATTTTACAAAGGTGACAATAAAGGTATAGAGAAAAATGAACAGAAGTCTCAAGAGTTGTCTGAACAGCTTTAACACTATGACAGGTGATCTTTAATTATAGCATAAAAGCAACAGATGGAAGGTGCTTCAACCTACTGTCTTCCAAGAACAAAATTCTTTTTTATCTGACTTTTTTAAAGAAAAAAATTTGTGTGGCTCGTTCTATTTTCCACCCTTATTCTCCGATCTAACCTAATCTGCTAAAAAGAGATGAGAACCCACGCGGCCACTCCTTTGAACCCACGCGGCCACTCCTTTGAACCCACGCGGCCACTCCTTTAAACCCACGCGGCTGAGTCCGCCAGGAAGTTGTTGGCTGTAATGGACCAATCATCTGCAGGGGTCAAGTTCGGAGACCAGTAGCTAAAGCGGTAAAGAAGCACCCTCGACCAACCGGTGCTCACCAGAGCTTCTGATGGTGGAGATGGGTTTTGTTGCTTGTTAGTACCAGGTTGAGGTCTTCAGGATCGCCCCACCAGGAGATGAGCAAGCTGTGGTTCTGTAGCAGATATAGCAGGTAGGGGTCAAGCAGAATCCATAGTCAGTAAACAAGCCAAAGGTCAGTATCAAGTATCAAAAGACTAATTTTACAGTTGTGGGTTTAGTAACACTTTTTAATGTCTAAACCGCTGGCAACAAAAGTGAGTACACCCCTAAGTGAAAATGTCCAAAGTGTCAATATTTTGTGTGGCCTTCATTATTTTCCAACACTGCCTTAACCCTCTTGGGCATGGAGTTCACCAGAGCCTCACAGGTTGCCACGGAGTCCTCTTCAACTCCTCCATGACGACATCACGAAGCTGGTGGATGTTGGAGACCTTGAGCCTCCACCTTCTGTTTTGAGGATGCCTCACAGATGCTCAATAGGGTTTAGGTCTGGAGACATGCTTGGCCAGTCCATCACCTTTACCCTCAGCTTCTTTAGCAAGGCAGTGGTCGTCTTGGAGGTGTGTTTGGGGTCGTTATCATGTTGGAATACGGCCCTGGACCCAGTCTCCGAAGGGATGGGATCATGCTCTGCTTCAGTATGGCACAGAACATATTTGCATTCATGATTCCCCCCAATGAACTGTAGCTCCCCAGTGCCGGCAGCACTCATACAGCCCCAGACCATGACACTCCCACCACCATGCTTGATTGTAGGCAAGACACACTTGTCTTTGTACTCCTCACCTGATTGCCGCCACACACGCTTGACACCATCTGAACCAAATAAGTTTTTCTTGGTCTCATCAGACCACAGGACATGGTTCCAGTAATCCATGTCCTTAGTCTGCTTGTCTTCAGCAAGCTGTTTGCTGGCTTTCTTGTGCATCATCTTTAGAAGGTTTCCTTCTGGGTCGACAGCCAAGCAGACCAATTTGATGCAGTGTGCGGCGTATGTCTGAGCACTGACAGGCTGACCCCCCACCCCTTCAACCTCTGCCGCAATGCTGGCAGCACTCATATGTCTATTCCCCGAAGACAACCTCTGGATATGATGCTGAGCCATGTGCACTCAACTTCTTTGGTCAATCATGGCGAGGCCTGTTCTGAGTGGAACCTGTCCTGTTAAACAGCTGTATGGTATTAGCCACTGTGCTGCAGCTCCGTTTCAGGGTCTTGGCAATTTTCTTATAGCCTAGGCCAGGGGTGCCCAACCTTTTTGAAGCACGAGGGCCACTTAAGCAACTTGGTAACTGGTCGCGGGCCACAATAAGCGCAGTGGGCAGATGGCAGGTCCGTGTCCACTCTGTATATGCAAAGCAGACACGGACACAGCCCACTATAATTTATTTAATTTTTTTAGCGGCAGGACACAAGTCGGTTTACATCTGCCACTCCTTAGAGGTGAATGGAGGGTCCAATTGGGTTGGACTGACTGTGTGAAAGGGGCCATGGCTGCTTTCACACTGATGTGTTGTGGTTTACCCGCACTGCGGGTGCAACGCAGTGTACCGCTGGCTTTTCTGCACTTTGCAATAGACTTCTATTATATTCTGCGGGTTTGGTGCACTTTCAGAAAGCTCACTAAACTCGCAGGTAATAACAGAAATCTATGGCTCAGTGCAGGTAACTCGCAGGTGCACTGCTCTGCATCTGCGGATCAGTTTGAAAGAAGCCCAGTAACCACTGCAGAACAGATATGCCTATATATACACTGATTTTAGTAATAAACTGACCTTTTAATAACAGTCTTCAATTCTATTCCATCCCAGAGCAGGAGGTCGCGGGCCACATCAGAGGGCTCCGCGGGGCACATGCGGCCCCCGGGCCACTGGTTGAGCACCCCTGGCCTAGGCCATCTTTTTGTAGAGCAACAATTCTTTTTTTTTAGATCCTCAGAGTTCTTTGCCATGAGGTGCCATGTTGAACTTCCAGTGACCAGTATGAGAGAGTGAGAGCGATTACCGCCTAATTTAAGACAACTGCTCCCCATTCACACCTCGTGACACCTTGTAACACTAACGAGTCACATGACATCAGGGAGGGAAAATGGCTAATTGGGCCAATTTGGACATTTTCACTTGGAGGTGTACTCACTTTTGTTGCCAGCGGTTTAGACATTAAAGCGGAGTTCTACCCAAAAGTGGAACTACCGCTCATTTGTCTCCTCTCCCCCTCCGGTGCCACGATTGGCACCTTTGGGGGGGCAAGATACCTGTCTTTGACATGTATCCTGTTCCCACTTCCGGAAGTCCGCGCAGCGGCCCATGACGTCTCCGCGGGGCTCCCTTCTCCTCCCCCTGTCGCGGGCCAGTAGGAGAGGCGCGAGTTATTTTGAGGGGACAGCAAATTTACACGGTTATACAAGCTACACGCTCACTAGTTTACTAAGTATTGTCTTTGCGATGATTAAAAAAAGAAATCCCTTCAATTATATTTTATAATCAATCTCTTTTTTTACAGGCTTTTCTATAATATTTTTTGGTACGTCTTTGTACAGATCACTTTATTTTTTTACAGCAATTATTATGGTGGTTGTTATAACATTATGAATGTAAAATTACTATATTATAACATAATGCTATTTGGCACCTGTGGTTGAAAATGAAGTATAAGTGCAACATGAAGCTGCTTCTGTGCAGTCATGAGTCTATCTAGCTATTATGTACAATGTTGTTTAAGTCACCTCTGATCCCCAGCCTCCTCCATACCCTAGATTGCTGTAATTAAGAGCTAGCACTCGTCTGTGAGGAACGATGTGTTCAAATGCCTTCTGCAGCTCGCAATTAAATGAAAGGCAACTGCAAGATCGCATCATACTGAGTGTGAAAGTTTGTCTACCAAGTAAATACCTTTTATCTTAAAATCTATCATGAAATGTATTAAGGCACGCCACATGGCTCTAGTACTATGTTACTGGGGTTTTCATGACTTATAAAGCTGGTCATTACCTATATTACTGTAAAAAAACTTTGGGAGGGCTTGTCGTACATTCCCCCAACCCATGTCAATTCATTAAACCGTGCACTCGACCCTTCAAAACATCAAGGCATGGATGAGAATATATAAGCATTGTGGTGAGCTGCTTTGGCCAGAAATGGTTTAGGTAACTTTTTGGTTTTTAGAAAATGAATGGGTAAACACATGATCACACTTCAATGTAAATGGGCCCTAAGGTCCTAAAAACAGGACAAAACACATCAATTATTTGTTTTTGGTTGGTCGGGGGTTGAGGTGTGTGTGTGTGTGTGTGTCTGTCTTTTTTGGTATATGGCATGTTGTTGGTGATTTATGTAGGATATTCTTTATATATGTGCACACACACTACTGACATATTGACCAGGCCAGAATTTGTCCAAGTCTATTATACTTTACATTAAAGGAGCTGATGACTCTTTGCTATGTAAAGTATAGTAAGCTTGGACAAATTCTGGCCTGGTCAATATGTCAGTACTGTGTGTGTGTGTGTGTGTGTATGTATACATAAATCTCTATCACTACACATGTATGCTTGTTATTTTGAATGTATACATGCAGTAATTTCAGGTTTTCTGTTTAGTTTCTATGTATATACATTTTTGCACTTTAACATTTTTCTCTTATAATTGGTACATGTCTATGATGGGAACAGTGGGTAATGTATGCACAAACACAGCACAACTGCCCCTGACTTCAGCATTGGCACTTGGGTACATGTGTTAAATATCTAAGTATCTTTTTCCTAATCGATGTACAGCTGTCACATGACCCAGGGCTATCCCAGCCTGTCTACAGGGAAACATAAGGGAGAAGAGTTTCTAGTCCTCTGCTGCTGGTCCCATGTTAAAAAAAACAAACAAAAAAAAAACAGCATTTTGTATACGGAGTAAAAATGAATTTATTATTGCTTTTAAATCATCATACCAATATATATTTAGAAAATCAAATCTTTATTATTGTTGGCAATTACATGGTGTAGGCAGATCTTTATGACAGTCATAGGTGTCACATCCCTCCAGTGTGTGTCTTAGAATAAAAGGGAGGTGAAGCCACCATTACTCTACAGGTAATATCCCGCCCCCATTGTTTTAGCTGGTTAGTGGGCAGGAGGAGGGATGTAGTGGACTGTCATTTACCACTCTGTATACACCCACATGTGTGACTATAGTCACATGAGCTGCTCAGATGTGATAGGGAGGAAATGCTCAGCATAGGAACTCACTGAAAACTGAGCATGTGTAGAGTTACCACCACAGCTGCAAAATCCCTAGTTGAATTGGGGACTTGGACAGAAGGTGGAGATAGAGAGCAGCAGGATCAACTAGGTTTTTTGCAAAATACAGAAAACGAATTTCATAGTGACCCGAGTCAGTATGAACATCATGTAATACACCATTTATTGATAGATTTTTATGATGTGGGTTTAAGGACTAGATCATCAATGGAATCATTCAACACAATGATGTTTATACTATGTGTAAAAATAAATAATGGACTCGCAGACTAATGTTAATGTGCCCCAAAGCAAAAACGGTTGGTTTAGGGGGCCAACTAACGAGGATTCTAGTAAGCCTCCAAATTTTAGAAGCAAAGATACATTTTTTTAGGATTACGTTTAAAGATTCCTTCATTCATACATCGCTTGGATTAGAACCTATAGAAAATTAAAATTAAAGAATTGTCAATACCACCGTATCATGCAAGGGATTATAGGAAATGTGCTCTTGATTGCCTAATATGGGAAGACTGAGCCTCTCATCAATATGCTCAGGATAAGCAGATCACATCTGTTCCGTCAGTCCCACTCCTGAGCTGTTCATGGTTTAACTGGAATGGTAATTAAGTGGCAGAAAAACAGCAATCTGTGTGTGCAGACACCTGCTTGTGTCCTAGACCTGGCGTGAAATGGCACACATCAAATCTAACTAGACAACTGTGTTACTCGGTAACCATTCTACCACAAATCACAAGTCTGAGAATTTTCTGTTTTGTTCAAATAACAATTTTTTATTATAAATGCATATTTTTAAAAGCACTCTCATATTACCTATTGTGTTGCACGTTCAAGTATAGCAATATCCGTTTTCTACAGACCATCATCAAAGCAGTCTTTACACATGTAGGTACTTGTATCACATTAGGCCTGCTTACGTTGTGCAGATACAGTATAGTGCTCTTCAAGTGCCTTCATAAAAATAACTAACGTTTTTTGCTTATAAATTTATCCACTCTGATCCTTATGATTAATAAAAGGATATGCTTTTAAAACCTTGGACTGCTAAGGATGGTATAATACAGGAAAGCAAAACTGGAGAAGCTGTGCATGGCAACCAATCCACTTCTCTCAGTTGAACAAGTTGAAGAAACAAACTGCACGCAAAATGATTGATCGAGGGATATAGGTTGCTGGAGTTATATGCAAGGCCTAACCCTTTTCAGTCTAAAGCCTCGTACACACGGTCGGACTTCCATCTGACTTTTCCGTGGATTTTTGTCCGAACGGAGTTGGCCGGGCACACCCATAGCATACACACCACAGGACTTTTCTGCAAACTTTCCCAAAACTTTTTGCAACATCACATGATTTTTCTGCTCTTTTCTGCTCTTTACCGCCACCCTTTGGTCAACTTCTGCTATTGTTGGTTGATTTTAACATTAGTTGTTTTGTCCATCGGACAAAAGTCCTATGGTTTTCTGTACACACGGTAGGACTTTGCTCCATCGGACTTTTGTTGGGCAAAAGTTTGTCCGTTTGCAGACCCAACTTTTGTCCGATGAAAACAAAACCAAACGAAAAAAAAGTGTACACACGGTCGGATTGTTGGTCCAACTTGCTTAAAACGAAGTTTGTTGGGCAAAAGTCCGACCGTGTGTACACTCTCAGGACGTATAATGTAATTGACAGACTTTTTGACCAGTAGTGGAGCTTGGGAGATATAAGGAGATGAGACTAAGCTAAACTTTTACTGGAGAAGTCAAGATTTATATACCTACTGACGTGCAGTTTGTGCTCTGATCTGGTATGCAAACCTTGATTTTTCTCAAAGTCAAGCTTGGACCTGCTTCCCCCTCCTTATTACATCCTGATGGACTCCTCACTGACTATTCAAGGCTTCTAAGGCTTGGTTCACATTGATGTCAGATGCGGCTTGTAGCAGGGGTCCAGTGCGTCCCTATTCTCAGTTTCAGGGATGAATCGGGGGCACATTTTTGGCTGAATTTGGCCCTAAAAATTGAGCCAAATTCGCACAGGACACCTGTGCAAGCCGCTCTGCAGCCACAACGGAGATATGTGAACCAGCTACAGAGTGGTAAATGACAGCCCACTCCTTCCCTCCTCCTGACCACTAACCAGCTAAAACAATGGGGGTAGGATATTGCATGTAGAGTAATGGTGGCTTCACCCTCCTCTTATTCTAAGACACACACTGGAGGGGTGTGCCTTAAGGGTCACACTCTTTTACAGTATTTTTGCATGTACCTTCAGCTGCTCATATATCTGCTGCTTGACTTGACAAGCATTTTTTCATGACAACTAGATGTTAGAAGTTAGTAGAAACATATCCCAACAGACTAAAGACTGTAATTTTAAGCAAAAGATGGTTCAACAAATTAATGACCCAAGGGGGTGATCCTTTTTCAAACTCTAATTCTGTTTTTGATAAAAAAAAAAAAATCCTAACGTGTTGATGATATATCTTTCACTTGGATGTTATAACTTGTACTAAGTAAATATAGCTGGATAACACAAAAACTGTGTCTGTCTGTCTTCATTTCAGGTTGCAAAGCAACACATTGATTATTTTAAAGGGGGGTGAGTCTTTTTTTCTATACCCACTGTATTTTAATGCAAGTAGTATTTAAAGGATAAGGGAACCGTCATCACATCACTGCTGGAAGGCTGCAGTCCTGGTGTCTGATACGCACAATACATGGAGGTATCTTGTGAATTACTGAATTACTTAAATTTGTTTAAAGTATATTATATATTCCTATATATTGAGGTCTAAGCTATTCATTTACTGCAAAGTAAAAGACAGTATGGCTGAACCATGTCCTTGTAGTGGCTTATATAATGTAACATAGCCTTGAATAGCGGTAGTTTTAATGTATCTTGTTTTCCTAACAAATAAAAGCATGCCTTTTATAAATTCAGTACGTTTGTGCTTTTATTCACTTGTGCTTGCCCTAGTACTGCGAACATACAAAAAGCCAGGGGGATCTTCCACTTATGTTTAGCCTGCCAGCACACAACCCGAACTGTTTGAGATGTTCTAATGCAATAAAAGCCTGCCTACTTGCTGTTTATTACTGTGGAACTCCAGTAAAGCTGGATACACACTATACAATTTTCTGTAGATTTTTTTTTCTTTAGATTTACCAAAGCCATCTAATATGAGGTCAAAACGTAAGAGTTTCAATTTGTATACAATCAGGCAGGCCCTTGCACTACATGGTTTTGGTAAATCTAGAGAAAATCAGATGACAAAAGTTGTATAGTGTGTATGGGGTCTAAGAGTCTGGAAACGTTAATGTTCCAGGCTGGCGTTTTTTTTATTTTTGCCCTTTACCCCATTTGGAAGTTCTCACTGTGAAACAAAGACACCAACAAAAACCATTGTCAAAGGTAATCTTTCCCCATGCTACTACCACATCAATCCACTCTATTCCACTTACCGTATATACTCGAGTATAAGCCGAGTTTTTCAGCACATTTTTTTTGTGCTGAAAATGCCCCCCTCGGTTTATACTCAAGTCACCTTTTTGTGCCTGATCTCCCAGACTTTGGGGACCCGGTCTCGGCCGGCCGTAGGTCCCCTGGACCCCAAACTTGTCACACATGTAGCCCCACTCTTTCTCAAGTGTGCAAAGTTTGTTGTCCGGGGAACTTACGGCCGGGAAGACCCATTTTTCAAACCGGGGCACCCCTTCCATAGACTCCCATGTTAAACGATCATTTCTTCTGTGAATTTGGGGACCCGGTACCGGCCGATTGTAGATTCTCTGGACCCCAACCTTGGCACAAATGTAGCTCCATTTCTCCTCTATAAGTGTTCAAAGTTTTTTGTCTGGAAGACCTACGGCCGGGGAGCACCGATTTTTCAAAGCCGGGCACCCCTTCCATAGACTCCAATGTTAAATATCAGTCGAGGCATGGGCACAGTGAGGCATGGGCACAGTGAGGCATGGGCACAGTGAGGCATGGACACAGTGAGGCATGGGCATAGTGAGGCATGGGCACAGTGAGGCATGCACATGGACACAGTGAGGCAAAGTGAGGCATGCAGATGGACACCCTAGGCTTATACTCGAGTCAATGTTTTCCCAGTTTTTTGTGGTAAAATTAGGTGCCTCGGCTTATATTCGGGTCAGCTTATACTCAAGTATATACGGTACTTTGTATGTTATGTTATGTACCATACCACTGTTCCTTGTACACTGTGCTGTATATAATATACTTTATACGGCTAATGATCTAAAATGGATCTTAAATGCATGCTGGACCTCCTAGATTTTTTTTTTTTGGGGTTGAAATTTCAACCATTAATAAAACACTTTTGATAGTCCGTATTACATTTATTTATTCTGTTACAGGCACTTTTATATAGCGCCTTCAATTTACGCAGCGCTTAACATCTATATTATACATTTGCATCAGTCCCTACTATCAAGGAGCTTACAGTCTAAGGTCCCTAACTCGCATTCATACATACACATACTAGGGCCAGTTCAGAGAGGATCCAATTAACCTACCAGCATGTGTTTGGAGTGTGAGAGGAAACCCACACAGGCACAGGACCGGCTCATGTACATATACGTCGGCACTTTGAAGATGGTCCCCACCCGTTGGGATGGCCCTCCACCCGTTGGGATTCGATCTGACGACCCTAGTGCTGCTAGAAAAAGTGCTAATCACTTGGCCACTGTGCTGCCCAAATTGCTGTACATAGCTAGAGTGCCTTCATAAGGATATTCAAGTTTACGAAAAAAGTCCATGATGAAACAAAATTCTAAACGTACATGTTTTTGTCATTTTCAAAGTGCTGGCAGTCAACTAAAAACTAAAGAAAAAGCCGTCATTGGACAAGCATATTACTGTAAACATACTTCTTTTTATGACATATGTAGATAATGCATGTCACATTCTAATTGCCGTATGAAGAAACCCAAGACATGCTTTTTTAGCCAAAGATACCACCCTTCCATGCAAGTCATAAGGAGTTCTTGTATGCAGCCGAGATGCTTTGTTATTTTCATAACTTTTAAAAGTAACACACAATGACGATTAGTAACGCATGGCCAGCTAAGTGCATAAATACAGATTAGTGACCCGTAATGTCCACATGACAATCATTAGAATCTATTAGATTTACAGACTACACCCAGTGTCACAGGGTTATGCAACTGGGTGGAGAGAGTTTAAGTCTAATTAATTGAAATATTATGTAGCAGGGTCTATGGGAAGGATCTTTCAGTCATCACACCCAAAGTTCTGATTAAACATTTTAAAAATCTCAAAGTAATAAAGCTTTTGACCATTACAGGTTTATACATTTTAATTTTTTTTCTGCCTTGCTTAAAGCTGAACTCTGGGCACAAACATTTTCAATAAAATATATTTCCCTAATAGTCACAAAGGATATAAATCCAATTTGTAAGCACCAAGTGCCCTTACGGACCCAAATTTCTTGCAAGGCTTCTATTAGACTTGCAGTTAGGGCTAGCAAAAATGCACTGTTTAACTGCGTTTTTGCCGCCCGCCAATCGCTCCCTCTTAAGCTTCAATAGGCAGGAGACAAGGGTGTTAACATGCCGCTGCCTTGATGCTTCGATTCACCTGAATTGTAGTGTTTGGCGGGTGGCAAGCCAGCTGAATGCTACACATTCAAGTCAATGCAGGAGCACCACAAATGCCCCTTGGCACATTTGTTGGCAAAAATGGTATTAAAACAGGTGGCGCTTTTCACCCAGTCTTCCGAATTTTGCGGGCTTCAACTGTTTGACTGGCTGAGCCACGATGGGCGAGCCACGGCACGGCTCTCTCAATGGACGCCACACCGTCCATTGAGAGTGCAGTAGTGCGCATGTGCCAGGTGATGTCACTGGCTGCTACTATTGTAAATATCTCCTAAACGGTGCACGTTTTAGGAGATTTTTAGTGTACCTACAAGAAAACTATGGGGTTTTTACTACCACTTGAATTAATTTCAATAGCCAGAATAAATTGTTATTCTGGCCAATGAAATAAAGTGCTTGACCTGCTTTAATGCATTACACGTGCTTACAAGCGTTGAGGGTTTTTTTCTGCCAAAACACGGCTGCCAGGAAGAAGGGCATCTAGGAGAGATGGCCAAACATCCAGTGTGCAGGAGGCCTTGCAGTACTGTGAATGTACTGTAACGTGGGGGTTTAAAGACATTTTCTACCCAAAAAATAACACATTTTAATTTGTGATAAAATGTAAAAATTGCTTAAAGCCAATAACAGGTTGGAGATTTTTTTTTTCCACCTGAATTAAAGGTCAAGTAAAGAGTTAAAGGTTAAGTAAGGGTAAAATCCAGCTGAGATTAAGTCATGTTATAATGGTTTGCGCTAGGTTCGCACTTCTTATTATAATACAGGATTTATATAGCGCCGACAGTTTGTGCAGCGCTTTACAACAGTAGGGCAGACAGTACAATACAATTCAATACAGAAGGAATCAGAGGGCCCTGCTCGTTAGAACTTACAATCTAGGAATGCGTTTTTGCAGGCCACGTTCGTGCATGCATGGCTGCCTGGGCTGCCTTTCCACAAAAAAAATGTGGCCACAGGGAAATCGCATGGTCTTGTTCCTGCACACGCACTTTCATTTTACATGTGTGGAGGAGCCATTCAGAATGAATGGCAACCCCATGCATTTTCGCAAAGCAGTGTGTTTTCCCTGCGGGTGGGTGCGGGAATTGCTGCGATTTCCACACCCGCAGTCACACAGCAGTGTGAACCTAGCCTTGGTTCTCACATCACTTCTCATTTTCGTGGCTATAATTTGAAGGTCATGTGCCATTGACTCAACCACTTTTATTCTCTTACAAGTTACAATTACATGAGCTTTGTTTTTAACCAACCTATATTTTCCCAGCATGTGATGCCCGTGACATAAAAGGGGCATTTAAATGATGAAAACAATATGTGGGTTTGGATGACTGTGGATATGGTTAACATAAATGTGCCAATTTGCATATACAAAGCTGAATCATAATTGACTCAGTCCATATGGTGGGCGGAAGGGTAAAGGCTGTTTCTTGGTATCTTGCACGTCTTCTATATTCAGCATTCCAAAAAAGCTGTCAATGGATACCCGATGGTAGGATCTGTCATCCCGACAGATAAACAAAGCAGATATGTAATGACAATTCGTCCTTTCCCTGTATTGCTGGGCATATCAGAAGACATCATCAGCGATAACCGTGTGAGTGAAAGCTGATAAACTGACCTCATTTGCATTGTGTAACAGCGGCATTGTGTTTGGATTTTATCATTTCACCTGACATTACCTATTCTCTGACTGTCTTCTCTTGGCTGTCATATAAAACTTGTGACACCGACTCTTTTTAATAGAGCAACCCGTTTGAAAGTACAGTGTGTGTAATTACAGAGGATTAATTTGGCAATAGTGTCAGATGGGCATGTCAAAAGTTTTTATATAGCCATATATTACTGATGCCGAGATTATTGTAATTCAACAAGCATGGGTGGAACAGCAAGAAGATATGAGAAGGAATGTGTATTCCCAAATGACTTTCCCAGGAATGCGAAGAAGCACATGTAGCTCTTTTGTTCAGTTTGCTTGTTTTTTCCTAACGTCGGGCATGGAGTTCATGTGAAAAAAAATGGCAGTCTGCACTGCAGCAAGTAGATCTTACAAAAATTAAGGTGTAATGTAGAGCAAAATCTGTTTTTGTTAGTTTTGGATAGAGCAGTCTTTTTCAACCAGGGTGCCTTGGTGTTTCCTCATGTGTGTCTTGGCAAAATGCCTAAAAATTGCCCCAAAATTGTATACAAGAGCCTTGGCAAAATGCCTAAACATTGCATACAAGCTGTTGGGTGGATAAAACCTTTAATTTTTAGTTACACGAAGCCACCGGTTTTCATTGTACACCATTACAACCTTCTAGATGCCAACCTCCTAACGACCAATGACATCCATCAGTTGATGAGGATGTCAGTTGCCTTCTTACCATCCTTGTTTGATTTTCCCTTGTCACTCTCAATCAGCTTTGGGGTCTCACTAGCTAAGTGATGGAGAAACTGAGGGACGAGAAATACTGGAATAGTACCAGTTTGCAAAAGTGTATTTGCTTTGGAGAATAAATCGCCTTTAACTTTGGGTGTCCTACGTGTAGATGTTGCTGCATTATATAAAACTATCAGAATAGTTTTTACATTTTAAAATGGGAAGCATCGAGATTGTCCATAATTTTGGAGGGTGCCTCCAGATTGTCCATAATTGGATGGTGTCTTGACTAAAAAAAGGTTGAGAAACACTGGGATAGGGAAAAGATACTGAAGAACCCCTGATGTCTTTTTATTGCTGTTTGTGTCCTCTATACATATATTCGCCAACTATACTTGTCCTGGTGGCCCCGTGTCCAAGACAGAGGGTGACAGATTCTCAAATTTAAAAAGTGTAACCAGATCAAGAGATGAGTTAAAGTCATCCAGTGGGGACTCAAATGTTGAAAAAGAGAGTTCCCTTCACTTTGTCCCCTCACTTCTTGATATAGCTCCATGACAGGCCTCGTTCAAACGGACATACTTAATTTCATTAAACCCACATTAAAAACTATCAATAAATGATGTTCATAGTCACTAAAGGACTCATTTTCGGTATTCTGCAAAAGACCTTGCTGTCCCTGCTGTTTTCTGTCTGCCCCTCCTGTCCATGTCCCCACTGCAATCCTTGATTTTTCAGAGCAGTGTTGGCAGCTAGTGCACGTGCTCAGTTTTCAATGTATTTCTACCCTGAGCGTTTCCTCCATATCACATCTGAGCAGCCCATGTGACTATGGAGTCACACATGTGGGCATATTTACAGTGGTAAATGACAGCCCATTCCTTCCCTCCTCCTGAATGTCCACTAACCGCTAAATACAATGGTTGTGGGATATTACATCTTGATTGATGGATGCTTCACCTCCCTGTTATTCTGAAGGCCGGCCATAAGCGGTTTTAATCTTGGTTGGGTCACCAGGGTCCATCCAAGATTCAGACCATGTAGGGGCAGGCTGATTGTACCCAAGTCTATCCATCAATCTACTTGGGTACAAGCAGCATGTCGGATTTGTCACGTGATTATTGCCGCTAGCAATAATAATTGTGTGTTCTTTGCCTGCATGGGCCACCTGTTCGCAGTACTTTGGAGTGGATTATGATGAGAAAATACAGTAGCTCATCATACAAAGGATTTTTCAATAATCAGAACATTTCCTAAGAACAGCCACTGTTTACAGTACATCTGTAGCCGCTGTACAGCAGACTGTCCATGCGCTTTCTGAATCTCTGCAGAGCTAGAGCCATAACCCTTGCTTATGATAATAATAAATCCCATAGGCGGTGCAGTGTGGTACTATTTTTTTTTTTTTCATAGTATTAACAGAACAGCTCGACCACTTCTTCTTTCATCTTCCTTTTTCTTATTTTTTATTATTGTTTCCTAAATTTATTCTGTAGTTAGCATTTGCTTTATTTGCTCGATTTTAAGGTCTGTGTATTGATAATAATGTTGCGGTGCATTTGCACTGGCAGTAAATGTTCAAAAGCAGCTCTGCCTTCTGAAAATGTACCTTTTTAACTTAAAAGTAGCTGCTGTTCTGTACAGTACATTCCTTTTAGCAAAGTTGATGAGAGCAAAAATATGGTACGCATGCGATTTAAAAAGAGAAGCATTCAAATTGGCAGAAAAACAATATACTGTGAAAAGTGCAATTACATCTGATCTGTCGGGTTTCAGTGTGAGCTTCCATTAGCTTTTTATATCTTTTGTGGAACTTCAGTGGCAACATCTCCCTGCTGTAGTTTGTGCTGTAGATATGTAAAGCGCTGCATGAATTGTACCTGTTTATCTGCAGCCCTCTCCTTTTCTACAGCCATTCAAAGTACAGAATGTAGACAGCGATTGAGGTCTAGAAGGCAGGGCTCTGAGGTCACACATTTCACATAATGGAGCGGAGTGTAATCTGAGACCTGAGTGGAGGGAATGGACACACCCACCCAACACAGTCCCATAGGGAAACATCCACAACCGAGGATGTCTATCACATGCTGTGTGTTGGAGGAAGGATGGGGCCATCTCCTGGGATTGTCTGCTGTCAGCAAAGAATGTCAGAACAGACTCATGCAGAGGGAGGAGAGAGCAGACAGAAATCATAGTGTGTGCTTTGGATGGAGGCAAGTACACACTGCAGAAGGGCATGTTATGTTTGTTTTGCATTTCAGAGGTTTACAATGACTTTATGGTGCAGGGAAGAAATGGGACTTGGCTCTCAACTGAGAAAGCTGGTTCATATTTGCATACTAGAGCATCCCAGGATTTAGGGTGCTTTATAGGGAATAGCAACAAGAATGCAGGGACTTTTTGAGTTGGTCATGGTGCTATTTAGTTTGTTTTAAAAACAAAAAATATGTTTTTTGTTTTAAAATGCCAGCTCGTACCAGCTGGTACTTAGGGTTATCCTGGATTCCTACTTTAACCAACTAACTAATCTTAAAAATGCTCCATCCCCTCTCCTAACACCTATTCTGACTAAGTTGTGTAAGAAAGATCTTTATACTTACCTATCCCCTGTGTCAGCCAGTACCGGCTACAGTAGAGATGAGAGAGGACTCAACAATGGCTGTCAATTAGGGTGACCACATTTCCAAACTACCATTCAGGGACACCCTCCCTTCCCAAAAATCAGCTTGTGCTGTAACGAATCACATCACAGTGATTGGACACAAGAGGTGGGATTTATGATTTCTCCAATCACAAGCAGGGGGCGGGATTGTGCTCTTCCAGGCATTCCGGGCCAGGACAAGTAATGTCAGTGAGTAAAGCAGTGATGTGGCGGCCTTTTTTTGGAGGCATCAGATTGGCCCGGGGGGTGGCTGTGTCTGTTTCATTCCGGGACACTGTATTGTCCTGGAATTAATGTGCCCGGGACAGACCTGCAAAATGCGGGACTGCCCCGGGCAATCCGGGACACGTGGTCACCCTACTGTCAATGCCCGGGAGCAGTGAAGTCACCCATAAGCTTACTATTTATTGGCCATCCATTGTCGGTGCCCCCTCCTCTCCCCTGTAGCCACCGCTGGCTGACACAGGGCAGCCATATCACGTGCCTGGACTGAATGCCTTGAAAATTGGTATAGTATACAGAGCTTTGTTACACAGGTTAGTCACGCTAGATGTTAGGAGGGGGAAGAGAGCATTTTTAATATTGGCTAGGTTTATCCTAGAATTATTCTTTAAATATGGTTGGTTAGACTTGCAGCTGCTGCATCTACAGTATGATGGAATAAAGATCAGAGCATTCGATCGGTTCCATAACAAAATGAACATATTTATTAGTCTGTTTCTTCTGCCGTAATGGTGTGACTAAATAAAATGTGATTAATAATTACTGAAACCTGGATTCTTGTTGACTGCAGCTGGCAGATTAGTATAAAGTGAGAGAAGCAGATTGTGGTGTTTACCAGAAAATGTGCTTTTTTCCAAGCCGGAAAGAAGCTTGACAACATTGAAGAATATTATCAACATGCGTTTTTAAAGGTACCCATGAACAACTGATAACTGTCTCTAAATATGGCCATTTTTTTCTTGGAGACGCTGCTAATAACTTAAAAAAAATAGTTGTGTCTTGTTAGCATCTAAGAAAACGATATCATATACTTGGAAGAAGCAATTCATCCCATTTGTATAGGTGAGATCCTTCTTCACTAATAAAATTAAATCTAATCTGTTCTACACCTTCAGTTACCACAGCAAAGGAGAACCTATACATGTGATTATTATCCCCACACCAAAAAAAATGGAAGATCACTAACAAAAATTGCTAAAAAAAACTATACTCATTTTACCAAAGATGTCTCAAAAATAAGGGGCAATCGCATACACAGATCGTATAACAAACAAGATTTTTTTTGTATGCAGAAGCTATAAGATATGGTCACCGATCAGAGGCTTTGGCTGGCCAGACCTGATCCCCACATATTCAAAATTGCAATGCGTTGAAAGCCACCGCGTAAAAGTTGAAATAAGGGAGACCACCGTGGTCTTTGTAGTCTACCTTCCAAACAGACCCGAAGGCCATCAAGGTCCTTTGAGCTGAGGTTGAATTGACCGAATGCAATGGCGAGTACGTTCCGCCCAATGCACTCCATTCTACCAGAGGAACTTGGCTTTAAGTCCTTAAAACGGTACTATACTTTTCTCCACTGCAGTGTCCTGGCGCTCTCTCATTGGCCACTGACTTTTTTGGACAATCTGTTTCTGGGTTCTGATTATTGTCCATTTTGATTGGCTGGGCCGCCCTGTGTGGGTTTCCTCTCACACTCTAAAGACATGCTGGTAGGTTATTTGGATTCTCTCTAAATTGGCCCTAGTATGTGTATGTATGATGGTGTGTTAGGGACCTTAGATTGTAAGCTCCTTGAGGGCAGAGACTGATGTGATTTGTACAATGTATATGTAAAGCGTTGCGTAAATTGACGGCACTATAGAAGTACCTGAAAGAAATAAATATATTTTATTTCAGCAGCTGCCAAAATTGTACATTGACCTGTGCATTGCAAGGGTTTATAGCTAGTTTTGTCCAGGGGAGAGGAGACACCCTTGTACTTGCCTGATCCTACACTACATTGGCAGCACTCCTGCGCAATTCAGCAGAGGACTGTCCCTTAGCGTCCTTGTGTCCAGAACAGGGCTATGGACACTGTTCTGGTCTTGATGACGCCAGAACCCTAGAGCACGAGGGTGCAGAAGCTGAAGGAAGCGGTCTAGCTGCAGGGAGGAGCAATCGTTCGGCTTTAAGCTTCCTCATAGAGATGATGATAATTAGCGCATAGTGCACTTTGACTCCCCTGCTCTTGATTTTGAATATCATTAGCTCTGTATTCTGGGTTCAATGGTATACATTTTATACAAACTACCTTAGACATTGGGGTTGCTTTACTAAAACTGGAGTGTGTAAAATCTGGTGCAGCTGTGCATTGTAGCCAATTGGCTTCTAACTTCTTCTTGTTCAATTTAAAGGGGTTGTAAAGGTAAAAATTTTTTCACCTTAATGCATCCTATGCATTAAGGTGAAAAAACATCCGACAATACCGCCCCCCCCCCCCCAGCCCCCGTTTTACTTACCTGAGCCCTTAAAAGTCCCGCACTCGCTCCCGTCATCCTCCTCGTTTCTGAGCCTGGCCGTTGATTGGCTACACTGGATGGATTGCAAGCAGCGCAGCCATAGGCTCGCGCTGCTGTCAATCACATCCAATGACGCGGCGCGCCAGGGAGTGGGGCCGAGTGATACAGTGAGCGGCTATAGCCGCCGGCTGTCTCACTGGAGCGTGCCCGCAAGGACTCGCCACCATGAGAGCTCGCTCGCATATCGGTGGTGAGTTCTTGCGGGGAGGAGCCGAGACAGCCGCCGAGGGACCCCAGAAGACCAGGTTCGGAGCCAATCTGTGCAAAATGAGCTGCACAGTGGAGGTAAGTATAACATGTTTAAAAAAAAAAAAGAAAAAAATGTATTTACAACCCCTTTTAACTTTTACAATAAAACTTTGAAGCTGATTGGGTGCTATGTAGAGCTGCACCAGATTTTTGCACTCTTCAATTTTAGTAAATCAACCCCATTGTATTGTGCAGTGTTTCTCAACTCCAGTCCTCAAGGCGCCCCAACAGGTCATGTTTTCAGGCTTTCAAATATTTTAAAAAGGTGATTTGATCAGTTTCACAGACGTTTCATCTGAGAGAAATCCTGAAAACATGATCTGTTGGGGCGCCTTGAGGACTGGAGTTGAGAAACACTGGTGTAGTGTATGAACTTTTATCTTTATTGTTAACCACCATGAATTACAATAGGTATAGAGTCCAAGCCTGTAAACTATACTTGTACTTTTACAATATGTTCAGGAAGCGTAAAGCCCAACTCCGGGCAAATTTTTGCATGGGTTAGCTGCTTGTTTTTTTCTAGGTGTGAACACAGAGCCTATACTCACCCAATCTTTCGATCCTCCAGAAAATGGTTTATCCCCACATCCAGCAGTGGACTGTTCCTGACATATTCATGTCCAGAGCCAGTCTATGGGCATTGTGACATCAGGAACAGTCCACCGCACAAGGCCACTAGACCGTGGGGGGACAGGAGCGGCAGGGACCAGTCTTGCGCTGGGAGGATCGGGGGATTAGGTGAGTAGAGATTGGCTCCTTGACCCCCTAGACAAAAAACAAGCAATTAACCCAGGCAAAGCCCGACTGCATGGGTAAAAAAAAAATATTTGCCCGGAGTTCGGGTTTAATAAAAACTATTGAAGAAAAGTATTTTACATGCTTTCTTTTGCATTGCTGTTTGCATTGTTCCGTTCTGTAAAAAAAATGTTTTATTCACTTGCCGTGTGAACTTGGTAGAAAAATGAACAAGTCAATTCCCTAGCACAGCCTCTTCCCTCCTTGCACATCATTGCCTTGTCTTCTAATTACTGTCTGCCCCTCCCCTCCCCTCCCCTCCCTACATAACCTTTTATGTAGCTGTCGGTGGAGGAGCAAAGAGGAACACAACTGAGTGACAGCTCTGGGGCTGCCAACATCAAATCAAAGATGGCAGCTACCAGCAGCAGCCTCAGGGCTTTAATATGTCTACACCAGCGAGACCTTTACTGGTAAATAATATGCATACAATACATTAAATGCTCAAATAATTTTATGGAAACATTGCTGTTAAAATGTATTTATTTGAGGTACTTCTACTGCGCCATCAATTTATGCAATACTTTACATATATATTGTATATCAGTCCCTGCCCTCAAGGAGCTTACAATCTACGGTCCCTAACTCACATTCATACATACACATACTAGGGCCAGTGTAGACAGGAGCCAATTAAGCTACCAGCATGTCTTTGGAGTGTGGAAGGAAACTGGAGTACCCGGAGGAAACCCACGTAGGCACAGAAAGAGCATGCAAACTTCAGGCAGATAGTGTCATGGCTGGTATTTGAACTTGCTACCCGAAGTGCTAACCACTTGGCTACTGTAGCAGCACGGTGGTTCGCACTTAAATTGTCCCTAAACGTATTACATGCTATGCTGTTCATATTCACTAGGGTTGTCCCGATACCACTTTTTAAGACCGAGTACAAGTACAGAAACTTGTGACATCTTCTGGCACTGATTAACCGCTTGCTGACCAGCCACCGTCATACTGCGGCGGGTCGGCACGTTCCCGCGAACCGTCGTAGCTGTATGTCAGCCCCTTAAGTGGGGATAGCAGGCGCGCGCCCCACCGCACTGCGGGGGGTGCCGATGCGCATGGCCGGCGGTCGCAATGACCGCCGGCCACGAGAGCCAAAACATGGACGTGTGTGTGTGTGTGTGTGTGCGTGTGTGCGTGCAAACACACAAATCCCTGTTGTGTGAGGAGAGGAGAGACAGATTGTGTGTTCCTACTAGCTAGGAACAACGATCTGTCATCTCCTCTAGTCAGTCCACGGTTAACCCCTTGATCGCCCCTAGTGTTAACCCCTTCCTTGCCAGTGACATTTACACAGTAATCGGTGCATTTTTATAGCACTGATCGCTGTATAAATGTCAATGGTTCCAAAAATGTGTCAAGTGTCCGATCTGTCCGCCATAATGTTGCAGTCCCGATAAAAAATCGCTGATCACCGCCATTACTATTAAAAAAAAAATAAATAAAAATGCCATAAATCTTTCCCCTATTTTGTAGACGCTATAACTTTTGCAGAAGAATACAGATCGGCCTAAACTGAGGAATTTTTATTTATTTTTTAAATTGGGCATTTTTATTATAGTAAAAAGTACAAAATATTGTGGTGGTTTTTTTTTTTTTTTTTTTAATTATCGCTCTTTTTTTTTTTTTTTTTGTTTAAAGCAAAAAATAAAAACCACAGAGATGATCAAATACCACCAAAAAGCTCTATTTGTGAGAAAAAAAAAAGACGTACATTTTTGTTTGGGTACAGCGTTGCACGACCATGCAATTGTCATTTAAAGCGAAGCAGTGCCGTATTGCAAAAAATGGCCTGGTCATTGAGCATCCAAATCTTCCGAGGGCTGATGAGCACTGATGGGATTAGGGGGGATTGATGAGCACTGATTATGCAGCACTGATAGGATTAGGTATCACTGATGGGCACTGAAATGCAGCACTGATTGGCAATTGCTGGCCTGGCATAATAAATGACATAAATGAGAGGAAAGGAAGGACTTTGCAATGCTATATGGCGTATAGCATTGCAAAAATCCTTCCGTTCCTCTCATCCATCATATAGTATATGCTGCGACGCCCATCTTGGTACACCTTGCACTCGGCCGCAGTAAGCAGCAGCAGTGGACATCTTGTTACACCCAGCCTGAACTATTTGGGCTGGGTGTAACAAGATGTCCACTGCTTGCTTACTGCGGCTGAATGCAGGGTGTACCAAGATGGGCGTCTGGATGTTCAACCTGTGACTGAGACACGGAACGTCATTTCTGTTACCGAATGTGACAGCTCCAGTCACCAAGTCTGATGGAACATGCGGCTGTGCCCTGCCAGCTTACCTAGTTCCACTGCTGCCAGCCTGTTGAGGACTCGTTCTTCACCCACTGACTTCTGGTTGCGAGAGCAACGCCGCCTCATTCCCAGGTATCGGATTAGGCATTGGGAGCATTTGTGTTCGGTAGTATCGGTATCGGGACCACCCTAATATTCACCCAGTCATGAGATTAGTTTTCTCTATTCTGCAAAAAAAAAAAAACTTGATCCTGCTGCTCGCTATCTCATGTCCCTAATTCAACTAGGGATTTTGCAGAGCAGTGTTGGCAACTCTGCACATGCTTAGTCTTCAGTGAATTTCTATGCTGAGCGTTTCCTCTCTATCACATTTTAGCAGCCCATGTGACTATAGAGTCACACATTTAGGTGTATACACAGTGGTAAATGACAGCCCACTAACCAGCTAAACACAATGGGGGCAGAATATTACATGTAGATTGATGGAGGCTTCACCACCTCCTCATTCTAAGGCACAGGCTGAGTGGATGTGACTGTCAGAAATCCGCCCCCACACCATGCGAAAAAATAATAAAGATTTGATTTCAAATATATATGTTTGACAATTTTAAAACAGTTTTATTTATTTTTTCTCTGTATTCCAGAAGCTGTTTTTTTTTTTGTTTTGTTTTTGAACATGTGACCAGCAGCAGAGGACTAGAAGCCCCTCCTGCTTATGTTTCCCTACAGACAGGCTGGGAAAGATCTGGGTCATGTGACAGCTGTATATCAATTAGGAAAGAGGTACTTAGATGTTTTTTTGTTTTTCTTGTATTAAAATAATTACAGTGCCATTCTCTACATACAGGAATAGACCGGGTAAATTTAAATTAAACAGTGTGTGTGTTTAGTATCACTTTAAAATTCTAGCTAATGAATGGTCTGGTGACAATTTCTATTTAAGAGCAATTTTGTTGGCATGAAAGAATTTTATTAACATTTTTTTTTTTTGAATAAATAGCACCTTATGTTTCCTCATTCTGGTGAGAAATCGAGTCCAAGTAAATAATGCTGAATGATGAAAATATTGTTAGACAACCGTCTGCCCCCCTTCTGATGAAGAACTACAAGTGCCAGCATGTTCTATTGGCCTGGGGATGGCTGGACTTTTTTTTTTTTTTTAGTTCTGCACATTCAGGTCCATCTTATTCCTACACCTTTGAATGTTGGCCACCTCACGTCTGTTAGACTTGTATGTTTTTTTTGTTTGTTTTTTTCAGATTAATATTTCTCTCAGCTTGTAAAAATGTATTCAGGGAGCTGTTTTGGGGCTCCATATGCTTCACTCAAATGTTTATACCACAAACGCAGTTGGTCCACAATAACTGTTTGCAAAAACAAGTCTGACGTTTACTGCAATGGGTGTCATGTGAACTGACAGGAAAGCAATTTTCCTTGACTGGGAGTTGAAATAAAATATCATACTGACATCAAGGCTTGCTTCACACTACTGCAATGCGATTTTCAGTGCGATTATGTAGTGCAACTTTGGATGTGGTTGGCATATTTTATTATTACCATTATACAGGATTTATATAGCGACAGTTTACACAGCGCTTTACAACTTGAGGGTAGACAGTACAAATACAATACAGTAGGATTCAGAAGAGCGGGCCCTGCTGGAGCCAAATTGTGCTGAAGTTGAACCAAAGTAGCATAGGAACCTTTTCCAAAATTGCACCGCACTAAGTCCCATTGATTTGAACACGCACCATTGAAAACAATGTAATTTCCCTTGTTATGCGGTTCTCTGGCAAGTCACTTCCCGCCCGTGCTATAGCCGAATGACGGCTACAGCGTGGGCTTACTTTGACTTACTTTTGACTTTCTGTCACATGACGTCCTACCGTGATCGTGCTGCTTGCGCGCCCCCTGCAATGCGCGGGCTGCACACTCTGTGATCGCTGACTCCTTCGGACTCAGCTGATTACAGATGAGGGTAAAGGGTCAATCATAGTGGCCCTTTACCACATAATCTGCTGTGTCCAATGACGGCTGATCACGATGTAAACAGAAGCTGGTTATCGGTGCTCCTTTCCTCATACTGTCAGCGTGAGGAGAGCAGAGGCAATAACTGGCTTTTGTTAAAGGGACATCTACACTGATCAGAGCACTGATGATCAGTGTCCTGATTATCAGTGCAGTCCCACCAGTGCTGCCAATCTGTGGATCCTCATCAGTGCAACCTCATCAGCGCACATTAGTGCAACCTCATCAGCGCACATCAGTGAAGGAGAAAAATTAAAAAAATTGAAATTAAAAATAACAAACTATGAAAAATGTTTTGTTTTTTCCCTCCAAAAAATCAAAAAACCCAATGGTGATTAAATACCACCAAAAGAAAGCTCTAATTGTGTGAAAAGAAAAATTATACATTTTTCATATGGGTACAGTGTTGCGTGACCACGCAATGGTCATTAAAAGTGTGACGGCGCTGAAATCTGAACATTGGCCTGGGCAGGAAGGGGGTAAAAGTGGTTATTATGACTGTCAGCTCCATTTACTTAATCTAGCAGCCATAATGTAGTATTGAAGCCATTTGCAGTTTTAAGGAACAAATGACATATATTTTTTTAAAATACCGGTACATTCCTTGATGTCTTCTTCTTGCATGTCTAAGAAAGCAGTAAATGAAGTCTGGTGACCTAAAATAAATATCACCAATTTAAATTAAATACCCTTTTTTAGCTTTCATTTTGGTGAGCATGGCCCACCCTTTAGGCCCCTTTCACACTGGCACGTTTTTCAGGCGGTTTAGCGCTAATATTAGCGCTGTTATACCGCCTGAAAAAATCGTGCCCTGTAGTCTTCAATGTGAAAGCCCGAAGGCTTTCACACTGAAGCGGTGCGCTAGCAGGACCGCTCCAAAAGTCCTGCTAACCGCATCTTTACAGCGGTGAAGCTGTGTTCACCGCTCCTTTACCACGGCTGCCCATTGAAATCAATGGGACACTGCGGTAATACCGCCCGCAAACCGCGGCAATAGCCGCGGTTTGCGGGCGGTATTAACCCATTTTTGGCCGCTAGCGGGGGTTAAATTCACCCCGCTAGTGGCAGCATACCGCGGTGATAACGACGGTATAGCGGCGCTGAAAATCGCGCCGCTATA
This sequence comes from Rana muscosa, assembly GCA_029206835.1. Classification (NCBI taxonomy): domain Eukaryota; kingdom Metazoa; phylum Chordata; class Amphibia; order Anura; family Ranidae; genus Rana; species Rana muscosa. Next base: position 458,944,412 of record CM055117.1, read on the forward strand.
CCGCCACCGCACCTGCCCGCCCCATTGTGAAAGGGGCCTTATTGTATCCCAGTTATGCTTTTGTTTCACATGGAACAGAAAAAAAAAAACAGAATCAATGCTAATTGTGGATATCACAGATCTTTATGCATTACACCCACAGGAGCCCGCTTCATTTAAAGGGTTCGTTCATCTTTACCAAAATGCTGCCTATGCTGATAAGGGGCATCTGTGAATATAAACAAACTGTGCAGCTTTGACCAAAGTTGAATAATGCCCTTGCTATAGGTGTAGGCTATTTACGTATTTCCTGAAGCCTGACTGCAGTACTCCTAGGACATCGCTAGGGCGTGGCTAAGAGAGGCCTAGTCATTACTGCTCACCTCCACCATCACAGGAGTGCGCTCTTAAATGCTGAGCTCAGAGCTACTGCATCAGGAGAGAGAGAGCATGTGAGGGTGTTTGAATCTGAGAAGAAGCTCACTTTTGTGATGGTGTAGGTGACCAATAACGATTAGGCTTCTCTTAGCCATGTCCTCGGAGCATTCCACTCAGGCTTCAGGAGCTACATAAATGGCCTATGCCAGTGGTCTCCAAATTGTAACCCGTGGCCCAGATGTGGCCCTTTGCTTGCCTTTTATCTGGTCCTTGTGGCACTATTCCATCAACTGACACCAGTGATGGGACACCATTCCTCCCACTGACGCCATCAATGGCACTATTCTTCCCATTGATACTAACACTGGGGCCTTCTTCCTCTCATTATAACCAATGATGGGGCATTGTTTTATGCCTACTGATGCCAGGGCATTTTCTACTCCCATTGGCCACAGTCCAGCCCCCAACTAAAGCCTGAGGAACAGTAAATTGGCCTTTTGCTTAGAAAGTTTGGAGACCTCTGGCCTACACCTATAGCAAAGGCATTATTCAACTTTAGTCAGAGCTGCACAGTTTGTTGTTTTTATCTAAAGACAACCCTTATAGGCATAGGCATTTTTTTTTCTTTTGTAAAAGTGAACTAACCCTTAAAAAAAAAAACAATGGCGGGACTTGGAGCCCTTTCACACTGGTGCCGCCCATAGTGTCGGTGGTAAAATAGCGGTAAAACACAGTCGGATTTGCGGCGCATGTCTGCTGCTAGCGGGGCGCTTTTAACCCCCGCTAGCGGCCGAGAGAGGGTTAAAACTGCCCGCAATGCGCCGCTACAGCGACGTATTGCCGGTGGTACGGCGGCGCTGCCCATTGATTTCAATGGGCAGGCGCGCCAATGGGCACCGCTCCTAATGCGCTCCAAAGAAGCTGCTGGCAGGACTTTTCCTGACGCCCTGCCAGCACACCACAGATCCTGGCCCCTTAAAGTGGTTGTAAACCCCCCTGAGACATTTTTACATATAGGTAAGCCTATTAAAAGGCTTGCCTATATGTACTGAAAATATCTCCTAAACGTGTGCCGTTTAGGAGATTTTTTTACCTTGTAGTAAACCATCTGAGTTTACTTCCTCTTTAAGCCCTGGTTCACACTGGTGCGATTTGACATGCGATTTTGACATATCAAATCGCATGTCCAATCCTCGGCAATTGCCGGAATTGGCACCGTCCTAATTGGTGCGACGCCGCATCTGCGGCAATGCACCGATTTCAAAAAGTAGTTTCTGTACTACCATTTGCGATTTCGGCCTGCGATTTACGTTGACATCTGTGCAGAAACCTGCAAAGATGTCTCTGTAATCGCGGCCAAAATCGGGACTGACAGGTGGGAGTGAAATAGTGCGAGTTCAGCTGAACTCGCACGGCTTCACTCCCGCATCCCAGTGTGAACTTGGGCTAAAGCAGATTAAACAGCACAGTGCTTGTGCTGTGTAATCTGCCCCCCTCTAAACTGTAAAAAAAAAAAAACTCCTTGAACCTGCCACTTCCTGTATCCCCTCTCTGTGCTGACCAGGAAAATCAGTGCTGCTGAGCCCTGACCACTGTGGTCAGTGTGTCCCTCCGTAATACGCAGCTGTCCTCTCTGCTCTCCTCTCTCCCCCTCAACCCGTCCTCCTTGCCTGGCATACCACACTATGTAAGTCATTTCTAAAAACGAGCATTGTAAATACCACTTTATATTCAGGCCGGTTACGTGACTCGGGCTGCTTTACAGCTCCGATACATGGCTTCTGCGGAGGCCACGTGAACTCCCCAGCTGACGTCAGATGGAGATCTTGGCCCCTCCCGCAGAAGCCATGTATCAGAGCTGTAAAACGGCCGTGGGTCACGTGACCGGCCTGAAGATGGCTCTAAAGAGGTATTTATAACGCTTGTTTTTAGAAATGACTTGCATAGTGTGGTATGCTAGGCCAGTGTTTCTCAACTCCAGTCCTCAAGGCGCCCCAACAGGTCATGTTTTCAGGATTTCCCTCAGATGAAATGGCTGTGGTAATTACTAAGGCAGTGAAACTAATCAAATCACCTGTGCAAAATAATGGAAATCCTGAAAACATGACCTGTTGGGGCGCCTCGAGGACTGGAGTTGAGAAACACTGTGCTAGGCTATAATCGAGGGGCTGGTAGTGTTTTAAAAGTTTGAGTTAACAAACACTTTAAGTCATAATATGCTAGCATGCATCGCATACTAGCACATCATGACAGACTTACCTGAAAACAAAGCCTTTAGCGACACACTGTCATCGCTGAAGGCGCTACCATCTTCATCCGGTCTTCTTACCGGGTTCACAGGCTTTGGTGATTTAAATGGCCGAGCCGGCGATGATGTCCCTCCCTGGCATGTGGGCAGGAGTCACTGTTTATGGCACATCTCTGAAGGAATGGCACGGGCATGCCATTCCTTCAGAGCGCATGCGTCGGTGACGTCACTGGCTGTGTCTAAAGTAAATATCTCCTAAACAATGCACGTTTAGCAGATATTTATTGTACCTAATAGGGGTAAGCCTTATTATAGGTTTACCTATAGGTAAAAATTATACTATAATGTGCTGCAGCACCCTTTTGTATCTACAGCTGCACTTTGTTTTCTCTTAGTGCGTAGTCCACCTAATGAAGATTCCTTTGGTAGTGGGGCAGCAATGCTGCACGGCTCCTGAATTCTGAGCACTGCTGCCCCACGCATGTAGGCTGTGCTTGCTTTCACTACATTGGGTTAAAAATGTTGTAGAGGTGTGACTATCATAATCACTGCTAATTTACAATACTGTATCTTGTCAATCCGTACCTGGCCACACCTAATCCTGCCCACTGCTTTCTAGATTGTCAGCACTGACTCTGCTGCTGAAGCCCCATCACTGTGAGCTGCAGTGCCTGGGAGGGGGAGCACATGAGACACAAAGTTTGGATTTGGTTAAGTAAGGGAAGGTAAAGTTTTTTTTTTTATTTACTTTTCAAAGCTTGTGCATCAAATAGTAACTGGATTTGGTATTTGTTTAGACTGCCATACAGGAGCATTTTATTATGCATTAAAAATAAGGATGCACCCAATAAAATAATTATTTTTCTTTAACAGACGTGTATTTTTAACTTGTTATACATAACTGTATGCTGTTTTTTTTTTTTTCCCCCACATAAAGAAAATTAACAGATGTGACTAGTTTCTGCAACAAAGCAACTTCAATGCTTTTATTCATACTAGTGTTTGACCTCTGGTCGGTTTACCATCTTCATGACCAGGGAATTTTTTGCACTGTGCTATTTTACCTGGCAATTGTGTGGCAACACTGTACACAAATAACATTCTTATTTTTTTCACAAAAATAGAGCTTTCTTTTGGTGGTATTTTAATTTTTTTTGTATTGCAGTATATAAATGAAAAAAGACCAACATTTAAAAAACAAAGAATATTTTCTACTTTCTGTTATAAAACATATCCAATAAAAAAACACATTTCTTCATAAATGTTAGTCCAGAATGTATTCTGCTACATGTCTTTGATATAAAAAAAAATCCCAATAAGTGTATAATATTTGTTTTTTGTGAAAGTTATAGTGTCTACTAACTATGGTATAGGTACTGGAATTGATGTTATATTGTAATGGTCGTCGTGATCATTGACGTGGCGGCCAATCTGGCGCTAACAGAAACTGACATGAATACAGTGATCAATGATAATTCTGTACACTGACACTGTACGAATGACACTGGCTAGGAAGGTTTAAACACCCCTTCTTTGTGCAGCAGCCGCCCTCAGCCCCCCTAATACCTGTACTTGCTGAGCCCCATCTAGATCCAGCGATGTTGCAGGCGTGTCTCGGCTGCCCAGGGCTCCCCTCCTCACTGACTGAGACAGCAGCGCAGCGCTGCGCTGCGGCATTGGCTTCTGCGGCTGGCAATCAAAGTCATTCAGCCAATAAGGAGAGAAAAGGGGATGGGGCCGAGCCGCAGATCCGTGTCTGAATGGACACGCGGAGCTGTGGTTCGACTCGGGTGCCCCCATAGCAAGTTGCTTGCGGTGGGGGCACTTAACAGGAGAGAAGGGCCAGGAGCGTCGAAGAGGGACTAGAGAAAAGGAGGAACTAGGCTGCTTTGTGCAAAACCACTGCACAGGGCAGGTAGGTATAACAGGTTTGTTATTTTTTACAACTGTGTGCCTAAAAAGTGTAATATGTGCGTTTTGTGTGCTGCTTTTGCTTACTAATCTAGCTGTTTTTCCCCCTTGCTTTTCTGGGATATGAAACGGCCAGATCACTGTACACAGAGTTCTGTGTGTTTTTGTAAAGAACTCATTGCCTGAAATCTGCTGCCAAACTCGTGCTGTGTCCAATCACATTACAGCTCGCATTCTTGCCCCAAATCCAGAAGCAAGCCAGCAATGTACATGGCCATGCCTGCATCTGCCACCCGCTCGCATACTGTGAGTGGTCAGCAGGAGGTTAAAGATGAGCATTAGGCTAGGTTCACATCTATGCGTTCCCTGCGTACTGCGTTTGCACGGGCACAGCAGCCCATTCTTTTGAATGGATTGCTGTACCTGTGGAAACTGCAGGGAAAAGATCCCTTCATCTTTTCAAAACCGCATTCGCAGGGAAACTGCATTGTGCTCTTGATGTTCTTGAGGTGTCAAGAGGATTGGTAGATAGAGATTTTGCCATCTGTAATTATATGCAAAGCTGGTTATGTACTGTGCTAGACAGACTTGGCCCCCCACGCTTTGTAGCCTTTCTATTGGTCATTGATGCTGCCCATCATATGAGAAGTTTGAGAAGAAGGGGTAAGGGATCCAAGTTTGATTTTAAGGGCTCTTGCACACAGTTGTATATTAGATATATTATCATACAGAAAAAAATACAGTTGTTGTGGAGAGCAGTGATTTTTTTATTTATTTTTTGCCCATTGAAATGCTTTACAGCAAATGTGTGCGGCTATACGTACGTAACCAATCCATTACGTACGTGCATGGGCGTATTTTTCAAAACCGCAAATCTTACGTTTTGAAAAATACTTCACATTTTCTCATCACTACAGTCGAAATTGATCATCAATTTGGCCACACTACCATAAGAAAATAAATTATAATTTTTTTAAACAAAAGTCTACTAGTGTGTGGCCAGCTTTAGTCTTTATGATCTGTAGCATGGAGGTCACTGGTAGAGCTTAGGACTAAATGTTGAGGAATTCGTTATTTTCTAGGCAGTAGATTCTGAAACTGCTTCAAAAGACAATTTCCATTTTCTGTCTACTATTCCACTTTAAATTCATATCAATTTATTTATACACGTACTTCTATCGCTGTGTTTATCAACCACATTTGCGAGCTTATCTTTTGTGGAAGATGAAAACATCAGAGGTCTACTGAAGAGTGCTCTGTGTCTTCGTTTCTATCCATCACAGACCTTGCTGGGACTCGCAAGAAAATGATCAATGCATTTTTATTACAACTGCCTGTCTCCATACTTGCCAGTACCTAATATTAGGAAAAAAAAAAATATTATTTTTTTTACTAGCAGAACTAGTGCAGCAGTTATGATTTCACTCATGCCTTCCTACTGCCAAGGAATTGTTAAGTAATCTCGCCATGAGATTCATTTTGTTCGTTTGCAGCTGGGCACTTTAATCACCAAACATCTGCTTCTCTTTATACTTTTCCTGTTTGGGGTAATGGACACTACAACAGAGATAACTCAAAGTACAAAACTATACAGCATAGAAACACCTAAGGTCCCTTTCACACAGGTGATCCGATCAGATCCACCTGTCAATTTTTCAGGAGGACCTGATCGGACCCTCCAGCCTATTCTATGGAGCGGCGGATGTCCGCTGACACCGCCACCATCTGATCTAAAGCTGTCCGCCAAAAACAGACGGATGGTGGTCCTATTCCCCATCCGTCTATCGGATTCCGTTTCCATCCAATTGCTCCATAAAGGAGAGTGGAACTGTGTCCGTGTCCGCTCTGCATAGCACACTGAACTACAAAAACAAATTTTTTTTTTTGCCCCTAAATGCCCCTGCATGTTGGCTCATGTAGCCCGGAGAAAAAAACGCTGACAGGGAGGTGCATTTAGTGCTTGAGTATTAATTTATTTCAATGCCCAGAATGAATTAATATTCTGGCCAATGAAACAAATGAACGCCTGAGCGCACCTAAATACCTTTGCAAAACGTGGCTTTAGGCATGTTTTTATCCCTGCTTTTCTCCTGCGAGGAGAAAAGACTTTCAGTGTGCATGGGGTCCTAAAGCTGAAGTTTAGGTATGGATGTTTTTTCATAGTTACGTCGGTCTAGCTTGGACCACTTTAATACTGCGTACACACAATCGGAAAATCCGACAAGAAAACCGTGGATTTTTTTCCGACGGAATGTTGGCTCAAACTTGCATACACACAATCACACAAAATTCTGACCGTCAAGAACGCGGTGACGTACAACATTACAATGAGCCGAGAAAAATTAAGGTCAGTGATTCCGAGCATGCGTCGAATTGATTCAGAGCATGCGCGTGTTTTTTGCGCCTCGGAAAATTGCATACAGACGATCGGAATTTACGACAAGAACTTTTCTCGTCGGAAAAATTGAGAACCAGCTCTCAAATTTTTGTTGTTGGAAATTCCGACAGAAAAAGTCCGATTGGAGCCTACACACGGTTGGAATTTCTGACCAAAAGCTCACATCAAACTTTTCTTGTCGGAATTTCCGATCGTGTGTATGCGGCATTAGTATGTATGTGTCCTACCAGACTGATCCCTGTGGAACGCTGTGGAAATAGGCACTACAGTGTGGTAGTACTACCTTGATTACTGATGGCTTCTGGGTCTTGTGCCAATCAGCTTCCCTGCTGCTTACTGAGCATAGAAGTTCACTTATTGGGCACGGACTCCATTCATGAACAGCATTTTCTCAATGAATGCGAAGCGTCATCTGATTGGATAAGGTGGAAAGGCAGGGGAAGTCCCCAAACTTCAGCTTAAGGGCTTGTTTAGACTTGTGTTTGAGGGCTTTAAAAAAATTGTTTATGCTTTTTACTGGTCTTTTATAGTAGAGATCAACAGGGGCACAGAAAACTTTTGCATGGGGAAGGGTTTAAACCTGTTTTTTTTTTTGTTAGTTTTTTTACCGTGTTCCCAACACATCCTTTTATACCTCAGACAGAAAAAAACATTTGTCAGGAATTCCAATTTGACTTTTTACAGTTAGGCCTCGTTCCTCCAGGCAGCAGGTTTGTAAACACATATGAGAAGTGCCCTGCAGTGGGCCACTTTTCAGAGGCAGTTTGGAGCCAGTTGACATGCATTCAGGTGGGGATATGCCGCCTTCTAGATGCCTGTGTTTTTTGTTTTTTTAAAATATTTTTTGGGTTTAATAAAGACCTTACAAAGTGTAGTAATACAGGATAAAGTAAAAGTGTGAATATTTAAAAGGTGGTACATCAATAAAGAATAATGTGTCAAGTAGTCAATCAGAGACGCCTTTTTTATTGATCCTCATTGGAAGTTTTACAGTATATACTCGAATATAAGCCGAGTTTTTCAACACACTTTTTTTGTGTGCTTAAAATGCCCCCCTCGGCTTGTACTCGAGTCACCATTTTGCACCTGATCTCCTGGACTTTGGGGACCCGGTACCGGCTGTGCAAACTTGGCACACATCTAGCCTCACTCTTTCTCTACAAGTGTGCAAAGTTTGTTGTCCAGGGGACCTACGGCCGGGGAGCACCGATTTTTTTCAAAGCCGGGCACCCCTTCTGTAGACTCCCATGTTAAACATCAGTCTAGTCATGGGCACAGTGAGGCATGGGCACAGTGAGGCATGCACATGGACACAGTGAGGCATGGGAACAGTGAGGCATGCACATGGACACAGTGAGGCATGCAGATGGACACCCTAGGCTTATACTCAAGTCAATACGTTTTCCCAGTTTTTGTGGTAAAATTGGGTGCCTCGGCTTATATTCGGGTCGGCTTATACTTGAGTATGTACGGTACATTGAAATCCTACCAGGCTGCAGCAAAACTGTGTGCCTTAGATTTCCCATTCATCTCTGTGAGTTAAATGGGGTATTTTTGGCAAGCCGCACTGCCTACCAACCACAAAATGCTGTATTACATTTGCCACACCACAACCATGGCAGTGTATAGAAACATGTCCCTGGCTGTGATATCCTCCGAAATATCACCATTGCAAAAGCTTCTGCAACTCCCCTCCAATGAGGGCACACTCTGTGGGCTCACACTCAGTTTCAATACAAAAGAAACAGGCCTCCACACTGATGTCGCTCTTTCCAACAAGCTTTATTTAGCCAAACAACCCATGTTGCAAATTCCTGCCTGAAGAGCACCCTACTGACGCGTTTCACCCATCTGGGCAATTTTTTCTTGCTGGTAGGCAGTCAGGGGGCCGGAAAAACCAAGAATCAACAGCCTATCTTAATTATACAGTACCAGCCACAGGCTCAATATTTAAAGACCCTGGGTTACAGGCTGTTACATTCAGGTGTTTGGACACTGGCATGGCTTTGGAGGACTTGCCCCCTCTGGGTGTCCCCCCTATAACGCTTCCCCACTCTGTAATTCCCCAGTTTTTTGCTGGTGTCCTAAGATGATGGACCTCTTCTTCCTCATGAAGAAATCACTCTTGGCTCAACTAGCTAAATACTTAGTTTGGATTCTTCAATCAACTCTTTACTTCTAATAGTGTTTTTCATCCTTTTTTTTTTTTTTTTTTAGTAAAGGCACCCCCCGGCTCTTTAACTTCCTGTACATTCAGTTTTGAGTGATCAACTGTTAACTCCTATGCTACTGGAGGGGGGGAGTACTTGTAACTGTCTACAGAGGAGGCAAAGCGCTCAGCCTGCACCTTACTGCTCTCTGTACTCTTGCCGGCAAGTCCTTTGCAACCAATCACATCATGGGTTGGTAGGATATGGTCAGGCGGCCAGCTCGGCTTTGTTTTGCTGGAAAGAGTACAGAGAGGAGCAGAGAGCAGGGGGAAGTGAGGGCACAGCTCTCTGCCTCCTCTGTACACCAGAGTTTAAAGTGCTCTCTCCATCCTGTAGCACTGGAGCTAACCGAGAATTGCTCAAAACGGGCTGCTGCCACGGCACCCCTGAGGACTCCTCACTGCACCCCAGTTGAGAAACACTGTTCTAATATCACAATAGAAGCAGTGCACCCTGATCGGTGAAACCTCAGCAAAACCTTGGGAGCTGAGTGTCCCCACGCTCTGGGGACGGCCTCTAATGTGTGGATGAAGCCTTTGTGAGATCTTTTTGCTCAAGGCTGTCTTGCTCGGTTTGGTTTTAGATAGATAGAAGTCAGGTATTTATACAAAAAGTACAGTTATGCCCAAATGAAAAAGAACTGTATTGGAAATATATCGCTCCCTTTTTTATATATGTATTTCATCCATGTATTTAGCAGTTTGCCTAGAGTTCAGCTTTTTAAAACAAAGATTTATATATTTGTTTTCTAACAAAGTTGTACACGGATATATATCGCTACATGGCCCTCTGAGACAACAATGCAAGGGGATGGAACAGAGAATATAAATTCAGCATCAAAGGGTTCCTAGGCATGATTTTAAATTGTTGCCAATTATGCAAACAGCAATGTGTTCCTTTTTTCCCAATTGTGGTAGTGAAAAACAAAAACTTTATTTTTTTCCTGTATCTAAATTTGTGCAGTTCACGTGGTATGCATGTGCTGAAACACTGAGCAATAATTGTAGGAGAAGAAATCTGTGTTACATAACTGGTGGCTGGAGGAATGAAGACAGACTTTGAATATACAGGCTTTTGTACTGGGTAGGGATTTAGCCTTCACTGCCCAGACTTCACGCTGTTCAGTGATTGCAAGAAATGCCAGTGGAAGAAGAACATGTAATTTTTTCAAATCATTCCTTCCTGGCTTCCAGGTAATGCAAACTAGTAACAGATAATGCAGTCAGAGCATGAATAATAAAATAAACGTGATTGCTTTGCGAGAAAGTTAAGATAGCGACGTTGTCAAAGGGGGTGTGACGAAACACTGAGAGCTTTTTGGAGCCAGATGTTAGATAAAGCAGCAAAAAACCTGTGAAGGTGTATTTAAAAGCTGTCGGTACTGTTCTCCAGCACAGCGGTATCATGGGACGTGTAAGGACTTCTGTCCGCGTCAATGGATTTAAAGGGGACTTGCAAGAATTTAAATTCATATTAAAGTAAAGTATGTAATAAAGTTGGCAAATTTATACCGTATGTATCATTTTGGCTACTTGGACCATAAAATACTTGAGAAGACCTCTTCATGGGCTTGGTGGGAACTTTGGAGTGGTCATAAGTCATTATTCAGTGTAGTGTGGTTAACCCAAATATACAAAAAACAATCATATATAAAAGTGCAATCGGTATATCCAGTGTAAATCTATACAGACAGTCCTCGATTTACAAACCTACGACTCATACTTACAAATGGGAGACCACAGGAAGCGAGAGGAAAGCTTCTCCTAGGAAGAGAAACTCACTCCTGTAAGAATTATCATGAGAAAAAGGTGTCTCTGCCGAAGCTTTATCACCAATCCTTTTTTCCACGACAACCCAAAATTTTTAAAATCTAATTGTTACAGAGACAGAAAGTGAGGTGAAATCTTCTGAAGAGAGCCACAGACCGCAAAACAAATGTTGCAGGGGCTTTACCCCCTTCCCTATGCTATACAAAAACCTTTTTATGGCTGGAGTTGCGTACAAATGTACCCATTTCAACTTGCATACAAATTAAACGTAAGAATAAACCTCACTTCCCGATAAATGCCGCTCTAGTGAAACGTACGTTGAAGTGCAGGGACCGTCGCTTCCGGGTCCCGTATGACATCACATCCAGCCTAGACACGAGGCTTGGAGCGCACGCCAACCGGTGAGAGTGGTATGGTGGGGTGATACTAACAAAATTGGCTGTATACACTGCTGCCGGTACACAGGCACTGTAATTTGTGAGTGCAACTTTCTACTTTTTTACTGGATGTCTTCCTTTTACCAATAAATACTACACTTTGTTATAAGAAAACAGGTTGGTAAATTGCGCCAATGATAGTGGTAGTGAGGAACACACATCTGTCCTTAAATGACATAGTGACAATGGTATGAGTACAAGAAATATTAAATGTACAAAATTGTTACAGGCCCAAACCATGCACCAATGATGTGCAGCTAATTGTATAGCAAACTACAAAGTCCATCAGCTGTACATTAAGTGAGGCAAACTGAAGTCTATAAGTCAAACAAATCCTGTTGAGCAACACCGCAGTGATTCACACAAATAAAGTGCCCACCACCCTAATCAATGGCCGCTTACCAGAGGGCAAGCACAAAAAGCATTCGGCTGTGACCCAGCCGCGGCCTTTGGCTTGCAATGGAGTGTGGATTGAACCAGGAAGCAGACTTAGGCCCCTTTCACACGGGCGGACCGTATGTCCGTTTTTTCACCCATCCGTTTTCGGATAAAAAACGGACATACATGTATCCCTATGGGACAGCGGATGTCAGCGGATGAACATCCGCTGACACCCGATCTCACCCGTGTCCGCTACGCTCCGTTTTTCAGGATAGAAAAATTTCTATTTTTCTATCCGTCTGCGGAGCGGATCGGATGAACACGGACAGACGGTCCGTGTTCATCCGATCCCCCATAGGGGAGAGCGGAGATCTGACAGGGCGGTCCCTGCACAGTGTGCGGGGACCGCCCAGTCATCAGCCGGCTCAGCGGGGATCAACGGAGCGATCCCCGCTGAGCAAGCGGAGGTTCACGGGGCGGATCATGACTGATCCGTCCCGTGTGAAAGAAGCCTAATCAACCAGGATACTCCTCAGTGTGTCATAAAGTCTGTGACAATGTGAAGGATACTCAGGAAAAAGAAGGAGATGGACCATAGCGTAATAACGTCTTAATGGTTTTAATAAATAAAGTAATGCACTTGCATATAAGCAGAAGAAATTTGCATAAAAAATTGCAGGCTGGCAAAGTACAGGAGCCCGTCCTCCTCTAAAACTACGCGGTGATGTCACTACTTTGGCATCTCCTTCTTTTGTTACCTTATGATTGAATTTGCAACATATTGAAGGAGGATCTGGGGATTACCTTAAAGAGGAGCTCCAAAAATTAAAAAAATTAAAAGTCAGCAGCTACAAATACTGTAGCTGCTGACTTTTAATATAAGGACACTTGCTTGACCAGAGATCCTGTGATGTTGGCGCCCGGAGCGGATTCATCAGTCGGCTACGGGTGCAGGTGCCGGAATTGTAAGTAAGGGAAACCGGCAGTGAAGCCAGCCAGTCTCCTACTGTGCGAGTTGCGCTGCACTTTCTGAATTGTCCCGCCATCTTCTGGGACCTGTGTGTCCCAGAAGGCAGCGGGGGGAAGGAGGAGGGGCCCGAAATGTCAGTTTGACGATCTTACCCAGAAGTAGAAGCGGGTACCTGTCAAAACCAGGTACCCGCTCCCCTCCAAAAAGGGACAGATTTGGCAGTGGAGGGGTAAGGGTGCGAACACCCTTTTGGGTGGAGCTTCGCTTTAAAGTGAAAAGAACCTTTGATAGCTGGAAGTGGCGTTGTTTGACCTACCTATAAAAAAGAATCATACCCTGTGCCCCAATGTGAACATATAGTAAAGTCCTCTGCATTCCCTGTGCCCATACTACAAAATCACTATGCAATCCGTGTATGCACTCAATAATACATTTCAATGTGCAGTTTATGTGGATACAATCTTCTCGTGACTAAAACAATCCTCAGGTGGTGCACTCCTCTTTCATATCACTCTGAACGGTTTACCTTGTGTTGTTGACCTCAAAGTTACACAGAGGTGGGCAAACGCATGTATTCCCTCCTGGGATAAAGAAATGATGATGATCTCCTCCACAGAACTCCAACAGGGAAAGCAGCTCTCAGGAGTGATGAAAAATAAAGCTTCTTATAGTGCTCACTGATTAAAGGAATCGGGTACATAAACATTCACATGGGGTACATAAACAATCACATGCATCAATTTTTTAAAAGTATGAATAAATAAAAAACACAACTTGCTGGGCTCCATTCACTGCTAAGTCTGTCTCCGCTACCAGCTTCATCACTCTCTATGCTCAATCAAAGCCTGTAACTTTGAGGTCCTCAAAGACTGATTCCTTTAATAAAAACTGTAAGTGGACACTATAAGCAGCTTTATTTTTCACGTGACTTCTGAGTGGATGAGGCACCCTTGAGAGCTACTCTCCCTGTGGGAGTTCTGTGGAGGAGATCATCGTCATTATATGATACCAGGAGGGGATTTGGGACGTTATATTTACACTAGATATATTGATTGCACTTTTATAGATGATGATTTTTTTGTTTATTTGGATTAATAGCGCTACACTAATTAATGATTTATGATTTCTCACTGCATCAGAAGATATTACTAGTGGTGTTAGCAAGCTTTCACTGGTTGTATTGAGTTATATATTTTCTTTGATACAGTACATGGTTGGGGAGTTTGATTTTGATTTTATCACTTTTGTATGGTATTCTTTCAAGAAATGGATGAGGTTGCATTTATTTTGCAGAGGGTGCAAAACAAATGCTAAACTGTGAAATCGGCATATCCATCCAAAAAAGTTGACCCTTCCAAATATATCTATACCCGTATATACTGTATGAGCTGATTGACCTCCCTAAAGGAAAGGAAAGTGTTCGGTATATTTGAACAGCAGAGCTAAATTGGTGCCCTGACTTTTTCTCTGCTAAGTTTAAAGGACAACTGTACCTTACTCCCCTCTCAGTGATATTCACTGTGCGGCCCTGCCTAACATCATACAGTCCTTGCTCTGAAACCTAAAGCAGGAAGTCCTGTACGGAGTTCCAATTCTCTATTGTACACGAGCACACAGCTAAAAGCTACACATAGTCCGTTTACGTGTTTCAGCCACAAAGGCCTTAATCATAGCTATGATTAAGGCCCTTTGTAACCTAAACGTTTGAGGGTACTGTGTCATATTTTTGCCTGTTCTGTCATGTACAATAGAGGACTCCCAGATCGGGGGTGCAAAACATACTGCTTTACTTGACGTGGGAAGGAACTGAACTTTTTCCTGCTTGCCTTATAGTAAACAATAGAGCAATGAGGTTGAGCATGGTATGCAATTTATTTATTTACTTTTCAGAAAACAACTCCCTCTTTACGTTCTTACTAGGCATTCATCACGACTCCACTCATTTCTTTGGATTGGCTGTACTCTTGCCAGATTCCAGCTCTCCAGTGGAGTATATCTCATCTATAGGAATGAAAGAAGAGGACCAAGAGAAGCCATTTTCCAAGCAGAACAGTGTCCTCAATAGTGTGACATGGACCTTACGGTTTGTTTTACTTAGAAATTCTAAGTAGAAAAACATGTCCACTGCCAGCATGCCTATGCTATCTGTGTGGAATATACACTGCGGCAGGGCAGCCTAAACAAGGCAGACCGCTGTTCTGTCAGGGAGTAAAAGAGAGATCTTGTCTTTTAGCTAAGCTGAAACACGAATCTCTCTTTTCGTCCAGTGCATCCACTCCCCCCACAGTTAGAAAGCATTCCCTAGGAGCACACTTAACCTCTTGTATGTACGCCCCTGGTGTTAACCCCTTCCCTGCCAGAATCCGCAGACCCGGAAGGAAGACGGATGAATATGGACGCTCCCTCCAGCGATGCGATGGGCTTTGTTTTTTGCAATGCATACTAGCACATTATGCCTTTTACCTTGCAGGTCCGAAAAAAACAAAACAAAACAAAAAAAACACAACCAGCGGTTTACAATCGCTTTAATATGAATGTCATGGATATGCTTGTGTACTTTGCCTGTGAACTTTGCAGATCTGTACTTTTTACTATATATGTGTCTTTTATTCCTTACCAAAGCTGTCTATCTTGAAACTAATGTCAGGTATGCCAACCAGCTTTGCACTTTGTAATGATGAGAAAAAAAAAAAATTGAGTATTTGGTAAAGACGGTTCAAGAAAATTGTGTCAACATTTTAATTAGAGAACTCTGACCCCAGAAGCAATATGATAGAACAATATTTATACCATGTGTTTTTTCTGTGAGCTATTACTTGATTAAAAATGACATTTGCCTGCTGGCTGTTACACCTGCTAATAACTTACGAACAACTTCTATGCGGTTCAGTGCAGAAGACGTCGTTAAACTTTAAAAGTGAACTCTAGGCAGATATAATAGACATAAATGAATGCAGATTGGTATTATTAATACAATGTTTAATGTATTTTTCAAATAAAAGCAATATAATTACATAAATTTGACCTGACCTGGGAACCTTGCAGTTCCTGTACAGCAGAAGAAGCAGCACAAGGAGCCAATTAGTCCATGCGCTTACAATAAGCACGCTGCTAGGAGGAGAAAGTAGAGTGACAAAGAAATGAGCTCAACACTGTGCTGCTTCTCCTTTCTCTGTCCAGTTGCAGGCTGGGGCGTGTTCAGGACACCCTGGGCTCTGAATAAGGTTAAAGCGTTTGTTAACCCCCCCCCCAAAAAAAGAATCTTGCTCCTTTAAAGCATGTTATATGACACAGTGCTTGTCCTGTGTCATTTGGCCCCCTATAACACATAAAAAAACCTGGCTGATCCTGCCAGTTTCTCCCCACCCCTCTGTAAACTGACCACAGTGTATCATGGCTGCTGAGACCAGACACCGTTGTCAGTTTCATCAGCAGCCTTCTATCTGCTCCTGTGTCCTCCTCCCCCCTCCCCTCTCTTTCTGTGTATGAGCCGCCCCTCCTCCTCCTGCTGCTATCATAACACTACCCTGTACACACCATCAGCACTGCCTGCTATTGCAGTGTTTCCCTCTGTGAATGATTTATAAATATAAATGCTGTAAATACCTAATTTAAGAGTCGGATTGCGATCACATGACCAGCCAGCTCACTCCTCTCCTCCTCTCCGGAGTGACATCAGCAGGGGTATCTCAGCCCCGCACACTGCATCTCTCAGAGGAGGAAAGGAGAAAGCTGGCCAGTCATGTGATCGCTATCTCGGCACTAAAATTAGGTATTTGCAGCATTTATTTTTATAAATCACACACAGAGAGGTACACTGCAATAGGAGGCAGTGCTGATGGTGTATACAGGTTAGTGTGGCTTAACCATACCTTCCAACATTTTGAGATGGGAATGAGGGACACCTACTAGCAAATGTATGAAGGCGTAGGACACGCCCCTCTGCCACACCCCCTTTAAAGGAGAATTAACCCAAAAAAAGGTTAATTAATTCCACAAGAGTTTTTTTTTACCACTACTATTCCTTTATATTGGCTTTTAAAAATTACAAATGCAGCCATTTAGAATTTGGATGAAATGTTTAGCACTTGGAATCACTTTTTGAAAGATAAAAAGTGCATTTTATATACAACTATATAGGTCAGACCAAAATGAGGGACAAATGAGGGGGAAAGAGGGACATTGCTCCAAATTAGGGACAGTCCCTCGAAATCATGGACAGTTGGGAGCTATGGCTTAACAACCACTTTAAATGATACTGGCCATCAGACTGAGGACATTCGGTGGCAGAAAAAAAAGAAAGTACTATAGAGGAAATTTTTAGGTTACAGCTGGGTTCACACTGGTGCGATGCGGGAACCACAGCGATTCCTGTGCGGGTTATCGCATCTGAATCGCAGGCAATTCACACTGCTCTCTACGAACCACTGCGGATGTCAATATAAAATTAATGACACCCCCAAATCAGTTTTCAGAATGCAGTGTGAACTGTGGCATCGGATCACATAGGTCTGAACACCCATGCAATTAGATTCCAGTGCGGACAAAAAAAGTGTCCTGCACCATTTTGGAATAATGCGATGCGATTTCAGCCATACAATCTGGATGGCTGAATTCACACTGCACAGACATCGCATGTGATATGCACAGGCATGCGGTGTGATTCACATGCAGTGTCTGGCATCGCACCATTGTGAACCCAATCTGAAGTTGTATTTTGCAGTAAAGCAGGTTTTGTTTTTCTTAGTTTTTTTTCTTTTAATGAGCTGTTTATTTTTATACTGTTGTTTTTGGCTGTGGCGTTCTGCTTTAAGGCTCCATGTACACAGAAGCTCAAAAGCGGTTGTTTTTAAAGCAGCAGAAAAAGCTAGCTTTTATCAGCGTTTTTCTACTAGCTTTTATTAGCGTTTTTCAGTGTAGCGTTTTTTCGTTTTTTTTTTTTTTTCTTTTTTTCAATGGACTAAACGCTTGCGGCCAGCGTTTTTGAGCGTTTATGAGCGTTTTGCTGCGTTTTTTGGGGGTTTTTTTCTGCCGAAAAACTGCACTTTGAACGCGAATTTCTTGCGTTCAGAAAAAAGCCCATTAACTCCACTGATCATTAAAGCTAAAAAACGTTATGTGTACATGAACACATAGGCTAACATAGAGTGCAGTTAATGGGCTTTTTTAAAAAACACCAAAACGCCAATAAACTGCAGTTTATCAGCTTCTGTGTACATGGAGCCTAAGACATGATGTTTGGATTTGTGAATGAATGCATATTGTCTGTCCAGGGCAGTATTCACTGGTTGTTCTAATCTAGATGGTCTACGTTGTTTAGCGTTGGGTGGCTGCAGGCCAAGCATTGGTTCATTAATAGTTCTATGTCCTTGTGAAGTGTTTCACTTTTTTTTTTATGTGACAGCCTGGGCTATTGCATATTATATTGAAAATATTATAATTGATGATAAATTAAGGCCTAGTTCACACGGGTGTACTTAAGTGTACGCCTGTGTGAGGGCCGTGTTTGTCTGCACGGGGCCGCCCATGTGAACAAGGCCTTATAGTCGTAATAAAGAGGTCAATCTGATGGAGAATACCAAGGGTATTGGTTTGGAGAAATGTATGCCAGTCATATCAAAACTACAGGCTGGCCTGTTTTAACTTATACTTGCGTATTGTATTACATATAGAAATGTGCAAATGTTGCCTGTAATTCTCATGTGTATATAATGGAATGTAATTAGCATCTTTGAATTGCCTCGCCAATTAGAGAGAGTATTGTTTTCAATCTGTCAAACCATAGACGTGATTGAAAGGAGCAGTAAAACAGTAATTGGCGTCAATTCACTAAAGCATAAATGACATGGTATTCTCATTACCGCACATTGTTTGCTGATTTTTATGATCAAAATATATTGATTTCTCGTTTGTTCATTGGAGGATAAATCGCTGCTCTAGATAATTACCAACTGGGTATATCGCCACCTGCAGGAGTTGGTGGTTACCTAGTGCAGAACGGTGCCCTCCAGTTAATGTAGCGAAAAGGATTTTACGATGAGTATAAGAAAATCCTATTTTTTTTTCATTAATTTCAAGAACATGGCTCTCTTTAGACAATCACTGCAGGTGGTGATATACCCATTTAGTGATTAGCTAAATCAATGGTCTCCAAACTGCATCCCAGGGGCTAGATGTGGCCCTTTTGATTTGCCTTTTATTTGGTCCTTGGGGCTCTAGTTTTCCCAATGATAGCTGCAATGGGGCACTATTCCTTCCACTTACACCTACAATGGGGCACTATTCCTTCCACTGACACCTACAATCGGGCACTATTCCTCCCACTGACACCTACGATGGGGCACTATTCCTCCCACTGACACCTACGATGGGGCACTATTCCTCCCACTGACACCTACGATGGGGCACTATTCCTCCCACTGACACCTACGATGGGGCACTATTCCTCCCACTGACACCTACGATGGGGCACTATTCCTCCCACTGACACCTACGATGGGGCACTATTCCTCCCACTGACACCTACAATGGGGCACTATTCCTTCCACTGACAGATGGGGCACTATTCCTTCCACTGACACCTACAATGGGGCACTATTCCTTCCACTGACAGATGGGGCACTATTCCTTCCACTTAAACCTACAATCGGGCACTATTCCTTCCACTGACACCTACAATCGGGCACTATTCCTCCCACTGACACCTACGGTGGGGCACTATTCCTCCCACTGACACCTACGGTGGGGCACTATTCCTCCCACTGACACCTACGGTGGGGCACTATTCCTCCCACTGACACCTACGGTGGGGCACTATTCCTCCCACTGACACCTACGGTGGGGCACTATTCCTCCCACTGACACCTATAATTGGGCACTATTCCTCCCACTGACACCTACGGTGGGGCACTATTCCTCCCACTGACACCTACGGTGGGGCACTATTCCTCCCACTGACACCTACGATGGGGCACTATTCCTCCCACTGACACCTACGGTGGGGCACTATTCCTCCCACTGACACCTACGATGGGGCACTATTCCTCCCACTGACACCTACGATGGGGCACTATTCCTCCCACTGACACCTACAATGGGGCACTATTCCTTCCACTGACAGATGGGGCACTATTCCTTCCACTTAAACCTACAATCGGGCACTATTCCTTCCACTGACACCTACAATCGGGCACTATTCCTCCCACTGACACCTACGGTGGGGCACTATTCCTCCCACTGACACCTACGGTGGGGCACTATTCCTCCCACTGACACCTACGATGGGGCACTATTCCTCCCACTGACACCTACAATGGGGCACTATTCCTTCCACTGACAGATGGGGCACTATTCCTTCCACTTAAACCTACAATCGGGCACTATTCCTTCCACTGACACCTACAATCGGGCACTATTCCTCCCACTGACACCTACGGTGGGGCACTATTCCTCCCACTGACACCTACGGTGGGGCACTATTCCTCCCACTGACACCTACGGTGGGGCACTATTCCTCCCACTGACACCTACGGTGGGGCACTATTCCTCCCACTGACACCTATAATTGGGCACTATTCCTCCCACTGACACCTACGGTGGGGCACTATTCCTCCCACTGACGCCTACGGTGGGGCACTATTCCTCCCACTGACGCCTACGGTGGGGCACTATTCCTCCCACTGACGCCTACGGTGGGGCACTATTCCTCCCACTGACACCTACGGTGGGGCACTATTCCTCCCACTGACACCTACGGTGGGGCACTATTCCTCCCACTGACACCTACGGTGGGGCACTATTCCTCCCACTGACACCTACGGTGGGGCACTATTCCTCCCACTGACACCTACGGTGGGGCACTATTCCTCCCACTGACACCTACGGTGGGGCACTATTCCTCCCACTGACACCTACGGTGGGGCACTATTCCTCCCACTGACACCTACGGTGGGGCACTATTCCTCCCACTGACACCTACGGTGGGGCACTATTCCTCCCACTGACACCTACGGTGGGGCACTATTCCTCCCACTGACACCTACGGTGGGGCACTATTCCTCCTACTGACACCTACGGTGGGGCACTATTCCTCCCACTGACCTCTGCAATAGGCCACTATACATCCCACTAACAACATTGATGGGGCACTATTCCTTTTCCTTGTACCAAAAATGGGGCACTATTCCTTTTTCTTGTACCAAAAATGGGGCACTATTTCTTTTCCTTGTACCAAAAATGGGGCACTATTCCTTTTCCTTGTACCAAAAATGGGGCACTTTTTACTTCCATTGATGTACTCGCGCTAGCTAAAGTCTGGCCCCCTCAAAGTCTGAAGGACAGTAAACTGGCCCTTCATTTAGAAAGTTTGGAGACCCCTGAGCTAAAGCAAAGCTGTGTCATCTAATGAATACAGAGAAACAGATTCTACCGTGACTCCAAAAAATCCTGTTTTTTGATTCCCTAAACTAAAGGTTTCATCACATGCATCAGCTGAGTTCACCACGTGGGCATTATATTATTGAATGTTAGAGTATTTCATATATAATAGTCATGAAGAAGACTTCCACTTTTAGCCGAGGCATCAGGCACAGATATCTGAGGATTGAGGCAGTGGGTCAAACACTTAAGGCACTTTACTCACGGTACTCTACTTTGTATGGTTAAAAAAATTGCAAAGTATAAAGAAATGAAAAGGTCACATCATATAAGCCTCAAATAAGACAATTAATGAATGAGAGATCTACTAATAAGTTGGATAAGGAAGAAAAGAAAACCTATTTTCCAACCGGTTCCCCTTCTGCCGCGTACACATGGTCGGAATTTCCGATGGAAAAAGTCTGATGGGAGCTTTTCATCGGATATTCTGACCGTGTGTATGCCCCACTGGACTTTTCCCGTCAAAATTTCCGTCGGACTTGGATAGAGAGCAGGTTCTCTATTTTTCGGTCGGAAAACATTTCGATCGGAATTTCCTATCGTGTGTACAAATTCCGACGCATGCTCGGAAGCATAAAACTTTCCATTTCTCGGCTCTTCGTAGTCTTTTACGTCACCGCGTTCTTGGCAGTCAAAAGTTCACCAAACTTTTGTGTGACCGTGTGTATGCAAGGCAGGTTTAGCGTAATTCTGTTGGAAAAACCATCCGATATGTTTCCGCTGGGAATTCTGCTCGTGTGTACAGGGCATTAGGATGGCCTTCTTCACATGTTGTTTAACCTACGGGTACCAACCCGCTGCAGGACTCTAGACTGAAGATCTTTGTTCTTCATGTTCTTTTGTGAGTCAGTAGTCTGAATATGGTGAAACTAAGAAAAAGCTTCTATACAGAATAATTTCATCTCCTTCTAGCGCATTCATTTTTTATGGTTAGGCATGGATGCTTTCCATCTTTCTTTGGACTCTTGTGCATTCTAGGATAACATATGAATTTGTGATGATAGATTTGATATTCGTGTTTCATCAGCTTCAGTGTGCAGCTTTTTGATTAGACCTGTCCCCCCCCCCCCTCCTAGTGAACATTATGAAATATAGGTGTGATGGAGCTGGGATGACAGCAGGGCAGGTTCCTCTCATCTGATCACCTTCTAATTATTCAGTCCAATGTGTATCTTCATTTTGTTTGTGGCACAGCAGTGATAGCCCCTGACAACAGCCATGCTATCAGCTTTCTGCTGGAGACAGAATGATTTAAATACAGATTGTTTTGTAAAACACTACCTTGAACCCTCTCCTGTTTGCACAGCCATGGGTTGCCATGGTTTTGCAATTTGTTTCGATGACCCAGATTTTTGAAGAGGGATTGCTTTTAGTTCTACTTTTTATTTACTTCCTTCTTTACATCCCTTTTCATCTCTTTTCCTCATGAACTTTATTCAGTTTTTCTATTACCATTCATTTTCATTTTGGTTAAAATAAATATAGCTGCACAAGGGTTAGTTACTTGGATTCTACTACTCTATAAAGTCAGTGTACTTTTTGTTATCCTATTTTGAATACAGACTTTACTTATGCCTAGTACACACAATGAGAAAATCGGACGAGACAATCAAGACCGTTCATGTGAAAATATCCGAAGGGACTAGCACAAAAAATGTTCTGATACGATGACAGAACGCACAATTTTCCTATAATTAGTGTGGTATTTGTATGAAAAAAATAGTGTGACCGACACCACGCATGCTTGGAAATTAGAGAATACATTATAATACAAAACATTACATCACTTCCGAAGTTGTATTCTGTCATACAAGAGTTTTTGTAAAACATATTGGTTTTCAATATCAGACTAGCAATGTTCAGCATGCAAAAAAAAAACAGGCAATCATTCATCCAATATTTTTATTGTGTGTACAAGGCTTAAGTGGTTGTTGATGTCAGGGGGGTCTCTATACCTCATAAATTGACAAAGGGCTGCACACATCTCAATCTCAATGTTCTGTATATGTAATTCTAGACACTGTCCGAAACTGCGGAGATGCAGCCTTTCTCAACCACGGTTCAGTGGAACCTTAAGGTTCCTCTAGAGGTTGCTAGGGGATGCTTGAGCAGTGATAATTTCCTGCCTTTTAGATAAGTTATTACTGACACCAGTGACCTTTTCAGCTTTCTGTAAGGGACATTCTTCCCACTGAACCCCAGTGTATGAAGCATTCATCTCACCAACCACCAGTGTAATGGGGTCCTTCTTCACTGACCACCAATGTATGAAGCATTCTTCTCACTGACCGCCAATGTATGAAGCATTCTTCTCACTGACCACCAATATAAATGGGACTTTCCTCCACATACAACCAATCTAAGGGGATCCTTCTGCACTGACCACCAATGTATGAAGCATTCTTCTCACTGACCACCAATATAAATGGGTCTTTCCTCCACATACAACCAATCTAAGGGGATCCTTCTGCACTGACCACCAATGTATGAAGCATTCTTCTCACTGACCACCAATATAAATGGGACTTTCCTCCACATACAACCAATCTAAGGGGATCCTTCTGCACTGACCGCCAATGTATGAAGCATTCTTCTCACTGACCACCAATATAAATGGGACTTTCCTCCACATACAACCAATCTAAGGGGATCCTTCTGCACTGACCACCAATGTATGAAGCATTCTTCTCACTGACCACCAATATAAATGGGTCTATCCCCCACATACAACCAATCTAAGGGGATCCTTCTGCACTGACCACCAATGTATGAAGCATTCTTCTCTCTGACCACCAATATAAATGGGTCTTTCCTCCACATACAACCAATCTAAGGGGATCCTTCTGCACTGACCACCAATGTATGAAGCATTCTTCTCACTGACCACCAATATAAATGGGTCTTTCCTCCACATACAACCAATCTAAGGGGATCCTTCTGCACTGACCACCAATGTATGAAGCATTCTTCTCACTGACCACCAATATAAATGGGTCTTTCCTCCACATACAACCAATCTAAGGGGATCCTTCTGCACTGACCACCAATGTATGAAGCATTCTTCTCACTGACCACCAAATGGGTCTTTCCTCCACATACAACCAATATAAGGGGATCCTTCTGCACTGACCGCCAATGTAATGGGGTACTTCAGTGACCGCTACTGTAAGAGGACACTACACTGGCCACCGTTATAAAGGGGCCCTTCTTCACTGACCACTGATATTAATGACCCGGAAAAACTTTACCCACATGCCATTGGTCAGTTACCGCATGGATTGCTGAGGGCCGGTTCTCTTTGCTGGAGAGTGTGCTCCCAAAACAACAGTCCATAAAAGATAATAGGGGGGAACCTGGTGCATTCCATGCTTTGAGGAAGGCTGATACGACTGAAACGCATTAGATGTACTGTGCTGTTTTTACTTGTAGCCTAATTAAGCATTTGGACTTTGAAATGCATCGGGTTGCCAGCTATGATCTTTTAACTACTTATATAATGAGTCTTTCCTCCACAGACAACCAATCTAAGGGGATCCTTCTGCAATGATCGCCCATGTAATGGAGCACTTCACTGACCACTAGTGTATGAGGAGTCCTAAGGATGAGCTCAGGCGTGTTCGCAAACCGCACATGCAGAGCCCGCCAGGAAGTCGGCACTGCGGAGCGCTAATCGCAAGCAGTGAGAAATTGTCCTGATGCGTGGCTGCAGAGATCGGAAAATGTCTCCCTGCCTGTGATTAGCGCTGTGCAGTCCCGACTTCATGGCGGCTCTGCACCTGTGGTTTGCGAACACGCCTGAGCTCATCCTTAGGACACTACACTAGCCACCAGTGTAAGGGGGCGGGGCGCTACACAGACTACCGTTGTAAAAATAACTTTTTTCCCTAACCATCTATGTAAGGCAGCACTAGATATTTTTTTTGTCTTTTTTGCTATTAAAATGCTCTGTGACTTAATGAGTAGCAATTAATTCCCTGCTGATTGACCATGTGGCTTCCTATGGTGTAAGTTACACACTAATATTTAGTAGTAATTAATCACCGAACCATGTCTTCTTGCAGTGTTTGATTACAACCCTTATAGTAAATGCTTTTAAGCAATTTCAGTTTTACAACTGAGCTCCTAAAATGCTCCCATGCAGCCTAGATCAAGCCTCCATGTTTATTGTGATTTTGGGAATTGTCAGTTGAATTATTGCCGATATTTATTTGACTGCCATATAGTATGGACATCTAAAAAAAACTGTCTTCGCAGGACACAGGTCATTGGCTTAATTCTTAGAACAGCTGAATCTGACACTTCCTGGCATGTTGAAGGGGGTGGGGGCGACTGGGCCCTACCATGCCCTGCCCAGCTCTTGCCTCCAATAAGCGGTCAGAGCTTTCCTTACTGAGCTATTCAGAGTGTAATTTCAGATCTCTGCGCCCTGTTTTCTGAAAGCTTGGACAAGCTTTATAAATTCTGGACTTTGAATGCATGTAGAGAAGACGGCAGGTACAACTTATGTAGGAGGCTTTGTTTAATCTCTGTGTATCTCCTGAGGCCAATCACTTTACTGGGTAGATGCAAGTGTTTGCAAACACTTGAATCCACCAGCCAGTATTTCAATACATTTTCCTGGAGGAAGAACCACAGTGCCCAGTCTGTTACCAGACCGCTTGTGCTCTCAGTATTAGTGCTTGCATTTTGCAGGATCTTCAGGGGGCAGTTTTCCTCAATACTGTAAATATCCGTGGCACGGACAACAGAAGTGAATATGCCATAACTTTTTTGCATGGAGCCATTTGATATACAGATTTTATTTTAGTGACTGATGCCGAGAATGGGAGAGAGGTTTCTGTGACTGCTCAAATTCCCCCCCATTTAGACCACTTTCACACTGAGGCGCTTTTCAGGCACTTTCACGCTAAAAAAAGCACCTGAAAAGTTTCCGAAAACGTATTTCCATTAAAATCAATGAATGCTTTCACACTGGGGCAGTGCGCTGACAGAGCGGTGAAAAACCACCCTTCTCCATTGAAATGAATTGAAAGCTCTTCAAAAGCTTCTGAAAAGCTCTTAAAAAGCACTCTGTGTTTTTACTGGCAGTTTTTCAAGCACCTCAGAGTGAAAGAGGCCTTACTTGTACCTTTTTTTTTTAACCATGGTCTTTGGTAGCGTGTGGGCTTCACTCTTCTGGGAAGGCTGCTTTTGTACAAGATTTTGTAGTGTGGGAAATTGTGTCTTCTCAGTCAAAGAGCATTTATGAGGTCAGGTACTGATGTTGGAGGAGAAACTGTGCTTGCATTCAGGGTTTCGATCCATTTCCAAGGTGGTCAGTAGGCTTGAGGTCAGGGCTCTGTGCAGGCCACTGGCATTTTCCTCCTTACTAACTAAAAAAAAATCATGTCTTTGCGGGAATAACTTTGCACGCAAGGGTACAGTCTTCCTGAAACAGAACTGGACTTTCCTCTAATGCCGCGTACACACGGCCGGACTTTGCCACGGGCAAAACTCCGTTGGAATTTCCGATGGAAAAATAGAGAGCCTGCTCTCTATCTAAGTCCGTCGGAAATTCCGACGGGGCATACACACGGTCGGAATATCCGATGAAAAGCTCCCATCGGACTTTTTCCATCGGAAATTCCGACCGTGTGTACGCGGCATTACTGTTACTACAAGGCTGAAAGCACATAACTGTCTAAAACTGCCATTGTCAACCTAGGGTCCATGGAACCCTAGTGTTCATCCAAAAGTTGTTTGGTGTTCAGTTAGTCATAGCACAAGGACACCCTATCTGATGTTACCTGCATAATATTGAGTCTAATGCTACTTGGCAGAGCTAGCCTCATGACACCAATGATTTGTTTAGCTGCTTGTAAGGTTGGTATGCTGGCCTCCATAAAGGGGAGTTCTGACCACCACTGTAAGATGCACACTTTTCCCACTGACCACAAATTCAGGGAAGACATTTTTCCCAGTATAAGGAGCATTATTCCCACTGACCAGAACGAACTGACTTTAGAAGGGGTGCCTTGAGACCCGAAAATGATTTCAAGGGTTCCTCTGGTTGGGAAAGACTGGAACTTAGAACTGCCTGAAATGCAAACATACTTTTGGCCAAATGGCGTATTAAAGGGCCCCATTTGCCCAGTTGAGTGCTTTTACCTATACAGCCTTCAAATAATTACAAAGCATTAGGACTCCTCATTTCATTGATATTCGGTAACAATCATAGTGGTGGGATTTTGATATGAAGCTTGGAGGGGTGTATATTTAATGACTAGTACTTTCTTTTCATCTCATTATACATTGTTTAACAGTGTTCTGCATTTCCCACGTTGCTGCCTCTCATGCCGCGTACACACGACCGTTTTTAATGTCATTGAAAAAAACGACGTTTTTCTCGATGTGATTTTTCTCAAGCCTGCCTTGCCTACACACGATCATGAAAAAAAATGCTAGAGCAAAGTGCGGTGACGTACGAAATGTACGACGGCACTATAAAAGGGAAGTTCCATTCGGATGGCGCCACCCTTTGGGCTGCTTTTGCTGATCCTTGTGATAGTAAAGTTTGGTGAGGGACGATTCGCGCTTTTCAGCCTCGTGCTCTTCAGTCCGTTACAGCGTGACGAATGTGCTATCTCCATTCTGAGCGCTAGTTTTACCAGAACGAGCGCTCCCGTCTCATCACTTGCTTCTGAGCATGCGCGATTTTTTTCACGTCGTTAAAGCCTACACACGGCCGTTTTTCATGACGAGAAAAACGACGATGTGAAAAACGACGAGAAAAATTAGAGCATGTTCCAAATTTTTCATGGCCATTTTTCACGTCGTGAAAAATGCTCTGAAGGCCACACACGATCATTTTTAATGGCCATTTTAAAAAATGGAATTTTTCTCGTCATGAAAAACGGTCGTGTGTACGCGGCATCAAAGTTCTCTCCCTTGTAGCTCTCACTGACAGTCCTATTTCTCATCACGCTGTAAGTCAGTATGTGCTTTTATCTCCCCCTCCTTTCTCTTCTTCCCTCTCTCTTCCTTGCCCGCCTTTACTCCCCCTCCACACTCCCTCTTCTGCTGGAAAAATATACATGAAAGAATCTGGGGATTGGGAAAATAGCACATCTTCTCTCTTAGCCACAGAAACAAAATCCCTGCCAATTTGAATCAGCTGCTCTTTCTTGATGGGTTGGTTCTTCCATTAGTATAATTCATATGTTTCTCTCTTGACGTGCTATTTGACTGTATGTGCTGTGGGAAGAATGCATTTATATATTTGTTACTGTCAGATTCAATTGGTTATCATAACAGAATGATCACTGACTCCGTAGGTGGCCAGATGCTGCTCCGTGCATTAGTCTGTGTGCAACCACTGTAATTGGAAAGTTTGATCTGCGCACAAAGATTTTCCAAGCAGCCAGCGTTTCTTCCTTTTGACTAGGATACAGATTACAGCAGCATTTACCATAAATTATTTGGCTAGGTTCTAAAAATACATTTTGTATTCCCCTAGTGCAAGGGAAGCGAACCACAGGCTGGGAAATGGTGATTTTTTTGTTGTTTTTTTTGCCATGTGTACCTTATATTTATTTGTGTGCGCCCCTAAGACCCGGTTCACACAGGGGCGACTCCGGACGCGACTTCAGGTCGCCCCGAGTTGCCCCAAGTCGCGCTATTTTTAAAACTAATTGAAGTGAATGGAGATGTTTTAATGCACACGACTGCAGTCGCTCCGACTTCAAAAAAGGTTCCTGTACGACTTCAATCAGACTTCTAGGCGACCTGTAGGCAACTTGTACCCATTGATTTCAATGGAAGTCGCTTAGAAGTCTGATCACTGTTCATTTTGAAGGAAACTTTACAGGAAGTAGAAAGGAATTTACTTTAAGTCGTGTTGTTAACCACTTCCATACTGGGCACTTATACACCTTCCTGCCCAGACCAATTTTCAGCTTTCTGCGCTGTTGCACTTTGAATGACAATTGCGCGGGCACTGTACCCAAACTAAATTTTTATCATTTTGTTCCCACAAATAGAGCTTTCTTTTGGTGGTATTTGATCACCTCTGCGATTTTTTTTTTTTTTTTTCTGCTAAAATTTTTTTTTTTAAAAAGACCGAAAATTTTGAAAAAAAAAAACGTTTTTTTTTTCAGTTACAAAACTTTGTAAATAAGTAAATTTTCTCCTTCACTGATGGGCACTGATGGGGCTGCACCGATGAGACGGCACGGGCACCGATGAGGCGGCACGGATGGGCGGCATGGATGGGCACTGATGGGTGGCATGGATGGGCACTGATGGGTAGCATGGATGGGCACTGATGGGTGGCATGGATGGGCACTGATGGGTGGCACTGTACTGTAATGTGTTGTACTAATGGATGCCAATCAGTGCCAAACAATAATGCCTGCCAATCAGTGGTGCCCATTGTGGGCACTGATTGGCATCCATTAGGCATTTCTAATTGGCATCCCTGGTGGTCTAGGGTGGCATACCTTTAAGGTGGGCATCCCTGGTGGTCTGGTGGCATCCCTGGTGGTCCAGTGTGGGCATCCTCGGGGGGACTGCGCTGATAATGGATCAGCACAAACCCCCCTGTCAGAGGAGCAGCCGATCGGCTCTCCTCTACTCGCGTCTGACAGACGCGAGTGAGGAAAAAGCCGATGACCGGTTTTTCCTGTTTACATCGTGATCAGCCGTGATTGGACACGACTGATCACGTGGTAAAGAGTCTCCGTCAGAGACTCTTTACCTAGATCGGTGTTGCGGGGTGTCAGACTGACATCCCGCAACAACGATCGCCGCGATGCGCGCCCCCAGGGGCGCGCAGCGGCTCAATATCCTGAAGACGTCATATGACGTCCAGTCAGGATATTGAAACCACTTTGCCGCCGTCAATTTGCTATAGGGCGGGCAGCAAGTGGTTAATGACCACAAGTCGCGCTGAAGTCTCCTCCAAGTCTCGCTGTGATTCATGCTCAAGTCGTGTCTGAGTTGCTTCTGGAAGTCGCGCTGGAAGTCGTGTTGCCCCAGTGTGAACCGGCTCTTAGAAAATATGTAGGCGGCCATTGCAGACCTCCTTCTGAAAATGCTAATCTGGCTGTCATCGTCTCCAATAGCCGTTCAACTTTTAACTAGCTTTTTAACCACTACATTAGCGAGCCTATTTCTGAGATTTGGTGTTTATAAGTTAAAAACTGTTTTTTTTTTTTTTTTACTTAGAACCCCCAAACATTAGATGAATATTTTTTTTCTAACACCCTAGAGAATAAAATGGCGGTTGTTGCAATACTTTCTGTCACACCGTATTTGCGCAGCGGTCTTACAAGCGCACTTTTTGGGGAAAAAATACACTTTTTTTAATTAAAAAATAAGACAACAGTAAAGTTAGCCCAATTTTTTTTTTTATATTGTGAAAGATAATGTTACACCGAGTAAATTGTTACCCAATAAGTCATGCTTCAAAATTGTGCCTGCTCGTAGAATGGCGACAAACTTTTACCCTTTAAAATCTCCATAGGCAACGTTTAAAAAATTCTACAGGTTGCATGTTTTGAGTTAGAGGAGGTCTAGGGCTAGAATTATTGCTCTCTCTCTACCGATTGCGGCTATACCTCACATGTGTGGTTTAAACCCTGTTTTCATATGCGGACGCTACTCACGTATGCGTTCACTTCTGCACGCAAGCTCGGCGGGACGGGGTGCGTTTACATTTTTTTTTCTTATTTATTTTACCTTTTATTTTAAATTTTTTCACTGTTCTTTAAAAAAATAAAAATTGTGTCACTTTTATTCCTATTACAAGGAATGTAAACATCCCTCGTAATAGAAAAAAGCATGACAGGTCCTCTTAAATATGAGATCTGGGGGCCATCTTCCCCTCACTTGTCTCCATGTCACAGAAGGGACAGGTCCGCATCGCCTCTGCCGTTACAGACAGGCCACGGTAAGCGGCGGAGGGCCTCAGAGGCCACTTTTACGTCGGCAGAGTGGCCTTGGCCTTTTGCGTCGGCAGAGTGGCCTTGGCCTTTTGCGTCGGCAGAGTGGCCTTGGCCTTTTGCGTCGGCAGAGTGGCCTTGGCCTTTTGCGTCGGCAGAGTGGCCTTGGCCTTTTGCGTCGGCAGAGTGGCCTTGGCCTTTTGCGTCGGCAGAGTGGCCTTGGCCTTTTGCGTCGGCAGAGTGGCCTTGGCCTTTTGCGTCGGCAGAGTGGCCTTGGCCTTTTGCGTCGGCAGAGTGGCCTTGGCCTTTTGCGTCGGCAGAGTGGCCTTGGCCTTTTGCGTCGGCAGAGTGGCCTTGGCCTTTTGGCATTCTGAATGATTTAAGGTGGCACAGTATTACATGCCTTGCCATTCATTTTGAATGGAATCCTAATATACAATGGCAGCGTGCCTTTGTTGTGGCATGTCACAGCACACAGTAACACATAGTAGTGCCTTGTCTTGTGTTGCATTAAAAAAAAAAAAAAGGTCATGTGCAGTTTTAGACACATTGGGTTGCGTTGACAGACCAATTATTTTGGATATGCTGCTTTAACTGCATATAAGTAATTGGACCCTTACTGAAACCTCTTTTGAATGAACATTTCATCTTCTATTAGACAAATCAAAGTTATTATTTAAATATAAATAATACAGAGTTTCCTACTGAGTCTTAATTATGCTTCCAGCAACCATTTTTCTTCAGATCCAGTGAAAAATGTATGTAGCTTTCCGCCATAACGAACTTGTGCATCACCGTTAATTGTGTTTGTGTGTGAGTAATGATGGCTGTGTAATTGCTTTGCAATTAAAATTAGCGATCGAGTTGAGAGGACAGAAGTTATTTTGTTTGTATAAACATGATAATGCTTGGACACAATATAATATAGGTCTTCTATGTTCATTCACATTAAACAATTTATTATGCACTTTGCGAAAGGAGAAAACTGTGGCAAAAGGGTTAAATCTGTGCTTCTGTGATAACAAATGTAAAGTTCTGGTACTGCAGGTGATTGTAATATTACATTACCGATTTTATATTAACTTTTTCCATCAAGAATTTTTTATTGGAGAAGAAAAAACATTCTTCAATTTTTACAAAATTAACATTTCTCATTTGAAATGGCTGTCCCGTTAATCGCTAATTGCCTCAAAATCTGAATTCTTGTCAAGATTGCCGAGGTAAGAGACTGTGCTATTTTACCTTGCCTGAAAGGGATGATAATGGTTAAGCATCATTTTATTATAAAGTCTATAAAGTTTTAAAGAGAATCTGTCACTAAAAGTGACACTAAACTTTGGTTTAAAAAAAAAAAAAAAATCTATTCACGTAGTGTATGTATTTTTAACTTAAAGTACAGCCTATTGCTCGTAGCCCCCTCTTAATCTCCAAATGCCTATTTTTTTTGCTTTACTGTTAGAAGGTGGCTATGTTTGTGCTCCATGGTCCTACTGTATGCAGGAACGTAACCTTTTCCTAAGACCACTTTCACACTGAGGTGCTTTTCAGGCGCTTTCACGCTAAACAAAGCTCCTGAAAAGCTTACGAAAACGTATTTCCATTAAAATCAATGAATGCTTTCACACTGGGGCAGTACGCTGAAAAAACGCCCCTCTCCATTGAAATGAATTGAAAGCGCTTCAAAAGCACGCAGTGTTTTACTGGCAGTTTTTTAAGTGCCTCCGAGTGAAAGAGGCCTTACTCCTGAAATGGACTATGGACTAATGGACAGTCAGTGATGTTTTGGGGAGCCATGTCATCTGCTGGTGTTGGTCCACTGTGTTTTATCAAGTTCAAAGTCAGTGCAGCCCTCTACCTGGAAATTCTAGAGCACTTCATCCTTCTCCATGCTGACCAGCTTTATGGAGACGCCGGTTTCATTTTCAAGCAGGACTTGGCACCTGCCCACATTGCTAAAAGTACCAATACAGTGGAACCTTGGATTACAAGCATAATCCGTTCCAGGAGAATGCTTGTAATCCAAAGCACTCCCATATCAAATCGAGTTTTCCCATAGAAGTCAGTGGAAACAATTTTTTTTTTACATTGACTTCTATGGCATGCAATACCACGCAGGAGAGACTCGGACATCATTCGGCTGCTCTCGGAAACCCCCGAAAAGACTCGGAAACTGAGTATTTCTGATCAGCTTTGGCGCCCCCACGCCTCTGTCCAAATGCGGTACAGAGGCTTGAATCCTGCTCGTTTTGCGAGACAACACTCGCAAACCGAGTCAGGATTTAAAAAAAAAACATGCTCGTATTGTGAAACGCTCGTTAACTGTGTTACTCGCAATCCGAGGTTCCACTGTGCCTGGTTAAATGTTCATGGTATTATCACTGGGCTTGATTGGCCAACAAACTCGCCTGACCTAAACTCCATAGAGAATCTGTGGGGTATTGTCAAGAGGAAGATGAGACCCCAGACCCAACAATGCAGACAAGCTGCAGGCCGCTTTCAAAGCAACCCGGGCTTCCATAACACCTCAGCAGTGCCACAGACTGATCGCCTCCATGTCACACCGCATTTATGCAGGAATTCATTCAAAAGGAGCCCCAACCAAGTATTGAGTCCATACTATACTGTATATGGACATGCTTTTCAGTAAGCCAACATTTCTGTATTAAAAATCTATTTTTTTTAAACTGGTCTTATGTAATATTTAAATTTTCTGAGACACTGAATTTTGGGGTTTCACTAGCTGTAAAAGCCATAATCGTCCAAATTAAAAAATAAATAAAAAATGCTTGAAATATATCACTCGGTTTGTAACGCATCTATAAAATTGAGTTTCACTTTTTGAAATAAATTACTAAAATAAATTAAACTTTTTGATGATATGTTAATTTTATGAGATGCACCAGTACATGTAATATCCCGCCCCCATTGTGTTTAGCTGGTTTGTAGGCATGGAGGAGGAGGGAAGGAGTGGGCTGTCATTTACCACTGTATGCAGGGCCGTCGGAACAGGACAGGCAAAACAAGCAATTTCTTGGGGCCCCGAG